>OZ034976.1:42460066-43060066 GCA_964030785.1 Siderastrea siderea
GGGGGATGACTTTGCATTTGATGACGCCAAAGTACTGGTTGATGTCTGTGGTGTCTGGTTGAGAGATAAAGGTGGGATGGCCTTTGGGGTAAACACAGGTTTTGTTGACCCAGGGATACAAAGACGTGTAATCAATGTAATGGATTTTCTGAGTGGGTGTTACGCGATGGTACAACTTGACAGCATTGGTGCGTCCACCACAGAAAGCGTCACGAGGGTTGAGGGGGTCGCTGAATTCCAGTTGTTCGACATAAGTGCCAATGTCCTCTCGGTGTTTTTTCAAACGGGACCACTCACATTCCCACATTTCGATGACGTTGTAACCACGAGCTTGAATGTTTTTGGTTCTTTGTTGAGTTTTTTCGTAAACGTCACGCATGGTTCGATTAGAAAGTCTCAAGTGAGATTCACCACGCACGGGGTAACACTTGGGGCAACCGTGCCAAAAACAACCATGAAATTCGTACACGGTATTGGTGTCTTTACAGTAACCGTCCACAAACCACGAGGTATTTGGAATTCGATACTCCCCGGCGTTTCCCGCGTGTTGAACATACACGCAGTGGGATGGGTGTTCGTGCAATGGATAAGCCGCTGACATCATATCGTGGTCACTTAACTCCTCCTCAGTTAGGTTGTTGAGGGCGGCTTCTCTGAGCGAGTAGTTGCACCAGGTTAACCATTCAAAGGCAGCTCTGGATTGGTTGATTTTTGTACGCCAACCGTTGACAGGTTCACTCGCTATGCTGTTGGGAATCATTCGATTCATGCGCAGATCTCTGTTGCAAGCGGAAGCAATAGTGATGTGATCAAAAGGGTTGAATCCTGTTTTGGCTTCAAACAATAGTTTGAATGTCATACATCCTTGTTTGAGAAGGCGCACATCCGATTCACAATAGGCAATTAACTCTTCTTGAAAATTAAAGGTAATGTTTTTGTTTCTTTGATCTTTATGCCACTTTTCAAATTCTTCGAGCCCCTCGGGTGACATGCTTTCGGGCATGTAGTAATCAATGGCTGGAACAATTCCTACATACTCTTGATTTTCGAGCAGGTTGAATTTGTGTGGAAAGTAACCTTTTTTCAGTTCCGTTAAGCCAAAGGTTTTTGGAAAGGCTGAGAGAGGCATTTGAAAAAAACTCATGGAGTCAATGAAGCGTATTCGGTCGTGTTTTAGTTCCAACAGTTTGCACCCGTTGCGTATTTGCTGTACAATTTGGCTGTTTTGACGGTATTCAGCAGCGACAAAGTAACCGTCGTACCCTTGAAAGTTGTGGGCTAACACATACACAGGACGCGTGTCATTTTCGGTGAGTGTGTCAAGCCATTCCAAAAAATCTCTCAAACAGTGTTCACCCTTAAATCGGAACGGTCTGTTATCCATTTCAGTTTCTGCAATGACCAAATTGGCGACATGTTGTTCTGCTGGCTGCATGGCTTCAATGTCGAAGAAATCATGAAGGGGTGGCTTGTCTTCTTCGTCTTCGTCGTCTTCGTTGTTACTTTCTTCTTCGTTGGCGCGCAAAGTTTGTAGACCAGCGGCAGCACCCCGTTTGGGTTGTGGTCCACCCTGCTGTTTGCGTTTGCGCTTTCGTTTCTTTTTGTCTTCTTTCATTTCCTGAGGAGATTTACATTTTTGAATGAAACACTTGTGAGTGACAGAGTCCACATACTCGTGACAGGATGGGCAGTCGATGAATCCGCACTTGTGTTTTTCAATTTGTTTTTCACCCGTTTCAAGTTTTAAGCAACGAGAACATCTATGATTTTTGTGGCAAATGGATAATGGCTCTGGCACTGGTTTACCTGTGTGGTCGAGAGTTCGATGGGCTTCAAAGCAAGTTTGTCCAAAAAAGTCACGATGACAACGCTCACAACGTTGAGTTGCTTTGAGGCCCCTAGGGAAAGCTTCATTGAAATCGGTACACCCCGTTTGACGACAAGCGCGACAAAAACTCTTGTTCAGCAAACAACGATGACGTCCTTGATCGTTGTAGGGCTTTAGACAGTGCGCACAAGCATAACTCGTACCAAAAAAGCCTTGGAGGCTGGTTATGACATCATAATGACCTTTTTCGTGTAGAAGTATAATTTGTTTTTCATCGGGTCCCATAGGAGGACTGAAGGCCTTGCGATGAAAAGCGCGGTCGGCATCAACCAAGATTAAGCGGTAGTTAAAAAGAGAGGGAGCGTGACTGAACTGCGTCAATTCCTCATAACCACACGGACCCTGTGGCACGTTTGCCTCCTGATGCAAAAGTAAGGCACGCTGTTTTTGCACTTTTCTTCCTAAGCGAATATTATTCCACTGGCGGTCGTTGTCAAGTTTTGCTTTTGCAGTCACAATTGCTCTCGCACAACAAAGTGCGTCTTCATTGTTTATTTGAATCACTGATTTTTTGGTCAGCTTTAAAATGCTAAGGGGTTGATGTCCCGGTTTGATGTTGCGCTTTCTTCCGCTCCCTTGTGGAGAATGGACAACTTGAGTGATGGACAATTGAAAGGAGTAGTAAAGTGGGCTCACTAGGGGTGGTTTGCCTCGTTTTGATGTTGTGGGGGGTTGCTAGGGTGGTTGCTAAGGAAGGGATAAACCGCAGACCATAGGGGGATTGGGGCCGGGGCCAGGGCAGGGGATGCGGGGATCCCCTGGTGAATGGTAGGTGAAATAACCGAAGTTGAGCATCGAGCAAGACACGCGCATGCGTCCATGTTTTTATTGTACCACAAGGTCAGGATGGTCTTTCTCTTATTATAGGTAAATGGTTTTGCTCCAAGTAGTATGGGGCGGCGGTCTGGGTCTTTGTATCGAAAAGACCCACCCCCCCTCACTTTTTGGACCAATGAGAGACTAGTGCCATTCCTTTTTATCATGTGATCACGGTCAAGAGAATGGACCAATGAGAGATGGGGTCAAAGGTCACTTGAGGGGAGAACCGGAAGTCATGTGACCGGAAGTCATGTGACCGGAAGTGATGGGATAGTCACGTGGTTTGGGACGGGAAAAAAAACCGCTGACCTTTACTTCAATGGATGGTGGGCTTAGAAGACAAGGAAGAGGCAATTTGACTGATTCTAGTACTAGAAACAGGTTGGTTTATATATGACAAGAGAAAGACCATCCTGGCCTTGTGGTACACAAAAAAAGAAAAAACATGGACGCATGCGCATGACTTGGGTTATTTCACCTACCAGCAGACCAGGAGGGATACTAGAAACAGGTTTGTTTATATATGACAAGAGAAAGACCATCCTGGCCTTCCTGGTATACGGTGCACGCGACTGAAATTGAAATTGACCAATCAGAGCTCAGTATGCGGGGCAAACTGAGTTTTCCTACGTCATAAGGAGAAAGGACCCCGGGAACGAGGTTGGCGCCTGTTCAGTCGAGCATCGTGTTTGTGTTCGTTTACCAGCAATGTCACACCAGTGATTCTAGTTAGATTTACATTTATATGTATGAATGCAGGCAAACAAGTGCTTATCTCAGTGCAGTTTTAGTTTTGTGAAAGTCAGTTGTCCCATTTTCTACGTTTAGTCATTAACGGAATTTCGTGAATAAGCCATCTGATGTAAGCTTAAAAAATTGCAGTTCATTGCGTAGTCTTTAAGATTTTTTCGTTAAAGTTCGTTTTTTGAGCAATTCTCACTTCGCAACTGGTTTACATCTTATCCCAAAATTAGATAGTGTGACTATTTTAGACTGGGTCGGTGTTGTTTTCTCAATCCAGTTTAGTATTCGTCACCGCACATATACATTGGGTTGTTTTGACTGATTGCTAATTTAATTATCCACCAATCTGAAGAGTCAGTCGCTCTGTCGTCGAGTGTATATCTTAGTGACAAGCTCTATGTTTTTTCAGTTGTGGAACATTTTATCAGCTCCCTGTATTGTTATATTTTCAGCTTCCTCACTTGAAGGGAATGCCATTTCTGTCCTAATTTAGAGACTAAAATAAATTAGAATCGCCGATTCAGTGAGTGAGTTCAGTGTAGCATGGTTTTGTAGCGTGCCCGTAGATCAAAATGAAAAAGTTATTCAAATAACTATAGGTGAAACAGTTCTCGGTCTAAAGCTATTTTGTCCAAAAAGAGACTCTAAAAGCTTCCGAAAAATAGTTTAGGGTGTGTTCTTTAAAACACCCGAGTAATACTTCGCGGGAGAAAAAGTTGTGCCATTTTCCCTCCATAATTGTGCTAGGAAGCTTCAGAAAGCATTTTTCGGGTGACATTTCCCAGTAAACGGCCTGATGCCTGGGTGATATTGTTTATGTTAGCAAAGTCGTTTAATGAATGACAGAACTAACCAGCCAGTGGGCAGGCGAATCAGTGAAAAATGCGTACCAGTATTTAGATTGCAAAGTCTGTCGAGTCGCTCCTCGGCTGCCGGGTCGAGCAACTGACGTGAGTTCATTCGGTTAGTTATAACAAGGCAACTGTATTTTCACGAGTACTCTTCTTGACCTTAATAAGCTTTCCAAAGAATGCTGCAAAAAGCGCTGTCGGTGAATGTCTTGCACAAGTGTTATTTTTCAAGGAAAATAAGTCGACTTTACTGTTTCCTCAGCGGTCCGCATTGTGTTTTTGCGTTTATGTTTTTCCTTGTTGTTTTTCATCTTTAAATATAAGCAAGCAACCTGGTGAGAAAAATGGGCGAGAAAAATCACCTTGCAACGAATTTAAATTAAGCAGAAATTCCAACAGCGTCACTGAGACACAAATCAAAATTGTTCCGGAGTGCCTAATTTCTTAACACGACAAGAAACTGTGTAGAAATAGAAATTTAAGCAGTTAGCGTTGTGTTTACAATTCAGCTTAATAATTTTTTTCATCGTCACGTCGATCATAAAATATTACAAGCGGTGGGTTCGATCAGTCAGGAAGGCTTTCCACTCCGAAGTATCATGACAAGACATAAAATAAAACACAGTAAAATGAAAGAGAAGCATTTAATAAAAACAGTCACACATTCATGGCGAGTCAGTACGAAAATCAAGAAGCAATCTAAGCAAGAACCGAGCAAACTACCGAGAAAGAAGGAAGGGCGGCATTTTTTGGCTATACCACACAAAGTTGACTCTGGTTTACCTGCACTCGTTGTAGCTCTCTGTTCCAAAGGCTCCAAATATTCTGATACAAATCGGATGCTATCTAAAAGAAGTTGAATCGCTTCCCAGTTGTTTGAGTGTTGTTTTTACCATTCCGTCCACAACCCTAAACTAAGAACAACTGTGTTTTGTGTGTTGCCTTTAACAAACTAGGATGGTGAATTCTGACGTTCCTCACAACAGTAATCCTGTTTCTGAGTTGCATAGAGATAACCTGTTCAAGTTAAAATTCTGTCTTCAGTTCGATTAAACAAGCACATCGTTGTGCGAACGGATTGCAATCTTGCTCCGTTTCAACTCCCGCAGCTAATATCGTGAAATCGTACAGCTCAGTTCAATCCACTTTGAACGATGATTATAACAATGTTTCAAGAAAAATCAAACACGTACGGCATTTTCAGAGCCAAAAATTAGTAGATTTTTTCCCAAAACTTGTGCCACTTCGTTCACTTTGGATTGAAGCAGTTTCATTTTGATTCATTCAGCTTTGGAGAGAAACGCTGCACACTTTGCGAGTTTTTGGCGCCTTTTTCGTTCGGACATGTGACCAATTCTTGTCCCTTTTTATCTCTTACTGGTCTTTTTCTTTCTGTCTTGATTTTATAACAGCTATAGTGGTCGAGGTCTTAATAAAACAATTATTCTACTCGGACTTGCTGGATATCGAACAATTATAACCAGCTCGCCGCTATGCACCTTGTTGGTTATCTATCATTGCAAAAACCTAACACTGGACGTAATAGCTAATGACGGACGTTAAAATAGTGACTTTGACTGGAGTGAACGTCTGGCGTTATAAGTTTCGCCGGACGTTAACTTTTATGCAACTCGCTCCCGTTGCTTTCCTGCCCTCTGGCTCGAGTTGGAAAAACTGGACAATTAGCAAGTGACGTCATGTAATCCGTATCGCAATGTACCCAATGTCCCCAATGTTACGATGAGGGATGATGACGTAGGAAAACTCGGTTTTCACTGCCGCTAGCACCACGGGCGCAAGCTTCGTACGCCAGGGTGGTACCAAAAAAAAAGAAAAAACATGGCGCATGCGCATGACTTGGGTTATTTCACCTACCAGCAGACCAGGAGGGAAAAAGGGATCGTGGGCTCCGATCAGAAAAGAGAGGACATTTCGTGACGCTTACATGACGTAGGTTAATAGCCCTCTGGCTAGGGTGGGAAACCGCTGACCAGTCGGGGAAAAATGGGGATCGCGGGCTCAGATCAGAAAAGAGAGGACAATTACATAGGCAATACATAGGGTAATACATAGGGAATACATAGGGAAAAAGGGATTGCAGGCTCCGATCAGAAAAGAGAGGACATTTCGTGACGCTTACATGACGTAGGTAAATAGCCCTCTGGCTAGGGTGGGAAACCGCTGACCAGTGATGAAAAAGGATCGCGGGCTCATTCAAGATGGCGGATGGAGGTCATGTGATTTTTGTTGGGAAACCGCTGACCCTTGTTGGAAAAAAAGGATCGCGGGCTCAGATCAGAAAAGAGAGGACAATTACATAGGGAATACATAGGGTAATACATAGGGAATACATAGGCGAATACATAGGGTAATACATAGGGAATACATAGGGAATACATAGGGAATACATAGGGAATACATAGCGAAAAAGGATCACGGGCTCAGATCAGAAAAGAGAGGACATTTCGTGACGCTTACATGACGTAGGTAAATAGCCCTCTGGCTAGGGTGGGAAACCGCTGACCAGTGATGAAAAAAGGATCGCGGGCTCAGATCAGATAAAAAAGACGCCATGTTGAAATCAATGACTTTTTAATCCTTTTCCTTCGGTGTGGGAGGGTCACACGCCGCGTATCAACAGGGTGAAGGTGTGCTTGGCAGGCGGCTCGATATCCGTAAGGGTAGGTTTGAAAGGTGGCAGGATCAATGACTCTCTTGTCATACACCAACTGGTAACGCTTGTAATCCGGAAAGGTGTAGAGTTGGTAGTGTTTGGGATCGCGCACAATCTGATGCGTTTTGGTGACTAGAGTTTGACGCGGTTTCTTTTGAGGGTTTTGGATTTCGTCCAGGACGTTCTGGCGCATGACGTCATAATTCAACTGGCTCTTGCCTTCGCTGTTCAGACGGAATCCTCTGACTTTACATTCGACGTGGCCATGATTGGTTTGGTAGCCATAATTTTTGGGTCCGCCTGACACAAATTCTTTAATGTAGTCGTCGGGATCCAATTCAGAGGTGAACTCGCCGAGGTAATCCCCCAAGACTGGGTTGGATTGACCCTCGTCTTCAAGATAAACCACGGAGTCGGTGTCATAGTACAAGACCCGTTTCCCCAATTGTTCCAACGCAGCATAGAGACGGAGTCGAGCCCAACAGGTAGTGAAACAAGCCACAAAGATGTTGAGGTTTGGGGAGACGGGGATGTCTTCCTCTTGGTACTGGTAGAGTACCTCCACCATTTGGTCATTCATAACGGAGACGTGACGTACGTCCAAGGTGGAGGTATCTAGGAAACTGTGAAAGGCTTTGGGATCATCAAATTCTTGGACTTGGGTCTTGTTCAGCCGTTGTCCAAACTTGCCCCACATGGAATTGAGCATCATTTTGGCTAAGGTCCGGAGACCAGGATTCTTCTTGATGTTATTGTAGTCCAAACGGATGCCTTCATGTTCGAAGTACTCTTGGATGTATTGTAGTCGCTTGGTTTCGTCGTCTCCGACCCACGATGGCCACCCACTAGCTTCTTGCTTGATTTTCAACCAAGTGTTGACGTAGTCTCGGAACAGTCCTTCACAGGTCTCGTGAAAATGCCAGACTTCGTTGATGTACTGGACTTGGTATCCTAAGTCCACCGCTTTAGACAATTCCGGGCTGCACCATGTCCCGGTCAGGACGCGTTGTTCGTCGGTGTGGTCGCACTGAGCGGATCTCTCCCGAAGAGGTTTTGCCATTTCTTCTTTGACACAGGTGGCACAGAGGGGAAAGGTGAGTTTGCTCTCATGGCGGTAAGGCAGTACGGGATGGTACAAGGCACGTGGAGGGAGGACTTTGCATTGGATGAGACCAAAGTACTGTTGGATGTCGGTGTGACCCGGTTGGGAAATGAATTCAGGATGACCTTTGGGGTACACACAGGTTTTGTTGACCCAAGGGTACAAGGAGGTGACATCAATGTAATGGATCTTTTGGCTGGGAGTGACATGGTGGTACAGCTTGACAGCATTGGTACGACCTCCACAGAAAGCGTCACGAGGGTTGAGGGGGTCGTTGAAGTCCAGGTTGTCGACGAAGGATTGGATCTCTGGGTTGGTTTCTTTGAGACGTTTCCATTCGCACCCCCATATTTGGACCACAGTGTACCCTTGTTCTCTAAGCTGTTGGACCTTGTGTTGCGAGGTTTCGTAGACATCTTGCATGGTTCGATCATAGTGACGCACATGTTTTTCGTGGCGGTTTGGATAGCAGGTGGGACATCCATGGGTGAAACAACCTTGAAATTCGTACACGGTCTGGATGTCGTGGCAGTAACCATCCACGAACCCCACGGCTGGGATGCGAACCTCACCGGCATTGCCCGCGTGTTGAATGTCCTGGGGCTGTTGTTGGGCACACCAGGTTAGCCATTGGATGGCCACGTTGGAATGGTTTATACGGTTCTTCCAACCACGGACGGGTTCACTGGCAATGCTGTTGGGGATCATCCGGTTCATGCGTAGATCCCGGTTGCAGGCGGAAGCAATGGTGATTTGATCGAAGGGGTTGAAACCCGCTTGAGCTTCAAACAATCGTTTGAAGGTGAGACATCCTTGTTTCAAGAGACGCACATCTGATTCACAGTACGCGACCAATTCTTTCTGGAAATCAAAGACCACCTCCTTATCGCGTTGCTCTTGATGCCACTTTTCCAAGGCTTGCTTGCCTTCGGGAGACATGGTTTCAGGCATGTAGTAATCGAGGGCAGGGACGATGCCCACGTAGTTTTGATGCTCGGGGAGGTTGAACTTGTGTGGGAAGTAACCTTTTTTCAGTTCCGTTAATCCAAAGGTTTTGGGAAAGGCGGACAGAGGCATCTGAAAGAAACTGAGAGAATCGATGAAACGGATACGATCGTGTTGGACTTGTAAGAGTTTACATCCGTTCCGGAGCTGTCCGACGATCCGGTTGTCACTATGGTATTGATGAACCACAAAGTACCCATCGTACCCTTGGAAATTATGAGCCAGCACATTGACTTGTCGGGTGTCGTTCAACGTGAGGGTATCCAACCATTCGAGAAAATCTCTGGTACAATATTCGCCTGGGAAACGCACGGGGTCGTCGTCGTCTTCGCTTTCGGCGACGATGAGATTAGCGATGTGTTGTTCGTGGGGTTGCATGGCTTCAATGTCAAAAAACACGTGCAAGGGTGGCAGGTCGTCCACATCGTCTTCTTGCTCCTCCTCCTCCGGTGCATTGGGGGTTTGAAGTCCCGCAGCCGCGGCCCCTCGTTTGGCGCGAGGACCCCCTTGACGTTTCTTCTTTCTCTTCTTTTTCTCTTCTTGAGGCTTTGGGGCTCGTTGAATAAAACATAGATGAGTCTGGGCGTCCACGTACTCATGGCAGGAAGGACAATCTATGTGCCAGCATTGATGCCTTTGAATTCTTTCTACCCCTACCTCCTGCTTTCGGCAGGAGGGGCATCGCCTGCGAAGAAAGCACACGGTGGACTGTGGGTTGGTGGTGGGTTTGCCCGCCTGGTCAACAGCCAGATGTGTTTGGAAACAAGTGTCTCCAAAAAAGTCGCGATGACAAGTGTGGCAACGTTGGGTCGCTTTGAGGCCTCTTGGGTAAGCTGCCTGGAAATCGGGGCAATCTTTTTGACGACAGGCTCCGCAAAGTCGTTTTTTGTCGCATCGATGCCCTCCCTGGGTGTTATAGGGTTTCCAACAGTGGCCACACACATAACTGGACCCGAAAAACCCTGGCAAACGGGTAATGACATCGTAATGGCCATGGTCGTGGAGCAAAATCAATGGTTTGTCTTGGGTGCCTCCAAAGGTGGTGATATGGAACGAGCGATGGGCGTCCACCAGAATGATCTGGTAATTGGCAAGGGACGGGGCGGCACTGAAGGCGGTCAAGGCATCGTAGCTGCAAGGACCCAAGGGCACCTTGGCTTCGTGATGGAGCAACAGAGCCAATTCTTTTTGGATTTTCCTACCGTGTCGAATCGATTCCCATTTCGGGTGTTGGTCTAGGCGAGCTTTAGCAGTGACGAGGGCCCGAGCACAACAGAGCTCATCTCTATTTTGGATGCGGATCACGGACCGTGACCGCGCCGTCAGCACTTCAAGGGTTGGGTGGCCCGGCTTGGTACTGCGTTTTCGTCCGGTTCCCTGAGGTGCATGATGGACTTGGGTGATGGACAATTGAAACGAATCGTCCATTTCAAATTGTTCGTTGCTGTTGAGGGCTTGGGCCAATCGATCGGAGAGGGCATCCAAACGTTCACCTCCTTCACGCCATTCACCAGCACGTAATCCCCATCCTTGAAAATTATTGTGGAGGCGGTCGGAACCGATGGTAAAATAGAGTCGATCTTGATCGTGCAGGTTGGGAGTGGTGGTTAACACTTGATTCACCGCTCGACGTAAACCATCTTGAAGTGCTTGAGTAATGTTTTCATCTGGAATTAAGTTCCCCCTTTGGCGTAAACGGGTATTGAAATGACGTTCACGAACACCCATACGGCTACTCTTACGATCGACATAATTGTCCAACTCAAACTCGAAGGCGCCCTCCGCACCATCCAAGGCACCACCACTTTGCTGAAGGAGGTTTGTTTGAAACGCGTGTTGGCGTCCCAAATGATCGAGGAGGTCATTGCACAAGTCATCTTCCTCGCTGTCTTCCATCTCTTCAGGACATAACAGGTTTGTGTTTTTTTTTCTCAGAGTCTGAGGTATCGAGACCTAGAAAAGCCAATTGGTCTTGTACGGAAAGGCCACTTGGCCTCGCTTCGTCTTCGTCTTGGCGAGAGGTCAGGATCAGATGAACCAGCTGGAGGTCGGTGCTCGTTTTTTATAGAGAAAAAAGGTCACGTGGGAGAAGGGCATGAACCAATCACCAAGCAAGGCACCAAGTTAGTCCCATCAGGCCTCGCGGGGAACGAATGAGACACTATAAAAGAGATCGAACCTCGGGGCGGATCCTCTCAACATGGCCTCTTGTCCAGACGAATTATTGGAAGAATTTGAGGCATTCCAAGTGGACGAAATTTTATCTGAAGTGAAGAAGGAGTGGGTGCTCGACCGGGGGGTCACACAGTTTGGAGAAGAATTAGAGGAGGAGAGAGCACGGTTGAAACAGGCAGCCCAGGCAGCACGAGCCACCTATGTGAAGCAACATTGGACCCCGGGCCATTACCCACAGCTGACCACAGGGTGGTTTATCGAGGGCCTGGATTTTTGTTGCGACTACTGGCGGTACGAGTTCAAGCGCCCTCTAACACCACCGCCAGCACCGCCGCCCTCTCCCGATGCCTCCCAAAAAACAGACCTGCCGCTGCACCTGCCACGGCACGAAACGCCGCCCCACGACAGACCAAGAAAACGACAACGACGATGACTTTGACGAATTGGCGGAGCTCCGGGCCAAAGAAGAGCGACGACGGGCACAGCGACGGGTTTCCAGAGCCAGGTACCGTTGTGACAGAACGTTTGCATAGGAATGAAAGGGTTGGAGGAAAAAAAAAAGAGACAGTGATTGACATTTTCATTTGTTTTTATTTTTTACTCAACATGGTACGGCTTGGTGTGCCATTCAATTACAATTTTAAACGTTTCTTGGCTTGCATGATTTTTTTGACCACGCGTTCCGTCTTGGTTTTCTTGCCGGGTAACCTATCAATGGCTTCGATCATCTTAGTATCGGCTTTCCATTTATCTTGCAAATTCTTGGCACGGCTGTAATCAATGTCGTGTTGTTTAGCAATCTGGTCCAAACGATTGATCCCGGGATCCCCTCGTTTCAGACGTTTGGCCAAATGCGTGCCAGGGCCCATGTACTGATAACCAGGCCAATGAAATTCTTTGCCGGTTTTGGCGATCCATTTTTGTACATCCAATGCCCCACCGGATTGGCGGCGTTTCCGTTTGATACCCCTTCTCCTCTGGGTGGGCATGTTTAGTCACTGTCGTCGTAATCCAACCGACGTCGTAACTTTTTGCCACGGGCCCAATCTTCCCAACCGGGTAAGGGTTTTAATTGTTCCACTTCACGAGCAGGTCCTTTGCCTTTGCCTTTGCCTTTGCCTTTGCCTTTCGCGAAACCACTTTCGGCTAAATGTTTTTCCCAAGTCTTGCCACGTTCTCGCACGGCTTCTAAACGCGACCGGATATCTCCTCGACTGGTGGAAGGGGTCTCTTTCTTGAGAATGGGAATTTTACTGGTGGTGGCTGCTCCTTTCCCTTTCTTGGTTGCAGGGGTAATGGGAGGTTTGGGAGTCGACGGGCTGCCTTTTATCATGCGCTTCAACCATTGTTCCACGGGTCCCGTCACCAAATCCCCGGCCTCTTCCTCTTCCTCGCCTGGCGGGCCACCCGGCGCCCCCACACCCACGCCTCCAGGAAATTGACGGATCCGTTTGGTTAACTTGGTTAATTCTCGACTCAAGGGTTTGGTTTGAGCATTGACGAGGGCGGGTGGGAGTTGTGGGTCGGCTAACAACACATGTTTTTTGGCAGCTAACGTGGCGGCTTTGTTCAATAAGGCGTTTTCGGTGAGTTCTCCTTTGTAATATTGAATGAGTTGTTCCAAATCCTGGTGGGGAATCATGTACACTTCGTCCATCCTAGGTTACACGTTGGGCAAAGTTCCCCGTCTTCCTGATCACGACAACGCTCACAAAGAGCAGCGTTCAAGATGTGCAGGTACTCTTGATACAACTGGTCATATTTATGCTGCCAATAATGACAATTGTCTTTCCATTTCTCTGTTTCTCGATTGGCCTCTTGTAACAGACGTACCCACGTGGGGAGTGTTAACGGGCCGGTCGAGCACATTGACATAACACGTGGTGAAGCCCTTGAAATAACCCGCGTCCTTTTTGTTGGACCAACCACGCACGACGCTTTTTCACCGAATGTTGACGACGTCCCAAGTCGCGTAGCACCTTTTTATAGGGTCGAAGCTTGGCCAGGATGGGTGGGGTCACGGGAATCTTGTTTTTTAAGAAGTTCAAGGCCAGTTCGCTCACAGCATTGATTTGATCGGCATTGGCATGTTGTAAAAGCTCTTGACGTTTCAAGCGATTGGCTTCTTGTAACACCGGCCGTAAAAACGGCAATTGACGTCGGAGTCGTTGCATCTTTTATCGGTGACGGCGACGATACCGTTGGTTGGCTTTTTGGATCACGCGTTTTATACGTTTATCCGTTTCCATCGCTACGGCTTTCCCCAACCCTGCCATGGCTGGGACCAATACGTTCAAAAAAGAACCTCCTCGTTGACGTTGTCGTCGTCGTCGTCGTCGTCTCTTCAAGGATACCATGGGCGCGTGGGGTGGGACAACAGACGTTGAAGAGCTTTGTTTTGTTTGATGGCATCCCGCGACTCTTTATAGCCTTGACGGGTGTTGCGTTTGAAATCTTGCCACCACCCACTTCCTTTTTGAGGTCGTTGTCGGTAATACTGTACATTGTCAGTCACGCCTTTCAGAGCTTGAGCGCCTAATTTGCCTAAAGCGAGGCCAAACCCAGGCGCTGGACCCGATAGAACCATACTCAGGCCATGGGCTATTTTATCCACCAAACGGGGTTTGCGACGCATTAATGCCCCTCCTCTTTGACGTCGTTTTCTTTGGGTGGTTCTTTTTCGTCGGACGGCCATGGTTCTAGGAGTGTGGGACTGGAGGGGGGTGGCTTTTTATCCTTTTCCGTCCAATACCCTTTGGACATCAACGGACGAGGACATCCATCCACGTAACATGGCGCTTCCACGGGTTGGTACACAAAACGACGATGGTAATCTTGCACACATCGTTTGGGTAACGGAGGCGTGAAATCCACAATGGTATCATCCAACGTTTGCATCTTGATCAAAAACCTTTCCAGGTCCTCCAAGGGAACGCCACACACATGGGTTTTCAATTCGGTCAAGGCTTTAGCATAGGTGGTAAACGCAAACCGACTCATGGTCACTTTAAACCGGTATTGTTTAAAATCGTTCCATCCTTTGACCACCGTGCCCACGGCCGCCAAACACGCCACCAACGTACTGTTTTCCAAGAGGGGTCCGGCAATCATGCCCGCCGCCATCAGGAGTAATGCCAAGCCATTGAACAAGGCGTTGACAAACTTGAAATGATTCAGCATTTTCCGATAACACCACCACTGTTTGTGGTAAAAGGCATACAAGGAATCCATGCGTTGCAAAAGTTCCGGTTTGAATTTTTCACCGTGGCTTCTGGACAACGGTCCATTCAGCAAGGATACCACGGTTTTTTCTTTTTGGGAAGTCATGGTGGTGCCTACAGGTGAAACGGTTGCGTAAGCTTGCGAAGGACGTCGGGATGCATCATCAACTGCCATGCTCGATCTTCTAAGGTCCACACCAGTTCACGAAAATACGTTTCGTTGTAACGATCGATTAAACGGTCAATAGATTGGCCTCGTCGGTTTCGAACCAAATTATATACCTCTTGCATGGCCTGGTAATCCATGTCGTCCAAACGCATGCTATGAAAATAATCACCAACAATTTTTTCCCAACAAATCCAAAACAACGGGGGAGCCAATCCCTGCAACCTTCTACTTGGTAATCGTCTACTTGGCATCTCCCAACAAATCTAACACAATGGGGGGAGGCAATCTTTTACTTGACATCCTGATCACTGCAACATTTTTGATACGTGCGGGTCCATCCTTCGTCTTTTAAGACGTGGCTCAACAAGCGTTGTTGATCGGAGGAGGCCGGGTGCAAATCCAACACCAAATAGCCATACGGTCGTGTGGTGGCGTGATGAAACGTTTCCAAACTGTCTTTCCAGGTGGTAGGAAACGATTGCAGCAAGACATTGCGCACCCCCAATTGATCGCGGGGGTTCTTGAACGCCACGATGTAATGGGCATTGCGGGAAATACTTTTGGCATATCGGCCCACGGGAAACATGTCTTGGCACAAGTACAACACCGTCACACCTTGATGATGCGAATGTTTGGTGAATAAATCCAACACGCGTTTATCGTGACTCCCTTCGTCCATTAAATCATCCAAGACCATCACTCCTTTACGCCCTGGAGGAAACCATTGCACCAAGGCATCATGATCGGGAATCCCTTCGTGAAACACAACCCCATGATCTTGCATGCCTCGAAATCGATCTTGCCAGGCCCCATAACAATAATGCAGTTGGGTCGGTGGGGTGTCAAACAAGTCTGGGTTCTCTAACAAGAGTTTTTCCGTAAACACGGTTTTGCCACATCCCGAGGGTCCCACTACCAAAATACTGGACGGGGTATGAAAACGAAACGGTTTCCCCGTTTGCATGATGAGGACTAAGACCCTGACAAAAAAAAAAGGCACCTTTTTATAGAGTCGGTGGGACTCGAACCCACGCACGACCTCCTATTTTTTGGGGGTCCAAGGCTCTACCGACTGAGCTACGTTTGGATAGGACGGAACAAAAACAACTGTTTTTTAACTCTTTTTATTTAACAACATTGATGATACGGACTACAACAGATTTGGTACCATCTCGGTTCTTGGCCTACAATCCATTGTTTGAGGCGTTGACCGGCTTGATGGTCATTGCTTACATAATCGTGATCGGAAAACTCATTTAAAAAGTCTTGCAAGGTGCGTCCACGGGCTTTGGCTTTCAAGTACAACAAGGCATAATCGCCACAACTCTTGCTATAGATGGCTTGCAGGGACTTGCCATTGGTCACCACGTACTTCCAATGTTGGACAATCCATTCTCGCAAAGGAGCGGCTTGCTCGTACGTTTCCAACGGCAAAGCATAACTGTCGAGGACTTCACACACGTTCTGATCGGTCCACACCGCTAACCAATGTTGCCCCGGTTGATCGTGGGGGTCGGTGTTGACAATGTACCCTTGGGGTTGGGTCTTGACAGGACTCTTGGGTAAACGATCACAGGCCACCGTCCCGTAAAAGACAGGTTTCAATTGGGGGTCGTCGCGGGCTAAATAATCCAACTGCACATTATTCAAGGCCACTTGTTCCATCTTCTTTAGTGCTGGTAAATGTTATACAACACGGCTCCGTTGCGGTCAATCTCCAGCAAGTTCTCAAATTCACCATACACGAGCACGGTTATATTGGTATTGGGCGCGGCTCCAAATTCCAAGCTGAGTTGTAAATCTCCGCTTTGCTTGGGGTTGAGAGTTTGACTGTCGGCACATCCATTGGCCACATTGTCAAACATGAACAAGGTACAATTTTTCCGATGGCCCCAATCTCCTAGTTGTACCATATTGCCTTTCTTTTTACACCAGGCGCCACTGGCTTGCAGAAAACGGAAGTAGCCTAGATTATCTCGGGTGCCATTGTTGCGCACCAAGTGCAGGGTTTCATAAGGGTATTCTTCTCCTTTGACAATCTGTTTAATGGAGGTCAGCCCAAATTTCTGGAAGCAGAAGGGATCTCGGGTCACATCGCCATTGAAGGCGCGGCTGTCCACTAACCCCACAATCAATCGGTCAGGCACTCTGTTTTGAAACAGGTTGGGGATATCAAAGCGGACCAGGTTGCCTTGCATGCTAAAGGTCCGGATTTCACTGCGGACGGTGGGGTAGGTAGCGACGGCCCCTTCATTGTGTCTTTTTTCAGACAAACTCCTGTAGATGGCGTCATTCAAACGCAGTTGACATAGATGAAACCGTAGTTTGACATCGCCTTCCATCAAACGGCCGGCCAGAGCCACTCCATTCAAAAACAGGTTCGGGCCATTGAAATGAAATTTCATTTTGATTTCTATCCCTGGCACCAACAGTTTGCCAGTGTGAAACACTTCCAGGTGCGGGGTAAACACCAGACTGTGGGTGACACCTCCAGCATACTTGGCGGTTTCGGCTACCATGGCGGCCAAGGCTCCTTTGTGATTGGCGGGGAGATCCCGGTAGTCATTATGTGGTGCTGCACTGTTGGTATTGTTGTTGGTCCATTGGGGTGGGGAATCCACTTGATTGAACCAGCCTTGGGGTCCCAATACGGTCTTGCCATCTTCTCGGTCATAATTCAGCAAGGTTTCTAGGTAGGCCTTGTAATGATAGGTGTCGGATTGAGGACTGGTCAACGTGCCATTCAACTGCAAGTCAATTTGTTTGATGATGGAATGGGCCAGATTGTTGACGGGCCACAATTTTTCATTGGCCACCAAGTTCGCGTTATCATCCTTTTTCAATCTCAATTCCATGGTAAAGTAACTGCGTCCCAAATCCACAAAATCGTCCAAGCCTGGCACAATGAATTCCATGGGATTGATGCCCGTGGTGGTGGGTTGGATGGTGACCATGCGATAGGCATTGATGCTAATGTCGGTCGGAGGCACCTTGAAAATCCGTAACGCCGGATTCACGGTCCCTTCGGAACGCGGGTGAGCGGGGGCAGCCCCTTCAGAGGAGGTAGGGGGTACCACGCGTGACATCACATTCGGCATGGTTAACGTCGTCGTCGTCGTCGTCGAGTGGTGGCACCCCGTCGTCGTGAGGGGTTTTTATAGCGTCGTGCTAAGCGTTGTCTCAAATCAAACCCGGGCACTCTCATCACCTCGGGACTCAACCTGACACCACGTTGTCGTCGCACGAGTTTCCAAAAAGCACCTCCCCATTGAGACAAACCTCGATCACTACGAATCCGTCGAGGTCGTGAAGGCACGGGTTCCATTTCACACTCCAAAAATATCTCGCGCTCGTTTGACTTGTTTGGGAAACAAGGCACTGGCCACACGCACGGCGTCTTTCACGTTCTTCTGATTCAACGCTTTCTTGGCTTGTTTGGTGATTTCCTTTTTAATGACGTCTTCGGCTTTGCGTTTGACACCGCGTGATAACCCGGCTTTTAAACCACGCACGGTATTACTAGGCAGTTTCAAGGGGTTTCGAGTCCTTTTAAGGCCTTGGAGACCCCCACGCATGACCTCCCTCATCAACCCGTTCCCGTGTTGATCATACCACTCGTCCGTCCGAAATCGTGTCAAACTTCCCCCACGCATGGTTGTCTTCTTTGCTCTTCACCAATGTCTGTGCTTCCCGTGATCCTTTTGTCTTTTTATAGCGTCATCGGCCTTTCTTTTTCTTCCGAGTGGTCGCTGCTTCCATGGCTTTTTTGCCCCCGTAACCCGCCGCACCACCCACCGCTCCCAACGCAGCGGCTTTCCCCACCGCCATCAAGGCTGGCACGAGAGCAGCGAGCGGCAAGAGACCACCTCGTTGCCTTCTTGGTCGTCTTCGACGTGCTCTTGTCTTTGGCATCTTTGACGGACTATCCCCTTTTCCCTTTTCTTTTTATGCCTTTTTGAAGTGCAAGGTGACCAGGGTGTTGCCTTTGCCAAACTTGACCAACTTATCCTCGGTGCCAGACGTTTCGGTGACTTGCATTTGAATGATTTCCACCACTTCATTGCGAAGCGGTAGGTAATGAATGTGCAACGGTTCAAAGTACATGGTGCCTCTGCCTTCCCGCTTGTAATGGATTTCACGCAACAAATCGGTCACGCGATTGCCGACCATCATACTGCCTGCCACGTCCGAGTACACGTGCAACGATCGCGAGGGGTCGCCCACCACCGAACGAAACGCCACATTCAAGTTGGTGAAACGCCAACTACAACTCATACTCAATTGTAAATGATCCGGTAAAAAAGAACGCACCGTCCAAAAGACCGGGTTGTGCTGATCGTCGTTCAAATCGTTCCAATCGTTGTCAACGGGTTGTTTCATGTTGGGGATTTGATCGCCCATGAATTCTTGCTGTAAGTTAGGTCCCAAAATCAACCCACTGCTAATTTTACGTAACCATCCCATTTTGACAGCTAACTTGGTGTAGATGGTCAGGCCTGGCGTGTCGTTGCCACAATGGCAGACATTGGTGTTGTCGATGATCAGATCGTCCCCTTCCCAACGAAACTTGACGTAGGTGTGTTTGCCTTGATCGTTGGTAAAACGGCCGCCTTGAATCGCCGTTTCCTTGCGTTGTTGTTCCAGCTGAGCAATGGTGGCTTTCATGAAACTCACCCCATCCACCACCCAATCCAAATGTTGAATGTCATTGATGAGGGTCTGAGCCGTGTCTGTTCGATCTTGCATTTCCCCGTCTTTTCCACCCGGTTTGGGATAGGTTTGGTCCCAGGACGTTGACATGATGTACCCATCTTTTTGCACCAAGTCGTACAAATTGACGTGTGTATCCGGTAAGGAAATGGCACTCAACCCCACTTGCCATCCACCCCCGGGTAACCGTAACGGTTGCGGTAAACGAATCTTGAACGCATTGGCTTGGTTGTTGGGAAATTCATGTTGGTTGGCATGACTGGGTAATGTCACGTAGAACGACATCCTGTCTTCTTTCTTTCTTTCTTCACACCACCTCCCTTTTAAAGTGCAGGGTTAGGATGGTATGTCCTTCGCCAAATTGGACCAGATCCCCATTGGTTTCGGCCATCTGCGTTTCCACGATTTCCACCACTTCATTGCGTACCGGGACATATTGAATATGGCGAGGTTCAAAGTGCGTGGTTTCTTGGGGATGGTACTTGATTTCTCGTAAGAGATCCGTGATGCGACCACCCACCATGCTACTGGTGCCCACATTGCAATACACGTGCAAAGGACGCACCGAGGGAAATTCCGACGAGAGACGAAATTTGTCGTTCACATTCACAAACCGCCAAGGGCACGATAGACTCAACTTCACATACTCCCCCTCCACTTTCCAAAAGATGGGCTTGTTGCCGGTATCGCGGACATCCGTCGGGGTGGGAATGGTGGACATGCCTTGAAATTCTGGCAAGAGGTTCGGGCCCAATCGATAGGTCCCGGGAGACACTTGTTCGAGCCATCCCATTTTCAGGGCCAAGCTTTTGCCCCATGACACGTGCGCCACTTGTCGTTTGTAATCCACTTGCTTGGTATTCAACAACAAATCCCCTTCCGAGGTCCATTCAAAGGTCGGGTACAATTTGAGACCATCGTTCTCTGTCCATTTGTTTTTGGGTTGGGTTCGTTTAGCACGTTCTTGCTGGTAACGGTACACCACTTGATGAAAAAAGTGCCATCCCGTCGGCGACGAGGCCATCTCCTTTTTCATGTCTTGACCCCTTAGGGTGAGTTCGCGCCGTTCATGGAACCACACGTCGTCCCCTTGATCGTCTTTGTCATAGACCCGTTCGTGCCATCGTACGTACAGCAGAGGCTCGGCGTTGCCGACAAAATCTTCCCCCACGGTGGGAATGGAAGGTAAGGACAAACTCACCATGCCCACCATCCATCCTTTGCCCATAAATCGAATGGGTTTGGGCAACCGGTTTCTGAACTGATGGGGTTTGTTCTCAGGAAACTCCTTGGTACTCGCATGACTCATCAACGTCACGTAAAACGAGGTGTGGGGGACGAACGTCATTTTAGTCGCGTCGTCTTTGGGGTTTCTTCGGGGGTCTTGTCTCTTTCTTTTGCTTGGGCGGTCGGAGGGAGGTCACGTCTCCCCTAGCAATCCAACTGTTGTACTTGTCCGGCCACCCTTTCCACTTGACCAACCAACGATCTTTTTGACGCTTAAGTACCTTTTCGATACGAAACACATCGGACACATGGACTTTTTGTAAATCCTCCTCGTAAAACGTGCCTTGAACGGGGGTGTCATCCCATTCGCGAATCTTATAGGTGGGCACGGGTCCCGGGACCACACGATGCACCACAAACACTTCTTCGGTCCAACCAGGTAAATACCCTTTTTCAAACGGTCGATGAATCTTGTTGAGACGTACACGATCTCCCACCTTGAAATGGGGTTTTTTCTTGCCTTTCAACCGTTTGTCGTACAATCGTTTCCACACGGCTTCTTCGTTGTCCCACGTCACGTCTTGAGGGGCCATACCAATACTTCGATGACGGGTGGCATTGTACCCTTGCACCAACTCGGGTAACACATCGTCAAATTTCAATGTGTTGGCGGCAGTGAAATAGCGGTACAACCGTTCTTTCAAGGTGCGGTTAAATCGTTCCACCACACTGGCTTTGGCATCCCCTTCGGTCGAAAAATGTTGAATCCCTTGCTCGTCGAGCCATCGTTCAAATGTCCGGTTGTAAAATTCCTTCCCTCGATCCGTTTGCAAGCGATTGGGGTGACGTCGTTTCACAATCTTGTCAAAGGCATGGACCAAGGCCACCCCCGTTTTGGCTTTCAACGGTTGCACCCACGCGTATTTCGACAACACATCCAACACCGTTAGTAAATACCGAATGCCACGATTATACTTGGCCAAGGGTTGTACTTCCACCAAATCCGCTACCCATTGATCATCCAAGCCACCCACGATCACGGGCACCGTGGGAAAACGACGACGTCGAGGTTTATGCAACGTGTAGGCCAAATCCCGTTCCAACACCCGTTAGGCTTTTTTCAAAGGAATCTGATGGGCCTTGGCAAACCGTTGCACGCCTCCTAAACTGCCGGGGGCTCGAGGATCGTGGTAACGGTTCAAACATGATTGCGAGACATCGAGTTTGGTTCGTTTGGTCTTTCGAGGTGCCATACGTTCTGGCACTCATCCCACAAGGTCGGTATGGAGGGGATGGTGTGGGGATGCGCCTTTTGAATGATTCGATACCATCGCCACGCGTTCGGGTGGGTTTTTAACCATAAGACAAACACCACCCATCGATACAGGTTGAGGTCCACGTGGGTTTCTTCAAAGACGTGGAGAGGATGCGTGTCCTCGGGACAAGGGGGAATAGGGATTTTGGCGCCCGGTTGGTGATCATATAACATTTGGCAAAGGGTTTGATGGCATTGCCATTGCACCAGAGACAAGAGACCCTCCCACGCATAACACAACCACACCGACTCCATGGTCAAACTAATTTTATTCGTACCACATCTACCTTTATAGACAGGTCATGTTATCAAAAGAGCGTGCGTATTTTGGAAAATGCCGGCGCCCCGACCGATCATGCTCTTTTTCCGGACCTGCTTTCTTTTTTTTCTCTTTTTCTTAAAATAGACCACTAAGGTCATAGGTGACAGTCTCTAAACCTTTCTGCCAGTTCTCTACACTGTCACTGTACTTGGGGGGCGGTGGAGTTGGGGCTACCATCATTTCTTGACGGTTCTTGAGATCTTGAATTTCTCGCAGCAACTGTTTCTCATAGTCTGTCAGGGGACGGTCTCGTTCCACGTCCTCTTTCCTTCTCACTCGAGGTGGAGGTCCTGGAATGTCAACCCCACGTTTGGGATACCCTTGAGCATCACGGGTCAACAAAGGAGGTTCGGCGAGTGCGTCGGCTTTTTTGGGGGGATGGTCATGAAACCAACTCCAGTACTTGGGACCCATGGGTTGATCGGCCCACCGAAAGAAGTCACACTTTTTCTTGGAACAGCTCACATACAATCGATCGGGGTTCTGGGTGGAATGACTCTGTTGAAGCGTGGCGGGTTCACGGCAAAAGCACTGCAAACCACTCCACATGTCCAACACTTCTGGATGAGGTTGACTATACACGGCTTTCATATAGTTGGGGGCTTGATCTTGACCACAAAACAGCAAACACGGTTGCATGGGACATTTCACATACTTCCATCCTTTTTGAGATTGACGTGCCTCCAAACGCACGTTATGGCAAGGACATACCATAGTGTCCGCCGAACTGGGTGCAAGGAGGTCTTGGGCTTTGTCATACACGTTCGTCACAATGTATTCAGGCGGGGATGTTTGGATGGTTTGCTCCACCATGTCATTCAATTCTTTCATCATGTCTTCCACAGCAGCTCGGGTGTCTTCCACCACCTCGCGGACCACAGGATCACAGTCCTCAGGCGTCACTACCGGGTCATTCTTCTTCTTCTTCTTCTTCTCCTCAGGGGGAACGCTTTTGGTTGATTTTCTCTTCCGACCTGGATAACTCACTGGAGACACATCGACGGACATCCTGCTAAAGATATGTCACTCCACGCTGCCTGGCTTTTTATACCTTGGAGCCCTTCCTGGGATTGGTCAGATTTCTCACCTTTTCATGACCATAAAAGGGCCTCTCGTCGTCCCATTGGTCAGCTTTTCCCTATCCATATAAGGGTCTCTTGTCTTCCATTGGTCCGCTGTTCCCATTTAAGGAGCTCCCTGGGTCCCCCTTCTCGTCATTCCAAAGCGGATGGACTACTACCAAGATCTCAAGCGGGAGGACTTTGCTTCGACCAACGACTATTTGGCCGAACGGGTCCAACGAGGTCTGGCCAAGGGATTCACGTTCCAACAGTGCCGTGATCACCATCTCATTGATTTTGCTTTGGCCTTAGGGTTGACCCCCGCCGAGATTCTAGTGATTGTGGGACCTGACACCGGCTACGTATTTCCCAACACATGCCCCCCGACATCGACATGATTGGAGAACAAGATCTTGAGGCCATGGAACTCCACATGGGTCATGGCCATGTGGTGTACACCGGGGGAGCCAAAGGCACCGATGAACTCGTCGAACAATTGGCCAAACAGTTTGGGATGCAAGTGGAAGTCCTGGTACCCCCTAACCATCCTCGAGCCACCTTGATCACCCCGTCCACCGTAGAAGTCCTCATGCTGGCCAACCCGCATCTTCACCAGGCGGCTGAGAAACTAGGGAAACGGATGCCGAGTCATTTTTACACCCTGCAATTGCTGCAACGCAATTATCAAATTGCCAAAAAAGCACATACCCTCTATGCGTTTGGCATCTTGGAACAGGATAAAAAACGCGTGAAAGGAGGCACCGGTTGGACTGTGCAATTGGCCATGGATCAAGGCAAACCCGTCTATCTCTTTGATATGCCCAGTCAATCGTGGTACCGCTCGGACCATTACTACCAAGTCAACGAGAATGCCGCCACCCTGGTCACTGGCAGTCAATTTGTCCCTTGGGGCCCCAAAAAGCCGACCCTTCATCAAAGCAGTGCTATCGTGGGATCCCGTGATTTGGACAGTTCAACCCGAGAAGAAATTCAAGCCTTATTCAATCGCACGTTCTGTCTACCCGAGAACATCGATCAATTACGCCTGGAACTCGAAGACTTTCATTTGTAATTGTACATAGCTTTTTATTTTTTTTCCGATTCTACATAGCTTTTCAATTTTTTAGTTTTTACTTTTTCAATGGTAGATAGCTTTTTTTTATTTTTTATTTTTTCAATCTGTACATAGCCTTTCAATTTTTAGTTTTCAATTGTACATAGCTTTTCAATTTTTCCTAGGACCCGCGTGGCAAGAGATGGACACGGACAACCATTTGTAAGAAACATCAACTCTTTTAATTAAAAAATTTTAAAAAACTGACGACACTGGTTTTGCACGTTCATCATAAATAATTTGTCTTGACTCACAGCAGCCTTGACTCACAATAAAATGTCCCATAAAAACTGAACATGAAAAAAAAAACGTCATGTCCGTTGACTTTTTCTGGAGAGTTGAAGAGTGAGGATGGTGTTGCCTTGTTTGAAGGGAGCAGGCTGCCCATTGGCTGTTTGAATGTCCATGGCAATGCTGTCAAAGATGGTTTTACCAAGAGGAAAAAACATCCGTTGCGTGGTATCAAATTGATGATCGGTATTGCCGGCATCCAAGGTACGTAAAAAACCTTTTTGTTGATTTCCGACAATGCTCTGTGCGACGAGATCCGTATAGATCATGAGTTGTTGTTGTCCTTGTTGTGGTTTGACAGTTTGCGTGGTGGGAAATGGTTGTCGACTGAGATTCAGACCCAAGAAGAAGTAATAATCGAAATCGGGATGAGTAAAGCTGACGGACACAATGCCATGCGGTGGATATTTGTTGACAGGACCGACGGTTGCTTCCCATTTGTGTCGATCGTCGTAATCGACGATATGTTTCACCAGATAATTTTTTTCTTGGACGATGCGTTCACTTGGCGTTCCATCTTTCACCAGTCCCATCAGTTGAGCGAATTTCCATTCCATTTGAAATTGCATGTTGGCTGGAATGAGTACATACAGGGAATCTAATTCGGAGGCGATGCCTGTATTGGTGATTTTCACGTAGGGTTGAGCCAGGTTGAGAGTGGCTAGTTGTTGTCGTTTAGCCTGATCGTCCACGTCCATTTTGGCTATATCCATCATGACTTCCATGCGTTGTTTTTCCATTTCGTACGCGATGGCGATCCATGCTTCTTTCAAATTGTGGTAATACCCTGGGGGCAAATGGATTTGTTTGGTGACTTGAATGGGAGCCGTTCCATCGCCACGTTTTGGCACGTATCTGATATCTGTTTTCATCCAGTGTTTTTGACTATCTTCTTGCGTCCAATTCTGCTTGGTTTGATGTTCCAATTGTTGATTAAAACCAGGGTGTGAGATATGAACGAGGGCCGCTTCCCAATCATCTTCTACCAGATAGTGTGAATGAGGAAGTCTAGCGGTAAATTTTTGCCCCGTGCCTTGCGCTTGATCACTGAGGAGGGTGATGTAGAAACTCATTGTGACAACAAAATAGCCCATGGTTGCCTTTTTATAGCTCCACCCACGTCACCTTTCCGGATTACAAGCGTTACCAGTTGGTGTACGACAAGAGAGTCATTGATCCTGCCACCTTTCAAACCTACCCTTACGGATATCGAGCCGCCTGCCAAGACACACCTTCACCCTGTTGATACGCGGCGTGTGACCCTCCCACACCCAAGGAAAAGGATTAAAAAGTCATTGATTTCAACATGGCGTCTTTTTTATCTGATCTGAGCCCGCGATCCTTTTTTCATCACTGGTCAGCGGTTTCCCACCCTAGCCAGAGGGCTATTTACCTACGTCATGTAAGCGTCACGAAATGTCCTCTCTTTTCTGATCGGAGCCCACGATCCCTTTTTCCCTCCTGGTCTGCTGGTAGGTGAAATAACCCAAGTCATGCGCATGCGTCCATGTTTTTTCTTTTTTTTTGTACCACAAGGCCAGGATGGTCTTTCTCTTGTCATATATAAACAAACCTGTTTCTAGTATCCCTCCTGGTCTGCTGGTAGGTGAAATAACCCAAGTCATGCGCATGCGTCCATGTTTTTTCTTTTTTTGTGTACCACAAGGCCAGGATGGTCTTTCTCTTGTCATATGTAAACCAACCTGTTTCTAGTACTAGAATCAGTCAAATTGCCTCTTCCTTGTCTTCTAAGCCCACCATCCATTGAAGTAAAGGTCAGCGGTTTCCCGTCCCAAACCACGTGACTATCCCATCACTTCCGGTCACATGACTTCCGGTCACATGACTTCCGGTCACATGACTTCCGGTTCTCCCCTCAAGTGACCTTTGACCCCATCTCTCATTGGTCCATTCTCTTGACCGTGATCACATGATAAAAAGGAATGGCACTAGTCTCTCATTGGTCCAAAAAGTGAGGGGGGTGGGTCTTTTCGATACAAAGACCCAGACCGCCGCCCCATACTACTTGGAGCAAAACCATTTACCTATAATAAGAGAAAGACCATCCTGACCTTGTGGTACAATAAAAACATGGACGCATGCGCGTGTCTTGCTCGATGCTCAACTTCGGTTATTTCACCTACCATTCACCAGGGGATCCCCGCATCCCCTGCCCTGGCCCCGGCCCCAATCCCCCTATGGTCTGCGGTTTATCCCTTCCTTAGCAACCACCCTAGCAACCCCCCACAACATCAAAACGAGGCAAACCACCCCTAGTGAGCCCACTTTACTACTGAAAGGAATCATCCATCTCAAATTGTTCGTTGCTGTTTAGAGCTTGACTCAAACGAGTGAAAAGACCATCCAAGCGAGGTCCCCCTTGTTTCCATTCCCCGACACGTAACCCCCAGCCTTGGAAATTGGATGTTAACCGGTTCGAACTTAGCGTAAAATAGAGTCTGTCCATGTCATTCAAACCCAGTGTTGTTTCAATGACACGGTTGACGGCTCGCTTTAAACCCTCTTGGAGCTCTGACACCAAATTTGGTGCGTCCACAAAGTTTCCCGTTTGCCTCAAATGTGTGTTGAAATGTCTTTCTCTCACACCCAGGTGAGTGCTTTGTCGATCCACAAAGGGTTGTAGGTCAAATTCAAAGGTTCCCTTTGACGAGTTGAGACCACTTCCGCTCTGCTGAAGAAGACGCGATTGAAAGGCGCGTTGGCGCTCAAAGTTATCCATAACTTGATTGCACAAAGCATTTTCTTCCTCATCGCTCTGCAGCATGGTTTCGTAACAAACCAGTTCACCGTCTGAGTCGTCGAGATCTAAACCCAACTCTTCTAAATGAGAAGAATAATTTTGTTCAACATTTTCACCCACATTTTCGTAGCTTGCCATGGTAAGGTTGTGTGTACTAAAAGTACACTACTCTTTTTATAGTTAAATTGAATGAGAGTGAAAGATCATTTGTCTATGAACATTCAACCGTATAAGCTCGTGTAAGCAAAGTATAAGCCAATCAGGGTACAAATGACGTTTTGACCAATGAGAGTATAGCAATATTAACCTATGAGCGCTAAGCTCGTGTAAGCAAACCAATCAGGGTACAAATAGCGTTTTGACCAATAACAGTATAGCAATATTAGCCTATGAGCGCCGAGCTCGTGTAAGCAAACCAATCAGGGTACAAATAGCGTTTTGACCAATAACAGTATAGCAATATTAGCCTATGAGCGCCGAGCTCGTGTAAGCAAAGTGTGAACCAATCAGGGTACAAATTACGTTTTGACCAATGAGAGTATTGCAATATTAGCCTATCAGTGCGTTGGTTTCGTTTCACCATCATTTCATCATCGTTTCATCTATTTGAAAGAAATTATTTTTATGCTATGAGCGTATTAGCATCGTTTCAGCTATTCAAAAGAAATCGTCCATTATACTTTTACAATAGGGATTTAATCTATTGAATTAGTTGAATTAATCTATTGAATTAGTTGAATTAGTATTCAACTTTATTGTTATAAAAGAGTGAGAGAGTTAGTGAAAATTATCAAATGTCTTTACCCGACAGAATTTTGCGAGAGATCAACGACGAGTTTGCATTTGTCAAGTCCAAAAGTTTGGAAACCTTTGCTGCCCAATTGAAGGACGAAGACGAGCTCTTTTCCATTCCAACAATTTATCCTCAGCTAACTTGCAAGTGGTTTATCGACGGCTTAGATTTTATCGCACCAGAATGGCGACACGATTTCAAGAAACCACCGCCCAAGAAACCCCGCAGACTTCCAACCAAGTAGATGTTGTGGAAACCCCTCAGACTTCAACAGACGCGCCAGCCGCTAAAAAGATCAAGATGTGGGTTCCAAAAATTCAGCCAAGAATTGTCGGAACAGCCGAAAGCCATTGGGAAAAACTTCCCACCGAAACCCAAAATAAAATTTTGGACATGGAAGCACGACAAACGCATCGTGAAAAGTTAGCAAAGGTATGTGCAGACCTTGAAGTTTTTTTATTAATTCAACGTTGTTTTGTGTGCAAAAAAGAAGAGTGGGGAATACAATCAACGCCATGCTGTCAAAAACCTGCTCACTTTGAATGCTATACCGCACCCATACATGTTAATGAAGGGCTGCGGCGAGTATGTATGATATTAGATATCGAGGCATATATTTTAAACAAAGGAAACCAAACTATTGTTCGCGAACTTGGATGGTGCGACATGGATGGACGGTCCGACAGTATTCATTTTCAATCACCCGTGTCATTTAGTTCTTTGTCTGAGGCTGACAAGCGCACAGCTAATTACGTATTTTTCAACATTCACTCTCTTCCTTTTCACGCACGACCTGAAGAAAATGCTGTTGACCAAAATTTGCTTGATTTTGTGATGAAAACTGTTTACAAGACACTGTCCTCGCTTGAGAGAGATGTTGTTGCATATAAAGGAGGGACACTTGAAAAACAATTGTTATCCCGTTTGAATATTCCGTATGTTAATTTAGAAGAATTTAATTGCCCAAAAGTTAATCAATTGCTTTTTGATGGGTTTGAGCCGCTTTTTGATTGTGCCTGTCACATTTATTCTCATTGTCATTGTCCGAGGGTTGAAACGAGATTGTTTTACCAATGGTTAACTGTTCATTCTTAACAGGTGATTATGGAAATGGAAACGTCCGATTTGCTTGTGCGATGTGACACGTGTGAAAACATTCACTTTATGAAACATTTAAAACTATACACCCCTGATTTAATGTGGTGTCATTTGTGCTGGTCCCACCATTTCTTATTTCGAATTGTGTAACTTATTGCAGGTGATGACCGAAATGAAACATTGTCCGAAGTGGCACCGATTTCGATGCAATTTTCATTATGTTATATTTAATAGAGAATTTAAAAAGTGGCAAAAGCATATGAGAGCTGTTCGCTCAATGTATTTGTATTTACAAACGAACAAACACTTTTACATACCTTTTGTTGATGGTGTAAAAACAGATGGAGTTGTTGTCCAATGTAAACTAACTCCTCATCGTGTTAAAGATCGTTTTAGCAGACATTTTAACGCCGAGTATTGTTCGAAATTTTATCAGCTACAGTTTAGTCAAATTTGGAACAAATTTCAATCAATTAATTTTTTGTTGTAGGTTCACAAGCAAATGGATGTACTCACGAGTTGGCATCTAACAAAATGTAACTCGTGTTATTTCAAGTTTAGAAAAATGTTTGCTAAAAATTGGAACCACAACTATTCAATTCAATTTTTTGAACCATAATTCAATGAACCGCCACTTTTTTGTTGTAGGTTCACAAGCAAATGGATGTACTCACGAGTTGGCATCTAACAAAATGTAACTCGTGTTATTTCAAGTTTAGAAAAATGTTTGCTAAAAATTGGAACCACAACTATTCAATTAAATTTTTTGAGGCATTATTCAATGCCACTTTTGTTTTAACTTGTAGGTGCACATGCAAATGAGTGCATTGTAAAATAGTGTGAACTGTAAATGTTGTTTTGATTTAAGGTGCACAAGCAAATGGATTCAGTATTTGGTTGGCATCTCAAGAAATGTGCCTCGTGTAATTTTAAGTTTAGAAAATTTGTACAAAAAAATAGAAAATTTCAGTTTCAACCATTCAATTTAATTTTGTTTTAACTCGTAGGTTCACAAACAAATGGATGTGCTCCTGACTTTTCATTTAAGAAACTGTATTTCGTGTTATTTTAAGTTAGTTTAACAAGTTTAAATGTGAACATTTATTGTTTTCAAGGTTCACAAGCAAATGGATCTAACTGGTGTAAAAAAATATTCGGTGTTTTTCAGGTTCATTTGGAAATGAAAAGATCAAAGGCTTGGCATAGAACTCAATGTAGTCACTGTTATGTAAAACTGTTGCAAACATATAGGCGTTATCATTTATTGAAAATTAGAAAACCCATGTTAAAAAGGAGTTTGTTTTATTAACTTTTTTCAGGTTCATGACCAAATCATATTCAGTCAATCCATTTGCATGTGCTCACCAAAACATATTTCAAAAGAAGCTAATTTTTGGAAAAAGAACGAAGGACTAATTCCCGGTGTTGGAGTTAAAGGTGTTGGAATGCGCACCATTTTGGAACGACAAGGGTGGCGCGGAAAAAAAGAAACATGGAAAAAATTAACTGGGTGTGAACAATACGAACAATGTGTAATGTGTAATAATAATTATCGTTTGTATAACGAATCATGTCGTTTATGTGAAACTTATTTACCACCATGTAAAGAAAGAATGTGAAAATAAACTTTTTGTTTTTGTTTTTTCAATTACAGTTTGAAGAGTATGTCAGCAAATGGGTCAAAATTCAACAAGAAGCCAAAGGGTGGCCGAGTTGGGTGGGAAACGATGTTTTGAAACAGCACCAGTACATCCAAGAAGTTTACGAGCGCGAGGGCCTTCGTTTGAACCACTCAAATATTAAAAACAATCCTGCTTTATACACCGAGGCCAAAATTAGGCTCAAATACGTGTGGGAGAGTAACCCAACCATTCGTCCTTGGCAGTGTTATTCAGGAGAAGGAAAAAATTACCCCAAAAAAGAAGACATGGCAAAAGAAGCATAAACAGTTTACCTTTTTGGTTTATTCGAGATCACAATAAGTCCTTTATGGGACGAATGCTTCTCCCACGTTACAAATAAACTCAAATCAGCTCTACTGTTACAATTTTAAATATTTTTTACCCTGCATTAAACCTTTAACAAAACGTTCAGTTAGTGTCTTTTTGCCTGGTAAATTGCTAATGGCTTTAATCATTTTGGTGTCTGCTCTCCATTTGGCGTTCAAGTCGTCCCCTGCCTTGTGATAGTCAATGTCGTGTTGTTTGGAAATTTTGTCCAACCGGTTGATGCCTGGATCCCCTCGTTTCAATCGCTTTTCCAAATGAGTGCCAGGTCCCATGTATTGATAGCCGGGCCAATGAAATTCTATTCCAGTTTTGGCCAACAACTTTTGAAGGTCAAACCCCCATCCTTTTTGAGTTTTTCTTTTTCTTCTCGTGTTTTTGGGTTTGGTTGATTTGCGTCTTTTGGGAACTTGAGTTTTTCTCTTTTTGGCTGCCATTTAGTCGCTGTTGTAATCCAACTTTCGTCGTAACCTTTTGCCTTTGTACCAATCTTCCCAACCTGGTAATGGTTTTAACTTTTCGAGTTCACCACTTTTCCCTTTGCCCTTGCCTTTGCCTCTGCCTTTGCCTTTGACCGTTTCTCCTATCTTTTTTTCCAACGTTTTTCGTCGCTTTTTTATATCTGCTAGGGCTTCTTCTTTTATTCGCACAGGAATTCGACTGGTTGTAGCAGCTGTATCTTTGTTTAAACCAATTGGCAATTTAGGTGTTGAGGGACTACCTTTTATCATTTGCTTGAGCCATTGCTCGACAGGTCCAGCTACCAAATCACCTTCTTCTTCATCTTCTTGATGTTCGCCTTGTCCCCCCGATCCACTGCCTTCAGGAAATTGACGAATTCGCTTGGTCAAATGAACTAGTTCATTACTCATGGGTTTGGTTTTTGCATTGATAATGATGGCTGGAGGCAAACCAGATTTCAACAAGACATGATTTTTGGCCGCTATTTTGGCTGCTTTAGTTAAAAGTGCATTTTCAGTCAATTCGCCCTTGTAGTGTTGTATCAATTCTTCCATGTCTTTTTGAGGAATCATGTAAACTTCTTCCATTTTGGCAGTTGTTGGAGCACTTGCAACTCAACTGATGCAACAGTTTACCGGGGGCTTTTTGATATAGCCTTTGTCTAGCCCCCAACTGTTGTAGCTTTTTTTACCCCGGCGGTTTTTATACGTTTGATATTCCTGTTTGTAGCCTGCAATCATCTTTCTTGCGTCTGAAGCACTCATTTGTGGTTTTTTCAAGGCCTTGACCAAATCACTTGTAGCCTCAAACCCTTTCTTGAAGTCGACAAACCATGGCATCCCTTCTCCTCGCTGGGTTTTTCTTTTTCTTTTTGCCCGCTTTGTTTTTGTCCATTTTGTTTTTGCTCGTTTCCTTTGGCGTCCCATTGTTTAAAGAGTAAAGTGTTGTAAATGCTACGGCTTTTTATCTTGTACACTGGCAAACCACCTCGTTGAGACCTCGAAACAATCCACTCCCTTTTTGTGACATTAACACTTCACGTCGTTTTTTAACAGAATTTTTCCTTTTGCTCAGCTCTCTCAAGGTGTTTTTATGAGGTCGGAGTTTGCTCATCAATTCGGGTTTGAGAGGAATCTTGTTTTTTAACAAGTTTAGCACTACTTCACTCATGGCATTAATTTGGTCCGCATTGGCATGTTTTAACATTTCTTCACGTTTCATACTGTTGGCTTCTTGGAGCACCGACTTTAAAAACGGTAATTGACGTTTGAAACGCTTCATCTTTTTCAACGCTTTCGACGTTTGTAAAACTTGACATTGTCTGTGATCCCTTTTAAAGCTTGCGACCCCAATTTTCCAAAAGCTGTTGCAAAAGTTGGAGCAGGTCCTGCTAGAAGCATACTCATTCCCTCGGCGATTTTGTGAACTGTTCGGGGCTTTCGGCGAAATAGAGCACCCCCTCTTTGTCTTCTTTTTTTGGTTTTTCTTCTCTTACTTCGCTTACTTCGTTTACTTCGTTGTTGTTGAACACCCATAGTGTACAAAGTGATGCATTTGATGTAGAGCGCTTTTTATTCTGTTTTGAAGACCCATCCACATAGCATTGCCCGCTGAACGATTGATATTTGTGTAAGCGGTGGTAATTTCGGCTACAACGTTTAGGCAAAGGGGGTGTAAAATCAGTAATGATGTCGTCTAGCGTTTGGATTTTGACCAAAAATGCTTCTAGCCCGTCTGGAGGAAGTCCTCTAACGTAGGTTCGTAATTCAATCAGCGTTTCGGCATAGGTGGTGAAAGCAAATCGTGACATTTCTTCTTTGAAGCGAAACTGCTTGAAGTCATTCCACCCTTTCACCAACGTTCCAGCTGCTGCCAAACAGGCCACCAGTAAAGGGTTTTCGACAATCGGTCCAATAACCATTCCAAGGGCAACCAAGAGTAGCGCTATTCCGTTCAACACACTGTTGGCCACTCTGTAATGATTTAACATGTACTTGTAAGACCACCACAGTTTGTGGTAATAGGCGTACAGCGAGTCCAAACGTTCAATTTGTGAGGCATAGTACGACGATTGTGGATCGTTGACAAACGATACAACCATTTGTTCTTTTTGAACCATTTCAATTCACTTTGAAAACTCCACAAATATGATTGTTGTGTTAATCGTGTGCTGTGTTTATAGCTCACTTTTTGAGCAGCTGTTGGAGAATAGAGTTGATTCGTTGTTGTTCAGCCGATCGACGCAAATTACCCGACACTTTGGTTAGTTTGGCTAGCACGTCTGGATCCATGGCCAGTTGCCATGCTTCTTTTTGAATGGTTTGAATCAATTCCCGAAAATAAGTTTCACCGTAGTTTCTAACAAATTGTTGAATTCTAAATCCCTTTCTAATACGAGAGTAATGATATACCTGACGCATAGCCTCATAATCCATGCTTTTAACACTCATGGTACTAAAATGGTCTCCTAACAATTTTTCAAAACATGCCCACACCAAGTCGGGACTAGCTCCTCTAAGTCTCTTACTTCTTCTTGGCAGCTTCGTTCTGTTGGCCATCAGTTCTTGTTCAATGGTTCTCGGCTACATCGTTCTGTTTTTGATAACTTCTCGTCCATCCCTCTCCTTTTAACAAGTGACTCCACAACCTAAACTCGTCCGACGAGGCGGGATGCAAATCCAAAACCAAGTATCCAAAAGGGCGGGACGTTGACTTGTGAAAGGTTTCCAAACAGTCTTTCCAAGTGGAGGGAAACGATTGCAACAACACATTGCGCACACCCAATTGATCCCGGGGGTTTTTGAATGCCACAATGTAATGGGCATTACGGGAAATGCTTTTGGCATATTTTCTTACCGGGAACATGTCCTGGCACAAATACAGCACAGTAATGTTTTGATGGTGGGAATGTTTGGTAAAGAGATCCAAAACGCGTTTGTCACCACTTCCTTCATCCATCAAATCGTCCAAGACCAAAATACCACGTCCTTTTGGAAACCATTTGATTAATTCCTGGTGTTCTGGAATTCCTTCGTGAAAAAGAACCCCCGCCTCTTTCATGGTTCGAAAACCGTCTTGCCAGGCTCCGTAACAATAATGCACTTGGTTAGGGGGTGTTTCAAACAGATCCAAATTTTCTAAAAGGAGATTTTGTGTGAACACGGTTTTGCCACATCCAGAAGGTCCCACCACCAAAATTGAAGATGGGGTGTGAAAACGAAACGGTTTGCACTTCTGCATAACAACTCAAAAATAACTCAAGTTTTTTACATTTCAATCTTTTATTTTAAAAACGAATCAGTTGATTCTCGGGCGATTGACAACTTTGATGAGGAGTTTTACAACACGCTTTTGCCCACTTTTTTTCATCTTCATTAATCCACTCTTTTAACATTTGACCTACTTCGTGATCATTGCTCACTCTGTCATAGGAGGAAAAAAATTGTGTAAAATCTTGTAAGTTCATGTCACGAGCGCGACACTTTAAATACAAAAGAGAGTAATGTCCACAAGCTTTGCTATGAATTCCTTGAAGCGACATTCCATTGGTCACCACATACTTCCAATGCTTCATCACCCACTGTCTCAGCGGTTCGGCTTGTTGGTAAAAGTCCAACGGGAGGGCATAGCTGTCCATCACTTCACACACATTTCCTTGAGTCCACAAAGCAATCCAGTGTTGGCCTGGTTGACCTCGAGGATCTGTATTGACAATGTAGCCCTTTGGTCTTGTCATGTCTTTTACTGGGGACTTGGGCAAACCGTCGCAAGCTACCACACCATAAAACTTGGGTTTCAATTCTGAATCTTCTCGTCCCAAATAAGTCAACTGTTGGTCTGTCAAAGCAACGTGTTCCATTTTTTAGTGCTGGTAAACGTCGTACACCACAGCTCCGTTCTTGTCAATTTCCAACAGGTTTTCAAATTCGCCGTAGACAATCACGGTTATATTGTTGGTTGGTGCTGCTCTAAATTCAAGCTTCAGTTGAAGGTCCCCGGTTTGTTTTGGGTTGAGATTAGCACTGTCGGCACAGCCACTGGCTACATTGTCAAACATGAAGAGCGTACAACCTTTTCCTTCTCCCCAGTCATCTTTTTCCACCATGCCCCCTTTCATTTTGCACACTGCACCACTTGCTAGGAGATATCTAAAGTATCCTGCCAAATCTCGGGCTGAATTGTTCCCGTTTAGTACCAGTGTTTCATAGGGATATTCTTCCCCCTTCACAATTTGTCTGATAGTCCTTAGCTGGAATTTTTGAAAGCAAAAGGGGTCTCTGGTCACTGCTCCATTAAACGCACGGCTGTCAACCAGTCCCACTATCATTCTGTCTGGCACTCTGTTTTGAAACAGGTTGGCAATGTCGAAGCGCGTTAGTGCACCATCCATGCTGAAGGTACGAATTTCACTTCGAACAGTTGGGTAAAAAGCAACTGCTCCACCTTGTCTCTTGGTACTCAGGGCAGTAAACAACGCCTCATTCAACCTCAGTTGACACCTGTGAAACTTGAGTTTGATATCGTCTTCATTGAGCCTTGCTGCCAATCCCACACCATTCATGAATAGGTTTGGGTTGTTGAAATGAAATTTTATCTTGATTTCAACGCCTGGAACGAGCAGTTTGCCCGTGTGAAACACTTCCAAATGAGGTTTAAACACTAGCACTCTTCTAGCTCCTCCTGCATACTCGACAGCTTCTCCAATCATGGCATCCAAGGTGTTTTTTTGATTCTGGGGCAAATCGGTGTAATGGGCGTGAGGTCCCGCTTTGTTAGTGTTGTTGGCTGTCCACTCGGCAGGAGAATCGAGGGCATTGTACCATCCTGCAGGTGCCAAAATGGTCTTACCATCAGCTCTGTCAAAGTTCACTAGGGTTTCAAAGTAAGCTTTGTAGTGGTATGTGTCCGATTGAGGACTGATCAGAGTTCCGTTCAAATTCATGTCAATTTGTTTGATTATGCTGTGAGCCAGATTGTTAACAGGCCACAATTTTTCGGCGGCCACCAAATTGGCATTGTCGCTTTTTTTCAATCTCAACTCCATGCTAAAGTAACTTCGTCCCAAATCTGCATAACCATCCAACCCGGGAATTATGAATTCTGCTGGAGTAATGCCAGAAGTTGTAGGTTGAATAGTCACCATTCGATAGGCAGAGGTGCTAATATCTGTCATAGGAACTTTGAAAATATTAATCGCCGAATTAATGGTAGGTTCGGTCATCTTTTAGGTTCAACGTCGATGTTGTCTTCTAGACTTTTTTGGCTTTCTAGTGGTACCTCTCTTTCGATGAGGGCGCTTTTTATACTTTTTATTCGCTAGGAGTTTGGCCATTTGGTAATCTGGAGGTAAGCCCCCATCCTGACTAATCCATCCACCTCGTTGGGAAGGCATCTTTAACATTTTCCACACGGGTACAAATCCTCCACGTTGTGACATTCCTCTTTCGCTTTTAACCGAACGAACCCTTGACGGAATAGGATTCATTTTTCTCATACTCCAAAAATGTCTCTGGCTCTTTTGGCAGCTTTTATTACTTTTCCAACGTCCTTGCGCTTCAACACTTGTTTGGCTCGTTTGGTAATTTCTTTTTTTAAAGCTTCTTCCGCTTTTCGTTTGACACCCCGCTTTAATCCTTCTGCCAAACCGCTCACAGTGTTTGTTGGCACTTTCAATGGGTTGCCACTTTTTGTAAAGCCTTTTAAACCTCCTCGCAATATGTCTTTCAATAAACCACCACCATCCTGACCATAGGCTTCGTCTGTGCGAAACCGCGTTAAACTTCCACCTCGCATGTTACTTGTTGAGTTTGTTTGTTTGTTTAAATCAGCTGTTCTCTTTTTATACTCACATAATGGTGCATGTGAGCGATTCTCCAGCATAGCGTTTTCGTTTTCCACTCCTAATCTCTGCCATTACTTCTTCGTGATTTTTTTGGGCATTCTTTTTGGCCAGTTTTTCCAATCCTTTGGTAATCCCCCAAGCAGCTTTGGGAAGTTTGGTAAGCACACTTGCAATGCCTGCGCCTATTTGAGTTTCCAAATCGGTAAGACGTTCCAAACGACGACGACGTCTTCGACTTCTTTTAACACTTGCTGGTGCAATTGACAAATTACGCTTTGTGGTTTGTTTTCTTGCTTTTTTTCCTCGCTTAGTTGTTCGACTCTTTTTCAAAGGCATGTTTATCCCTTCTTGAAGTGAAGTGTCAATATAGTGTCACCGTCCACAAATGGAACCAAGTCTCCACCTGCACCGCTTGTTTCGGCTACTTGAACTTCAATGAATTCAACCACTTCTTTGCGCACGGGTAAATATTGAATGTTGAGAGGTTCAAAGTAAATAACACCTCGACCTTCTGTCTTGAACTTTATTTCCCGAAGCAAATCAGCCATGCGATTTCCCACAACAGTGCTTCCACCAACGTCGGAATACACGTGAAGGCTTCTGGTGGGTTCTTTAACAATTTTTCGAAATGCCACATTCAAATTGATAAACTCCCAACTCACAGTCCTGTTCAGCCATATCCATACTATGAGATTAGCGTCTTGGGTCACTTTCCAATACAAAGGTTTTCGATCCTTGGCATTATTACCAGTAAAAAAATCACCGGCGTTTTTGGCTGGCACTTTTCCATCAATAAATTTCATTTTCAAGTTGGTTCCAAGAATCCATTCATCACCAGCGTTTTGCTGAAACCAACCCATTTTTTCTGCCAACACAGCATTGATGGCAAAAGGAGGCACTTTAACATGGTTATTTTTTTTGCCAGAATCCTTTTCTCCAACAAAAGCGTTATCCAGTAAAAGTTCATCCCCATTCCACGAAAAGTTCAAACAAGTGTTTTTTCCATTATCCAGTGTAGTAGAACCATAAACGGATAATCCGTCTGTCGTCATTTTTTGGTCAAGCACCCGCAACACACTTTTCATAAAAGTGACTCCGTCAACAGTAGACAAGTCATCCTTGAGGTCTTCCATCTTCATGTTTAAAAACGAATATTTCACCTCTGTGTTTGTTTTTCTGTAACACGACGTTCCAATAATGTCATGCCCTGCAGACACCAGATGAAAAATGTTCACACCTGTATCTGGCAAGGAAATCGAACTCAATCCCACTAACCAGTTTCCTCCATGCAAACGAAGGGGTTGAGGTAAACGTACTTTAAACCAATTGGCCCGATTCTTTGGAAATTCACTTCAGTTCGAATGACTCGGTAGAGTGATGTAAAACGACATTTTCTTCTTTAAAGTTGACTCACGTCAGCACTCGAAATCCAACTATTGTACTTGTCTGGCCACCCTTTCCACTTTACCAACAATCGTCCTTTCTGTCGTTTAAGTACCTTTTCAATGCGAAAGAGTCCGCTGTCCGACACATACACCTTTTGCAAATCTTCTTTGTAAAATGTTCCCTTAACAGGTGTGTCGTCCCACTCACGAATCTTATAGGTTGGCACACTACCAGGTATCACACGACGAACCACAAACACCTCTTCGGTCCAACCAGGCAAATACCCTTTGCCAAAGGTACGATAAATCTTGTTTAAACGCACGCGGTCTCCCACTTTAAACACAGAAGGTTTCTTTTTGGCATTCAATCGTTTGTCGTAGAGTCGTTTCCACACTTGCTCTTCGTTTTTCCATGTCACTTTGTTAGGAGCTGTGCCAATGCTTTGATGAGGTGTTGCATTGTACCCGTCAACCAAGTCTTGAAGAGCATCGTCAAATTGGAGGGTGTTCGCCGACGTAAAATAACGATACAACCTTTCTTTCAAAGTTCTATTAAACCTTTCAACCACACTAGCTTTTGCATCCCCACTGGTGGAAAAGTGTTTAATGCCACGGTCTTTAACCCAATTTTCAAACGTACGATTGTAAAATTCCTTCCCCTTGTCTGTTTGAAGTCGGTTAGGTTGACGTCCTTGACTCACAATTTCTTCAAAGGCTTCCACCACTTTGGCTCCAGTTTTGTCTTTCAAAGGTTGCACCCAAGCAAATTTAGACAACACATCCACCACAGTCAACAAATAACGAATACCACGGTTGTGTTTAGACAACGTTTGAACCTCAATCAAATCGGCAACCCATTGATCGTCTAACCCACCAACTACAACTGGTACGGTAGGAAAACGTCGTCTACGCGGGTTGTGAAGGGTGTAGGCTAAATCACGTTGCAAAAGGTTTTGTGCCACTTTCACTGGAACACCCCATGCTTTGGCAAATCGTTTAATTCCTCCCAAACTTCCCTTGGCTTTTGGATCGTGATAACGTTTTAACAGGGCTTGAGCCACAGACACTTTTTTCACTGGCTTCTTCTTTCGTGGTGCCATATCTCATAGGCAAGGGTAAAAATTGAAGGAACTCGGGAAGGATGCGTCTTTTGAATGATTCGAAACCATCTCCAAGGGGTTGGATGTTGTTGTAACCACATCACAAAGGCAGCCCATCGACCAAAATTCACTTCCACGTGAGTTTCTTCAAACACTTCAAGAGGGTTCAGCTCTTCAGAAAAATCAGGAATAGGAACTCTTTCACCCTCGTGTTTTTGGTAAAAACATTCACACAGGAACTTGTGACAAACCCATTGAACCAAAGATACTCCCATTTCTCGCAACCAATCCCACAAAACAAAATTGATGAAAACACTCTCCATTTCAGTTTCAAAATGAACTTTATTTCAAAACACATAATGTTTTAAAAGCTTAACAAATTAATTAAAAAGCAAAATGTTCACGAGTCTCAAAAGAGGCCTGATGGGCGTCCAAAGCGTCCAGAGCGTGCAGTCGCAAAACTTTCTAGCCACTTCTTTTCGTTATCAGAAAAGTGTGGCGGTGCTGGTGCTGGTGGGGGTGACTCAACTGTGTTGGTAGTAGTAATGTTATCACGGGTTGAATCTGCAAGACTTATTTGCAACCACTTCCTTTCGCTATTGGAAAGACAGTGAAATGGTGGTGCTGGTGCTGGTGGGGGTAACTCAACTGTGTTGGTAGTGGTAATGTTACCACTGTTCTTTTCTCTAATGCTTCTCAGCAATCGAAGCTCTTCCTCTGTAAACTGATTGCCCCAATTGTTTCCAGTCACTTGGGGAAGATCCTTTTCTTCGTAAAACCATTTCAAATACTTTGCTGTGAGAGGCAAATCAGACCAATGAAAAAACTCGCACTTGCTTCCATTGTCACTGCAACCAATGTACAATCGGCCCGGGTTTTTCTCCGATTTACTTTGGCGAAGGGTAACAGGGTTGCGACAATAGCACACCAACGTTTCCCACTTATCGCAAATGCTGGGATGAACACTCGTGTGCACGCGCTTCATGTAAACGTCAGCTTCTTCTTCGGGGCAAAAGAGGAGACAGGGCTGTCTGGGACATTTCACATAATGCCAGCCGGCTTTGGAGACTCGAACCTCCAAACGCACGTCGTGAAATAAACAAACCATGTGGTCTAGTGAGGGCCTCGGTTTTCGGGAGGGTTTGTTTTGCAGGAATCCAGGACTCTGAAAAATGGAACTCAGTCTCACCATTGTTGCCAATCCGTCATCCTCTTTGGTTTTCTCGGGCTTTAGGTTTGAGTTCAACTTTGCGTACACTCCAGGTACGGGGGATACGTTGCCATATTCCAAGTGCGAATCTTCAGGGGGGTTGGATCTTGTAGATGGTGGGGATACATCGCCATATTCCAACTCTGAATCCTCCCACTCCGGTTTCTTGTATATCATTCTGCTCTTCAAGGCCTTCATCTTGTCTCCCTTGAGCGTCTTTTCGAAATCTTCAATGCTGTCAAACAACTCGACCGATTCCACCTTTTGGTGAAAGCGTTCTTTCAAAGTCGGCTCTCTCTTTTCTTCTTGCAGTGGTGGTGGTTCCAGTGGTGAATACTCTTCTAGTTGAATAGAGTCATTCAATTCTTTCAACAAATCTTGCACAGCATTTTGTGTTTCGTCTGGCACAAGAATAACCTCCTTCTTCTTCTTGTTGTTTCTCTCAGTTTTGGTTTCGCCGCCTTTTCTCTTTCTCCCCACCACTTCTGACACAATCTCAACTTCAGACATCTTCACACCAGAGTTCCTATATCCACTAAGAGATAAAGTTAGCTGGTACTTTTCCACTTCACTCTCTCTATCTTTATACTCTCACACTCAATTTCTATTGGTTCAAAAAACAACTCACTTTCTTCCATATATGGCACCTCTTTTTCTGATTGGAGCATTTGCCTTCTTTTTCATTGGGCTACGAAAAGAGTTCAAAACCATTCAATTTGGTTCTTCTCTTCTCCATTGGTTACTCGTTTCACTTCTTTTTCATTGGGCGACAAAAACAGTTCACAACCATTCAATTTGGTTCTTCTCTTCTCCATTGGTCACTCGTTCCCTTTTTTCATTGGTTTCTCAAAACACCCTTTACTACCATTTATGGAATGACTCTTTTCTAATTGGATGTTTCACACTCCCTTTTTTCTATAAATGAGTTATTCTCTCTCACTCTTTCACACAACACAAAGCAGTTACTTGAATCAAAGCTATCAAGCAGGTGAGAGTCAACATGGGCGGTCCCAATTTTTTCGATGAAATTCATTTTGATGAACAAATGGTGCAAATACAATTAACTGTGGGTCACGGTCATGTCTTGTACACGGGTGGAGCAGATGGTACTGATCAAATAGCCGAAAACATGGCCCTAACACACGGAATGCAAGTCGAAGTCATTGTTCCGCCAAATCATCCGCGCGCCAAATTCACTTCCCCTGCTTCTGTTGAAGTGTTAATGCAAGCCAATGGAGCCTTAGGAGCTGCAGCTCACAAGTTGAACAAACGAATTCCAACACACTTTTACACTCTGTCCCTCTTACAGAGAAATTACCACATAGCCAGAAAAGCACACACCGTCTATGCTTTTGGAAAGCTTCAACTAGGCCGCCAAATCGTAGAAGGAGGAACTGGGTGGACTGTGCAATTAGCCATTGATCAAGGTAAAGAAGTTTTTCTCTTTGATACTCAAACCAAGCAGTGGTTTCGGCAAGAAAACCATTACCACGTTGAAAACGGTATCCTGAAAAGGATTCCATGTTCTATCCGTGGAGTGAACAACATTTACCTATCCTTCATCAAAGCAGTGCTGTGGTTGGTTCACGCGACATTGATCAGCAAACACAGGAAGAAATCAAAAACTTATTCAACCGTACCTTTTGTGCGCCAGAAAACATTGAACAAGTACGAGAAGAGTTAAATGACCTTTCAATATAAACATGAACAAAAGACACTTCATTTCATTGTTGTTTTTGGTTTGAACAGCAAACAATTAACTGTTTTTTAATCATTGTATTTTAATTAAACTCAACGAAGCACAACCATCGTGTGAACAATGCTATGTAAATTTCTTCTACTTTCACAAACAAAAGAGTCTCAACACATATGCAAATGTAAAACTTTCGCTTTAAAAAACTAAATAAAATGGTTCTAACAAGACAGTACCTGTTTTTTCATTCTTCTTTGTTCCATTTCTCTTCATAAAAATAGCAAACTTTCCGCCAATAACGGCATGTATTCCGCAAATCTGGATATTTCCAATCCAAACACCGTTTCAATTCCAAAAAAGTTTTCTTTGTTCATGGGTCTTGCTTCTTTGACCAAGGTAGAATACTCATTACAATGTCTGGAGCAAAATGGCAAAACCCTCCTCATTAAAGCAGTGTTCAATGTCGTTTCCATAGATGTAGGAATCTCAGAAAAACGTGATCGATTTTCCACATCTATCCATATTAATCGAATCATATGAATAAATGCTGTCACCCGTTGACTATTCAATGGACGCCAGGTTTCCAATTCGATGTCTCGTACTCTTTGTGCCAAGCGGGTGAAATGCGTTACTTCTGGATGAGTTATTAATTCCAAACCATTTTTTCCTAAAATATTTTGCAATGAATCCAATAATTCCATTGGTTTTCTTCCAGGCTTCATGTTTTCCACTTGTTCACGCAACACCAACAACTCAATTACCATCCGGTCACGCAGGTCCATTCAACCCGGCGCGCAATGCATTGTGCTCTGTGAGAGCCTAGAATACTACTTACGTAGCTTCTTCGCTGCTGGTCTTAATTTACATTAACGATCTCCCGAACTCCCTGCAGAACGCTGTACCAAGAATGTTTGCCGATGATACCAATCTTACGTTATCTGTTAAGACGTTAACAGAGCTTAAGCTGGCTTTAGCCCCTGAATTAAATAACCTCAGTTGTTGGCTGAAAGCTAACAAGCTCAGTTTAAATGTTGCCAAAACAGAGTTAATGATTATTGGATCAAGGCAAAGACTATCTGCTCAATGTAACGACATAGAAATCAGAATTGATGACCAAATTATCGAGAGAGTTGATCATACTAAATCCTTGGGTCTTTTCATTGATGCTCATCTCTCTTGGTGTAAACACGTTGAAGAGATTTGCAAGAAAGTCTCTTCGGCTATAGGTGCCCTTAAACGAGTGCGGCCCTTTATATCGAAAGAAACTGCAATTCAAATTTATAACGCTTTAATTATACCACATTTTGATTACTGCAGCCCTGTCTGGGACTGTTTGAGTGGTTACTTGAGTGAAAAGCTCCAAAAATTACAGAATCGTATTTCTTATTTTAGATTTTAATACTTTTTATTTTATGGAGGACCTCCCTGAAAACCACGTACTTACGTGACGGGCGCTTCCTCGTTAAAGATTGTTTTTATTATTATTATTATTATTATTATTATTATTATTAGCCAGAGTTATTACTAAATCACCCTTTGATACAAGCTCAAACCACCTTCTGTCCACCCTCGACTGGGAGAGGCTATTTCTTCGACGAAAGAAACAGAAAGCCTTGATGATGTTTAAAACTATGAATGGACTTGCCCCAGATTATCTTCAAAGTCTTTTCTCTCAGCGTCACTCTGTTTATAACTTGAGAGACTCTGAGGGAAAGCTGACGCTACCCAAACCAAACACCGACTATTTGAAACGGAGCTTCTCTTACAGCGGGGCTATGTTATGGAATAACTTACCCAAATGCCTAAAAAATGCTGTATCTGTTAATAATTTTAAGCAAATTATTAAGAAGATAGCTGATATATCGGATTCCCACACGGCAATCATGTAAAGCAGTTGTAATTAGTTTTAGTTATTTACTTAATTAAGCTTAATTAACTGATGATTTTCCGTGTTTAAATAAATTTTTACTACTACTACTGGTCAGTAACAGGGAGGAACGAGGGCTCTTTAAAATTCGAAAGTCGTACTCGTACCCAGTCGTACCCGTAGTCTGCTCTGAAAGTCGCTATTGAGTCATTCGCGGGAGTAGCTTGGCAAGTAACTTCTTTCACTCGATCGGACGATTAAACTACATAACCCACGTTAAACCACGGTTGCGGAGTACATAGTGGGCAAAACAAAAATATTTACACCGAATTGAAAAACGTTTTCGGGTAAAAAGCATAAATCATTGATAATGCGATCCAGTGGTGCTCTGGGAAGCGTAGAAACATGCCTATTTCCTTAGAGTCCACATTATAATAACCAAGTATGCCTCAATTTATTCTTGAAATACTCTCTGAAAGAAAAGATTTTAAATATAAAAACGAAGCCCAGTAACGAAGTTGCCCCTGCAATTTTCCCAGAGTTCCATTGTGTCGCATGCTCCATCGTTTATACTTTTCACCCGACAACGTTTTTTTCAAACGGGTGCATACCACGTGCACACAAGCAAATAGAGTTCACCGCGTAGTTTAATTGGCTACTCAAACGTGGGATAGCAGTTGTTACTTACAACGAGCGAAGCAGCAGTCGCTTCACGCGATGTTTTTTCACACTGATCAGTAGACAAAAAACGTTTGGAAGCAAGCCATTCAATTGTGTGGTAAATGATAACAACGTACGCACTTCAGTGTAGGTAAACAGTGAAGAATGATTACCGTATTTTCTCGATTAAACGCCGGGGTCGATTATTTCAAACTCGGCCTCGTAGACCCCGCGTTTATTCGAACCTGGCATTTATTCGGGGCCACGCGTTTATTAACTAACTACATTTTTCAGCCATCAATTCTTTATCATCAGTGAGTGACAGAAGGTTTATTGAATTAAGAACCAAATACAAAAACGTTAAAAAGTTTTGAAACAATATCACCAACTTTGTTTTATCTCAGCCCTGAATCTGGTAAGTCATTTATCAAGAAACACCAAAAGGGGGAGAAAGTGTATCGTCAACTGCTCGACAGTGCAAGCAGTTTAAGAAAAGGTGGTGTTCAGGTTCCTGCTCCATCAGTTCTGAGAAAGGCAATATTATGGAATGATTTAAGGAACTACTGGAGAAACGCTGGAAAGACCCTCGAGATGATCCTCGCTTGATGGAAAAGCACGCAGAAAAGTTACCATGATTTAAAAGAAATTGACGCGATACCTAATGCGCTGTTTGTTACATCTGCTTTAGTTACCAGAAGTACAATTGTAAATGATAGTTTAGGTTTGACTATCAGCGTAATATATAGATTTAGCCAAGCCTAAAAGCGGAGCTCCACATCTCTCTTTCATGCTTGGTGGCCAGTAAAATACATTAAATTTTAGTTGTACCGTTATTCGCCAAGAGGTGAAAAACAGCAAGGGAAAACATGCAGACCACTGAGGAAACTGTGACTTGGCTTATTTTTCTTCAAAGAGAAGACTTCAGCACAACTTTCACCGACAGCTCTTCTTGTAGCATTCTCTCGAAAGCTAGCTAATTAACTTCAAGAAGAGTACTTGTAAAACTACAATTGCTAAAAAACCCGCTTAAGTTGCTCCCGGTAGCAACTCGACAGCTAGACTTTTCCCTGCAAATACACATTTCTCACTGATTCGAATGCATCCCTCTGGCTGTTTAATTCTGTTAACCATGAAACATTTCTCGAAATCTATTTTTCTAAAATAAATAATATTTTCCCGGCATCAAACCGTTTACTGACAAAAATTACCCAAACAATGTTTTCGGAAACTTTCAAGCACACGTATATAAATTAGCAAAAGAAAATGACACAAGTTTTTTACCCACGAAGTATTAATCGGGCGCTTTCAAGAACACACCCTGAACTAATTTAAGGAAGCTTTTAGAGTCTCATTTTAGACAAAATAGACTTAAACCGAGAAATGCTTTGCTTATAGTTACTTGAATAAAGATTTCATTTCGATCTGTAACTAAAGACACACTGAAATGGCTTACCGGTTAAAAACAAACGAACACGAAAACATGCCACACTGAACTCACTCACTGAAACGGCGATTCTAAGTTTAGTCGCTAAATTGGAACAGAAATGTCATTCACTTCAAATGGAGAAACCAGAAATATATAAAAATATAAGGAAGATAAAATATTCCACAACTGAACAAAAAACATATAGAGCTTTACACTAAGACTATAAACTTAAAAAAATATTGACGACAGAGTGACTCTTCGGGTGTTGAATACCAAATTACGAATTAGTCAAAACAACCCAATATGCAGTGCCGAAGAAAAACAACCTAGATTGAAAAAACAACACAGACTCAATCTAGAATAGTCACGATTTCTACTTTTCGAATAAAATACACTTCTGACTAGAATTGCTCAAAGAAAAATATTGAAAATTACGCACTAAAGTTCAAAAGAAAATTGCGCATATATATCAGATTGCTCACTAATGAAAATTCCTTTAATGAATAAACACAGAAAAAGGGACAAGAAACCTTCAAAAACATGAAATGTCATTCACATACGAAGCACTTGTTTGCCTAGGAAAGCAAACTGCATTCAATTTTCCCCTCGAGTGAAGTTACTCGCAAGCCGACAAACGGGAACTACAAGGTAATTTCACAGATATTTTAAAAAAGTTTCTAAAACATTTCAAGAAAATTACCGTAATTTACTAAACATGTAAAGTCGCTCAATTAAACAATTTTTGCAATAAAAATCCACAATCAAATCTGTAATTTACTTTACTACTGAACTGAAAGAAGGACTTGAAAATCTAAACGAAAGTCGCCGGGTTCTTTCCAGATCTCCTTAGCTTTGAAAAAACAAGTATGTCCTCGAACAAGGATTTCTTGCCGTCAAGCTCTCCAATATCTTCTATATGCGCCATCGAGATTGAAGCAATCCTTCTCCTTTTCATGCCAAGAATGTTTTACAATTTAATATCGTATTGAAAATCGAGCGTACGAGGAACCAGCCGCCATATTGTTTACTTCAGCTACAAGAAAAAAAGGGCATTCCACCTCCCCCGGTCGGGTTGTCTTGGGACTCCCCTCACCCTCCCCCTGAGTCTGTACGGACGGACGGACGGACGTGTGGACGTACGCTGACGTCAGAACCAAAATTTTTCGGATCAACGGGTTACCAAATTTGCTTACCCATGGTGCTCCGCGAGCTCCGCTATAAATTCAAATGAAATGATAGAAAGAGAACTAGCATGCAGTTACAACACATAATCCTGCTTTAATATACCCATCTCGAATAAACGCCGGGACCTCAAATAAACACCGGTACCCCGAATAAACGCCGGGCGCGTTTAGTTTAAACTGGGCCCTATAGACCCGGCGTTTATTTGAACCTGGCGTTTATTTGGGGTCCGGCGTTTAATCGAGAAAATACGGTACCTCCAGAAAGCACGAGACTGAAAAAGGAAAACAGAGAAAAGGGTGTGTGATAGGGATAGGAGGTGCGCTTCACATTTTTTTTCATTATCTTTATTACGTCATTATACGGCAAGCCCAGACGCATATCTCGATATAATGACGCCTGTTTCTCCCTCTACAGATTTTTCATCTCGTCCTCCCAGGTTTGGCGCAGTTGAAAGAAGCATGTAATCAACGTATTGACTCTGCAAAATAAAGAAAAAATACAAACATATATATTTTACTGAGCACTCATGTCTGAATGAGACGACATTTCGAAATCTCTATTTCAAAGTCGGTAATTATTTACAATAACCAGATCAGACCATTATGGAAAAGCACTGCTCAGCAGCCTTCAGGATTTCATCCACACACATTCTAGTTATGAGCATCTTCTACAGCGTAAGGCTACGTGTACCACACTAATTTACTGCTTATCACTTGAATCCTAGCACGATTAGATACAGAAAGCCACCCCTCCCTTGTTGACAACTTTGACATACCAGAACAGGCGGATAATTTGATTCTGTCAATCTCTCCTTGCAATTCGCTGAAGTCTTCGACTTGAACCACAGGGTTACCAACCCCTGCGATCATCTGAAGTACATCCTGTTGTATTCGCTTACCAATCCCAACTGCAACCGTGAGAACACCCTTTGCCTATAATAAGAGGTAAGAGAACTGAACTGATAACTTTATTTATACACAGTAAAATTCATTATTAAGAGTCTCTTCATTGCAACAAATAAATGTATACATATATTGACAAAAAGAAAGAAAAGAAAAACAGTAGTGGAGGAAAGTGAATGACTGTGTAGTAATGAAGTTAACAAACATATAAAGCCTGTTAATAACCCATGTCCTGCACTCGCCTGGCCGAGAAGCACTATCGATAGAGCATCGGTGATCTAAATCCGGAGGATGCGGGTTCAAATCCCACCTGGGCCAAAGAAATTGTCTTTACCCTCGGGTGGTTCACATTACTCGGACAATGCTCATAAACTTGCATTACAGATTTAATTCTATGAATGCTAAGTTTTATAACTAGTGCTGCCCAGCAACATCGCATTTTTTGTACTTAAAAAACGTGACTGCATCTGTAAATTTCTTTTAACATTAAAGAAAACTATCGGCTATTTTTATACTATTTTGTGCTATTGTAACAAGCGTTTAAGAGGTTAGAATATCTGGCGTTTGCTTTTGGAAAGGCCAAAGATTGATGCAAGAAATTGAAAGCTGAGCTAGCTGAGCTAGCTGAATACCATGTTTATTGTTAACTGTTTTAAGGGTCAAATAAAAAGATAAGGCAAATGAAACATAGCAAAAAGAAGTCTCTTATAGAAGATACGAAGATCCGAAGTTTTAGCAATTTCTCCTCCTTATTAGGATTGGCCTTTTCTATCAAACACTCAGATCTAAGGAACCAGAATTCGGCCTTTTTTGTTTTCAAAACTCTTCGAAATTATTCCAGTGCTACCAATGTTATCGAAATGGTCCGGGTAAAGTCAGACATCTTTTATTTCCTATGTTGCTCAGAACTGATTATTTTTGTCGTGCATTTTTCCTCGCGTAACACATCAAGACGTCAGATGAAAATTATACTTTATTTTTACCTGTATGTTTAATTATACACGGCCTCGCAAGCTTTATGGAGCTATGTAGCTTTCTGTAGAGCTACTCTGTAGAAAAGTTATCAATAAACCGTTATTATTATTATTATTATTATTATTATTATTATTTATGGTTTAATTACCATCGTGTTCTTACTTACTTACTTACTTACTTACTTACTAAACAATGAGTGTACGTTGTACCAAACATGTGGCCGATATTCCCTTCTTACCTTTATCTTTTCCGATAAGTCTTTGAAAACATTAAAACCCACCTCCACACCGCCTGGAAGTTTTGGACTGCCATCAGTGAGCACAATCAAAATATTGGGTTTGTCTGGCCTGTCTCCTCCTTCTGCAGTGAATAGCTCATCGTTTGCCATTCTTAGAGCAAGGTCTGTGCAGGTGAGAGGTGCCAGCTCAAGTGGCTCGCTTGCTATCTTTTGCAGCAGGGCACCCTAAATAACACAAAAGGAGACAGAGTTAAACACGAGACAAGAAAAAGACTTATTGCGGCCTCATTTTCCTTTACAAGGTTATAGATGAACTTGCAAAAAAGGGTAAGTTAAAGGATAAGACCCCTCCTCACTTTGTGCCCCCTCAACCCTCTTAGGCTCAGGAGCGCCAAAAACAAAAACAACAACAACAGAAACCAAAAACAAAACGCAAGCCCAGGCTGAATCAGCTTTTCTGCTATTTAATTACACTGGTATTAGTGGCTTATGTTCCCTTTCTTAACACATTTTAATTTTTTCCCCGAGAAATAGATGACTCAAATCCTCCACTGACTAAACTACTGGGTGATGAGATGAGCCGAGACGGGACGAGAATAGGGGAGAAGAAACGAGAGGAGACGAGATCAGTTCGATGATGTTTTGTGCGATGAGAAAGGATGAAACAAGAGGAGATGAGATGACATGAGATGAGTCAGAGATAAAAAGAGACGAGACGAGACAACTTGAGGTGACACAGATGGAGTTGATTCGAGGTGAAACGTTGAGATGAAATGAGTTTACATGACATGCCTTGAGATAAGGTGCGGAAGTCTTGAGATGATTTTTTTTTGTCTTGAGATGACATGGAATCAGACGAGATGAGGTGTGATGAGAAAAAATAAAAGGAGATGTCTGTTTCATGAAAGAGGCCATGGAAAGTAAGGAGAGGTCTCTAACTGATCGGAGAACATACCTTACCTCATCAAAGTATTCTGAATTGGCGAAGTTGAACACCATCGTCGCGTTCTTTTTAAATGTAATAAGTCCAAAGTGATCTTTGTCTGGAAAAGGGTTGAATTTCTGAACCAGATCTCCTAAGAAGGTGATAACTTTTCGTAGGTTGGATATCTTAACGCTCCTCGATTTGTCGAGAATTATTCCAATGTCAAGCCCTGCTGTACATGGTGGTTTTGTAGGAACAGCTGAAAAGCAAGAGTCAAGGTTAGAGAATGAAGATTTAATAAGTGTAGCAGCCGTCAATTTCTAGAAGGAAAAGAATATCTATTCATCACTTTTACCTAGGTAACAGACATAAACAAGGCTATTAGCAATGAAAAACCTACGACATGCTTGCGTGTTGCACTGCTGTGTTTCTGAAGCTGGTCCCAGGCCAGTCTAGTCATTTCCACGTTGGATGGCGGGGGATTGGTGCAGGTCCTTGTTTGTGTCTGTGTTCTACCTCCACACGTGACACTACACTCAGAAGCTGACCAATTAGTGTAACGCCGTCAATTGCTAGAGGAAAAAGAGCATTATTAATTTTGTCAGGTTATCAAACATCGACTCAGTTATCAGCAACAGAAAACCTACGACACGGTCGCGTGTTGCACCAGTTGCTGGAAGGAAAAGGGTATCCTGGACCTTGCTTACTTAACAAACATAAAGTCAGTTATCAATAATCAAAAACCTACGACATGGTTGCGTGTTGCACTGCTGTGTCTCTGAAGCTGGTCCCAGGCCAGTGCAATCATTTCCACCGTTGGATGGCGGGGGATTGGTGCAGGACCTTGTCAGTGTCTGTGTTCCACCTGCACACGTGACACTACACTCAGAAGCTGACCAATCAGTGTAGCCACCGTCAATTGCTAGAAGGAAAAGAATATCATCGATTTTGTCAGGTTAAAAAACATCAACTCAGTTATTAGTAATAAAATGACCCACGTCATGCTTGCGTGTTGAGTCAGTTGCTGAAATGGATATTCTCGAATTTTCTTTATAAACAAACATGAAGGCAGCTGTCAATAATCAAAAAACTTACGATATGGTTGCGTGTTGCACTGCTGTGTTTCTGAAGCTGGTCTCAGGCCAGTGTAATCATTTCCACCGTTGGATGGCGGGGGATTGGTGCAGGACTTTGTCAGTGTCTGTGTTCCACCTCCACACGTGACACTGCAATCAGAAGCTGACCAATCAGAGTAGCCGCCGTCAATTGCTAGAAAGAAAAAATATACATGGTACGAAAACGAATAGAAGGAAAGGTAAAATGATTAAAACCAGGTTCGAACAGAAAATTGTCCACGAGTAGGTTAAATGTTAACAAATTGCTCTTGATATGTAATGAAACAAGAGAACATTTAGTCCCCTACCAGGCGCATTACTCGAACCCAACTCGTGTACTTTAATAAAAATACTAACCAACCCTGAAAGAAACCCCTAAGAAAAAATCCAATTGAATAACTCAAAAAATTTATAATACAGGAATAAATATTACATTGAATACTAAGAAGCTGTAAGTATAAGGGCAAAAAAAAGGGAAAAGATAACTATGTTACTTATTACCAAGAACATCTAGTTAAACTGTTGATTTTACGGCATTTACAACAGGTAAGCTTATACGTACGAGGGTCGTCAGGGACGAAGACAACACGCAATCAAGCAAACTAGAAAGACCTTAACTTCATTTTCAAAGAATTTATATTGGATTCAGATTTTAAATCAAAAGGCAAATTATTCCATGAATTAGATATTCTTTCAACAAACGAACTCCTTAAACACAGGTACCCCAAGCTTGCATGACCTGTGATACAAAAGGAACTGAGAGCAATGACATTTCAATAAAAACAGAAAAAAATAGACAGTATGGAAAATCTGCCGGTTAAATATGGTTGTCATGGAAATACAAAACTCTACAGATAAAGATGTGTCAAAGTGGAGCTTTGTCAAAATTTATTTTGTGCGTAATCCAGTCAGTTCTACGGCGTTTTACTGAGCTAACATGGCGAGTTCCGTCATGTCTATACAAATTGTGCGTAAAGGTTACGGGCAGATTCACCACTCCATGTCTGAATAGGGTTAAATCATTAACGAGATCAACTCTTCTTTGGGAACGGGAAGTGCTAAGTTAGATAACGTCCTAAATTCGATTGCATAGCATACCTGTGATAACCTTATAAACATAGTTTGACTTGGCCACTCCAGTGCATGGCTCATTGCTGTTATCAAGGCAAATTTGAAATTTGTTGTTGACACAGTTTGTGCCGTGTAAATCGTAACGGCTCTCAGCGTCCGGACTGCTCCAACATTCTCCGTAAAACTGGACAAAGAAAATGTATCCTTTATTGGAGGCTTCTTCTACACAGCGACAAACAAGGCTTAAGACAAAATCATGATAATAACAATAACTTTTACAGGGTTTAGTAGGTTACATTCGCGCTCCCTCCGTGCGCTTTTTTGACTTTAAGTGCATCAACGACGTATTATAACTGCTACATAATAATAATAATAATAATAATAAAAATAATAATATAATAATAACAATAATAATAACGAATGATGATGATGACGATGATAATGACTATAATGATGATGACGATGATGATGATGATGATGATGATGATGATGGTGGTGGCGGTGGTGATGACGATGATGTGATGATGATGATGATGATGATGATGATGATGATGATGATGATGGTGATGACGATGATGTGATGATGATGATGATGATGATGATGATGATGATGATGATGATGGCACGAAAAGGCTCAAATTCAGGTCACCAGCAAAATTCAGTTTTTGAGTTCGAGAGTTTCGAGCAACGTAAAAATAGCATTTAAGTGTTACGTACTGAGTTGAGTGCTGCATCTAGGAACAAAGCGTCGACTTAATCATCAGAAGGGTTAAGCACTCATTTTAAGGGGATTTAGTTAAGTGTTGGCTCTCGATTCAAGTAAAAACGTGAGGAACTCGTCATGAGATCGCGGATTTCGTAATGTACAGATTCAGACAAAAGCGCACAAGTTTAATAAGCACACCACTGTTAAAAATAGCTGTCACGGCCTGGCCTTAATTTACCCTTCACATTGACGAGATAATGACTGTAATAAAAGCTACTGCTAGGGCCTTCACTATTTGTCTGATGTTCAGTTTCATGCTAGGTGTTGAACAAACTTTTGGATATCCAATCAATCAATCAATCAATAAACTTTATTTACCCTCGAATTTACAGTGTAGCACTCAAGTGCTAATATCTTCGAGCAGGCTCATTTGATCCGAACGATCAAATTGTAAGGGATCAAAGCCATAAGCTTCATGAACTGCTGCCGCCACGCAACGGGTCCACCTATTGCATCCGAAGTCAGGGATACTTCAAACTACCGATTTGTAAGACAAATAGGTTTAAAAACACTTTTATTATGGAAAACAGTTTTATTATAAGTATTTTCGATATTTTCCTATTTGTGTTTTATTATAGGTTATATTTTATCCTGTTTATAGTAGTATCATATATTTATATATATATTTTTAATATTTACACTGTAAAGTAGGTCACAATTCAGCCGGCCCATGGGCTGCAATGATATTACTTCTTAATATAAAGCTATCTCTATCTCTAAGTTGGAAACCGAACACTCACTCAGGCACGTGAACATCAAAGTTGGTGCAGTTGACAAAAGCACCATGAAATGTCCTCCCAAGGTATCGATCTTGAAATACAAGGTTTGTCATGGCCCTCCTCTCTGGCTCTGTTTCGTCGCCATAGCAACCGACCTTTGCGTATTTCCTTAAGCCGCAAGCTGTAAGAGCAGTTAGTAATGCGCGGTAAACTTGGTTGGGGTGACAGATCTTGACCCTGGGGAACCCCAAATGTTTGGTGCTCTGATATCAACAAATCCCCCTCTCAAATCTCGTAGTTTTATCCCCTTCCCCCCACTAAGGTCATTGAAAACTGTGTGTAATCCTGTATTCCTTTATTCTTCCCCTAAAAGTGACAGCAGGCTCATTCTGTTGATTGCAGATGATCTGAACATTGTGTTCCTGGGATATCCGAGGAATGTATGTTCATTGATGAGAGAACAAACACCGAAGAAACCTTAACAAGTTAAATTTACTGTCAAGCGTATTTGCACTTTTTTAAGCATAAGTGCAAGAAATGAAAAATGTTCATAAATTTAGGAGATCTTTTACTTAAAAAATAAAGAAAAATGACTAAAAAAATTACTGTTAATTTCAGGAAAAGTATATCTTTCATACCAGATGCCACTTTTCCAAGTCAAAAATTTTAAATGTTATACAGGTGATTTAACGGGCATACTTGCGAGTCAAAATTAAAGTTACTTGTTAAAATCATTTATTGTGATGAAATTGCTATCGATATCTGTGTCGATTTTGATGTAAATATTGAGGCAATACTCACATAACTCAACGAAGCAACCGGATCGCAGCGGGGGCTAAACAGGCTATGAACAAACACAAACAAGCTTTCATCTTCAAGCTGTATAAGGGGAAAGCAAAACAACATCAATAAAAATCATGAAGTAAGTAAGTGGTTTTTAAAAACCAGAATTATAATGCCACCGATTAAGACTGTTTCTATTGTTGTTAATTTGCCTGTGTATGTTAGGGGGCAATTAAGTGACCGCGAATAACGCAGGGTGAATCATGGTCTGTGAATTGTGTTTGAAAAAAATGGGTTCTGCACACTGAAGGGGGCATTTTGAATTTTTTACATGTTAAGATGTAAGCATTTTTTTAAAGCTTACTTTATAGGCCATTATAATTGGCCATTGATGGGTCAAATCCTGACGGCAAACCATAGCCGGTGTATATAATGTTTGAAAGACATGAGTCTGTGTAAAATCGGCTTAAAATTCACTATGTTTTAAGTACAACTTATGTATGTGTCTTTCTGGCCATAAATTTAAAAGGCTGAGTTAATTGTACAAACACAAGAGATCAATAAAAAAGACATCAAGATTCATGCCTTGTTCGACACATTTAAGAACTTGGAAGGCGCCTTACGGGAATGCCTTGCGGGAAATCATGTTGGCCAGCTCACGCAAGAAAAAGGTCTGAGCTCTACAGAGAGCGATACAAACGTGTGTGGTGGACTACCCCGCCAGCAGCGCCATAATACTTAGCTTAACTACCTAACATGACAAGTTCGTAAATGCTCCGTGCTCAAGGTTAGCTATTGGTTGATAGAGTGATATTTTTCAATTGCCAGAACAGTCCTGTGCAAAACTGAAGAACCGACAAGAATATTTATGCAATGAAATGCGTACTCACCTCTTATTCTGAATATAGCGGAAGAAGAACTTGTGTACGTCGAATTAACGGGTGCTGCAAATACATACTTTCTTTCGTGTCGGTCTTATTTCTACAATATATGTTTGGACGTAGGGAAGACGTTTCATCTTTTACCTGTTAAGTGTTATTTTTGAGACCTGAACGACAAAATTGTACGAAATATTCAATTTTACGAGTTCTATTTGCAATAAACAATACAAATTGTCACTGAGTCTGTATTGGACCTTTTTAGGTGTACCGAACCCTAAGTGACAAAATAATTAAGAGGTACGTTCAAAGTAGTTTCAATGTCGCCCTTCTATCCATATGTCAACTATCCTAAAGCACGTTGTTAAACAATTTTTGAAACGCGATGGAGGCAATTAAAAAACAGAAATCTTAACCCAGTGTGTTTTTGTTGCCCAAACTTTTTAAAAGGTGATGACGGAGACCACGTTAAGTGTACAGACTTCTCCATTGTTGTCCCGGGGGGGGGGGGGGGGGTTTGCTCAATAAAGTTTTGTACGGGGAGGCTCCGCCCGGAGGTTCAACCCTTACCCTTTAATATACTAATTTTTACCAAAATGGTACGCCTTTTAAATACCTAGAGCAAAATTGCACCCCTTTCTGATACCTCAAGGATAAGCCAAAACAATACAATTACCTGGAATCGCCATTTTTTCCAGGTTTTCAGTCGTTCTGATTCAGTTGCGTAGTCATTTCTGCCAAAATGTGGCACCCTTTGATATACTTCGCTTTAGCCACCATTTCTTCCACTTTGCAGCTGATTTTGTGACCCTTTCACATACTAAAATGGCAATTTTTCCTACCCTTTTAAATACTGCGAGCTTAAAAAAGTGTCACCCCTTTCGGGCGGAGCCTCGATCCCCGTATAGCTCACTATAGCGAGTACCCCCCCGGTTGTTGTATAGATCACCTTAGATCATGATCTAAGGTCGTGATCTTAGATCACCTTAGATCATGGTTAGATGAACAAAAACATTTGATGAGCTACATCTGATGACGAATCAGAATATATGCCGAATATATGCTCCTGGGCCTTGGAAGTTTCGTGGGTCCGCTTCAAGGAATTAGGTTGGGTGACACCTTTATTGATCGTGTACAGTCAACTTAGATGTTTGGGCGTAGAAGTTGATTGTCGTTTGAAATGGGACAGTCATGTGGCTGAGTTAATTAAATCGTTTGCTCAGAAGTTAAGCTTCTTAGGTAATTGCATTTCTCACCAGTTAATGCCAGAGCTGATTTTTATTTCAAGATTATTTTACCCTCTATCACCTATGGCCTCATTGTGTGGGGGTCATGTGGAAAAACACTTTTTAGGGAACTTGAACTCATGCATATTCGTGCGGCCAAAATAATTTATGCTTTAGACTGGTATGGCCAGACAAGAGGTCCTGGCTTTAACGAAATGGAACACCATTCGGGCAATGTTTGATCAAAAACTTCTGTCTTAAGCGTCTAACTGCTACTATGGCCAGTCACCTGCGGCTCTACAATCTTTATTTACCGAAAGCAGTGTATAATTTTAGAAGAAAAATGATCTTCTCTTTGCCTTAGCCAAGATCAGATATTTTAAAGAAAACGATCTCTTATCAGGCTGCTTCCTTGTGGAACTCCTTAGACAATAGCACAGGAGCTGCTGACAGTTTCAGGGGCGGATCCAGAGGGGGTGGATCGGGTGGCTAGCCACCCCCCCTCTTTTGAGGTCATTTAAGCTTGAAATTAAGAAAATGAACAAAACTATCACGGAGGCCACTTTGTCTCCGATTGTTCTGATATTGTTCTAACAGGTCAGCCACCCCCTGTTCAAAAATCCTGGATCCGCCACTGAGTTTACCAAGAAACTTATTAGGAATTTGAAGTGGTTTTTTTAAGGTACAATTAGTTGATAGTTAATTTAAATGATTTTGAAATTGTAGTATTTAAATGTTTTTTTTTATCGTGTATAAATAAATGCTTATTATTATTTGGCAGTATTTTCGATTCCTTCATGTGCTGCTTGGTTTGTTTTACGTTATTTTACTTTGCGGAACTTTGGGCCTTTCTCCGATATACACCCGTTAAAAAACGTTGTCGGGTGAAAAGTATAACCCATGGACAATGCGACACAATTGAAATCCTGAAGATGGCAGGAGCAAGTTTGTTACTGGGTTTCGTTTCTTGATATTCACAATATTTTCTTTCCAAGGAGTAAATTAAGGCATGCTCTGTTATTATAATGTGCATGTGTCTGTGTGCTTCCCAGAGCACCATTGGGTCGCATCGTCAATGATTTATGCTTTTTACCGGACACCGTTTTTTCAATTGGGTGTATCCTGCTAGTGAATATCTTTTTCCCGTAAGACCTAAGTTGCGAACCACCTGCAGTGGTGTGTTTCAATGGCTCTCACGAGCTTTGTCTCCAGGAAACGACCCTCTATCCGGAAGAATTTTTTAATTTGGTGTCTGCTTTCACGATCATATTTGTTTGATTACGCTAATTACGTTACGGGGCAATATCTTGAGACGTAAATTCATCTCACTTTAATGGATTTCTTATTTCCGTATCGGATTAATTTTGAACAACCGAGCCCTGGAACGATGTAATTGTTTTCTGCATCAGTCCATGAGCTCTTTTGTTAAGATGCTGGGTGAATGTTTAAAAATATTAAAAAAGATCGTGTCCATATGTTTTTGGAAAGAGTGAAACCTATGACGAACATGTGAATCACATGCAAAATGACGGATTTAAAAATGTCCGTGTAACGTATCATTTGTCAAAAACGTGTTACATGGACCTGAAATGATTCCTGCCCATGCAAAGCTGATTTGAAATTGCATGGATCCTGCACGTTTTCCTCGTGGCTTTAGCCGGCCAGCGAATCATTTTTGTCAAGAGATCATTTACACCTATATAAACTCGAATCAATTTTCATTCTACCTCCCATTTGGATAACAACCTCTTCGTATCCAAGCTTCCCTTTCCTGTAGTGCGCAAGGAATTGATGTGAGTATTGCTTTGGTAATTTTCACCCGTAGTTTTGCTTAGTAAAGCGTGAAGCCCAAAGCTGGTTAGCAAGAAGACATTTTTTTTCTGATATACAAGAATTGGATTTTCCGAGAAGTTGTTTCTTTTTATCGAGATTTGTAGAAATTATTTTTTCCTTCCTTCATTGCATTTTCATTATTCAGTGGCCTCGGCAAAATATGTTGATTTCGGCTTAACTCATTTAACTACGAACTTTTACCAACAATATACTTTGTAAGCGGATGCTGAAAATCTCACTTCGCAACGTCTGAAGAGGACTTCAGACTTAACACTTCAGAAAGGGGGGCAACTTCTGAGTTTTCACAAGTCGGGTTTTTCTCGAGTGATTTTCTGTTTTGGCGACATAAAACAACGGACGAGAGCTAGACAAGCAAGAACTTCGGCGACAGTACACTGAGATAAACGAACAAAACAGTAGCATTACAAGGTTTACGGACTTGCCGAAACATATTAGTTCAGAATACTAAAAGTCAGTATCAAAACAGGAAATTTGGAGTTACTCTGTTTCCGTATCTTTGTTGCATTTTTTATATTGTGGTTCATCCGTTGGTAGATTTCTTTTGTGTACCTCTAAAAACTCATAAAATGATCGCCTTGAGATGCCAGCTGATTTTCAATGTACAACATATTTCAAAACAGGTGAAAGAATCCTTTTCATGTGATAGAAAAAAAAGCTAGTGGCCATGACAGGGCATGACAAACATGGGGCTCATGAACAACATGTACGTAAAGTCTCGTGGTTGCAGTACTTTGTCTTTCAACAATGAAATCTTTAAGGTCAATTTGCACAAGAAAAGTGATAGGGAATTCCTTTAGTTAGTTATGCATCATTGAAAAAAATATTTTGTTTATGGATTTTTCGCAAAATCAAGCTTTCAGTTTTTTAAATCAATTCAGTTTTATTTCAGTTTTTATGTAATGAAAGGCTACAGTAAAAGGCAAAATATAACACTACATAAAAGAAATGATATGAATCAAACTTTTTCAATACAATGTAAAAAGGGCTAAAAGAACACATTTTTCAATGTACAAAATAGACCGAATAAACATATTAGAAGGCTCTATAACAATACATGCCTCAGAGTATAAATCCAAATATGAAAGAAAGAGAAAGCAATAGTAGAACTAAGGATGTAAAATGACAAAAGGTGCATTTTCTTCACATCTCTTTAAGACTGGACTCCCTACTGTTGCTGTTTGACTTTAAAACCGTGGATTCGATAGGTCATATTTACGGCGATTACTTCAACTATTAGAATCTTTCAGTATGTTGTTTTCATTCTGATGCGAATTACGTCATTGTTGTTTAAATCTCACTGGATTTTAAAATTTCTGAACTCTGATAGTTGTAGACAAATGACGTCATCGGGAAAATCTCTATTTTATATGTACACGATGGATGCTTGCCGTATTTTTAAAGATGTACGAATAGATCTTGACCTTATGTTTGAACAAAGAGTCAAGCCTCCGACGAACATGTGAATAATATGATCAGTTCAAAACCTGATCCGTGTACCGGTTTAACCAAAGACGGTTTGCTCGTCTCAATAACAGAATGAGCGTCCTCACGTGGGCATCAAATGTCCAGTTTCAAGTTGAACGATAAACAAATACTCTAGACGCATATTTAATTAGTCTTACCAAAATACGCACAAATATCAGCAAGAACGTGCAGAATTATAAATATGAAACAATTATAGAGAAGAGTGCTCAGTTCATCTTATCACTGGTATCTGTTTAGACTGCGAGTAGTCTCTAATTTTGGCGATGGCGGCTGTAGGGCGGGCGAAATACACACACGTGCGTGCGCGAAAGTTCGGGGAGACGCGACGCGAGGGGAGCGCCCAAAATTAGCCACCTTCGCTTGGCGTCTCCTCGATTTTTCCCGCGCGCGTGTGTGTATTTCACCCGCCCCACAATCGCCATTGCCAAAAGTAGAGTCTACTCGCAGTCTAGTATCTGTCGAATAGCTTGTATAACACCACTCGACTTTTTCTAAAAACAGCACAATAGTCTTTTTATGCGTATGCAGGAGTGAGAGTGATGTGAAGTGAGCGGCCACCCATTGACATTGCAACTTTAGGCAAAAGCGCAACTATTTAATAGTCCCAGATTAACCTCACGTAACACAAACCAAGCCATTCCCCTTCAAGCCTCCAAATTCAACAGCACCTTATCTCCATCCCCCTTGATTTATATCACTTTTGGTTTGTTCCTGACCTCATACATATTGTAATGTTATAGCTGAATCATGGACCTCAAGATTCGCGTTTTGCTACTGCTGGTGGTCTGGGGGATTGCTGCATATCACGTGCAAGGTAAGAAGTGTTTTTTAAGTGTCAGGGATTGATAAAATAAGTTTTACATTTTTTTTTGTTAAACTTCCAAGACAAACACTTACCTTCGCAAATTTTCTAGATTTCCTCCACATAGGATTTCTCCCTTTGGAAACTATGTTGATGACACTTAGAGGAATAGTTAATCGACAAATATTTCTTTTTAGTATTAATTCTCCATGCAATGGCTTGGGATGTCTTAGATCACTCCTTCCTACACTGGTGCGTGTACAAATGCGTACCACCAAACCTTGAGGGAAGCCAATGTAAATGCTGTGTGGAGGGAGGGAAGTATCACAGACTGCAAAGGGCTGGCTTTCCATAAGCTAGAAATAGTAATGTACTAAAATTTACTTTTTTTGGTATCAAAAAGGGTTACGCTCCGGCAAAGGTGAGCCACTAGCTAGGTTCGTGAAGTCTATAGCAAGAGTTAAAATAGATAACCTGTTTCATGAAAACTGTCAATTCGTTGTTTCCTTTTCAGCTTACGAAGCATGCAACAAGGGACTTGGCAACTGCCGTAACTGCCCGTTTAATTCCCGCGCGTGCTGCTGCCGCAAGGAATGGTCACCAAGAAACCTGTTGCCTCAAAACGGTAATTAATCTGATTTCGATCTCATAAAAGACCCTAAAATTAGCGCATCTTTTTTTAAGTTGCCGTGAAAATCCAATTAAATGCTGCACATGCGCACTTACCCTTATAAGACCACTTGATTTTGTGACATTTTCAGAAATGAATCGACTTTTAGCGAATCACTCATTAGAATTGCAAACGAAAAAATAAATCACAGGAAGATTTTTAAAATACATAGCTTAAACGCTTATTGCAAAAACAGTCTGCAAGTCAAAAGAAAGCCAGGGACATTCTTATTAAATGACTGTACTTTACCATTAAAAAACAAATTACCAATTTCTGAGGCTTTTTTAGAATTTGGAGTGAAGATATTAGTAATTAAATTAACGCGAATTAACACGGCTCGTGCCTGAAGATAACACGCGAACTCTTATGATGAACATCAAAACATTGCCCCTCTTACTGCCTTAGCGTCAACCAGAGGATAATGAAAAGAAAACCCTACGAATTGGGTCAAAATCCAACACTCACAGAGCGCGACCGTTTCAATTTGAATCTGTTTGACTACGAATGTAGGAAATTACAATCGTTGCTTGTGCACGTACAAGCTTGCATGTTATTGAAAGGTATCGCAAATACACCGGTCAGTTGAAGAGATTGGCCTGAAGTTATTGAACATTTATTTTTGTGATTGTGGACACAAAAATAAAGATTTGATCATGTAAAGCGCTGTTGGATGTCTGTAGAAAAGGCGCTATGTAAATTGTATAAATTATTTGTTATTATTATTTTAAAAAGCGATATTTTCACATAATAATGTGTAGTTTAATTTTTACAGTTCCAGTACAATGTATGTGGCCCCTTGGAATGTGTTGGCTTGACAACGTCCCCTGTTTAGACGGATGGCATCGTTGCCATGAGCACGATGCTAGCTGTACAGTTAGGAATTACTCTTGCTGCTGCCGGTATGGATGTAGAATTCTTCTTAAAGGGGCGCTAAAAATGCTTTATTTTTTTAATGGCTATTCTAGTCGGAAAGTGTGTCTCGGTAAAAACTGATTGTGACCCCATAACTGTGTAGAAGAATTTTGTGTATGAGAGAGGAACTTAATTGTCATCTTGCTTTAGAGGGAAGCTATTCGGGTGATGACTTTAAACAACGTCTATTTTTTTCTCAAATTTCAAATGAACATTTTGGAACTCTTAAATATACCCATTAGTCCCAAAACTCCAGGTTTATGTTTCAACAACGAAAAGTTAATTTTTTCAAAGATTAATCATAACAAGAGTGGCTGAGGCCCCAAAGTGGGTGTTTAGAAGACACCAGTACGACTATCATGTCGATACGAGGTTGAACTTTGTAAAGCGTTTCCATAAACCGTTTTCAAGGTCTATTGTACCGTTTTCACGGTCTATAAGGTCTATTGTACCGGCTCAAATTCGTCCATTAAGGTTAAAAATAGCCCTTTGTTCTCAGTGACGATTTGGAAATTTTGCCGATATCATGTCCAAGATTGCCAGAATATGATCAGAAATTTCTGACATGCTAAGAGTGTCTTATTAGGAGTATGGGGGGGGGGGGGTAGGTAAATTGTTCTCTGGAGAGTCTATTTCTGTGTTCTATGGGGGTACCCAAGTGAACAATTCATCACGGTGCGGGGCGCTCGTGAAACTTTACGTCATCTAAGCATTACATGTATTTTCCGCAAATTAAAATTTGGTAGTAGGAATTTCACTCTCAAATGAAATGGCAAGAACTAAAGGGAATATCAAATGAAGAGTCAAACGAAGTTTACATGATAACTAATTAATTATATTGCGTCTTTCAGCGTATAACGATCAAAGGCGCATTACAACATGAGAACTAAGTAAAATGATACCGGTATAAGTTCGTACCGGAATGGTGTAGGTAAAAACTACAAAATACATTGCAGAGTCAATGGGTCAGTTTCTAACCTTGACAGCGATAGGGAGGGGAACTGACAAAAATTCGATCTGACGGAACGGACGAAAATTTTCCAGGAAATATTTTTTTGGTAAGCCATTCAATAAGATTGAGGAAGTTTTTCTTCTTTTAATATTGCTTACTATTTTTTCTGCAATCATCTCTCGACAACATCCCTTCGTGTCTCACTCTCAACAAGAGAGGAAGTTATTTCCCCTTTATCCTCTCTTGTTCTCAATAATATTTTCTTTTTACTTTGTAGTCTTCAAGTGAACCCAGATGCTGATGGTTTCACCAATGCTTGAGGCCCTGTTAAAGCGCAGCAGTAAAGTGATCATTCATTGATCATAAATTGATGAAAAATTGCAATTTTAGTGCTACGAAAAATATAATTTTGTTGATTAAGGTTATGGGAAATATTCTTTGTCAAAGACTTCTTGCGTGCAATGTACAAGCTAGGCTCGTTTCCAGCCGTTTGAGGGAGTCCGGTTTCATCCTCCTCCCAACAAAGGAACGCGGGCGCACAAAACGGCTGGAGATCGAGCCTATGTACAAGCTGGATAAAAAAAAAGGCTTCAAAGGACGGCGTTTATGTTGTTTGATGTTTTGTTCACTCTTTAAAATAAGGGGCGATGAGATTCATCATCCTAACGGTTAGAGAACGGATGATCGACTTGAGAAATTTTAAAACTTTTTTTTAAATGAGGGCTGTGGATGCTTTACTGTGTAATAGGTATTCCATGGAATACATAGGGAGCAAAATAAAGGGTTTTTTTTTAAATATCAGTGGAGTTTTTCTCTTTGTCTTTTTTGAGTTGTTCATGATCTTATAGACACCAAGGCAGAACGAGATTGACTGGGAATTAATTACAGCACGTGTTCTAGATTTTGATCTGAAAATTTTTATCTAACAAGCCTGTTTGCGCGACGAAATTGTTGAGCCACGAGAAAGTTATTCGCGGTTGAGACAATTACTCTGGCTAAGTCTCTTCACTCCCTCTGTTACTAGTAAATCAGGAATCCAATTCCACCAAATAGCTTTCATTCTTTCGACGAGGCAGGCAAACGAAACATCTTACCTTACCTTTCCACTGTCAGTCAACCCCCTTATGCCCAGTTTAGAAAAGTTGGCGGGTTCTCATAAAAACTCTTCACTGCAATTTAAAAGAAAGTGGCTCGCCCAGTGTGATTTGGAAAATCAAATTTCATGATATATAACTTCAGTGCAGTTTATTCAAATATAACACCTCTTAAAAGATTTTTTTGGCACATTTTTATTTCCACCGTTTTTACTGTCACAATATATTTCGCGGTTAAAAGCCAAAAGAATAAAGTGGGCATGACACCCGGTGGCCTCCAGTTTCCCCAGATGGCGTCTCGTTGACTCTGCAATATAGTGTTCGAACTGAAGAATAAAAAATAGATTGAAGAATTAAAAGAATGAGGTACAAAAAGCTGCTTTACCCGCGCGTGGTAAACGTACGACAACACACAACCTCGGCCGAAATGGTTAGGACGCTTGCATTTCTTCCTTCTCTCAGTCCCCTTTAGTACTTCAGTTGGGTGGGAAGGGGGGGGGGGTGTTAAAACAGAAAATAACAAGTGTTCAAAGGACTCAAGTTCGCGGTTGAAGTCTAATCTTCTTTGAAAGCCTCACACTAAATAAACTACCCTTTAGCAAACAACTGTAGCACCATAAGCAAACTGCTTCTAAAATCGCCCCCAATCAGCAATCTCAAGTAAAGTGGACCATGGGTCCAAGCAGTCCGCTTGTGGAAAGGTAAAACTGTCTTTAAGTTTGATGTAACTTACCTTATTCGATCAGCTGGTTGGACTTGGAGGAGGCTTCGTAGTGGGACCTAGGAGACAAGAAACAAGAGTGAGTCCAGATAACGTACTGCCTTGATACCCGTGACCTACAATAGAGTAATTGAGGAACTCAACACTTTGAGTCCGATAGTAAGCAGTGTCTTGTTTCTCCTTACAGTGACACTAAATGTTCAAACATACAGGTTATGAATGATGTGAATAAAAGAAATGACCACCAAACATTAAATGTCTTGATTGTTAAACAAATTCTTCCAACTTGTACATTAAGAAATATATGGGGTCCAAGGAGGAGAATATAGAAGTTGACATTAGGACTTAAAGTGCCTATAAAGAGAAACATACGCGAAACGCTTAAATAATCCCTAATAAGACCAATTAAAGTGACCAGAAATATTTTCTATGGGAATTTATGCGTCTCATAATTGTCAAGCATTAGTTATCATAATACCAGTCAATTCACCCACAATTAAACTAGTCCACCCTTGAACGTCGCTTACATAGAGAAACGAAACGGATTATAGTTACCACTAATCAATCGCGCGATATTTTTCACAGACTAAATTACTCTCCATTTGAACACGGATGTCTTTTCCAGAAACACATGCCCATGGCAAAGAGGTTTCTCATGGAAGATACGTGCGTTAATTATTACGATTCACAATCTCATGATCTGAAGGAAATTTTCGCCACATAACCACGGTTTATAAGTTGTTCCAACCACAGCCTCAACCACAACAACTGCCATCTTTACCCACGCACGTGCTAAATCCTGATTTCTTCTTTCACCTTCCCTTAACTATCCTGAATTAGCCTAATCATGCCTTAAACAACCGCGCTTACCACTCAAACCATCGACGTTTTAAGCCTAACTGTACCTATTTAAGGACGGTGCGTCCTAACACAGAGGTATTTTTGTAAAGGTTATGACTATGGGGGAAAGCTGTTCTTAGCAAGGATTACTGGAATCGAAAAAGAAAAATTGGGTAACCACGAATTATTCATCGATAATTCAGCAACCACAATTCCACATAGCCATAAACCGCGCAAAAATACCTTTGTATTAGTACGGAAATATCTCGTACCAGGGGCCCGTTTCTCGAACTACCCGATAACTTTTCGCGCCCGGAAAGCTATTTTATAAGCGTAAAATTTACCTTAAAGGTTTAAATTTTGTTGGCTTTTAAACCTAAAAAGTAAAATTCCCACTTGGCGAAAGAAGTCGAGCTCGTTTGCGGGCTCAAAGCTACACCAGCATTCTATGGATTCTGATTTTAAAATATAGCTGCGGGCCCGAAAAGTTACCGGGACTTTCTAGAGACGGGCCCCAGACCCGAGATGTGCAGAACGTATGCGCAGAATCAAAAGAAGGCAATGTCCTTAACGGGTCCCACCTCTACTCAAGCTTTCTTCTCTCCATTATACTTACAAAGTGGTGTGTTCCTTTTCTCCTCCTGTACTTGGTCTCCAACACATTCTAAAGGAAGTCCTTCGCAGCTGGGCAGCAGCATCTCAATTTCCTTGATTAGCTGTACGCGGCGCCTGAACGCATTGCCGCAGGTCGCTGACCAGGCGCTCCAAGGATTATAACTGCATTCCACAGTATAGCACTCTTCACCTTAAAAGAAAAAAGGAATGCAAAGGTTATGAAATCTCTAAAAGGATTAAAACAGTATTCGAAAGTGATACAATCTCTAATGTACACCTCATCATAAGAGTAAACAAAGTATAGAAACCACAAGAACTACAACTACAAGCATGCAAAATAATGATGCAGGAATAGCGTGCCAGAAAGATAAGGTATGTCATCCTTTTTGTGAAGAGCTTTTGCTTTCATGAAGATCATTGTTGACTAAATTTCACGCCCTCCAAGTATGTAGCAGCTTTATTTCTTTAGAACAACAGGTACTGTTCCTGTTGTCGAATGTATTGTTTTCTCGAACGAAAAGAGAACTGCTTAGTCGAGAATTTACAACTCCAGTTTCCATAGAACTTGCAGTTTGATTGACCAGGCAGCAAGTGGCAAGGGTACCCAAGCAGCCTTGTAAACAATTCAAGGCATTTCACGAGACTTACAATCCGGAAGTTTATTAGTCTCTGTTTCTGGCTGTTGAGTGCATTTCGTGGGAACTCCATCACAGCTCTCAGCTTGAACAGTTGTCTGTGTTTCCATGATATGCCGTGTTCTATTCACTAAGCCGCATTCACCGGACCACTTTCCCCAAGCTCCCCATGCGCATGTCACAGATTGACACGTGCACATGGAGGTACGCGTCTCGGTCTCAGGCCCCGCTGGACAAGATTGAGGCAAACCGTCACAGCTGTTTTGTTGCACGACAATCTAACAAACATAACAGGAGCAAGTATTAACACCAGCGTTGCTCCTCAGTGGGCGCCTATCAGCGCATAGTGCCCGTTTTTGGCAATTTTCGCTCAAAATTTAGCATTGTACAATAAAAACAATAGAGTCCTTCTGTCTCAAGCCCTATGTGTGATAGGTTTCCTCGGAAATTTGATGTTCAAACTTCATATAAGTTGTGAACATCATTTCCTCGGGCAACCTATCAAAGACAGTGCCTTCGACAGAAGAACTCTATTGTTTAACTAGTGCCGTGGTGGCAAATAAAAGCTACGAATAGCTTTTATTAGGTATATCCACAAAATGTATTTGAAAAACCAACTGTCCGGCATTATTTACCACACTAATCACGAACCCGTCTTAAATTCACGAAACTCTTGCAAAAAAAATGACTTTTAAAACCTGTGACCAAAAAAGAAATAGAATTTTCACCATCTCCACCTACAACCCTTTTTTCTTTTCCTTGAATCTGAAAGACTGCCATAACAAAATTAATATCCTCTTTTCAACAAGACCCCTCCCCCCACTACCATACCAGCTTAAAGTACAAGTAATCTCAGGTAAGGTTTAGTTTCACTCACTTGTTCAGTAGTTACCGTTCTTGTTCGTTTGGCCAGCCCACAAGTTGCTGACCAGTCACTCCACTCGCTCCACTTACAGTTCACAGTTGGGCAGCTACATTTTATTTCACGAACGTCAGATTCTGGGAGCTGGGGACAGCTCTGAGGAAGACCGCTACAGTCTGGTTTGAACACCTCTACCATGGTTTCTGTTTCGTGATAAAATGACGTTAGTGGTAACATGTCAGTGAGGTGTCACATCATAACAGCGTTTACGTAATTAACGCTATCGAGGCAGTGCAATAAACTATCACTGAATGACTTGTATTGTGTTATTTGGTTACAGCAATAGGTAAGTCATTGATTCGGTCAAAACTTGAGGTACTACGATTACCAAGGGTAAGACTTTAATTGGACATGTCATAACGGCATGTTACAAAAATGGCTAGTTGAAGACTAGACTTCTCATTTGTGCAATTATTTAAAGACATCGTTATTTAATGAGTCCACTCCGTTAAAAAAAATTGTTTGAAAACCTCTCTTCTTTTATTCTCTGGTGAAAATGTTAATATTAAGGCCGCCTACTCGAAATGGGCTTCTCCGAATTATTATAAAACTGCTTCGAATCCACGGTGTTTAAAAACAAAACAAAACAAAAAAACAAAAACAAAAAACCTCTTTTTCCTTATTTTGTGTGTCAAAATTCACCTTCAATATGTCTTGTTCTAGTTCCCACTCCACATGTTGTTGACCATGCTGACCAGCTCGCCCACTCACAGTTCACTGTTTTACATTTACAGTTTGTATTTTGTTGTTCTGTTTCTGGAGGCTGAGGACACGATTGAGGTAGACCCTCACATTTTAACGCTTGAACTGTGGTCTGTGGAAAAAAAAAAGATTTCTATGTGCTTCCAGTTATAAAGCAAGAGCTTAATAATATACCTGGCATTACTACGAACCATTCAAAATAAAACTTAATAAGACCTTTTTTGCTGTGTTGTCTCTTATGCAAGAAGACTCAAATGTTTCAGTCTGTTGACAAAATCCTTGACTGATATCTTTGTAGCTGTCTTTGTTCCTGTGATATTAAATTCTTCCTAAGAAAGATTTTAGCTAGACTATTTTCAAAACGTATGAAATTTGTATTTTACGTTCAAAAATGTAAATGGGTAAAGAAAGGATCAGTTAACCTTGATAGTCTCGATGCTTCTTGTTCTAGTAGCCAAACCACAAGTTGCTGACCATGCGCTCCACTCTTTCCATTTACAGTTGACAGTTGGGCAGCTACATTTTATTTCACGAGCGTCAGATTCTGGGGGCTGGGGACAGCTCTGAGGAAGACCGCTGCAGTCTGGTTTGAACACTTCCACCTCAGTTTCTGGTTTGCAAAAAAAAAAAAAACAGGCCAGGTTACGAGCAAGTGACGATAAGTAATATCTAGTCTGCCCCATGGCAGACCCTATTTCAGTGATAATTTGAGTCATGTTTTTCTCACATCGGCCACAGACTGTTTATTTATTTATTTTTTTTTTTCACCAATTTAAAAGCTTTGTCGACTTCCTGATGAAAACCGATTGGATTACACTGCGGGCGTTGAGAATTTCATTTCAGGCCCATTTCAGAAGCTGTGCTACTGCCGTGCCGAACTGGATTGATTCAGCAGGTTAGTGTTTTAGCTTTGACGCTCAAATTGACTTCGACTGAAATACGTACGACGTCTAAAAACCATTTGTGATGCTAAAATCAGTTACAGTGAAGCATCCTTGGAAACAGTATCAAGACGTTAGAAACAGCGCTGAATCAGGGATCACTAATTGGAATGATCCGGGATATTAAGGTGATGTGGAATAGAGTCGCAAGATCAGGTGCAAGCCACGCTACGAATTCAATTGGTAGCGGGATCAATTTTAAAAAAAAGCTGGCCATAATAGGTAATCACGACTAAAAACGACAATGCACGCATTTTTAAAAATGTTGGTGGAAAAAAAGAGGACAAGTTATGGTATTTGTTATGGTAGCTAATGCACTTTGTTAGAATGTTCAGAAGTTCCGTTAAAGCGTCATCCCTTTGTTTTAGTATTTCTTACAATCATTTGACTTGTAATTCACCTTTCTTTTATAACAGAGGTGTAACAAGTAAGGTTTTCAAAACAAATTCTTTCTGTTGACAGCACAAAATTGTAAGGAAACTCAACTGAAGATTGTTATCAGCTATGTACAACATCAATCTTTTCTGAAACCTAGAACAACTAATCTACTAAAATTTATTCCGCTCCAGACATTCTGTGACACTTACAAGTATAGTTTCTGGCCAAGAACTGCTACTGACTGGAATAGTCTACCATCTGAATTTTTATCAATAGACTGTCACAAAATTTAAGACCACCATTTCTGACCGCATTTATTCGTTGTAATTTTAGTCTATTTTATTTATGCATTTCCTATTTATTTTTGTATTTAATTCCAATTTATTTATTTGTTTTAACCCTTGAAGCGTGCGCTGATGCCGTATGATATTGCATTAAATGTAAATGCAAATGTAAAAAACTGGTATTTACAAGACCCTTTTTCACACGTATGATTTCTGCACGTTTTAAAGACCACAAACTGGAGACGTTGACCGGCAAATAAGTTACTTTCCCGTCTGTTTTCCCCACAGATCCTCTTTACCTTCAATATTTCTTGTTCTAGTTCCCACTCCACATGTTGTTGACCATGCTGACCAGCTCGCCCACTCACAGTTCACAGTTTTACATTTACAGTTTGTAGTTTGTTGTTCTGTTTCTGGAGGCTGAGGACACGATTGAGGGAGACCCTCACATTTCAACTTCTGTACTGTGGTCTGTGGAAAAAGAAACGGAATATATCCTCTTTAGTTTACCGGAAAAGAATGATTGCTTCTATGCTTAAAAAGGACGACACACGAATTTCACTTGATAGCAATTAAAACAAGCTATTACATTTGAAATGGTTAACACTAGCACCTTTAAAAAAGTAAAATATGTTGTCCAAAATTAAACTATGAATATGATGTCCAAAATAAAACTATGAACATGAAACATCAACAGAAAGCAAAAGGAAGTGACTAACTAAGGATTTCTTTCTTTCTTTCTTAGTCAAAGAAAGCTTTTGAATACAAGTGGGTTTCTAAGCGTTGAGGGGAAAATTCTCAAACATTGCAACTTCCCGTTGACCTATTAAAATTTTGACGATCTGTAGTTTCAAGACACAGCTCTCGGCGTTTCTTTAGTTACAAACTCAAACTTTGAAGTAAAAAGTCAGAGATTAATAATATCCGATTAAAGGAATGACCTCGCTAGCTTAGACCCCACCACCTCTTATTAAAGAAATAAATGTTTGCAAACACACCTGAATCGTTTTAATTGTCCTTGTACGAGTGGCAGGTCCGCAAGTAGCCGACCATTGCGTCCATTCGTTCCAGCGGCATTCCACCGTCGGGCATGTGCATTTCACCTCACGTGACTCAGACTGAGGTTGCTCAGTACACGTTTGTGGAAGACCGACACAACTGGGCTTGTTTACTGTGATAACCGTTTCTATAGCAAAAGAACAAATACAGGCTTTCAATTGACAATCTCTTAATAAACCTACCATACGTATCTTTGAATAGCACTACTCAGTTATTCGCTTAGTTTTACAATGCAGTTTTTCCCAAAGATTTTCAGTTACGTTTTCTTGTCATTGAACGTGTAGGAATTCGATCTTATAATATCAAAGGGAAACTTAAAACGGTTGGAGCTGTAACTCAAAACAAAGAAATTGACTTTTAGCACCTCAGTTATAAAGAGAAACTAAGTCGTGGGCGCACACAGCAAATATTACCTTTAATATCACGCGTGCGCGTTCCGACTCCACAGGTCGTGGACCATGAGGACCATTCTTCCCATGTGCAGCTAACAGTACGACATGCGCAGTCGGTTGTTCTCTGTTCAGTTTCAGGCGGCTGAGGGCAGGATTGCGGCAAGCCATTGCAACTCTCTTTTTGGACTGTTATCTGGGTTGTTCTGAGGAAAACAGGAAATTAAAGTAGGAAAATGTTGAGAAACATTTACAAGTCAGTAGGAAACATTGAAGCAGGAAAAATGAACTTTTTGCTAGAGTTTAATTCTGAAAGCATCAATTACTCAAACAACAATTTTTAACCTTCCTTCATAGTTAACTATTGCTGGAAGAAGTTGTGTAAATTACATTGAAGCATTCAGCTAAGGGAGCTTTGATTGAAGGACTTAGACAACCACAAATGGAAATACAAGAGAGATTAGGCCGTTGCCTATCACAGGTAGCCAAAGCTTTAGTTATGATTGAAAATCAATAAAATTCTATGACAGTGTTTCTTTGATTACCTAAACAACTTTAGTATAATTTTAATGCTATATTCACCCCGCTACCCGGTAAATATAACATTTCAAGGCGCCGCTGCTAAGCGAAGTTACTTTCTTGTGTGTTGCTTGTCAAGTTTTAGCTGTCTCTTTTTTTTTTTTTTTACTTTTTGATTTCCACATCTCAAGATTGTACTAAAACAATTATTCGCCTCAGGTACAGTAAACATTGGCGAATAACTGTTAAATACTCCGGAAAAGTTCCATCTTTTTCAACGTTTCTCATCATAAAATGGCAATACTTTTAGCTTCTTGTACATGAAATAATATATAGATTTAGCCAAGCCTAAAAGCGGAGCCCCCCTTTTTGTTTTGTTTGTTTGTTTTTTTGCTAGCAGTTATCAATTTGTGAAAATACTCTCATTCAAGTGATTAAATGAAAAAAAAAAACAAAAGAAAAAACAAAAGAAAAAACTGCTACCCTCGCTGAGAGTCGAACCCGGGTTGTCAGCGTATGAAGCCGGATGTTAGTCCACTTGGCCATCAGCGCTTGTTGCAATTTTTACAATTTAATTTTAATATTTATTTCTTTCTTCGTGACAAGCTGCCTATGAGCATGAAAATGTTGGTGTTTTTCCTGGCAAAATGTGTTCGGAACGCCGTAAAAACCATGGTTGTGGACAGAAAAAACCAAAAAGCACTAGCTCTGCTATATTTGGCGTCGAAACCGCTTGCGAAAAGCTGCGAACTCAAGCAGTGTGCCGACCGAGTTCGAACAGAACCGACAAGGCAAATTTGAACTTCTCGCCTGAACTTTATCGCCTAATTTTTTTCGCCTAAATTAAACTTTTCCCCTCTCACCAAAAAGACAACTGAGTATTCTTTTGAACTTTTTTTTCCCTTAACAAATTTGTTTTTGACTTTTGTTGTCTTTGCTTGTTTTGCTACAACGAGGGTCAACATGCGATTTCACGCCAAAAACACACGGGATTCAACACAGGGTTATATCCAGTGTAACCCTGTGGTAACCCTGTGGTGCGGACGGACGGACGGACGTGCGTGCGTACCTACGGACGGTCACGTGACTATTACGTCACTACCAAAATTTCTTGGCTTGATAGGTTACCAAATTTCCTTAGCAATGGAGCTCCGCTGACGCGCTAGCGCCCTGGCTCCGCTAAAATGTCGGTATCCGTCCACCGACCTCTGCGCACAAATATGCTAATCTCATATCGCTGTTCTCTCCTCATTGGACAATTCGCACAACCGCATGGACATGACAAAATCTACTGTTTCGAAGAGATGTGCACGGTAAGTAAGCGCAATTGCCACGCTTCACGCATAAATGTCGCACTCCGACACAGTAGATTTCGTCTGTAGTATAAATCAAACAAGTGAGATGAAGGAGAAAACGCAGTGTCACTCACTGTATTTTCCGAGTTCGTGAGGCCTTTCCACAAGTTGCCGACCAATCACTCCATTGGCTCCATACACACTGCACTGTCTGACAAGTACACATTGTCTTCTTGGTTTCCTTCTGGGGTGGCTGGGTGCATGTCTGGGGAAGACCAGAGCAGTCTGGCTGCTGTACCACAATATTTATGGTCTGGATGGATCGGGTCCTCTCGGCCAGACCACATGTCGCTGACCACTCAGTCCAGGGCTTCCAAGTACACCTGACGCTCTTACAAGGACCTTAAGCAATGAATGGAATGGATTAATAAGTGGAAAGAACGATCCCATCTTATTCTAGTAATCGACAAAAACGCCCACGAGATGTATATAATGTTCCAGCGACGTACGCATGGTATCATTATCGTAATAGCCCAACTTCGATATGTTAAAATTCCGTCTAAAACAATATGCATCATGTCGAGGCTTGGGGGAATAAACCCATATAAATCCATATATTATTCCCCTAAGCCTCGTAGTGATGTCTATTGTTTTAAGTTGAATTTTAATATATCGAAATTGGGCTATTACAAACAAAAAACTAGGAATTCCAGTCAACTATCTTCAGGATGCAGTGCGTTTTTCTGTACAGTCAATGTGCACTGGTAGCACAGCAGTAATTTTCATAGCATTTTTGTCAGTGGTCTTACAATTGGTTGTCCTCTTTTCTGTTTGAGGTCGCGGGCATGAAGTCTGCAGTCCGCTGCAAGATGGCCTGTTTATCACGTGATTAGTGACTTTGCTAGTTCTTTGTCTGGTGCTAGCCCCGCACGTGGCAGACCATCTGCTCCAGTCATTCCATGAACACGTAACGTATTTGCATTGGCCTGCAATTAGAAAGTTGCAATAAATTAGTCACCTAGCTAGATAACCCTACGTGTTTCAACCACCGGCATAAATTCCACTGATGTTTCTGGAATTGTCCGCTTCCGACACAGTGAAGAATAGCAACTGTATCTGGCAATGATGTGTGTGTGTGGGGGGGGGGGGGGGGGGGGGGAAATGGGGAATGGGGGTAGGGGGTTGGTACTGGTGGTGATAATCATAAATGGAATCTCGTCACACTTACAATCCATATCCTTAGTTTCCAGTTTTTCCTTGTCGCATGTGGTTTGTAAACCTGAACAGCCTCCTTGTTGTTCTATGATGTGCTCGTTCTGTTTGGTCAACGTTCTTTTTCTCTTCATGCCTTTGCCACACGAGCTGGACCATGAAGACCACACGCTGTAGTCACAAGTTAGGTACCTGCATTTGAAAACTGAAACCAGAAAAATCAGTATTGAGAGAACCACTGCCAGTAGCAAACGTGGCAAAAAATACTTTCACCTATGGAAGTCGTATGCCTTAAAAACATTTCTGAATTATAAAACCTCAAAATACAGTCGCTCGTCAGTCTACTATACGGTTTACACAAAGTATCCTAGGTTCCTTAGGAAGGTCTGTAACTGACCTTAGGAAGGTCTTAAACTGGCCTTATTAACCATGCAATAACCAGCAGTGTCCGCCCCTACCTTGGCATGAAGACTTTGCCAGAGTATGCAACAGTTTGGGTAACTCGGCCATATTACGGACGTAAAACAAATGAGAAGCTTTAGGGTCTGAAGCCATGAACTCGAGCTCTGCACGGTTGAGGTTTTGTCCAACTCCTACAGAAAATATATTCACTTTAATGGATTTGAGTTCCTGAACAGGAAGACGCAACGTTGGGATTCCGCCATTGCTGGCACCATCTGTTACTATTAGCAATATCTGCAAGCAAGCAAATCCAGTAATGAATGACGGCAAAAACGAACTGAATGTTATTTTAGTCACAACAAAAGGATCAATACATGTTTGCTTCAACCCTGACTAAAAACTGTTATGCAGTGTGGGTTAGTTTCTAAAGAAACTGTGGTGCTGCGTCAGTGGGGACGTGAAACACAAAATTTTGGATTTATCAACTGAGTTGATAAGGTAGATTGGCCACCGTAAAGAGATTGAAAGCTGACGTTTCGAGCGTTAGCTCTTCGTCATCGCTCTGACGAAGGGCTGACGCTCGAAACGTCAGCTTTCAATCTCTTTACGGGGCCGATTTACTTTATCAACTCAGTTGATAAATCCAAATTTTTGTAAAAACTGTTATGGACTAACACGAGCACATGGGCTCCTGCACGTTTAATTACATCGCTGATTGGAGCACATCATCAGAAACCAGATTCAAACCAGATTCAAATGACTTTTTCGGTTATGTTCTGGGCCGTTGGACTTTTTTTCGCTTTATTTGCACCTCCCCATCAACAACGTACCTGAGTAACCTCCTCCCCTCTCTTTTGGCCAAATATCAACAATCGTTTGACCAAGTTTCGATTGCTGTTAGCTTCGACGTTACCTTGTGAAGGAAGAGCTTTGAGATCATTTAATACTTAATTCTGTCCACTGCGCCAATCTTCTGAAAGGCCATGCTAATAATTTATGGTTTCCATTCCACATTCAAGACATTATTGCACAAGAATGAGAGCTACTTGTAATTTTCCAACTTTTTCGCCAAACAATCGTGAGTTTGAGCGCCACATGCAACAGACTGAGAGCTAAACCAACCTTTAAACGTCCCCCTGCCTGCGCATTTTACCTTCAACTAACCTTGGTGACTCCTGGTCTTGCACCCTTTGACGATTTAAAGAGATCTGTTTTGGCCAGACTCAGGGCCTTGCCAGTGTACGTCCATCCACCTAAATGACCCACAAAAGATAATCTTTTAATGTATCCACAAAAGATATTCTCTTAGTGAATCTTTACATAATTAGAGTCAATTGATTAAAACAGTTTGGTGTATTTCATATGAATTGCGTTGGTCAGTTTCTGTCGTCATTAAGTGTCCTCAGTCAAGACACGTTTTTCCAGAAAGGTTTTTATTCAGAGGTGGTGTTGAAATGACACGAAAGGATGGAAAGATGCCAGAGATGACCTATGATGGACCAACACCCATCCAAGGGGAAGAGTGGCAGCGCGTTTGTACGCTTCTCGTAAGAGAAGCTGGAGTTACAAGAACAGGGTCGCCTGAGAGTTTAAAATAACCGGTTGTATCTCATGTCAATTAGATTTAAAGAACTTGTGCCACACACTTCAAACCCGGAATGATTACTAAAGGACGTCGTTCAGTGATGCTTTGCTCTTTTTAATCTCATTGCCAACAGCAATCAATATTATAAATACCTTAACCAGCTTGTCCTCATCTAAACTCACCTTTTTGCCTGATTTTTCGCACAGCGTTCATAAAAGCAGCCTTGTTGGAATATTGATGCAGTTTGATGTCCACGTTGGCAAAGGTACTGTAAGTTATTACTCCCATTTGAACTCCGTTGGGGCCAAAGTTGTTGAAGCCATTCGCCAGAGCAGCCACGAAGTCTTTTTCTCTCTTGAAGTCCTGGTCATTAATACTGCCCGATTCATCCATGATAACGCCGAGTTCCACTTTACAGCCTGGAATTAGAAAATAACAAGTTTACAGCTAATTTTCTAGCATGTAATCTTCAGAATGGAGTACAAAAATCACGGTATTGTCATTTGATGATGATGATGGCGATGATGATGATGATGATCATGAGGAGGAGGATGAGGAGGAGGAGGAGGAGGAGGAGGAGGAGGAGGAGGACGACGACGACGACGAAATAACTAAAAATGTTAACAGGTGTCATTACGCGTTTTGAGGTGAAAAAATTAGACGTCTTTGCCTAGAACTAAGACCAATGTGGTGTAACAAGTCTAAACTTTTGTTTTAAAACGCGCTTTTTTCTAAACCTATAATAAATAATAATTATTGTGAACTGAAGTTTCGCTCGCTTTAGAGAGCGGATGGGGCGGGGCCGAGAGGGTGATAGAATGTTGTGCAGTTGTGTGACAGGGGTCACTGTGCAGCGCAGCACCTTTAAATAAAAAGCATCAAACTGTCATTAGAAGGGAGAAATTACGAGAGACTTAAATTGTGGTAGGTAAGAAGAAAACAACTCACATGACACAAAAGTTGATTCCGTCTGTGGAGCGGGACATGTTGTCTGGAGTCCGTTACAGTTCGGTCTGTTGACCACGTGATGTGTAACTTTGCTTGTTCTCTGTCGGGCCATCTGACCACACGTGGCAGACCAGCTTCCCCATGGATTCCACACGCATATCACGTACTTGCACGGGCCTGACCAAACAAAAGAAATGAGGAGAGTACACTAGTTACTTAGCCAATAAAAAATACCATGCTACGACTTCTAGCTGTCCATCCGGTCGAAACATTTACAATATAGTTTGCTTAAAGTTCGGGTTACACTGATTTTCAAAACAAACAAAAATAATCAAACAAACCAATCAATTGATCGATCGATCAATTAAGCAATTAATCATTATTTAATTAAATGAATAAACAAATAAGTTAACCAGAAGGAAAAATTCTAAAATTAATATGTGGCCGTCGATCACGTTTAGAGTCAGTTCTTCAGTCACTGGTATGGTCTAACTTAGAGACTGTAGTTTAAATCCTAATAAAAGGTGGCCATTTTCCTGTGGTGTTCCTCACTACGTTACAGAAAGCGATTCTTCTTATTAGAGTCCATAAATGAAATCCTCAAGTGAGATCGTTTAATTGAAAGTATCGGGAAGACCTTTAATTGCCGCGGTGCACATCAGATATTGGAAATGTTTGGAAAGAGTGTCAAATAAGTACTATTGTAACCTTTTAAGATAATTGAAGCTTCGTAACAAAGTCACTTACAAAGGGTGTTTTTGGTTTCCAGTTGTTCTCTGTCACATGTCGTTGTAAGGCCAGAACAGCCGCCTTGTTGTTCTTTGATGTGTTGAGTCTGTTTGGTCAGCGTTCTCTTCCTCTTCATTCCGTTACCGCACGAGCTGGACCACGAGGACCACACGCTGTAGTCACATGTCACGTATCTACACTGGTATTCTGTGAATAAAGAGCAAATAGAGTGGTAAAGGGAAGACGACAAATACACTTCATTCAAAATTTCTCGCTTGTAGTAATGTCTCATAATTTGCTAGTCATGATATGTACCTACAGAAAGAGAGTCAAACTTACGAGATATTAAACCACTTACATGTGTTCACAAGGAATTTTGTACCCACTCGAATAATGGGACCCAGAATTGGACTTAATTTGACTGAATTTGACTCTTTTTGCGGAAGAACTCGTTTATAGCCTTTAGATCAACTTGTCCTGTCGCAACATTGGCCTATCCCGCCACAATATTGGCTTATCCTGTGGCATCATTTGCTACAGGACGCCACCACCTCGCACTTCTTGTCGATTTCATTTCCATAAAGAAAAGACATTTTAACTCGCAAGCGCTTTTTTAATTGACAGAGTGCGCACAACAGAAGGTCACCACTGTCGTAGTGTTTGTCTGTAATAGTGTTTGTATGTAAACCCAAAGTCCAATAATTTTCGTAAAAATTGTTTCTTAACGTTTTTAATCTACATAATTAATGACCTTGAAGTTAAATTTCAGTGATTAAGGTGGCCCGATACTATTTATTTGCGTGAGGGTCAACTGTTTTGAAATCCAAGTTTTAGCTGCTCAGCAGCATTCGATTGCTGAGATATCTTAGACCCTGAAAAGGAACGCTTGAAGTTTATCAAAAGCGTACTTTTATTGAGATCGATAAGAATATACGAAGATTTTCAGCAATTTTCTTGAACGTGGCTTTCAAAGAAATTGCGTATTATCGGGAAAATGAAAAGACGTTTTTCCTTCATATTACATTGAACAGGTGCTGCAACCTCAGGGACCAAGTTTCAGATAAATCGGCACCACACAACCTTTATAGCAAACGGTGATTAAAATTGTTACCAGAATATTATGTGTACGCATTTAGCCATAATTACTACGGAAAGGATTTAAAAGCGACAAAGAATCGCACTTACTGGAACAAAGGTAAATATGTCTTGTAACTTATGTATCAGAGTCAAAGCGATAAGGAACGGTTTTGTCGACATTATACGGCGAAGCCGGAGAGCACATCTTGCCAGTAAAAATTATGGCAACCACGTTGTTTTCCAGGTATCGCTCAATTTTTTGGCTCTTTTTGTCTTATTTCGTAAAATCGTCGTGAGCACCCATAAAACAGCAGATAACAAAGCTCCTGACCAGATTTTGCCGTATTCTGACCATACGCTTTTTAGAAATAAGGCAGCAAATTCCTGCACTCGCGAGCTGCTCAACCAAGCTGTTCTGGAAACGTTTTTGTTGAGAAAACAAATCAATATCACACATGCTGTTTTGAAATTCTGCACGGAACGATTTGTCACATCTGCCCCTTGGGAGGCCGTATATTGTCGACAAAACCGTTCCTTATCGCTTTGACTCTGGTACCTAAGTTACAAGACATATTTACCTTTGTTCTAGTAAGTGCGATTCTTTGTTGCTTTAATCCTTTTCGTAGTAATTACGACTAAATGCGTGTACACAATATTCTGGTAACAATTTTAATCACCGTTTGCTATAAAGGTTGTGTGGTGCCGATTTAACTGAAAATTGGTCCCTGAAATCTTTGAGGTTCCAGCACCTGTTTAATGTAATATGAAGGAAAAACGTCTTTTCATTTTCCCGATAATACGCAATTTCTTTGAAAGCCACGTTCAAGAAAATTGCTGAAAGTTTTCATATATTCTTATCGATCTCAATAAAAGTACGCTTTTGATAAACTTCAAACATTCCTTTTTCAGCGTCTAAAATATCTCAGCAATCGAATGCTGTTGAGCAGCTAAAAATTTGATTTCAAAACAGTTGCCCCTCAGGCAAATAAATAGTATCGGGCCACCTTAAATTTGAGGGATGGAGCTGTTATCAGGAAGCGTGCGGTGACATTTTAAAATTTACATACTTTTGTACTGAAAGTTCTCGCAAAAGTTTACCCAAAAATGTATAAAAAAAATTTTTAAATGCGACTGGACGCTCTCTAGTAAAGCTGTATCCTTTTTCAGCGTCTAAAATATCTCAGCAATCGAATGCTGTTGAGCAGCTAAAAATTTGATTTCAAAACAGTTGCCCCTCAGGCAAATAAATAGTATCGGGCCACCTTAAATTTGAGGGATGGAGCTTTTATCAGGAAGCGTGTGGTGACATTTTAAAATTTACATACTTTTGTACTGAAAGTTCTCGCAAAAGTTTACCCAAAAATGTATAAAAAAATTTTAAAATACGACTGGACGCTCTCTAGTAAAGCTGTATCCTTCAGTGTTAATCAGTATAAATACCTTTATGCTTAGATTCGTTGACTATTTCGGATATTAGCCTGAAAAAATAGCCGACGTCTCGCGAGGTCGCCACTTGAGCCCTCGCAAAACGACGTCTGAGTAACGAGCGCAGAAATTCCATACTGATGACGTGCACTACCCAGATCTTGGTAGTGCTTCTGATTGGTTGTGCCGCGAGGGAATTTTCTTTCAACCAGTCAGAAGCACTACCAAGATCTGGGTAGTGCACATGATCATTATGGAATTTCTGCGCTCGTTACTTAGACGTCGTTTTGCGAGGGCTCAAGTGGCGACCTCGCGAAACGTCGGCTGTTTTCTCACGCTATTCGGATATCAAATTGTACGGATGTTATTAATATTTTCACAAAAATTTCCATACAAATACTACACTTCGCGCCATGTTTGACTTACTGTCAAAATGGCGCTTCCGACCTTGAAACACTTTATAGCTTTAGTTCTGACAAGTGGCATGATTATACGTACTCTTGCAGGAAGATTCACCGATTCGCTGCAAAAGAGTCTGTAATTTCTGCATATTTGCAACATAGAACACGTGATCCTTGACTGGCGCCGTAGCCATCAACCCTAGCTCCTGCTTGTTGATGTTTGAACCCACACCAATGGCAAATATATTCACGTAGCTCTTCTTTAGATTTTCGACCGGAACTCGAAGAGATTTGATTCCGCCAGTACTTGCTCCATCCGTTAAAACAATAAGAATCTGGAAAAAGGAAACCAAAACACAAATATTACTTATATACAAGAGCTGCCTTTCGCTTTTTTCCCAGGCTTTTTGAAGTTGACTACAAATCTTCATATTTAAAGGAAAGCCACATTATCCGCACAACAGATGTTTTTAAGGGAAGCCCTCTTTTCCCGGATCGAATTCAAATTCGGAAATCATTAGAGGAAGGACGAAAAACCAGGCAAGCCAGGGAAAGACCAACAAACAGTTGACTCACATTTGACACCAATTCAAGCCTGGTAGTGAATTCATTTCTTATACAATAACAACGGTTGACAAACCTTGGAGACGCCTGGGCGGGCTCCCTTTGATGGCTGAAATAGTTCATTCTTCGCTTTATTGAGAGCTTTATCAGTAAACGTCCAACCCTCTGTTAATTGACAAAAATATAAATGTTAATAAACGTCAAGTCTATGCATTTAAGTGCCTCCATTTTTAAAGTGCCTCTAGTTAACCTGTTTTACACGAGTGATCTTCAAGCAAGAATTCTTCCAGGAAATTGTCAGTTTACTATATTGAAATCATTCAAAGGAAATACCGGTATTATGTCTAACGCTGACTATATGTCACAACATCTGGAGTTCTATTTAATTTCCTTTCTAGAAAAAAATACAATACTAATTCCGAGTAATAATGAATCGAAAACAGCAGATTTTAACGAAGTATATTGCTTCATTTTCTTGTTGTAAGACGTCATAATCGACGAAACGAAATAAAATTGTTTGGACACTCTTTAGAACAACAGTTGGAGTTGGAGGTTCGCAAAAAAAAAAAACTTGAATGAGTCAAGATGAAAGACTAAAATCTCCTTACTGAAGTGTCTGATACGTTTGACGGCGTTGATAAAGTCATTCTTGTTAGAGTACTGATTAAGTCTGATATCAAGATCTGCATTCGTGCTGTACGTTATGACAGCCATCTGCATTCCATTTGGACCAAAGTTGGTGAAACTATTTGCTAGATCAGCGACGAAGTTTTTCTGTTTGACGAAGTCGTTGTCTTGGATGCTTCCTGATTCGTCCATTAAGATTCCCAATTCACCCTTGCAACCTGCGAAAGAGATCCTGTCGCTTGATGAAGGTGCACCAACGCTTAGTTAATACCTCACGCTACATAAATGTTTTCAATTATAGACAACTTCATGACCACCTGTTTTGGACTTTATTGCTGTTTCGTCGAACTTATGAACTTGACAGTGACCCTTTTGTTTTCAACTAGTTGTAGAAGTTAGAAATTCATAAAAGTCCTGTCATTTTCACCTTTCAGCATATTGTAAGTCGCCTGACATTGTTTACCCTGTCACGCATAAGCTCAATTTTACAGACATGTGTCCTGTCGTCGGTTAGGGTTTATGATGGTGCTCATTCTCGTCCCTAGAGCCGCTTGGCCCTCTTAGCCGCTGGCGACTGGGCATGAGTACCAAGGTCCTCGTGCCCGGTCGCCGGCGGCTAAGAGGGCCAAGAGGCTCTGGGGACGAGAATGGATGGTGCTAAAAAGGGATCCAGAGAAAACTGCAAAGTCTTAAAGTAAATTTTAGTTCACAAAAGTTTCGTTTCATATGGAAACGAAGGTTCATGGCTACTGAGCAGATCATGTTTCACAAGGCTTTTTGCAAATGATATTTTGTCATCACACACCTTCCGTTTTTATTATGTTTAATTATCCCTAAATCCCCTTGGACACATTTTGGCACAGTTAGACGAGAATCAGTTGATAGATGTCTGTGAGTGGTCTGTCAAGGGGCATGAGGTCAGACCAGTCTGAACAGAAACAGGTATTTAGCACTTTTTCGGTTAAAAAATACAAATGCCTTACAAAAAGCAGGCAATTGTTCAGTTCTGTCTTTTTCGACATGTCAAAAAAAATACATACATTTATGATAGGTGTAGAATGGAAAAAGTGCAATTTTCGCACTTTTTGAAATTTCGAATTTTGGAAAATAGGCCTTCACTAACGGCATTACGTTATGCAATCTATGTTTGATATTACCGTTATCTCATTTTGTGGATGACATTGCAATCTACTAGAGGTAAACGCTTTTCACAATATGCTTACAATGTGGGGGAGGTGGGGAAGCTCGGGAGGGGGGGTAGCTTTCCTTACCCTGTACCACAAAGCTGAGATCAACAATTTTTCCGTTATGTATGCAGTTACACCCACGGTTAAGAAAAACTGTTACTTACAGGATATGTAGTTCGATTGCACTTCCGGTTTAGGGCAAGAAGTCTGCAAGCCTTTACAGTTCGGTCGATTGATGATGGATTGCGTGACTTTGCTGGTACGCTGGCGTGTAATACGTCCACATGTAGAGGACCAACTGCCCCATGGATTCCACGAACATGTCACACTAACGCAAGGACCTGTTGGTATAGAAAAATATCATCAACTTCAAGGGTTATTTTCACAGCTTACTATCTATAGCCTTCCGTCGCAAGACACAGAAGACAATACGTAATCTTCAGAAAACCTCTGGGAAGTTAAAGTCCGCTGTTCACGGAGAAGCGCATGCGCGAACGGAACGGCTCAAAAATAAATTGTACGGGTCGACAATATATTCGAACTGAGCTCATGGTGGAAAAATCCGTTGAAATCGCGCCCTAATTTTGCACATCCGCTCTTCGCTTTCCACTTTTGATAGTCTTTATTTCCTGTTGTAAATATTAGTTCGATTTTTATAATGTTGAAAGTTTATTTAGCAGCCGAAATCGGCATTTTAGTCAATGGATGGTCAGAGGAGACGTCGTGGTAGACTGGCGACGGGACGGCAGAACACAATACATTCACGAGATTGGAGAATCTTTGAGTCTTACGAACCAGCATTTTAACTGTTGCGGACTTAACAAATGGAAAATCGTTAAGAACTACAAACAGACCATCACAAGCAGGTCAAACAATAACCTTTGTCCGATCTATCAGTCGGATGCTAGTAGTTCGCCAAGACAACAGAGGTTTAACTCCGAGAATTCTATTTCTATTTTAACCACAATCACGAAAGTGGAGTTAAAGCGACAGCGCCACAAGCTGTACTTTCTTTATGATCAAAAGAGATGGCAACAGTCTCAGAATAATTTATTTGGATCTGACATCAGTGATAAAGAAAGTTACATGTCTTGCAGATAACCGCAAGCAAACATCAAATTACGTATTAAGAAACTCGTGGATCCTTTCATAAATTAAACGTCACTCTTTTAAGCGGCTTTTAGGAATCTTGCAATTAAACTGAGCACAAAAACCTAACTAGTTGCCAAAGAACTAGCACACACAGAGGCGCTAAGATTTCAAACGGCTCTAAGAACATCAAACACTCCAAACAGTATCACAGCTTGAGGTTTCTCCCGGATCAATAGGTCAACCACACAATTTACCGGCACAATTTCGTTGTGTCGTCTTCAAATCATCTTGATCAAAGGGAGAAATCTTGATCAAAGGAACAAAGCTGTTACGATTGTACGTGGGCAAGCTCTATTTTGAAGGCTGGAATAACTTCAACAACTAGCGGCAGTCGTGCTTGGCCTGTCATTTCATATATTATCGACAACAAGTTATAACAATTTACCGCCGTATCCCGCCAGGGTTGTGAACGCGCTTCTAATTGGTCTAAAAACAACAATCTTGACAGCGCTCAAGTCATCCCTCGCACATGCGCTGAACCGTGAAACTCTCCCTTTAAGTTTACTTAACGACATTGCTGGCCAGTCAGTTAACCAACAGCTAACGCATAACAAGCGATTTCCATATATATGGTTGAAATTGAAGTATTACATCTTAACAGCTTTAAGTCATAACAAAACGCTCTATGTTAGACTCACAGTTTGTCGTCTTAGTTTCTGTCTCCTGTCTGTCACATGTGACTTTGAGTCCCGCGCAGCCGCCCTGCCTTTTGATGTAATGTTCGTTGACCTTGGCCAGGCGACGTGTGCGCCTCATTCTGGTGCCACATGAGGCAGACCATGCACTCCACTGATTATAGTCACAGGTCACGTAACGGCAGTCATATGCTGCGGAAAAGATGAACATATCCTCTTGATAAAGTGCTCCATACGAATGGCAAAAGAAACATTTGGATTGATAAAATTACTGCTAGAAATAAGAAATTTATTTTTAGCATAGCCAACAAAACAGCAAAAAAATCACTGCTTAATAGCCAGTTACGTTTGAAAGGATTTTATCCACAGTTGGAATAGATAGAACCACTTCGTACCCCATAATACACAGCCCCAATGTTCAACCACTTAAAAAATAATGCTGAACAGCAAAGAAACTGTCTCACGTGTCGCATCGGGATTTCTATCATGAGTGCCAGTAATCATTCAACAAGTCACAACATTGCTCAATATTGGGTGAACGTCATTGAACCCGTTCCTACAGCATTGGCCGAAGCCCAAAGTGAACGATCAATCAACTCACTTGCACACGATGAAGCTGTAATTGAACCAATCAGAGTCCTCAGCTCTTTCATGTTCTGGACTGAGAACACGTGCGTGTTGCTAGGTGACGAGGCCATGAATCTCAGTTCATCGGCATTTGTTTTACTTCCTACTCCAATGGAGATGATATTCACTGAAGAATCCTTAAGCAGCTTGATTGGTGCTGTCAAAGTTTTTTTTCCTCCTGTGCTCTGTCCGTCAGTGATGATGATCAGTACCTGAAAAAAAGGGAAAAGCTTGAACAATCTTAATTGCTATTCAAATCATGATATTAATTAAGAGGGGATCATGATCACGTGCAGATGGTCTAGCTGTGGATAAACGGAAGAATTTTGCATAAAATCCAGAGCCAAAAGCAAATTCAAGACAACCCACACATGACAACGAGGCCGGTATTCAAACTTGTTGGACCACATCAACAAACAAGGAAGTTAGTTTCTTAAGAGCCTGTGGTGCTGCGTCGGTGGGGAAGTGAAACACAAAACTGCGGATTTATCAACTGAGTTTGTAAGGTAACTTGGCTACCGTAAAAAGATTGAAAGCTGAAGTTTCGAGCGTTAGCCTTCGCCAGAGCGAAAGGATTGGCTCTGACGAAGAGCTCACGCTCGAAATGTCAGCTTTCAATCTCTTTACGGTGGCCAATTTACTTTTAATTATCAACTCAGTTGATAAATCCACGTTAAAAAAAAGAAGAAGTGATATCCATCCATGTTCTCCTCACCATATTCCATATATTTCTTATAGTAATAGCTGAGAGAATTTGCTCATACGTCAAGACGTTTTATCTTTGGTGATCATTGTGACCTGGAGCTGTGAGTTGAGCTCACAAATTATTTGCACTCCTCTTACCAAGCGGCTAACAAAACAGCTCAATGTGACAGCAATCATGTAGCTTCAAACCACGGTTTTATCGCTCTGGTGCTTTTGATAGTACAACAACGTATCACGGTGGCAGGAGGGTGGGGTGGGGGTCTAATTTACACGTTCAAGACGCGTCTGATTATTCGAGGGTTAGTTTCACACTTACCTTTGCTACATTCACACGCGCACCTTTAGCTGCTGTGAACAATTGGTTATAAGCCAGGTTCAAGGCTTTTCCAGTGTACGTCCATCCACCTGCAAACCAAAATACGCTTAAAAAACGGTACAACAGTACCTTAAATATAGAGCGTTTTCATATGACGTTACGGCGGCCATATTGGTGTACCAAAAACAATGAAACGGCGGCCATATTGGTGTACAAAGCCAATCCTGTGGGAGTTGAAGTCCTTTCTTACGTAAATACTTCCCTTTGTTCCAATAGATTTACATAGTGCTAGTCACGTGAGTGAAAACGCCCTATTGATACAAATTGCCTCAACATTAGTTGTCAAAACAGAATTAACTGGTGTTCCTGTGTAGTGAAATTTTCAGAACTGAATAAAGTGGTGTTCCTGTGGAGGTAACTGTAATTTGCCGCAGCGAAGTACAGGTCAGGGCACACGTCACACGAAACTCCACTGCACGTAAAGAAGGCGTGTGCATATTGTGTTTCACTTCTTTTCAAAAAACATCTGTTTACCAACATTATTTTTGCCACTCCTGTGTCAAAAGAGTTTTTGTTTTAACAGGCAATAGACTTGGCTAGCATATTAATCTCAACAGCTATTTTTAAAAGCCAACGAGGGACACAGAGTTCAGGTAACAACAACTTTTTTTCCTTAACAACGCAACCTATCCTGTCGAGAAAAGCATGTTTCTTCTGCCATCTATTTCACGCGACTCCTCTGCTCGTAGGATGTAAGATAATCGTTTATCAGTAGCAAGCTAATCAGAGAGCACGCTTGCTCATATCCAGGGGCTGTCTATGAAATATTATTTCATAAACAATACCTGCGTGTTTGATGGTATTTACGCCTCGTCCAAAGGAAGCTGCGTCACTGTATCTGTTAAGAGTGATATCTAACTGAGCTCCAGTACTGAATGAGATGACTCCAAACTGAGCAGCACTGGGACCGAATTGAAAGTGACCAGCCAAAGCCTTTACAAAGTTCTTCTGTCGCTCAAAATCGCTGTTACTCACACTGCCAGATTCGTCCATTAGAACACCAATATCCACCTTGCATACTGAAAACGATTAAAGTAAGTTAGTATTTAGAATACCAATATCTACCTTGCACGCTGAAAACTATTTAAGTAATTAGAATATCAATATCTAACTTGCAAACTGAAAACAATTTAAGGACGTTAGTATTACGAGGAGAGGGCTATGTAGAGTACCAAATTGTTACTCCGATATTTCTCGGCCACAGGAATGTAAAAAGGTCCTGTACTTCAAGTTCTGATTGATTTGTTGTATTATTTGTGTTGTTTGTGGGTGTTATAGCTGGGGCTACATGGCCAAACTAAACCAACGCATAAACCCAATTAACCTATTAATCAAAACACGTGGCATGTACGTGTAACCGGTGCTATCCGCAGGAAAACCCGAGCAAAGAAACGATTGGTTTTGCTTTCTATCTGGTTGGTCAAGAAAGTGGGGAGAGTTAAAGTGAGTTAACCAATCAACGAGAGCAGTGAAACAAAGGATACCCTATTCTACGTGCAATGAGAAGTGCAAGAGATTTGCAAAAGTTTTCCGTATTTCCTCGAATAAGCGCCCACGCTCTAATAAGCGCGCCCTTCCCCGAATAAGCGCCCACCCCCTAGGCCATAATATCAAACAAGCGTCCCCTCTCGAATAAGCGCCCTCTCCCCTCCCCCCCTTACTTTCTTAAATAATAGGGATACAAGGAAAACCTGTTTGACGGCATTGAAGACCATCTTACTCATATTCTTAAACCCAATCAGCCTCGTGCAGCAGGATTAGACCGACTCAAGGCTTAACACAAAGTTCTCTTGGAAGAAAAGACGAATCCCTCTCAAGGCCTGATAGATCAAGAAGAATGCGACGATCTGCATATAATTGACGAGGATGACATCGAGGATGACATCTGTATGTAACGTGTATGAGGGGACTACGGTATGCTTGATGACCAACCACTGTTTTAACAAACGAAAGACATTAATATTGACGTTACGTTTACGTGGATAATGTTGTAGCTTTTTTTGTACTAAAGATTTAGCCAAAATAAAGTTACAGTTCGTTGAAAGGAAAACTTAATGAGCGACCCCTCGATTAAGCACTCTCCTTCCAATAAGTGCCCCTCCTTTTAGCCGAAATTTTAAATAAGCGCCCGGGCACTTACTCGAGGAAATACGGTACAGCTGAAATAAGACTCTGTTTGCTTTTACGACAGTGATATCAGAAAACCAAATCGCAATATCAATGTACCCTTCAAACATCCATAAAGCTCCATTCTCATGGAAATCCCTTTTCGCCAGGTCTTTGGATGAAGTCGAAGAAAGCGAGCCTCTATGTTGGGCACGATGCTGTGTTTAACTTCTGTGTTCCTGTCGTTATTGGCACTGAACACCTACAAAGGTAGCGCAAGTAACATTCACCATATTTGGATTATAGAAGAAGAGTCATCATTGTCATATAATAATAATAATAATAATAATAATAATAATAATAATAATAATAATAACAATAATAATAATTTACTTCTAATGCGCTTTTTACATAAAATGATCAAAAGCGCAGTACAATACGTAAAGAAATAACTATGTTAAACGGTCACTTTATCAAAGGAAACCGAGATGATCAGGCGTCATCATACGGCAGACACAAACTAACACAATGATGATGATAAACTTGATGATAAACTTTATTAATGTGTCAAGGCCACATAGCCTGGGAAAATCCCATACTAATTTGGGGACACAATTAATAGATATTAAAAATATGTAGAAAGAAAATTTATAATACTTAGAGCTATATAAAATATTTATGATAGTCACAAAGGACAAACACTATCCCTTCCCGTTAACATAAATTTTATTGCTGTTTGTGGTGCTTAATTAATCTATCCTTCAAACCTTCTGATGTCCTCCAACACTGTACGCGGTGTATTTTGTGCCATCTTCGCTGTAGGATAAGGTAAAACTAGTAACCCATTGGTCATAGTCCTGTCTTCCTTGGATCGCTATAGCTGTTATTTGCACTGGACGGTGATACGAGACCTAAAAAACAAAACGAGATTATTACTTCTAGGAAAATCTGATAACTGTTGGCTAATAGGCAATTTTTAGCAGGCTTTGGTTTACTTGTGCATGATCTGTCGATGCATTTACGAAGTAGGCAAGTTTACCTAAACCACTAAAGCGTCTTTGTAGCTATTCAGGGTGGTACAGTATAGGAAACTTAATGTAAGAGTACAAGAATGAATTTTCTGAACCAGTTACATCTTTCCAGTCTTTCTCTTGCCGAGAAAGACTCTAAGAGGGAGAGAGGTGTAACAAGAGATAACCCAAAGCATGCGCAGTGATTAGAAAGGCTGATCTAATAGGCGCTTCATAAATCCTTCATATATACATACATAAGACGCATATAGAGAAGATTCGACGCACAAGGAAGAACAAGACTGTTTACCGTCTATCATTTCTGCGCGCGTTGTCTGAGCTCCAATAATAAGTAGGTCGCCAAATAAATATCGGTAGAGTACGAAATCACCCACCTATCTGATGCACCCTTCGCCCCCCTAATAAATATCGATAGAGTACGAAATCGCCCAGCTATATGATGCACCCTTCGTCCCCCTAATAAATATCGATAGAGTACGAGATCACCCAGCTATCTGATGCACCCTTCGCTCCCTAATAAATATCGATAAAGTAAGAAATCACCCAGCTATCTGATGCACCCTTCGCCCCCTAATAAATATCGATAGAGTACGAAATCACCCAGCTATCTGATGCACCCTTCGCCCCTTAAGCAGTTTCGCACTTTCCCAGTTTCAGCCTTCCAGGAAACTCAAGACAGTACTATATAGCTCACGAACTCAACTAGCGATCGAATTCAACCAAGGTACACATAAAAATTTCGACAGTGTCTGCTGGAAAAGAATGAAGAGTCTTAGTACATTGTGCCGGAGAAAAATTGCTATGCGCACGAAAACCTAAAAAAGGGCAATGGCTCGTTCTCTAGAATTCAGCTTCAAACGAGGGATAATCATTTCATATCAACAATGCTTGTTCCTGACCTGAAGCCACTGTCTGTCGTTATTGTACTTTGCTGACCAAGACCCACGGTAGCTGCCTTGTTTTGGCATGTGAAGCCGTCCTCTCCACGCTGCGTGTTTTCCATCCCACTCAGAGGATGCTGTCAGTTGACTGTTTTCAACCCAGCCGCTCTCTAGACCAAGGGGCTTATCACAACCTGCGATAGAGCAAGAATAAATCATTACAAAGCAAATTTACATGTGATGATCAGGAGACGACACAATTACCTACAAACTTAGGTTTTGTCACCCCGAGTGGTATATGAGGCTCTTCAAACTCAATTTCCAAACTTTTGGACTGTCCTTTGCCGGACCCGTTCCAAGCAAGAAAGCGAATTCTTATCCGGAATAACTCACAGGTTTATTCAACTTGTCCACAAAGACAATGTGACGAGTCCAGGGTGAGGAAAAACCATCAGATGCTCTTTTTCGGGGCGACTGGTGTTTCTGAGCCGCGCTATGAACAAATATAAACTCAAAATGTCAACGCTTTTTTAAGGAGAAGACCATGTAAACATTTGAATTATGGTTATGGAATGAACTAAGAAATGATCATAAAATGAACCCAATTTTGTGACATGGAAGCAAAAAGCAATGCAGAACAGGGAAAGCCGGATGGTTTAATCGAAAGCTAACCATGTAATCGACACCCCTTTCAGTGGTTCTTACTTTTTTATTTTTTACCGCGAGAAAATAAAGTGTAACAGCACTTACTTCCGCCAACTTCTGGTTTCTCTCCAAAAACACTCATACGACGTCTGCAGTAAAAGCCATTGGCATTCCTCTGGCTCGGCCCAATCCATTTTGCATTGGCCGCAATTCCGTTGACTTTTGTATTTCCACTGTTGGCGCTGTGTACGACTGCTGCTGGCCAGTTGCTATCGTCAAAGCTGGCTGTGTGCCAGTTTCTAATGCTTTGAGTTGTACATTTCCATGTGTTATCCGTAACTATGCCGTTTCCAAACGAAGCGATAAAGCCTGCCGCACCACCATTGTTTTTCACATACACTGCAACGACTTGAAGGTCGGCTGGGAAATAGAAACTATTGAAAGAAAATAACTTCACATTTCCTAACAATTCACAATAAATTACTTGAACATTGCTCAATAAGAAATTGATCCAATATCATTTTATCGATTTCAGTGACTGAATTTCTCCCTTGGTTTCCCTTAATAATAATAATAATAATAATAATAATAATAATAATAATAATAATAATAATAATAATAATATCGATAATCATCATCATCATCATCATCATCATCATTATTACGTGTTCGAGATATCATGAGTCTTCTCTATTATAATTGTCGCCTTTCTATTTGAACATTCACGATACACTAAGCTGCATTACCTCATAGGGACGTTCCATTTTCCATTATCCTTTCCCATATATCTTCCATTACCATAGACCCATGTCTGGTCATCCCCACTAATCTGACCTTCCATTCCTGCCAACAGTCAAAACACAATACCGTCACATTAGACGTCAACACTTCTTCAACCTTTTGCTTCAACCAAACGGTAAAACAGCGCCACTTAATCCTTAATATCACTTAAGGGTCTGCAAACCAAAAAGGCTTTAATTCGCCACCAATCTCAGAACAAAGAGTTATATTTCATATCCAATTTATTTATATTCAATACCATTTGATAGCGCTATAAGTAAAGAAGGAGAGAGGCGAAGCACCTTAGACAAATTAATCGGCAAATGAAGATACGAATTGTCAAACACGTTTATATAAATTTGAAAAAATGAGAGAGAGAGTGAGAAAGTAACTCCATCTCAGGGCAAAAGGCCAAAACAAGACCGTATTACAAACATGGAAGATCAAAGCCAGGATACCGTCCGGCGGCACATACCTGTCAAGCGAAAATGGGATAATACCTCTCCCAACCCACCACCCCAAGGGAGATTGATCCACAGCGAGCCATAAAGGTCTAATAAAATCATAAAAAATCGTCCACCTCGTATTTACATCGTACCTTTACAGTATCCATATTGCTTATCCTGGTCGTAGTTTGGTGAGAGACTGCACCATAGTTTGTTGGCCCTGACCGAGGTGCATGCATTGTAAGTTGTTCCTCTGTAGACGAATGGGAAAACGCAGCACTTGTTGTCTCGAGTTTTCATCTTGCACATGGCTGTTGAAAAAAGAATGCCTTACGTTTTACTAAAAAAGAACCTTATCTCTGGCTATAAATGAATGCAGAGGTTTCTCACCATGACTGCCTATCAGACTCGAGCAAAGAAGACAAAACAAAACATCTAGGAAATAATATTGTGTTTTCACTCCAACAGGTTTTAAATTTAGATCGGTCTATAAATCGATGAACCAAGTAAAAAAAATCTTTGATTTGCAGCACCGAGAAAGGCGTGGGCATCTCAAACATTAACAGTCACCTTTGGTGGTCGCTATACATTGGCAAAACTATAATTGCAAAGATGTCGTTGAGACTTGATCATAAAAATCCGAGCCAGAGATTTTGATTTCGCTAATCCTACACTCAGCGCTGTAAACTTCTAAGCGAAGAATAAACCTAAGGCTTTGAACACGGACAAGAAATGCCCTGATACTACACACGCCAAGGCTCGCTAATTGGACTTCTACGGCACATCGAAATAAGATAAACTTTTCAGCTGCGTACGAGACTTAGGTAAACTTGAGGAGATACATCGTTTTGATTAAACCATTTTAAATCCCTACTCATAAAAGCCCTTTAAACTCAAGGAAAAAAAAGTTGTCAAGACACTTTTTAAAAATGAAAACGCATATAACAGTGAATGTGATGGAGACAAAGGCGAAAAACGACGTAGTTTGTTTTTGTGACAGTGCGATCTCTTATTTACTGTGTCCATATGAACTGATCAAAATCTGATTTAAAAGAAAAACAAGCATAAAAACAAACAAATTAAAAAGACAAATCGCTGAAAAGAATATTCAACATCTTACCTCCATCGTCAGCTTCGGTTAAACTGTTTAAAACAAAGAGGATTGTCAGTTCAAATCAGTGTTAGGGAAAATGGGAAATAAGAGCACAATCAGAATAACAGTACTGTTGAAATAATCCAAAGCTTTTCTTTTGATGGCGGGCTTAATAGAGTCAAGCTAGAGCTGTATACATGCAGTTTAAATTTTTTAGAAGATATACGAGAAATTAGTCAGTTGCCAAGCATGAAAATTTAAAAACCTACTTGTCAGAAAATTGAAACAACAAATGGGGAAGAAAGTTTTGGCCTTAAGAAACGTCGATCTCTGCAAAGCTGTAAGAGCTATATCAAATAGGGAACTGATAAAGCAAACCAACAAGCTAGATAACTTACAAAAAGCAAAATTGTTTTAAGGAAGCTATGATCATTGAGTGTTTAAAAAACCTTTTTGTTCCTTCGTATTTCTAAAGATTGTCCACTTTGTTCAAAATTCGTAAAATAACTGCCACGTGTAAAGAAAGAAAGATCAGTTAAATATATTGTACAGGTACGACCTTTGAAAACTAGGTGCCGTATTTGTAATAATCTTTTTAGGTCAAAACTGTTTTGATTCAGGTTGTGTAATCTTCTCCAACTGTGACTAGCTTTGGCATTAAACAGTTTCAGGCATTAAAAAAATCCGGCAAAAAGTGAAAGGGAAATTATAAGATTTACAGCTTTTTCACTTACCGATTATTCCACGCAGTAAATAAGAACACAATCAGCAATATCTTAGCCATATGGACTGCATCAGAGAGAAATGAATTCAATATCTGGAAGAAGGGTGGTCAGTAGAGAGGCGTGTCAGGCAGTGCGACCGGAGCAACTCAGTATGTTTTACGTGGAAGTTAATTTTCGGGTAACTTGCACACAAATAGCAAACCAATTACATTTGGAAGGGATTTAAATCAGCTAAAACGGCTTGTTTATTTAGTTTGCTTAGTAACAAAAGCGCTTGCGATTCTATTCATCCGATGTTGAAATTAACTTGGAAATAATCTACGCATGTTAGCTTTTCGCAATGGCGATACCGCCATGTTTGCATAAGAGTCATTGCACTGGAATAGCAGTTTTATTCAAATAATGCTTAAACCAGCTGGCTAAATCCTACTAGTGAATTAAACAACAAATCCGTCTTCATCAACAATGCCGCAGTCTGTGCGTCTTTTGTTTGAATGCTTTTATGAACCTTAGAGTAACTTAACTGGATTTTGAGAAAGACGTTTTTTTATTGTTAGTGACACAGGCGTCTCGGAAAAAAATCCGAGTTCTCCCGACAGGAGTCGAACCTGTGACCTTCTGGTTACTAGTCCAGATGTTTTACCACTGAGCTACAGGAGACTCGTGGGAGCTAATCGGTTGTTTTAAAATTCAATCATCTTTCTAGGGGAAAGCTCTTTTGAGAACAAAAATATTCCTTTTTTCAATCTTCGATACCAACGTTTTGGAGCACGTAAGCCTTCATGAATAAATGGAAAAGAGACTGTTGATATTTAAGAATTTTCTTTTGCCTTTATCATTTTAAAGATGGGGTTTTAGTCACGCTTTCTTTCAAATTTTCGAAATTAGGCAATTTTCTTTTATATTGGACTTAATTTTACCTTACTCACGAAACAAGATTGCATTGTCATTGTCTGTTAAATCCATGCAAACAAACCGCAACAAAGGATTTAAAGCACAATAAAGTGTTTGATTGTGGGATATATTCAGACGTTAAGTAAAATTAATAAAATCTGTCAGGTGAAAATGCTTTGTTGTTTTTGCATTGTAAAGCTGATTCTTTTTTCCTTTTCATTTTATATTTTCTTAATTCAAAGTGTTTTATTGCAAAAGTCCAAATACATCAGTTATGTAACCTAGATACATTTCTTGCCCCTTAACAATTTTTCATTTCTGTCAATTTAAGTCATCCGTGAGTAACATTTCATACAAATAACTCAAAATAGCATTAAGCACGGTTGTCATATAAGCGCTAACAATCGCCAACCTTGCATTTATCAAAACTGAGCGTTCATCAGCGATCACATGGAAACCACAAGCTATAAAAAGCAGTAACAAGCTCGCTGTTCATATGTTTGAAGACTGTTCCATCGCTTGATCGCTGAGTCACTGCATGTCATTTTTCTACACGACCGCTGATCATTTTTTCAGCCTTTAGATTGATCACCGTTAAGGACGGTGCCTCCTACTACAGATGTATTTTTGCAAAGGTTATCACTATAAGGAGAAAGTAGATCTTAGCAAGGGTTATTAGAATCCAAAAAGAAAAATGCGGGTAACCACGCATTCTTCAGAGATAATTAAGCAAGCATAATTCTAAAAAAGCGTTAAAATACAAATAAAAGAATGTATGGCAATTTCTTTCAAAATTAAGCTCAATTATCTCTGAAAAATGCGTGGTTACCCCCCAATTCTCTTTTTGGCTTCTGATAACCCTTGCCAAGATCTGCCTTTTCCACATAGTCATAAACCACGCTAAAATATTGTTGTTTTAGGGGGCAAATCCTTAAGAAACCCGAATATCCTGATATGCGCAGAACGTATGCGCAGTAACAAAAGGAGGCACCGTCCTTAAGAGTTCTCCCGATACCTTTACATTGCGTACTTTGACTGAGAAACTTCTTCCCATAAAAAGATTGGTTACACCCACACAACTAAAACCAACATTTAGAAAAACCTCCACTACCAGTAAAATAGCAAATAATCATTTGGCTTGAACTTTATTTTAAAAAGCAGTATACTCCATTCTTAAAATCATGATTATTTTACGTTTCCCTTTCCGCCTTAATACTGTTAAGTAGCATGCAACTATACATGTATCTCACTCATGGATACAGTGTGACTCCTTTCAATGTCTTGTGTAGAATCCTGGGGGTCCTGTGCTCTTGCATGTTACGTTCAGCGAAGAAGATAAAATGTAAAATGTTTCACTGTTTTTTTAGTATCAACTGCTACCATGTTGAAGCCATTGGTTGTGGATTTTGAAGATATGACATAACAACTGCTGAAACTGATAATCTGAAATCCAATTAAAACAAAAATCATTATTAAAATTGAAATAGCTATTAAACACTGTGTAGGTTAAACTACATGTACAGACAACATTGTCTGCCTTAAAGGACAACGAATGTGTAAAAGCCCCTCAAAAACTTGATGCTTGTGCTAGGAGAAAAAAGGCTGCACATTAAAAAAGAACTTTCTTCAATCACTGTTTTACCCGTTTCTTGCTATAGATAAAGATGGCAAGGCACAATATAAGGCTAAAAGCTTCTACAGATTTTTACCAGCTGTAATCTGATCTCTCATCAGCAGCCACCTCAGGGTGGTAGATGTAACTGAGGTCATTATTATGAATATGTGACAAACTGACAAAGCATGGATGCTGATGAGAGGCTTGTCTAACTAAACCTTTAAGCCATGATGCTGACAAGAATTTAATTTCTCCTTACAGTATCATTACTTGATCAAACATACAGGTCATGAGAATAAAGAAAATGATCAACAAAGATAAAATGTTTTGACATTCAATCAATTTAATTTAATTTTAATAAAATTTAATTATTTTATTTTATTTAATGCATTTGCCACCACAATTACAATGACGGACACTTAAAAAATAATTCAATTTGTAACATATAGCAAAAAAGGCAAAGGTAAATGGAGGGGGAGGGGGGGGGGGCAGGAGAAAGGAACAGAACTTTCATCCCAATTGCAACCTTACTCCCTAAAGCTAAGATACACTAAAGCGGCCTTCACATGTCAAACTCAATCTGGTCAACTCGTGTTGGCAAACTCAAATTGGTGTGTGTGAATGACACGGTAACATGTTGGCAAACTGTTGGCGAAAAGTTGGCGAGAATAGAGACAAGTTATAGTTGTCGCCAACAGTTTGCCAACATGTTGTGTCGTTCACACACACCGATTTGAGTTTGCCAACATGAGTTGGCCAACATTAGTTTGACGTGTGAAGGCCACTTAAAATCGATACACTAAAATTTTTTAAATTTTTGAAGTCGCAAATCTCATTCTACCCAGTAGCACTGCTAGGAGTATGTGTGTGAAAATCATGTGAAAGGCATGTGAAAAGTGTGTGAAAACATGGAACCATGTGAAATTCTGAGAGATTCACATGCATGTGAAGCTTTTGAGAGTTTCACATGCATGTGAACTTTTTGACAACCATGTGAAATTTTTTTCATGCATGTGAAATTTTTTTCATGCATGTGAACTTTTTTTTCATGCGTGTGAAATTCATGTACTGCATGTGAATTTTATTTAACATGCATAAAACAATTTTTTCATGCACGTGAACTTTTTTCCATGCATGTGAAATTCACGTAGTGCATGCAAATTTTATTTCAGACACACATGAAACAGTTTTGTCATGCATGTGAACTTTTTGACCTGCATGTGAAATAGATAAAGGATGTGAAATAATTTTTTACATGCGTGTGGACTTTTTTCCATCGAAACAATTTTTTTGTGCATGTAACAGTACATTTTAAATTTGTCATGCCTTTTAATTAAATTCAACTGCACAGAATCTAGTACATTTATTGGTCAGTTAATTACAGCTTATTACTTTATTGCAGCTTACTAATATATGGTGAATAGAACACAGCAGAGTTCATGTATGTCCATGAATTGTCATTAACTTTATTTAAAAAAAAAACTAATTGTAAATTCAATACATATATAAACATAAAATTGACAAGTGTGCAGTTTATAATATGCATTCTTTTTCGTTCAGCGCCCAGAAATTCTTGGCTTACTTTGTGGTGGACTTAACAGGACAATTTTATCAATTTTCTACCTAAATAATGGTTCTGTACACTTGCACCTGGATTTCACAAAACTTACAGAAGTTTCACACATATTGCCCTGCATGTTTCAGATCAATTATTGTTTGTGAGTACTGTATGCAACATATGCATTTTTGTACAAGTCCAGATTGTAAAATCCAAATGAACAAACTTACAGCTACAAAAAACTGGTAAAAAGAACTCTAATTATCCCTCTTGAGAAGCCACAGTACGTGGGGGATCTCATCATCTATTGCGGCGCTGAAGTTATTTAGCAGCCAATTTGGTATTTTATGCTGTCGAATGACTACAGCTCGGCTTCTCGAGGAGTTAACAAAATATTCTGCACACTTACGTCATCTTCCTTAGTTTGCCATGTAAAAGAAAACTTGATGTTGACTACACTTTGAAGGCCGATCTTTATTTTTTAAAATTCAGTGCAATCCTGGTTGAATAAACAGTTCTAAATCCCAAGTGAAGCCAGAACGGATCACGGCTAATGAAAGCATATACAGAATGAAGTGTTTACCAACTCACCAGACTGCTGCTTGTTTCAAGTTTTATCCATCAGGAAAATTTAAAGCCCCTACGAACAAACCTCTGCATAAACAATCTTCCTCTGTACATTTTGCAACATTTACAAACCTCGATATAATTGCAGCCCGGTAAAATTCGAAACTTCTGAATTACGAGCGCTGAAAGGACCTCTTATTCACCCAAGTTACCGACGTCATGGCCAACAGCATGCGATTGATTTCTATCGGACATGCAATGTTTCAAAATACTTCAAAGAAAGAGAGAGAGGCAGAGGTATTTGTATGGCTTTGCTTTACATTTAAATTAGGAAATAGCGTATGTTGTGTCATAACGTGAGAGGAAAGGGGAGAAGGTTTCAATCTTGGGAGAAATGTTGTGCATTTTACATGTACATGTCCAGATAAAGAATCTGACAATCAGAAAATACATGTGGAGGAGTTAGAGAGTTTACGTTACTATTAGCAACACCTATTTACATTTGAAGATGTGCATGGAATAAAGCCTCAAGTGACATCTGACAAACTGCTAAATTCTCTTTCCCAGTTACCTTATATAAGCCTGTGAACCAAAGGGAGAATTTAGTATTAGATCAGGAGTCACTTAGGGCCTTATTCCCCACACCCATTCATTTTTTCTCGGAGCATTTAGCTACAACTTACTTAGTTCTTTAGATACATTTGCAATGATTTTTCTCAGCTTTCAAGTACATGCTATAAAATTTAGCAGTACTTAAAGGGAGTACTTATATTTTTTTAAATTAAGTTGTCCCTAATAACCATAACCTAGTAACCTTTACAGGGCTTTTGATAGAGGGTGAAAAAGTTTGAGAAATTATGCAGCATTTCAGGGTGAATTGTATGGCAAAAGAAGGACAATTGTGCGAAATCGCACCCTTCCATAATGTCAGAAGCCCTGCCCTTTAGGTATATCAGCCTATTTAAATGACGAATGTCTACTTACAGAAAACTGCTGAACATCTGTTTGGTATCCTCTGATGAGCGTGAATTGGCAAAGGTAATGAATGAACAGTAGACAGCAGCCCATGCAGCCCATTTGAGCTGAAGAAGAAAAAGTCCACCTTTTTTAACAAACAAAGTGTTGTGTGGATGTGTTACTTAGCCTAAACACAAGGGAGAGTTGGGAGGACATGGAAGTTTTTTGCTGTTTTGTTTTATAACCTTGGCCACAGGTCAGGAACAGTCATTCTCATTCCATCACTTTTATAATACAGTGTTCATTCAAAAAAGCTTATAGACCCAAATCTTCCAACACTGTTCTAGGAAGAAGAGGGGAGAGAAGTGCAAAAAAGACTAGAATTAATAACAGTAACAAAATATCACTCTAAGTGCTAGTTTATGACAACAGTGTTGAAAACACTCAAATTAACCTGCGGAGCTTGATGCAGGCTTTTCAAAATAGCAGTCATTCCTTACGCTTTTTCTCATTAAAGATTATTCAGCTATATGTAGGACTTACAAGCCAGTGAAGTGTGATTATCTGCGTGAGTATAGTCCTGAGAAGGAATGTTTGTGATGACAAAGACTGATGCAGGGGGGGCTGGCAGCGAGGCCTGGAACCGAGTTTACATGATTGCCCCAGTAAAGAAATTTGGCCGAGTAGGACTACGTACTAATTTTTATTCCAAACAAATATGGCGGTGGCGCGAGGAAGGAGACGTAGCCGAATTAGCCTTTATTTGGCGTACGCGCATTTGTGCTGGTCCAGCATTATTTCAGTTACTGTAAAGACTCGTGTATAAGCTGCACCTTTTTGCTGCAATTTTGGCCTAAAAATCGGGGGTGCGGCTTATCTACGAGACAATTGCTTTCAGGGGGTGTAAATTGCCTAGTTTGGGGTCAGATATAGCACTTAAAAACTCAAAGAAATAACCAATAAAGATATTGAAACCTGTTGTTGTCGATCATTGCTTTTGTGGATGTGGTGGCTCCTAAAGGAGCTGTTTGTCACTTCAGGTTCTAAACCTGAATCTTGTTCGCCAGTAGCGATCTATCTGGAGTTTACTTGAGCAACTAAACTCCAAATGCCATGGAATCTCCATTCCCCCACAGAGCTGCTTACAATGTCGTCTGTTACCGATCACTTCAACATTGATCTCTCCACCTCGCTATTCGAGAGAACTCACGGGGCAAATGACCGACCGTTTTCTTTCCTTTCACCACTTGTACGGCATGTTTATCCATTGGATTGTTAAATTCTCGTGTAGCAACGAGTTTTTATCCGATCGATGGCTTCCATGAATCTTTATAAACATGGTATCCACGCACAGCTGACGAGAAACCGAACTTTGCCATGTTGCTGATCGATCGAAGTACGTGACTCGGTCCCAGGCTTTATATCTGTTTTTAGCCAATCAAAGCGGAGTGCAGCTGAGGTGCGTTGCTAAGTAACCTTACTTAGCCACATGACACTGGCTGTAAATGTCACTGTTTTTTTTCATGAAAATCGATTCCTGAGGAACTTTATATTCACATTTTTGACAATATTCTCAGCTATTACAATTCCCTATGTAGAATAGATTCTAACTAGTCTTAATTGTTTAGGTAGATGTGTTTCATAATCGTTAAATGTCACAAAAACTTGTGCTTAGAAAACACAGTTTCAAGTGATTCGCAACTTATGCATGGTTTAACCTATTGTATTCTTATTGTCCTTATTAAACCAATCAGCTTTTGTTTTGTTTGATCCACGCTTATCCGCGCGAGAGTTTAAAATACCGGTAATGGCACGTGTTTTCATATTGTCAATTAAACGTCATCATGACAGGAAGGGGTTCTCCCAGAGCATCGTATACTACGTCTGCTGTTGACAAAGGAAACCGTGCCGCTGGAAAGCAGTTCAACATAGATGAAAGCTGTGTGCGTCGCTGGCGATCACAACAAGAAAAGCTGCTGAAAACACCGCGAAACAAGCGAGCTCTTCGCTAGAAGATGTCGAAGATGTCGAGAATTCAGTTTCAAGAGAAGCTTGTAGAAGGTATTTAAGAGTTGATTAACCCATTGAGCTCGCAGCAAACACACAAACACACTTTACCTCGGCCTTTTTTAAGTTTTTTTTTTTCAAAACCGAGCTTGAAAGTTGGGGGTGCGGCTTATCTACGAATGTGGCTTATACACGAGTCTTTACGGTATTCTAAGTTTAAACATTCAAGGGAAGGTTTCAATCGCTTTTTTTGTGCCTTTTTTCTATCTGATTTGGTTGCCCTTTCTGCTTTTTCTGGTACTGATTTTACGAGTTTTGAAGCATTTTCTGACACATTTCACAGCAGCCAGATTCTCTTTCACTAAGAATTGTCGCTCGAGACTTTGTTGTTGTTTCGTTTACATACACTGTAGATGTTTCTTTCTTTATAGGAACTACCCAGGAGGAGTCAACAATTAATTGTGGAGGTTTTGTTGATCCAAATTATTTTCTGTTTTGCCCAAGTTATGTTACTACCATACAGTTTACAAGAAATTTTTTCATGTCCAGTTCTCTAAAATCCTTAAGTGGTGAAAAGATGAGAGGTGGTGCTTACAACACTTTGTTCTTTGACTTTACCAAGTGAGTCACAAATATTGACTAGGTATACCTGATAAAAAAGCTCATTATTTTGGTGAAAAAGGTGAAATAATTTTTCATTTAGATTTTGTCTATCACACCTCCGGGGTGAGAACTGAAAGTTTAAGGAGGCACATTGCTCAACTGACAGCAATACTCCAGCCAGTCATTTCACATAATTATTAACCTGGCAACCATGGCTTCATACATTTCATCATGAATGGGTTTGTGGAAAATTGGCATTTGAATTCTGAAGGGACTTGAATTGTTCTTGACAGTGCAATATTGATGTTGAACAGCTTTTGCAAACAAAACAATCATTTGGGGGTAGAGTTTGCAAAGGTTATGACTGTAAAGCAGAGATACCCTGGCAAACACACCATCACTTTGGATCTGGCAGTTGTCAGGGTTATCCAAGATGCATGTTGATAAATATGTTTTGGGCAAAGGTTTTGGTTGTGCAGGGACTTTGACTGATGACATATCTATGGACAACTACGTTAATCCTTAATTTTCTGAAAACACTTTAAAATGACTGTTGCACACTTAGAACAACGATTGCTGATTAGCCATTCTGGGGTTATTTCATATCTCCTTTGTACGAGTTACTGAATGCATGCCAGCCTCATTTTGACACCCAGCAATAAAACACTGTTTTGATCTGTTTTCCCCTACCTTATTGGTAAAAATTCTGAAATAATGATCCTCACAGTTAAATGCATTCAACTTGTCTGAGCAGTTGTAAAAGCAAACTTGAAAAAATTCGGTCTCAACCAGGATCAAATTTGTCTTTTCAACTGCTCAAGTTGAAAACATGTAAAAACTGCAAGCCCTTAATGGTCACATTTGTTACATCTGGCAGTTCACACATGAATTTTTTTTTCATATGTGTCCATCTTCAATAAAAATTCTCCCTGGCATTTGGAACTGTTTCCTCATAAGAAGTACGAATGTCTGAAAGGGTGTGAGCAGAAGTCAATTGTTCTTTTAACAGAAGGGACAGTTTAGAACTTTTGCATTGTCCTAAAACTCTGTTATTGCATAGTTCACCTGGTGTTACTGAACTCAAACTACAAATCTTCACTGACACTTAAGAATGAGGGCCTGAATGTCTTTCCCTTGAATTAAGCTTCTTGTACAGGCTACAGGCAAAAGACAAAAAATCATATAACTTCAAATCCTTCAATCTTTTCAAATGACCCTAGCAAATGTTTATAATCCTTCTCATTGGACAGTTGCATGCATAAAGTGGGAAAATGCCTGGAAATGTGATAGTTAATTGCATTTTCCATTGAATTTAACTTAGTACATCAGTACAATGCAATATATGGAAGGGAGGTTTCCTAAACCTAGGTGTATTTACTTTGCCAATTCTTTAAGTTCTCCTATCATAACAAGCAAACCTCAGGTAGCTCTATTTGTAAGGGTAAGCATTGTTCTTTGTTGGTTGTCCTTTGTAAGCTATCCTTTCCAGTGGCAAAATTCTATCATCTGAAATGTTCTTAAAGCTGTTTTTCTTGTAACTGCACTTTAAACTGAAAACTAACCAAATATTTGCAGGAATAACTGCCGCCAAGAAACATTCAAGCCAAAATAAGAAGAATTCCATAAAATAAACGTGGTGTTTTATACGTAATTACCCTTACAGCTGTAAATAAGGTGCATAAAACTTGAGACAAGTATTTGTTTAATGCCTGTGTTAAGTTCAAGTCCATTTTTAATACATTCTGAGCCTTCGCATTTGATTTTGTACCTTCAGTTGTGAAACAGACTTAAAGAAGAATGGCAATCGAAATCTCCTCTTTTCACTTTGTTTACTGGAAGATTCCACAGTTTCCACAGTATAAAGATCCTTATAAATCTTCCTGAGACGACAAAATCCACAATCATCCGCTAGAATATAGTTATAATTTGAGCTAGTCATATTGTTCAACACGCTCAACTAGGAAAATCTCAGGCCGAAACTGTCACTTGCACATTCAATATTGACTGCTCTACTAACCTAAAATAAAGCTGGTCCTTCATTCCATCGGTTTTGATGGTCTCATAAACAGAAATGGATCAAAACGGAAGGTCGAAAGCTGCAACTTCAATTCCCAGGTCAAGTGGCTGTTGACACGGCGAACGTTATTTTCGAAAACACAAACATCACAGCTCATGTTCTTGACATTATAGACAGCAGGAGTGTACACAGATTCAGAATTTAAAGAAATGTGGTATTCAAACTCTGCACTGTCGCAAAAATGCTAACAGTAAGTAAATAATAACAAAAAATGAATTCTTTTTCCACAATCGAGTAACCACGAATAAAAAACACATATTCTCGAGTAGCTCGCGGCGAGTTCCTTGCACTTCGCGCATGCTCGTTAGGGTTTTCAAATGATTGACAGATTTCTTTACTGGGGCAATCATGTAGAGGCCAAAAGTGGCAAGATCAAACATAGCTGCCAGCCACCCCTGCCAGCCCCCCCTGGTTGTTTCAACAACCTCTGTTAAAGTCATCATTAGAGTTCTCACAGTTGAGTTTATTTATGATGACTTCTGCTCAGGTTGTCAAAGTCAATATCACCACAAACAGTCCAGAACTTTTTGGTGACTGGATTTATTTTCTTTCTAAATTCGGGGACAGTAACTGTAAAGCAATTCTCTCCTTTTTACCTACCAATTGAAAATTTGGAAGGTAAAAAGGAGAGAATTGCTTTACAGTACATTGTAATGTGTGAGGAACCTGATCACAGCTGTTTACAATGACATAAGGAAAATGCACATTGTGTTATTCAGCTCTGTTATACACGACTGCACTATTAATTTGTTTTCTTAATTCCTCTGGTAAGGATGCTCTCTCCTCTGTTTCTAACAGTGGTTTGCAAAAAGTCTGATCCCAGGAGTCACATCATAAGTTGGTGAAGCATGATCATCTGGGTGAGTGTAGTCCTGAGGACTGTTTGTGATGACATTGATTAATGTTTCAACAACTTAAGCAGAAATCATCACTCACATCATCCACTCTGACAAAGATTTTCACTCAGGTTGTCAAAACAGTCATAATAATAATAATCTTTACGGAGGAAGCTCCCGTCACATTGAGTGGTTTTCAGGGAGGTCCTCCGAAGACAAAAATATAAATATAAAAATTCACTGAAAGATTATAAGTAAAATTTCCTTCTCAGGACTATTAATTAAACTCAGACAATCATACTTCATTGACCAATGACAGTGGTTTGATGACATTATACTGTGCACATTTCAAACGAGTGAACATGTGAGCAGGAGTTAGAGACAAAGTGTGTTCTCTTACTAAGAAATTATGTCTTTTAGTCTTTGTTTGTTTGTTTGTGTCTGTGATCCTTATTCAGACAGCCTGCTTCATTAGGACACCCACATAATAAGGGCACTTTTGCATGCCTCTTTGATGTCCTTATTTACTGGGTTTCACTGTAGTCAATAAGTAAGATGGACCGAAAATAAATAGATAAGCTTACATCACATGGAAATCATGAGTAAGCTACCATCTACACTGTACCTGCACACTACAGAACTAAAATGTCCTCAAACTTTCAGCTTCCTGAAAGTTAGTGTGTTATGGCAAACCTTTCAGATTTCTTCAAATAAGAGTTATGTATACATGTAAGTTTTACTTCTAACTATTAAGTTTAAATGTAGTATCTTATCGTATAATTTCTTTCACAGCAGCACATAAAACTTACCTTCATAAGAAGCCCACACATGCTGAATATCATGCCTAGAAGGTTCATATACTCCGGTGTCGGATCATCTGGAGCCTTGTTTGTTACCGGCTTATATCGGAAGATTTTATTAGGTCTTCTAGGATCTTCTTTTACGGACGAATACGAACCACCGACCGGCATTTTGGTTTGTTGAATGGACTCGAATGGAACAAGAACTTCCCGGCAAACCTTGCAGCAACAATCCAATATGGCGGACGGTTAATTCAATCCCAGGGCTTCTCAGCACTCGCAAAGGCAATATTCCTTCTTTTTCCTTCCTCTCTATTTTAAATTCTGTTTAAAATAGGAAGGTTTTAAGCTGTTATCTACATGTATCATCTCTGGATACAGTCTTTGAGCTTGTTGTCAGGGAACTCAATTTCAGTCAGGCGTGAACGTGCAGTACATGGTCATGAGTAGGCCTGGTAACGACAAGACCCTCCAGAGAATGTCAAGACACCTGCAAGCTGCACACGTGTTTCTGAAGTTAGAAACAGAGTTGCAGAGTGCAGACAACTGCGATCATGTCTTCGATTTCGATGACTTATCTTCTTTCTCTTGCCTTTCTAGTTCTTTCCTTTGCATTGTTCGCGTCTGGCAAGAACTGCGAGACCTTAGAAGGCAAATGGTACAATCAACTTGGTTCTGAAATTTACTTGGAACACAGAAGCGATGGCAGCTTGGTGGGCGAATACAGGACTGCCGTGGAGAGATTGAATGGATCCGCTGGTGTAACACATTCCATTTTACTAGGTAAATATTGCAAATTAATTGCTTTTCTTCTACAAAAGATCCCTTATATATCTGTTTAATTTGTTGAAGTTCTTCAGAATGTTTTGCTTCATTCCGCGAATTCCGTGAGTTCACTCTCTTAAGTTTTCAATAATCCACATAAGCTTATATTGTCTCACATTGTCTTTGTTTTTGCAAAGACTTACAAAAAATCCTGACTGACTCAGTAAAACTGACTTAGTAAGTTAACACGAAAAAACAAACGGGAGTACTGCATTTTCCAGCGACAGGCAAGAAATCAGGGGAATTGTTTTTAAAACTAGTTACGTAATTATTAAAATTGATCTTTTGTAACATTTCCATTCACGCAGATAGAGTGAATTGGTGTCACGCGCGGCCATCGTGATATTTTTCACCTGACAAGTTTAGTTAATTTGCATTTGAGATGTGACAGTTGTTTTATGATAATTTAAGATTTTAACTCATTGTTTGTTTCATTGTTGTAAATGAAAAAATGTCAGAATAATTTTATTTGACTTTGATATGTCAATCACACAACAGCAAAGTAAACAAATGGACAGTGATGGATATAAAGTTTTGGCTAATACAGGGCCACTTATTTGCACGCCATTGTGTTATGGCTTGTTCTACAAAGAGTTCTGACACATGCTGAGATCAGCTTTGATTAGCCCTCTATTTTGTCTATGGCTATTTTCAGAGTGCATAATAGCGTTCACAAAAGATAATTTGCCATTCAAGAAAGCAGACATCACACATCCAAACACCAATCTTGTTATATTTTTACAGTGCCCTATTGAAAACCACCTTGTGTGATATAGGCCATCTGTATAAAGAATTGTATTATTATTATTACTATTATTATTATTACTTGTATCATTTGTGTTTTCCTTTTCTTGGTTCTTTTTAAAGGCCCATAGGGATGTGTTGGGTATTAAATTGTGGTTTCATTTGTCTGACAGAAAGCCAATGCCTTATGCGAAGAAATATTTCCAAAAAAATTACCATTGTCATTGTTTATCAACAGGTACTGCACCCTATGATTACCGTGGGTCGGCATTTGCATTTTCAGTCGTCTGGCGGAATGGCACCTCAACAACTGTGTGGACTGGCCAGTGCATCATTTGTGATGATGGCCATGAAAAACTCCTTACCTCATGGCTGCTGCGGTCCAAGGTGGATACCTGCATAGACAAGTGGAAGTCGACTATGATTGGTCGTGACACTTTCACCAGATATGAACAGCGAGGTGGTCCTCGTAAACCAAATGAACCTTCTTCAGAACCACCACCCACTATTGTAACAGTTATCAAGAACTGGGATCCTGATGGCAAAAACAAACCTTGCAACTTAAATGGTAACTGGTATAATCATCTTGGCTCTGAGATGATTTTGAAGCAGAGGGATGATAGTGTTATTGAGGGAGAGTATCGCACTGCTGTTGAGCGAGAAACAGGAGCAGCTGGATCCAGCCATTCCAAAGTACTAGGAATTGGGCAGCTTGGTGGCCCAAGCAGCACTTTTGCTTTCTTTGTTGTTTGGAGGAATGGTGCATCCGTTACTGGATGGGTGGGGCAATGTCACATCTGTGGTGAGAATAAGACGGAGATCATCGAAAGCACATGGCTTCTGCGGAGCAAGATAGAGAAATGCAGTGACAACTGGAAGTCCACTTTATACAGTGAGGACAGCTTCACACATACTGAACAGTACCCTGGGCCAAGAAAGAGGGACAATACACATGTACCAGACAGGGTTGGTGATCAACCCAGAGCTTGCAAAGGCTGTCAGCTTTTGTCTTCTTTTGTGCCCTTGATTTTCAGCTTGTTGGCAGGGTGGTTTTTGTGTTGAGCATGTAAACTTGGCAACTAATTAATTTTTACAAGGTCTCAAAATTAGATACCTGTTTTTCTTGGATAGGAAATGTTAATTCAGAACTTTTTTCTCCAATTTTCCTTAATAAATATGGTTTGATTTTAGGTAAGGAAGCATACAAGGAGGCTTCCCAGTTAGAACATGGGAAAACTAGGTGAAGTCAATGTCAAGACATAATAGTCATATATTTACATATCTGATAATTTGTAGAAATAGGAATTACAACAGTTAAATGTTTGTTATAGCCTTCTGGTAGAAGTCAGTGTATTAAACAATGGTATGACTGAAAGTTGAGTTTACAGTAACACTGGATCCTTAACAGTTCAACCCAGTCATGCCAAACATGCTTAACACTCTACCCTTTATTTAACATTGGTGGTAAAAACATTATTGCTCCCACTTATCCCCTGGGGGTGGGGGATACTCTCTATAGTGGGCTATACGGGGAGGCTCCACCCAAATGGGGTGCCTTTTTAAGCTCACAGTATACTAAATGGTAGGGAAAATTGTCATTTTAGTAAATGAAAGGGTCACAAAGTGTGCTACAAAGTGAAAGAGTTGGGGGCTAAAGCTTAGTGTATAAAAGGGTGCTAAATTTTGACAGAAATAAATAACGACGCAAAACATGTACAGGCTTAATAGCTTGGAGCCTTTGAGTAACTGAGCCAAGAGGACTGAAAGTCTGGGGAAAATGTGGCAATCGAAGGAAATTCTTTTTTTTTTTGGCTTATTATTTTTTGGCTTTTATTGAGTACCCCCCTTCCTGGGACTTATCCAGTGATGGATATTCAATGCACCATATTCATTAGTCTTTTAGTTCATTTATTACATTCTTTCACTAGGTTGAAGGATATTTTGTTCTCTCCTTTCTTTCCTTTTGCAATAGGTTTGCAGGATTCTTTTGGTGGGGGCAGGTATTTCTCCAGCATCCCCCTCCCTGCAAAAATATAATGGTCCATCCCTTAACCACATTGAGGCCTGCCTTATTCCTAGGAATGACTCCTTCATAGAATGCAGTGCACATAGAGTTGTGGGACAGCTTTCCTCGCCATCAAACTGGCATCTTTTTTCCTGCCAACAAAATACAAGGGTGCCAAGGGACGAGGCTAAGATCTCTCCCTTGTCTCGCTCTTCTGTTTCATGGTCACTCCAGACCTTTTGCTCAAAGACTGCAAGTTTCCATGGACCAACACAAAAAGTATGACTGTTTTGCAGTCTAAGGCAGATGGGTGTGCGACTGTACACTTAACATGTATGTATTGTTAAAATAATTGGAAAATTGTTAATTGGAAAACATGTAAAAGCTCAAACCAACTACATTTAAATCATAAAAATTGTTATCAGATATGAAACAAATTGGAAGGGGCAATATTTTTAGGAACATTAAGTTACATGTGTGTGCTTTTGAAAAAATCAGCCCATCAGTTAAAAGAAAAAGAAAAATAGACAGGAAGCTTTTGTTAGTGTTTGTTACTTGGATGATGGGGCGTGGGTGGGGGGTGGGAAGATAAACTGTATATTTTTGGGTGGGGCTGTGCCACTGGGCCTCCAAGTCCCTCACCTTTGTTTGGCTGCATTGTGCATGCGTAACCCTATTCTAGACGTGAGACACCAAAACGGTGTGTCAATCCCCTATTCTACATGTACACAAAAACTCGGATTTCTATATGCTCTACCAGACTAAACTAGTTGAAAAAAACACCCTTCACAGCGACACATGCAAATTTATCTACTATGTGGGTGTACCCCCCAGCCCAAGTAAAAAACACTCGACCTATTTAGGGTGGAGTTTGTTTGCCCCTCTTTTTGGCCCTCTACAAGAATGCGCATTTTCACAGAGTACGAGTAGTGGCTTATTCCTCCCAGGGATTGTCAAGCAAGAAGAACAAGCGAACATACGCGATGTATGACGATGTAAGAACGAGGTGGATAGCTACAGACAGATTGTATCACATCTATTAACAAACTATTCCTAAAATCTAATAAAGGTACGTTCATACAACTGCTCCCGTGAGGACAGGGAGGGGGAGTCACTTCCTTCAATTTAGAATAGGTGTGTGCCTTAAACCCTGACCCCATTTATAAGGATAGAATCGAAACATTTAAATTTTAAGGTCCAAACCTGAAACGACATCCTATTCAAGGGAAAAACGATAACTAAGAATAGGTTGTGACTGTGAATAGGTCGTTTTTATTTCTAGACTAAGCACCGTATTTAAGTTTAACTAGGCGTTTACGGAACAAAATGGACAGACGCCTCATTTAAGGATTGGGAAGCTCAGAAACCATACCCTATTCTGTTATATAGCTTATATATGAGAGTACCCTCCCCGTGCAACTAGCTGAGGACAATATATGACAATTCTATACAACAGCCGTAATCTCAGTCACTCCATATTATGCGACCTTATGGGGAAGATTGTTCATAGATCCTTAGCAAAACGCCTGGTTTTGTTGAGGGTGGTTCAGTCCCCCCTTTGACCACTTTTGTTTCCCTTGAATTCATCTTCCCCTATTAATTATAAAAACAAGAGAATAAACTTGTGTTAGGTACGCAGCTGTTTAAAGCAAGGGAAGGTGTTCATAAGAGCAGGCAGGGTCTTCACAATAGCAAGGGAAAGGTGTTCGTAATAGCAGCGAGGTATTCGTTATAGCAAGGGAAGGTGTGCGTATTACCTGAGGGGTGTTCATAATAGCAAGGGAAGGTGTTCATATTAATAGCAAGGGAAGGTGTTCGTAATAGCAGTCGGGTGTTCGTCATAGCAAAAGAAGATGTTCGTAATAGCATCGCCATTCAGTTGAGGGTGATCCAATTAGCAATACACCAAAAATCTCCCAAACTCCGTGCTGTGGAACATGTGAAAATTACGCGTTAAACATTTTGGGCTTTTGCCACAGGATACCCAAGTCCGGCAAAATCAAACATTTAAGCAAAAACACTACTCTCAACGTGTTCTGGTCCTTAACAAGTATGTATTGCCAAAGAATATTAACTGATGTATAGGGTTAGTTGCAAAAAAATTTTAAAAAATAAAAAACGCTCCTTTAAAAACATTTACACCCAACATTAAATTTATTGCACAGGCCGCCCATGTATAGAACACTTAAACACATACATCAAATACTTTTTTTTTTAATTGAAAGTAAATTCGATAAAAAATAAAGGGTAACACTGTTTACTGATAGTTTTTAGACTTCAATGCCAAGTTAGAAAAGGTTTGGACTAAAAAAATTAAAAGGAAAAAATTCGCACCAAGTAGTACGGCTGGCATTGTTAATTTTGGACAACGTGAAGAGTGGAGCACGATAGGCCTGTATTTGATTGCCTTCGTTGATATATTGCACGATTTCACCACGATTACACTCGCTGTAAACAAAGTGGAGGGTGACGGGAATGCTGGCAGAGCCAAGGAAGTTGGGTTGATATTGGAGGGAAGATACTGAAATGTTCCATGGTCAGCAAGAATGTGCACAATCACTCATTCCGAAGGAAAGGCCAGGTTGTTACGCTGGGGTTGAAGACTGCTTTAAGATCCGTCGAAAGCACCATCCAAGTAGACCCACACTGTTGTTTCAGAGACTCACTATAGTTGCTTAAGGAGGTCGGTAGGAGGAACCTAAGTCAATGTTTAAGTACGAGGTGTGCAGCTATCCTCCAGCTCTATTCGACTCCTCCCTTCTCCCTAGGCAAGCTAACAAGCCAGCATTAGCAGATGCCATTTGGGCCAATACAAAGACCAATCACACAGCTGAGCCTACAGGAAACGTCCATTTTGTCCTTGATGGAGGTTCTCTCCTACACTGCGTGTCATGGCCACGTAGACTTACATACGATGCTCTTTGCTCCCTGTATTTCCAGTATGTAGACCGCAAGTATGGCAAAGCCACAGTTGTGTTTGAAGGATATCAGGATGGGCCATCACCAAATTAAAGGACCTACTCCCACGAGAGACGGGCATGTTTGTACCGACCGTCAGCTACCCTTGAGATTGACATGGTTGCCAAAGTAAAGAAAGATGAATAGCGAACAACCAGAGGTTTATTAATCACCTAGGGGACAGACTGCAACGATCTGATTGCACAGTTATTCATGCCACAGGGGACGCAGATCTACTAATTCATTGGAACTAGTGGCGATTCATTGGGAAGACCCACATTTCATGGTGAATCAGTTAGTTAGTATTGTTGATTATGCAATATGTGATCAAGATTTATTCCGATATCGCAAATTTCATTGTTAGAGAACCGTTGAGTTTATCAGATCACAGTCCCATAATGACATGGCTTAATGTAACTACGGTTCTCAGCCACAACAAATATCAACGATACATTAGTACGTTTACCTAAACAGTTTACTTGGGAAAGAGATTCTTCACTTAAATTTAGAACCGCACTGCAGTCAAGAGACATACAGAGAATGATACATGATTTCCTTAGTGATAGCAGGACAGATAGGAAGGTTAACACCTCTCTAGATGCAGTAGAAAATATTCTTATTACAACTGCAAGACGTTGTTTAAAAATTAAGGTCGTTAAGAAACGAGATATCAAATCATCTCCTAACAAAAAATGGTTTGATAAAGAATGTCGTCTTAAGAGACACGAATTGAGAAAACTTGCTAATCTAAAACACAGATCTAGAGATCGTCTTAATATTACCCTTCGGGAAGGATATCATACCGTCTTGAAACAGTACAAAAGCCTTCTGACACAGAAGAGAAATGAATATTATCAGACTAAGATTGCGGAACTTGAAAATACAGTAGATAATTCGGACAGCCGAAACTTTTGGAACTGTTTAGAATCAATGGATAATTCTGTGAAGGAAACTAGCATCCCACCAATTTCAGAAGAAAATTGGATGTCTCATTTCCAATCACTACACTCTAAGAAACGGTTATTACTGAATGAGTGACGAAGTCTAAAAGATGCAACAACACATTGCATTCCTTGGACTACCTAATAACCGAACTTGAAATACGCACAGCGGCCAAAAAACTCAAAAACAATAAATCTCCGTTTTCAGACAAAATCAAAAACGAAATGATCAAATCCAGCTTAAACCAGTTAATGCCTGTTTATTTGAAATTATTTAATGCGGTTCTTAGCTCGGGCACTATGCCTCAAACATGGTGCGGTGGCCTTATTACACCAATCTTTAAAAGTGGAACTAAAAGTGATCCCTCAAATTATCGGGGAATATGTATTTCTCGTTGTCTTGGAAAACTATTTTGTTCAATTCTTAATCAAAGACTTCTTGAACACGTTTAGTCGCTTGACATACTTCATAAATCTCAAATTGGTTTTCTAGCAAATAATCAAACAGCAGACCATATTCTTACACTACAAACATTAATAGACAAATATGTAAATTGTCACCAAACGAAATTATATGCATGTTTTGTGGACTTCAGAAAAGCATTTGATTCGGTCTGGCATGATGGACTTCTATACAAGCTGTTACAAATCAATGTCCGAGGAAACTTCTATAATGTAATTAAAAGTTTATACTCGAATTCTACCTCCTCTGTTAGAATTGGAAATAGCCAAACGCGATCTTTTCAATACGCCAGAGGTGTGCGCGTCCTTTGCTCTTTAACCTATCTGATCCGTTCGTGCTACCAAATGGCACCAAACTCAACTCTCTTTATTGTGCAGACGACTTAATTATATTATCACGATCAAAATTAGGATTGCAAAATTACCTAAACGAGTTATCCTCATATTGCAACTCTTGGATGCTAAGGATAAACCCTAAGAAAACCAAGACAATGATTTTTCAACGATGCACAAAAAATGCAATTATGTTTTTCACATAGGCAGTGAAATAATAGACATTGTCCAAAACTATACCTACCTAGGGACTCCCATCTCATCCTCCGGAAATTTTACACTTTCGCTTGAACACCTTCGACAAAAAGCTCTAAATGCTTTCTTTGGTCTACGACGGCACACTGATTTTAATAAACTGAAATCTTCTCTTGCGTGTAAAATTTTTGACTCAATGATTTCACCAATTTTAACCTACAATAGTGAAGTTTGGGGTGCCTTTGTGAAATCAGATTTTAAGTCGTGGGACAGCTCCGCAATTTGAAAAAACTCATTTACAATTCTGTAAACGTTATTTAGAAGTTCATAACAAGGCATCCAATATTGCATGTAGAGCTGAACTTGGTAAATTCCCTTTGATCATTGACATAAATAAAAAGATACTTAATTACTTAAACTACCTCCGAGAACAGAAAGAAAGCTCTATAGTCAAACAGTCTTTAAAAATATCTATTGACCTTCATTATAACGGTCATAATAGTTTTTACTCTAGTGTCATGACTATTATAATTTCTGTGACTTTAATTGTAATTCAATGAATGGAGGTAAAATCAGACAATATGTAGATCTCATGAAAAAGAAATATATCTGTTATTGGAACCAAACCCTTCAACATTTGCAAAAACTTAGTTTTTATTACACATTCAAAAAGAATTATAGCCTTTCTGCCTACCTAGATCTACCAAGAAAGAACCCATCTAGAAAATCATTAGTAAAACTGAGAATTAGCAGTCATAAAATTAAACCTCGGATTGAAACAGGTAGATACAACAAAATACCTTGTGATGAGAGGTTATGTAGTCTCTGCAATTGTAACAAAATAGAAGATGAAACTTATTTTTTACTAGATTGCCCGAGCTATTCTTCGATAAGAGACAGGTTCTTTTCTAAAATACAACCTAAAATCCCATTTCTGCGACTATTATCAAATGAGACCTTATTGTCACATCTGATAAATTGTACTGATTATTTTATAAATATTCAATTAATTTCATTCATCTCGTCATGCTTTGAACTGAGAGACAAACTAGTTACAATTGCTACCTCTCTGAATGGTTACAAATAATAAATGGTTGTAATCTCTTTAGTTATTTTAATTAATTAAGTAATTTTAAATTATTATATTTAAGTGGCTTTTGCAATACTGTGATACTTTGTTGTAGTCATGCAAATAAAGGTTGTTGTTGTTGTTGGTGTTGTTACTAATCGTCCAGACCGTCATACAGTCTGCAAGATAGGTGCCGAAGGTGCTTGTGGGTGACGATACAGACCTTGCGGAGTTTGCTTTGCTACCATAGATGGATGCGCACGATCTGTTTTTTCTTTTTTTTTTTAAGCCCGAGCCCAGGAAAATGTCCAAGAAAAGAAGAGTCTGGGAGATAAAAAAGACCAAGTCTTCGCTGGGTCCGTTTGTGTGTACAAATATTTTGTTCGTGCACGCATTTCTTGGACGTGACACGATCTCCAGGCTCAATGGCATTGGAAAGGGAGCAGCAATGAAGAAACTCACCAACGATGGATTGTTCTATCAGCACGCTAAAGCCTTTAACCGCCCAGGTGCTACAAAGGAAGAGATTGTTTTGGCGGGTGAGAAAACGTTGGTCTGTCTGTACAATTGCAAATCGCCGAATAAAAGCCTTGATTCATTGCGGTACACTAGATTTTGTCAGTAAGTTCCGACAGGAACAACCTTTATACAGCCGGAGAGCCTTTCACCAACGTCGGCAGCTGCCGCGTATCACAGCAAGAGAGTGTACTTCCAAATACAGCAGTTGAAAGGGATACCGCTCAAGCCTGAAGACTGGGGATGGAAACTGACTGCCGGAAAGCTGCTACCCGTGAGAACAGACCTGCCGCCAGCCTATGCGTCCCTTCTGGAAGTTGCAAGATGCAACTGTAGGACAGACTGCAGTACACAGGACTGTTCCCCTGCATGTGGTGAATGCAAGCGACACCCGTTGCCCTGATTCAGTCGCGTCTGATCTAGGTACAGATGCGGATGCTAACTGATGGATGACATTGTAATAGTATGAGCTTTGTAAAATATATTTTTGTTTCCGGGGGGGATTGGGTGGCTAGTCACTCCCCCGTAGCGAGAGAAACGAAGATTCGTGTATGGGCGACCAATTATAATTTTACATTTCATGCATGTTAAAATTTATTTCGTTAGCAGCAATAATACTCGAAAGTTTTCTAATTCAGTTTATTATAAGATATAGCTAGAAAATTTCATATTTTTCTTGTATTTACATTTTGGCGAACAGTGAACATATAAACAACCTAGTAACTTCCATGTTGGATGGGAATATATAGCTCTTGAGTGTCCAGTGCAAAACTCAGAACCAGAGACTGGTTATCCATATGCACGTGAACGGCTGATCATTAGATCCAAAATCAAGTCCCAATCCTAAAACAATTTTATTTTTCATTTTTAAGACATACAGAATACACATAATGTTAAGTTTTTTGACCACGACGTGCAAAGAAACTACGTATAGCGATTAGTACCACTTTTGTAGCACAAATTATAGTCACATTCAAATGTTCTGACGATGGTAGTAATAATAATAGTAATAAATGTAAAGAAGATCCTCGCAGTTATTAACGCAACATATGTAGTTGCGAAAAGAAAGCCTGAAAAAATCAGACTAGGTAATGTAAGTTGTGTCTTAATAATAATAGTGTTAATAACAATAAAAATGATGATGAAAAAGAACTTCTACAGGGTTTTATTACTGGATACCCGACAAAATTGTTTCCCTTTCCCGTAAGTACACCATGTTTTGTTGCAGGGGCAGATCCGGGGGGGGCATTGGGTGGCTAGTCACTCCCCTCTAGCGAGAGAAACGAAGATTCGTGTATGGGCGACCAATTATAATTTTACATTTCATGCATGTTAAAATTTATTTCGTTAGCAGCAATAATACTCGAAAGTGTTCTAATTCAGTTTATTATAATATTAAATTCATTGTAATTCACTTCGATGCTATAGTCTTAACCAAATGATGCTTCTGGTAATGTAAGTTGTGTCTTTGTGCCAAATTATGAACTGAATTTCCTTTTTCCGATAAATTTCGTCGATAAGGTGTCATTTAATGGATAGTTTTGTCCTTTCTCAGTAGGATTCGCATTTCCTTAACGTCGTTTTTATCTGTGTTGATAACTGGCTTATTCATTGTCGTGCAAATTTGACTCGGCAAAGCCTTAAGTTCAAGTAGGCAATCAAAGTATATAAACATATATATAAGAGGCAAACCACCTGTGAAATTACTAGGTTGCTGCAGCTTAAAGAGAAGAAGCAGAAACGTAAAGCAAAGATCAAAGCAAAGACGATGAATTAACTCCGTGCGGCGACTTCCCGCAAAAATGATTGCAATCAATCTACAGAGTTTTTTAAATAATACTGAATAATAATAAAATATTTATATAGCGCCAATATCCTAAAAGTTCAAAAGCGCTTTACAGAAGTAACGTTAAAAATATTAAAAACACTATTAAAAAAATAAATATAAAAATAGTTAAAAAGTTACAAAAATGCTTAAAATCTTAAGACTAATAAAAAAAGTTGCTAAAAAGTTATAAAAATGCTTTTTTAAAAAGGAAAGTTTTAAGTTTATGTTTAAAAAGGGACACTGAGGAGCTGTTCTTGATGTCAGAAGGCAGAGTATTCCAGAGTGTAGGAGCTGCCACGGAGAAAGATCTTGCGCCATATGTTTTCAAATTGAAATGCGGAATTGAAAGAAGGTCTTTTGAAGATGAACGTAGCTGACGAGGTGGAGTGTAAGGAGTAAGAAGATCGCGAACGCATGTAGGTGCCAGATCGTTTTTGTGACTCGGCGTCCGTCGCTGAGATTAGAAGAACAATTATGTTGCTTTAATAAATCTTCACCTTGTGTTAAAAATAAAGCCACAAGTTTAGCAACACAGCAAGTCATTTTCCCAGACACTTTTATTTGATTTTGTACTTTTCAAGTGTATCTCCATTTTTGACCGAACTCAAGGCCAGCGGTTTATAATAGTAATCGAGTGAGATCGAGTGATAGTATTGAACGAAACAAATGCGTTTGAACCAATAACCTGTAAACTACCAAAAACAAATTGAAGAAAAAGTTTGGCTAACTGAATTTTTTTTTTTGGATACCTGAGTTAACATGGCAAAGAGCGAGTTGGAGATCATGTTAGCTTGATTTGTCATCTGTATTTCTATTAAAATTTTCGTTTTCAAATGCTACCGGGCTTGCAGTTGAAAAATTATACCAGTTGCAATTTTGTTTCGACAAATGTTTCGGTACTTCGGCATTGTGCAGTGCCGTGTTGTCAACGTAAATTCAATATTCTTACTGTCATCTTCCTTATATGCCAGTTAAGTGATTTCCTTATTGGGTCCTATTGTATAATGGAAGTTTGAATTGCTCAATTGGCCAAAAATCCAAGTCGAAATTGACAAACGTGATGTGTGACGCGTAAATTTGAATTTCAAAACGTATAGTCAGACAAACAAAACTCCCAAAGGAAATTAGAAATAAATTAAATGATCATCAAAGTAGCTAATTTAGAGATGCATGAGTTTACAAGTAATGTTTGTCGATCTCTTGTAACCATTTGCGAATATAAATCAGTCGTATAAATAAATGAAAGATGTGAATTCAAGTTGTGAACATGTTAATAGCAAGTTTGCGGCAGATAAGATAACATTTTAATATCAGATAATTCGTCTCGTTAAGTGCTATTTACAATTAAGTATTTTCCTGTTAGGAAGTAATTTTCCCGCTCGCTTTATGGCATATCCTAAAAGCTGGACTGGACTCTGGACTCTGGACTCTGGACTCTGGACTCTGGACTCTGGACTCTGGACTCTGGACTTTTCCTCCCAAAACTTTTGTCCCCCCCCAAAAGTTAGAAGTGTGCGAAATTTCAAACAAACAACGTTATTCCCCCCCCCACCCACCTCCCCGAAAAAACCTTTGTCTCCCCCTTAAAACTGCCCCCTTCCAAAAAGTCCCCCTCCCCTCCCCCAAATAAAAAACTACAACTACAGCGGATTTCTGATTGAAAGCGATTGAACAAACACTTGTCGTCTCAATGTTCTTGCACAAATCGGCATTGAAATTACGAACGGGATCGAACGACCCAACCCCAATCCTTAAAAAAATAGTATTTGGCGTGCGAACGTGATTGCATTACAGAATAATAAACAAAGATCAGATAAAATTGTCTATTCATCGATGTGACGTGTGCAAGCTCTTATCAGCTGCCAGTGACAATGTTGTTTACCTAAGGTATTACGTTTACTCTTGTTTTCAGTCAAGCATAAAGTATTGTGTGTCCTCGAAATAAATTGCATTTTTTAGAACGTTACTTGTTCGATGGTCATACTAAAGCTTGTTAATTGCAACCGCTCAGGGGCTCTTTCCGCCAGCAGATAGGTTCTATTCACCGACACGTGCAAGGCCTTGTGTACTTTTATCAACTAATCTGATACCAAGCTATTGACGTGCGCGCGCGGTGTCCGTTTTCTTTGTCTCATTAACAAAAGATTTTTAAAAAGCATACGTGTAATTAACTGTCCAGACAGAGACATGGTGTCTCAGTTGACCAAGTTTAGGTGCTGTGGTTTTAATTATTTATTAGCAAAAAGACACCCTTTTCTGCAGGCCATATAAAATACATAAGACATCTGGCCCCAGTTATTCAAAAGTTGGATAGCGCTATCCGCCGGATAAATCACTATCCAGTGGATACGTGTTAGGGAAACCAATTGCGTTATCAGCTGGATAGAGATTTATCCGGTGGATAGCGCTATCCAACTTTTGAACAACTGGGGCCAGGTGATTTGCCGAAACACACGTACAAAAATATTTTAACGGATAGTACGGATAGCACTCTTCTTCGAGTAACAAAACAACTTCTCAACCTAAGAAAAGTGACGTTCCTGTATCAGTACTCCCTAATTCATTTGTTCACACAAATTAAATTCGCAATCAATTCGACTATTTCATTTATTTTAGAAGTTTAGTTCCGGGGGAGGTTTACTCCCCTATAAAAAATGACGGGGTGCTGTTGTACGTGTTAGAGGGTAACTCTGTGGATTTGTAACGCTTAGGGTGCTTAAGTATAAAAAAGACTGTCGTTAAAGCTTTCGCGGTATCTTAAAAAAATTTGATGGGATGTATTTGTTACTTTGCCTGTAGAAGGGTTAAAATGAATGCAAGCCACGCCTACGAAGCGAGATTCTGCTACCTTTTAGGGGTGTTTTAGAAATTTGTCCAGAAGCACTCTTTTTCATTTTTATAGGAGAGTACCTCCATCGAGATTTGTTCGCTGTCAAAAATGTCACGATAGGCGATTTATTTATTTGCTAAAATTTTACCCTAATGAAAGATATTGCCGATCACTTTCGCCCAGCGCACTTTGCATCCGGACCTTAAACTGCTTGAGAGTTAAATATATAATCGTTTCAGTAAAAGGTCATCCTAAGCAGAAAATGAAGGGAGTTTAGCAAGAACTGCTTATGAAGTGGCGTCAGCAGCTGGCGCACGTGGAAGTTTATAAAAAAGAAGTGACAGCATATAATGTGCCTAAGAGAGTGTAACGCACGTAACAATATACATGTACTTGCCTCTTTTTTTCCTCTTTCTCGGATTCAGACGAGCCTTTCAGTAAGAAAAGAAACAGCAATTTTACTTCGGTTACTTGCTCTACCGCAATACTGGTCTTACACACATCGCTTTAGAATGTATTGCGATAACGATACTTACTTCCAATAACCACTTGGGCGTAACTACGGGTTCCTTTTTCCATTTCTCACCTCTCAGAACATTTCACAGCACCTAAACTTGGTCAACCGAGAAACCAATGTCTCTGTCTGGACAGTTAATTACGCGTATGCTTTTTAAAAATCTTTTGTTAATGAGGCAAAGAAAACTGACACCACACGCGCACGTCAATAGCTTGTTATCAGATTAGTTGATAAAAGTACACAAGGCCTTGCACGTGTCGGTGAATAGAACCTATCTGCGCGCAGAAAGAGCCTCTGAGCGGTTGCAATTAGCAAGCTTTAGTATGACCATCGAAAAAGTAACGTTCTAAAAAAATGCAATTTATTTCCAGGACACAATACTTTATGCTTGACTGAAATCAAGAGTAAATGTAACACCTTAGGTAAACAACATTGTCACTGGCAGCTGATAAGAGCTTGCACACGTTGCATCGATGAATAGACAGTTTTATCTGATCTTTGCTTATTATTGTGTAATGCAATCACGTTGGCACGCCAAATACCATTTTTTTAAGGATTGGGGTCGGGTCGTTCAATGGTGTTCGTGATTTCAATACCGATTTGTGCAAGAACATTGAGACGACAAGTGTTTGTTCACTCGCTTTCAATCAGAAATCCGATGTAATTGTGTTTTTTTTATTTGGGGGAGGGGGCAGTTTTAAGGGGGAGACATAAAGGTTTTTTCGGGGAGGTGGGTGGGGGGCAATAACGTTGTTTGTTTGAAATCTCGCACACTTCTAACTTGTTTATTAGAAAAAAATCCGATGTAGTTGAATTTTTTATTTGGGGGAAGGAATTTTTTTGGGGGGGAGGGAAGTTTTATGGGGGGAGATATAGAGGTTTTTTCGGGTGGGTAAAGTTTTGGGAGGAAAAGTCCAGAGTCCAGAGTCCAGAGTCCAGAGTCCAGAGTCCAGAGTCCAGAGTCCAGAGTCCAGGGTCCAGGGTCCAGTCCAGCTTTTAGGATATGCCCTCGCTTTATTGGTCGTGATTTAAGTGGATGGAACCATTAACACTGGTGAAGTTAAAAAGATTAAAATGTTAACGGCTAATAAAAAGAAGCGAATATTTAATTAAAGTAATTGTTAAAGAAAAGAATTTGAATTCCAAAGAGCGACTCCGGCTCTTAAATTGAATTACAATAGACCTCCTCTACCTCAGTCGAACCCAGCTATCTCAAATACCTCGCTTTCTCGAACTGAAATTGAACTGAAACAACCTTTCTCTTGGTTGACTGCTTCGCTTATTACTATAAAGGCTATATCGACTTCCCGTTATCTTGAACAATTTTTGGTTTCCATTGCGTGTACGAGACAGAGTGCCGGAGTCAGCTATATTTCAATCCATCTTGAGAGTTTTAACCGATCCTTCAGAAGATACTCTTCTTTTTACTCCTTATCACAATAAAGTTATTTCCTCTGGCTGCTCTGACGAAACCAGTTTCCCATGCGCTTTGTTAATTAAAGAGAATGGAACGCATTTAAAGCGGATAAAGTGTGAGTTCAAACATTTCAAAACACTCAGGCGGCCGGTGGGTAACAGTTGTTTGCAGCTGAAAAAAGAACGATCAGCGGTGCAGCGAAGAACTGAGCGGCAAAGAAGATGAATTCAAGCACGATTTCCGACAGCCATAATGCACCGAAAGAATGTGGAATTCATATTTTCCTGGGAGGATCACTTGATCATACTGCCACCGAGGCTTACGCGGTGCTTGTCTTCTTGATAATCGTAAACATTATCACTTGTCCCGTTACCATTATTTTAAACACACTGGCCTTACTTGCAGTAAACACAAAACCGCGACTAAAAACCAAGTCCAATGTTGCACTCGGCTGTTTGGCCACCACAGATGGGATAATGGGACTGATTGGACAACCTCTTTTTATTGCATGGATAATATCGAGTCTACATGGGCAGAATTCGAGCGCGTATTGCACGCTGCAAAGTTTATCCAGAAACTCACTCAGAGTGTTAATTGCGGAATCCCTTTTTCAGCTGGTTTTGATTAACGTGGAACGGTACATAGCCATAAAGCACTCCCTAGATTACATCACCATGGTTACAAAGACTCGTATACTCCGTTCGTCTGCTCTCGCGTGGATCGCAGTGTTATTTTTAACCATAACTTGTACCATCATAGACAATGATATTTACTTAACTGTAAGCAATATTTTAGTGTGCGTTTGCGTCGCAATTATTATCTTCTGTCAAGTCGTGCTTTACATCGAGACTCGTCGTCACGAAAAAGAAATTGCTGCCCAGCAAGTCTCACCTGAAGCAAGGCGGAAATTCTTAAAGGAGAAAAAGGCTTTTAAATTAACCACTATTCTACTTTTTATCTTGGTCTTGACTTACTCGCCTATACTGATTGTTCGAATATTGATAGTAAAAATCGTCATCACCTCACCAAATGCAGCTCACATTGCTTTCTTTACAGCGACATTTTTGTTACTTCACAACTCGCTAATTAACCCAGTGATTTATTGTGTTAGAATAAGAGACTTTCGTGTAGCGTTTATTGAAATAGCTTTAAGAAAAAACAGTGTGCAAGCTAATCAAATTGAAATGCAAGTTTTTGGAACATTGAAGGTTCTGGTGCAGCATGAGATAGGACAGCAAGGAGAAGAAGGCCAGGAGACTGAACAAGGCAAGTCAGACAACAGCACCGGCAATAGCGACAACAATGATGACAATAACAACGACAAAAACAGCAACAATGACAGCAACAACGAAAACAATGAGGAAGACAGCAATGACAGGGACAATGATGCTGACAACAACAATAACAAAAACAGCGACAACAAGAACAATGACAATAACAACAGCAACGAAAACAACGAGAGAGACAGCGATAACACTGAGGACAACAATGAAAACAATGACAATAAAGACAGCAACGAAAACAACGAGAGAGACAGCGATAACACTGAGGACAACAATGAAAACAATGACAATAAAGACAGCAACGAAAACAACGAGAGACACAGCGATAACACTGAGGACAACAATGAAAGCAATGACAATAACGACAGCAACGAAAACAACGAGAGACACAGCGATAACACTGAGGGACAACAATGAAAGCAATGACAATAACGACAGCAACGACGACAACGAGAGACACAGCGATAACACTGAGGACAACAATGAAAACAATGACAATAACGACAGCAACGAAAACAACGACAGAGACAGCGATAACACTGAGGACAACAATGAAAACAATGACAATAACGACAGCAACGAAAACAACGACAGAGACAGCGATAACACTGAGGACAACAATGAAAGCAATGACAATAACGACAGCAACGAAAACAACGAGAGAGACAGCGATAACACTGAGGACAACAATGAAAACAATGACAATAACGACAGCGACGAAAGCAACGAGAGAGACAGCGATAACACTGAGGACAACAATGAAAGCAATGACAATAACGACAGCGACGAAAGCAACGAGAAGACAGCGATAACACTGAGGACAACAATGAAAGCAATGACAATAACGACAGCGACGAAAGCAACGAGAGAGACAGCGATAACAGCGATAACACTGAGGACAACAATGAAAACAATAAAAATAACGACAGCAACGAAAACAACGAGAGAGACAGCGATAACACTGAGGACAACAATGAAAACAATGACAATGACAATAACGACAGCATTGAAAACGATGAGAAAGACAGCAATAAGAGCGACAGCACTGAGGACAACAATGACACCACCAACAGCAACAATAATGTTACCAGGTGGCAACAGCAGCAACATTACCACCGCAACGCCAATGACAACAGCGACAATTATGACAATAACAACAACGAAAACAGCAACAATAATGACAACAACAGCAACGAAAACAACACTGAACTGCGGCAGTGAAAAAAAAAAACTGACTGGAGATATTTTAAAAGGTCCTAAACGCAGAGTGAGAAATCCTGTGTTCGTTCCCAATTAAATAATTAACCAAATACTTGAAACTTGAATGACATTGAATTTGTTATGACCAAACGAAACATCCGATCAATACAAGTACTTGATTGACGCAAAATTATTTCTGAATCATGATCTTCATGTAAGCTAGACGAACGTAATAAAATAAACAATAAATAACCATAGTGCGGTAACAGGCAGCGCCACATTTATTTTCTCTTCATGTATTTTATTTTTATTATAGCTCAAATGAATAAAGGGGCCAGTTTGTGAAGAAGCGGTGGTGGGTGGGGTCGTGGAAGTGAAACAAACCAGCAATTGAATTAATCAACTGGGTTGATAAGGTACGATTGGCTACCTAAAAGAAATTCAAACGCTAACCTTCAGAGCAAGCGGATTGGCTGTGATGAAGGCCTAAAACTCGAAAAATCAGCTTTTGAATTTCATTACGGTTGTCCAATTTACCTTTTCAACTCCGGCAATTTTCAAGTTTATAGCCTGCTTGGTGCCACTCGGAAGCCCTGCGGGCCACTTGGTATGCGTGGAGAGGATTTATGACTTACAGTTAATTATAGAGCACTCCAGTGTTCTTTAGTTTTCTTAGAAAAGTTTGATTGTTTCTTGTGCATTTTCGAGCAAACGTTTTATTTCCCTAAAATCGTACGTCCCGTTGCATTGAAAAAACAGTTGTCTCTATTTCTCAGTTCACCAACTCCGCAGTATGCACGACTCTTCCTTCACCATCTTGAGTGAGAAAATTTCGGTTTTTGTTTTTAACGAAGATTGCAAATACTGACTATTTGTTCTTTGTAAAGTAATAACCAAGCTGGTTTGAGCTTGACACTGACATGATTTGGTTAAAACTGAAGTCCTGCAATTTTTTTAATATAGCGGTACAGCTTTCTGCAGGGGGTATTGACATCATTTCCCAAGTTTCGTCATTTGCATTTTTTTATTGTTTTCACTAGGATTTTTTCGTGAAGGCTGTGCTGCATAACAATTACTTGATTTCTTGACTGTTTGTTTTCGATCTTGATAATTTGAACAGCCGGAGTGATACCACACACGAACCTTGCAATGCGCTATCGATAAAAGGTTTTACATTTGCCTCTTTTTCGAAACAAAGCAAGTTACCGAAGAGCAAATTAATCTTTAAACTTATCAGCGTGGATGCCGTATTTTAATTGATTTTTGTTTAACTGTCAAAGGTGCACTAAGAGAAAACCAATAATCAAAACGACGCATTTTAAAAAGTCCACCTGGTGAAGTCAACTTGAAATAGCTTTTCTTTAAACGTATTTTCTTGTTCTTAGTTCCAACCATGTCATGTTTATACAACCTGTCGACGAGTTTTACCGTGACCCTAACAACAATATGTTGTATTTCTGGATTCTTGGCCGCTGTAGAAAATGCACTTGTACTTTTATCGGTGCAAAAAATTCACTCACTGCGAACAACTGCTCGATACTTCATGACTTCGCTTGCTGCTGCCGAACTTTTCTCAGGAGTAACAGGGAACGCTTTCTTCTCCTCGTGGTTAATTTTGAACCACTTAGAACACGGAACAAGTGATGTCTTGTGGAAAACCGAGACTGTTGTATGGATGTCTACTACAATATCTGTAACATATAATTTGGTTAATGTTGCGGTAGATAGATACATCGCGATGACTTCGCCTCTGCAATATTACACGAGAATGAATTCAACACGTTGCTTAGTGTTAATAGCTTTCGCCTGGATTTCCGCTTTAATTTGCGCTTCGCTAGTGTATTTAGTCCCCGAGAAAGACTTGCCACAAATTTGGATTGCTGGATCCGTTATAGCTGTTGTGATCCCCTTTTGCATAATAGCGTTTTGCTACTTCAGCATTTACAGGGCAGCGAAAATTACCCTTCCTGTGCGCAACAACATTACAGACGTCCAACAAATGGCTGAAAACAGGCGGCAAAGAAAAACGGCTTGTACATTTGGAATAATAACAGGACTGTTTATTGTTGTTTTCACGCCTAGTTTTATTCTCAACTGTACCCAGTTATTCAATCCATCACTATATGGCGAGTGGAAAAAAGTGGACTTATGCGGGGGACTTATATGGATTTGCATAGCTGTTGTGTCTTATTTCAGCGCAATTTTTGATCCATGGGTATATGTTATTAGAATGCATGATTTTAGAGTTGCTTTAAAAGAATTGCTTCAGTCCTCAAGCCGAGTATTAATGCAGCGTAAGTTGGAGAACTGTTGTGAAAGGAGGAATAAGCGAGAGAATAGAATAAAAGATCCACGAGGAATTGACTCACGAGCAAACGAAGAAATTTTCGACACCACTCTCTAATTAGAAGCTGAATCACAGCGTGGACATGTGTCAAGTGCGGGCAAAATTGGAGGAGAAATAACAAACAACCGCTTGAATGAAAGGTGACTGGACCACCTAGATTCTCACTGACAGGGAAGGAACAACGCGAAATGTTTTTCACTAAACCGGCTTGTCAAAGGAAGTAAAAAGGAAGTGGAAAAGAAAAAGACCTTTGACTGACTTTGGGCGAATACGTTGGGAGGCCTTTTGTTGTACTTGCGGGTTACATGAAATTGCTTTGTAAGTGATCACTGCACGGTCGCAAACAATCCCTAGAAATGAGTTTTCATTAACGCACTGAAGACCAATAAGATGGTAGCAAGTCTTCTATCGTTTTCAGTAATTAATCTTGAACCTTTTGGTTTTTTGTCACCTGTAATGCTTTTGACAAAAGGTACAAGTGCTTTAATTTTGTTTCCAGATTTCATCGTTCACATTTTAATAATCGTTTACGAGATACCCATCACAAAAATCCCTTACAAATGATGTGTAAAACGTCTATCGTACAATAAAGAGACCAAAATGGAAAAAGATAAAATAGTTACTAAAGGGGCAAAACTAGAAGGGAAGGACCAAGCTGATAAGACTTCTTATTTAGTCAGCAAGATCTTCAGGCAAAAACAGATTGCGAAGCTTTTTTATTTTATTTTTTTTTAAGCCTATGTCGAGAAAAAATCACTTTTTAGATAGATCTTACGACAAGGTGGTGCTGTATTTGGCAGTAACTTCTTAGTAAGCATGGAAATTATTTTCATCAATTTAACCTCTGACATCGCAGCAAATTTGTATGCCCTTGGGAGGAAATTCAACTTTCTAATTTCAACCTCTAGTGGTTTTGATTACGCATACGTAGTAATCATATTCGAGTGGTTTTAACAATATAGTCCAGTAGTGAAATTTTTTCTTATATGCAAGAAGCCAGTTTCTGCAGGATCATATCACGGTGATACGCTTCTGGTTTCCGCTAGTAGTGATGTTAAAAACTAGCATGACTTGTTGCTAAGCAACAATCCTCCCTCAACCCGCGGGCTCAGTCAACTGGAATGAGTAGTTATATATTTTTCATCCCATTTTCGTACCGCGGGTCCCATGGTGTAATGGTTAGCACTCTGGACTTTGAATCCAGCGATCCGAGTTCAAATCTCGGTGGGACCTTACATCACATACAATTTCTTTTCTTCTTTTTTTTTACAGAATTTTTTTAAACTTCTCATAAATTTCATCATCTGCCTGTCCCAATTTGCTGTCAATTTATAGTCGGATGAATTTAACACTATTCAAGAAGACTGTCATACCATGTACTTATTGCTCGGTCGACGTTATGGCACAAACGCGTTGAGCCGAGAGCGAACGGTCTCATCAATATCACTTGTCACTAACCCTGCTTGTCTCAGTCAATAAAATGTTTAATTCTCTGACCAAGCCTTGTTTTCCAGAGCTTTAAATGCTGTTCAGTTTAACGTCAAAATTGAAGTGTTATGCATAGGCCGACAACCGTTTCTCTGTTTGTTTGTATTTTAATTTTACAACAACAATAACAATCGCCGCCATCTTCATCATCATCATCATCATCATCATCATTTCACTGAAATCACATCGGACATCATCCAGGCGTCACAGCCTTTTTCTATTCGACTGTTTATTTACAAAACTCTTTTAGCTCCTACTATTATTAACAGCCCACAAATACCGGCGACTGTTGATGCATGCACCAGATTACAACTAACAGACCATCACGTTCCCACGCATGGTATTCTCATTTTTCGTTCATGGACAAGTGGGACAGAAGGTTTCAATCTATTTTGTGTTTTTTTTTTCTAGAATATCAATATCAGCATCCTAATTATTCTTTTGGGAGGCACTTGTGTTTTTAAAAACATTCAAACTTGTCCACTGGATCTGTTTGTCGCTCAGATGTCCCTTTCACGCATTTCAGTCACTGAAGAAGTCTTGGCTGTACAAGATTGAGCCCACATTCTTAGATTCAGCGGTAGGTAAAAGGGACCACCGATCTAGCTAAACACGGGGAATCGGTACGAGAGACAATCTTAAAACGCAATTTTGCAATGATCGTTCCATTCCAAGAAGCCGAGAAGGTTTCTTCCGTAAGTACGCGACGCTTCTTTTAGGAGAGTGATCCAGTAGCGGCTAAGCTCAGCTTAGTTCGAATCCAGCACCAGATTCCACAGCGTATAACAGCTTCTCTCTCATGATTGAATCATCAAGGTATTCTGGGAGTTTCAACAAGTTCATACAGGTACTGGCAGAGGGAAGCCTATCCTCAGGTCCCGCGCTATGGATACAGAAGGGAGGCTCTAGCTCCTTAGGGAAAAAAAGAGACATCAAAGTTACCAAAACAAATCCATCAAATTGTTATTGAGAGAGAACAAAAAAATAATAAATAAATAATACATACATGACAAGTTATTTGTTTTTGCTTTGGTCTAACAGGTCAAAGCCAATGTTTAAAGCCACTAACGAATAAATTTTGTTATGGGGCTAGGAACGTAACGACACTGCCAAAAGATCCATGGGTTCCTTATTGCTCTTGGTTAGTGCTTAATCGGCGGCCTTAGGCTCACCACTTTAATTTGACTACGTATATGTTGAACAACGTTCGACTTATGCTCCAAACGAAAGCGAGAAAGACCAAAAACGAAAATCCACCAAAGTTAACGGGACCATCTTTTTTAGCCAATAAAAAGAAAATATGACAATTCAATGGCATTATCAGCCACTCTTGCGCTCCAAGCGAGGGAAAGTGGTACGGTGAATCGGCTCCAATCCTACCTTAAAACCAAGAAGAGGAGGACGCGAACAGCTCGTTACAAACTTCAACAACTGGCGTTTCTGTGTGTCGGTAAACTGATCTACTACTCGCCAAAACGATATAATGCAAGGATGATCTTCAGTGAAACCGCCTGAAAATTGCACAATAAGGAGAATCATAAGAACAACAACAATAGGAGCAACAACAACAATAGCAACGACGACGACGACAACAACAACAACAACAACGGCAACAACAGGGACAAGGTTATATTTTAAACAACAACAATAAGTCATGGGGGTAAGTAACTGACAGTGACTTTCACTTAACACTGGTCAACAACGATGCTACGTAAAAGAAAAGCTGTACCTGAATAATTCGTGTTTCTTCTGAGATCTTCAAGATCGACGGGAATCAAGGCACCAGAAATGAGAACCTAAAATATAAAATGGGAAGTGGTAAATGAATTTAATGAGACTACAACTTTTATGTGACCATATTTTTTTACACTAGCTTGGTAGCTATCAGGCATGCGATTATCCCCAGTTTGATTCCCATGAAATGGCTAAGATTATTGCTACTCCCCTGGATGACATGCTACTTCATCGCAGAGTAGAGCTAGTTCGCCAGTCTAACGTTCGAAACATCAGCTTTCAATTTCTCTACGGTGGCTGAAATTTGCCTCATCAACTTAGTTTATAAACCCAAAATTTTGTGTTTCACTTCCCCACCGACGCAGCATCCAGTTTCTTTGGAGACTAATCCCCCTTATTTGTTTATCTCAGGACAGACCACGGACGAGATTAAACGAATTACCCTACCTGTAGTTCCTTGTGATCAAACATTCGAAGCCACTCCAAGTTGATAACATCTGATAGTCCCGCCCTGAACGCCTGACAGTGACGATGAATCTACAACACATTACAGAGGTTAGAGGAGGCAACTACAATAACTCAAACGTTGGGGGCGGTTATCTGAACAAAACTTCGGAGTAAATCGATTTCAGTCTGGCATACCCAAATATGAAAGCCTTCTTTACCATAATTATTGACAAGCAGGAATGTAGCACAAACTACCAGAACGTTTATTTCCTAGAAATAAACCACCCGTAGACAGAAGTAAAGGTTTATGTGTTGCCTTAAACCACGGTCTAAGTTAGACTTCGTTTAAATAATCGGCCCTGGGTAAGAAAACATTTTCCAACAAAATCCGAGTAAAGGGTTTCAGACGAAACTAGGGATGTTCGTCCACTGCACTCCCCCCCCCCCCCCCCCCCCATCTAAGGGGGACAAACTGGAGCAAAGTAACTGGGTACACAAATATAACACGAGTACAGCGATTGTGGTCTCAATTCTGCCACGCTCAAACTGTTGACCTTTACATACAATTCATAAACTAACCTGTTTATTAAGTCGGTAATCAGCAACGAGATGAATGTAACTAATCCGGTTGCTGTTGGTAACTGGAATATCTCGACCACCTGGCTTTAACTCCACAACCTGTAAAAATATAATACAACAGTCAGAGAGCGGTGATACATGATTGATTAATTTATAAAGAGCAAACTATATGGCTGAAGAAAAAAAACACAATCAAACAAACAAAAACAGAAAGTTACTTCCTGACCAAACTCATTCAAGCGTGTAGACCACTCGTCAAATTTTTGCAACGCGAAAAAAGAAATTACATTACTGACCAATGATAATACGAGTGAAATCCACGGTAATTTTGGCCCGGTGTGATTATTTCCCTGGCAGGGGATGGCCTAGGAACTACTTCTTCTACGCTTGCTCACTTACCTGGCTTTCTCCGAGATCGTTGTTTACCACTGTAAAGTTGAGCGACAGGTCTTCAACATTTCCGCTGTAGTTTTTGAGAAATAATAGGTTTCTAGAAAAGAGAAGAACACAATCAGCATCGAGAAAAACCGAAAAGTTTGGCAACAGGTCTGCGACATTTCCACCGTAGTTTTGGAGAAATGATAAGTTCTTAGAAAGGAGAACAACATCAGCTTCCAGAAAAGACATGCCCCGGAAAAAAGTGTTCTTTCAACGAGAAATCCCTGCAGAAGTCCCTGAAATTTAACTAGTCCCACGATTTTTCATGAAAAATGGTTTAGCGGTGAGTCTAAGGGAGGGGCCCAGCGGGTGAGGAATCTCCCCCCGCCCCTTTTTGAAATAAAATAACCTATTAAAATGTGATTTTTTAAAAAGACGATTTAAGCATCAGTTTTTGGTTGGAGTGTTGTACAGGAGTGGGGAATTTTAGGCGCGATTTCAAATCGCCTGTGAACTACTGGCGATCATCGCTGGTGATTTTACGGCGCTTTCATGGTGATTCCATTGCGATTTAATAACACTGTACAGTTGTGGGAGTAGAGCACATGTGACGTGAGTATAAACAGCTTTTTGCGCACAGCACCTTCTATACCTCCGCCGCATCCACATCGCAACAAGATTACACCAAAAATAGCAGGTAGCTTAAACCTCCATTAACCCTTTAAGCCTCAGTATCCACATGCATATTCTCCTCACTGTTCTCCGTATATTTCATATGGTACTAGTTGAGAGAATTTGATTAAACATCAACACATTTCATCTCTGGTGATCATTTTCTTTATTCTCATGACCTGTATGTTTGATCAAGTAGTAATACTGTAAGGAGAAATTAGATGCTTGTCACTCTCGGGGCTTAAAGGGTCAAAAATCGAATGTGTGAACGGCACTTTAGATCACCGTACCCGTGTGTGGAAGTTTAGTGTTCAACTAGCCTTGGGGAGTCGGAAAGCTTTTTTTAATTAGTAGTTTCATCGTCCTCACAAAATAAATAGAGTTAATGCAATAAATACAGATTATGTTCCTCTGCAGCATCCACAAACGTTCCACACCTGTACATTTCTGGATCCAGTGACTCAAGGTGATGAATATCCACATCTGTACCGTGTTTACTGAGAAGTTTACACAGGAAAAAACTGGCAAACGGTAGCTCCACTAACATGTTCTCATACAACGCCTGAAAAGAGAAAATGAAAGACAAAACCTTAAGATCCCCAAACTAAAGGACGTTTGATAAAACTTACAGCTCGCCTCAAAGAAAACAGACGACTTTAAGAGTGTACGTACGGGAAAATGAAACAAACTATAAAACGAAGGTAAATAAGGCCAAACCTTTCCCAACATTCGTCCAAGAAAATGGTAGTGTTTCAGATAATCCGTTGCTAAAATAGAAGCCTGTATAAATGAAAAAGGAATGCAGCTATTAAGAGATAGGGGAAAAACACAGCACACTAGACTGGTCGCATTTCGAAAACAAGGCCGTTTACACAGGTGATGATTTTGGTAGGGATTTCGAATCGCCTTTGCAAACGATAAATTTCGTTACGATCTTAGGCGATTTGATTGTGATTTTGAATTGTTGAGTAGCACTACCCAACAACGGCGTCATTTGAACTTGGACAAGGTGTTAAACACAGCCAGCGTGCAAGGCCCCATCCACAATAAAGGGTTTTTGTTTTCGCCTATCTGCGTCCACAATAAAACGAGCAAAAACGCTCGGCGTAAAAAGGAAGCTTAACAAAACGGTTACAAACTGCACGGGGATACTTTAGAAATAAGAAACGCTCAAGTCGGTTAATGCATCGTCTTCACTGTGCACGAACCGAAATCGCTTGATTATAACGCATAAAGGTACTGACGAGAAAAAGACGACTACTGAAAACGCTGACGCCGTTCTTCGATCGTTTAGTGTAGAAGATAGGCGGAAACGCACAAAACGACATCTGTTTACAGCATGTTAGTGTGGACAGGTGAAAACGATATGAAAAAGCATGTGTGGAGGCATATAATTTTGTTACGGTTTTGAGCAAATAAAAACGGCCTCTGAAAGCGCATTATAAGCGTGGATGAGGCCTAATACGTACGTACCTGAGGGTTTGGATACAGCAGCCTTTCGTGTGTGGACTTAAAGAACCCAATGTTAGGATCAAATCCAGCTTTCAGAAGCTGACTTAAAAATTCCCTAAATAATAACAAAAAAAAAAGAATGAAAGGATGCAGGAAAACCAGGAACCAGCAATCACATTTGAAAAATGGCAACAAACGCTACTGTCGCAATGAAACAAACCAGCCATAAGTTAACTCACGTGTGGTTTTTGTTCTGGCTTCTGACGTGTCAAATAAGTTTTTTTGAGAGATGGGATTGGTCTGAACTACGTTTGGGTACAGAGTTGTTACAAAAATAATTATACAACACCAAATAAGTACATAGTTTTTGACATTAAACTAAACACTCCAACGTAGCCATTTACACTCGAGAAGTGGTAAGGCAGTCGGTTAAAACATTCCAGAGGGTACACTCAAAATTAAGTAATTTTAGTTGCTTTTACCGACTGCTGACAAACAGCAAAACAATAACAAGACTTTGGTCATCCTTAAACTACTGTCATACCTAAAAATCCCGCCCCCATCCACACCAGCTTCTTCCAGACCTTGGGCATTGACCATACGTACTCGAAGTTTCTGTCTCAAGTTGGGAGCTGTTGGGAAAAACAGTAGTCGCAAACTATGAACAACGTTGAAAGTAACTCGAATAAACCACGATGAGTGTTTATGAAGAAAACAAAGTAGTTACTACTTTCTTCTGTTACATGGTCAATTTGCGGATCATTGCACTATGGAAGTTCAATGCAACGGGCAAAAGAGTTGCGAAAGACAATGAGCTGCAACAACCTGAATCCCACAAAGTGCAATTAACTTCTCCTTCCTGTAGTGTCTTGAAACGGTGTTGCAAAATAATTTGTGTGATTTGTAAATTTGAATCTTAAGGGCACTACAAATCACGCAAAAAGTTCGCGTTTCTCACAAACTCTTATAATATTCTCACTTTTTATACCCAGAAATAGCTCGCATGCATACCCAGAGCAAGTGATATTTTAGCCTGTAAAGCCGTCAATGGATTTAGATGAAACATTTATTTTGTCTTACCCTTATCTTCCGTTAGCTGATCAAATGCATCCTGATAGATATAGTTTCTGTTTATAGACACATCAATAGCAGGTCCCATCATGAAGTTATGAAGATCGCCTTGGGTGTCCGAGCGATTCTTTGCTATGATTCTCTGGAGTAACTAAAGTACAAAACAGTTAATTTTATGATGTGGTAAAAACGATCCGATACACCCCACCCATGGCCTTTATTCCTTCCATACAGTATACTCTCGATAACTTGAATCCTTGATATCACGAAGTTCGCGTTAAGTCGAACCGAACTCGATTTCCCCTAAATTTGCTCCATGCATTTACCGTAATTTTACCCTGGATCACTTGAACCTCCAAGGAACTCGAAGTAAATTCGTTTTCCCTTTAGGCCTTTTTCCTACTAACTGTACCCTTGATAACTCGAACATTTGACAAAGCGATATGAGTTAAACAACGTCTTTTCTCTTTCCTCTCCAAGGGACGGGAAGAGGAAACCTGGGAACGAGGTGGTAAGTTAGAAATTCTACAGCAACAAGTAACATATACTACAACACAAAAATGCGTCTTACAACATGTATGTTTACACATCAAGACTGACAAAACTCGCACTGTTGGAGCCTTCCCTAGAGAAACATTTAGTGTTTTTGCATTGGCGAATAAGCAGAGGAAATGATGATATGGTGTATTTTTTGCCCAGTAAAGTGAGAGTTTTAGCTGACGTTTGGATTGGAGAGAACACTGTTTGAATAGAAATAAAGCACGACCGTATTCTTCAATCATTTTTTTAATTTCCCTTGAAGTCTTGAGTTATCGGGAGTCAAATGCATGTCAAAGAGTCCAGTCCATCTCTGGCCGGTTTCCGTTTTACAGTGCCGTCCCAGTTGCGTTGTAATTGAACATATGCATTTACATAAGTACCTTCACTCTGTCTTTAAAAGGAACAACAAAAGGTAGGTGCTGCAAAATGGCCATATTCCGGGCTGTTGTAGAGGACATGCCTGGCTCCAAAACACCCTCTACGGTGCCTAGATAATAACAAACCGAACGGCAATGAGCCTGTTCCGACAGGAGGAATGAAATTTAAGTAGCAAACGGATCGAGTTCGTGGATAGACCACTTAACTGTGACCATTCAAATGAAAGCTTTTATGCAGTACTCCCCCGTGTTGCTGTTCATTATGCTGTAGAAGGTGGTTCTAACTTTTGAGTCTGTGTATGAAATCCTAAAGTGTGACCATTCAAATGAAAGCTACTGAGCAGTACTTTCCTGTGGTGCTGTTTATTATGCTGTACAAGATGGTTCTAACTTTTGACTCTGTGTATGACATCCTAAAGTGTGACCATTCAAATGACACCTATTGAGCAGTATTTTCCCGTGGTGCTGTTTATTATGCTGTACACGATGGTTCTAACTTTTGAGTCTGTGTATGAAATCCTAAAGTGTGACCATTCAAATGAGATCTATTGAGCAGTACTTTCCCGTGGTGTTGTTTATTACATGTATGACAGGTGGATTAAAGCGGGGGAAATGGCTTTCACTTACCTTCTTCGCTTAAAAATCCATCAATTCGCATCTGTTAAACAGAGGAGAGAAAAAGATCAATTAAACACACTGCCAAGCAACCTTGCAAACAAGGAAACAATCATCAGCTTCATAGCAAATCACTTAAACATTGCAGGCCATTGTAGGTACAACTGGTACGAGAAATTCATCGTAGAGTGTTAAGAAACTAAGTTTGGCGCGTGGTTGCTCCCAGAAAACAAAAAACAAAAAAGCCTCTGGCCCAAGGACAAGTAGTTGTCTGCAAAAGTCGCATCACAATGGACATCTTTTAGTAGCTCACCTGAGTAGGGTCTATGCTGACTTTGTGTGAAAGCCAATGGCCTTCAGCACAAAACTGTCTTCTGGAATCTCTAGAGTGAAACTGACGAACAAGACTTGTCACATCCTACAACAGGTAAAAACAGAATTCTTCCAGTCAGCAGAGAACAACTTGAGGAAGACAATCTTGCAAGAGAAAGTAAAGGAAATCGATCATGGTGGACAAATGACATCCGGGAGTTTACATAAATGTCGATCATGCACCAGACTGGCATTTGCTTTTTTCGCATCAAACATTGCTCGCCAAATTTCCTCAAGGAAACCTTTTTTCCTGTTACGAAGAAGTTTAAAATTTAACTAGCATTTTCGAATTTAATTATTTTAGGGAGCAATTCACAAATAGAGATTTCGAATATCTAAAAATGTTAATTCTGCGCCACCAATTTTCTGGAAATTTAGAGATGTGTGCGGTGTACAAAAGTATTTGTCCTTCCTTCTAGAGTTTTGGGGTCCGTTAACTTTTCGGGTCAGCTTGTCGCCAGGCTTTTCCCTGACATCACCACCTGTAGTGCTTTCCACGTTCAACTACAGTGTACATTACAATTGTGTTCAGTTGATATGGCAAGGCAACAAACCTTAAGAAGCTTGATCCATTTGTGTTTTGGGTAAAACTCGTCTGTTTTCAAGAGCGCAGATTTGGCTCCAACACTTTTCATAGCAGCGAGATACTGTCCAGTAAAGGTCGGACTTGTCTCAGGATAAACAATCTCTATTATCCCTATCGCCACATTACAGAGCACTGAAGACATGCGTTCGATTTCCTTGAGAGAAAACGGCATAAAGGAACTTCTTTGACCTGGAAGAGAGCGTGAAGAGGCTGCCTAAGTACTAGAGTGCCAGTATCACAACTTTTTAACATTTTCACTAAGGGAGAGCTGGCTGGCTGGCTGGCTGGCTGGCTGGCTGGCTGGCTGGCTGGCTGGCTGGCTGGCTAACTGACTGACGAAGTCGTGTTGACTACCTGGTCGACAAACTGACTGACCGACTGACTGACTGACTGACTGACTGACTGACTGACTGACTGACTGACTGACTGACTGACTGACTGGCTGGCTGGCTCGCTGACTGGATGGATGGATGGCTGACCGACTGAGCGAGCGGGCGAGCGACGTAACGACCGACTGACTGAATGAATGACTGGTAGACTGAGTAACCAACTGAGTGATTGATTGACTGGCTGGCTTACTGAATGGCTGTATATCAGTGTTCACGACTGGTAACTATCTGACCACTTAATTAAGAAACTGTTTGACCATCTTTTTCCTCTGAAGCAGCATTTTTACCTTCTTCCCCATAAAACTCGTTGTCATGAACAGAAAACAGCGCGTTGCTCAACAATGACGACAACAAAGACAGCAATGGGTTTATGGCATTTGCTTCTTGCAACGAGAGATTTGTTCCACGGGAAATCAGTTCTAACAAAGGGATTTCTTTCCTGGGAAGGCAAAAGTAAAAACGGCCATTACAGACACACACACATACAAGACACATGAGAGAGGGGTCTTCGATCTTTAAATGTAAACAGTATAATATTCCAAAATCAGTCAAACTGAAAATGGAGAAAGCAAAACGAGAAGTGCGTTTAGCAGTAGTGAATATGACCCATCTTCGAGTCTCACAGTAGCTCAGTGGTTAGAACATCTGATAGATGTGGGGCAGGTCACAGATTTGACTCCTGTTGGGGACTCAGCTTTTTCTTTGTAACCCTACATCGAGGACAAGCTGAATTATACTCTGGCTCACACTTTACTAAATGAAATGGAATATCATCACCACTCAATATATCTTGAGTTAAAATTCACTTCAAGTAGGGCTCGATTTACGCAAAAAGTAACCACCGATTACAGTTTCAGATAGGGTAAAAAGTAAGTATACATATGTGTACAATCATTCTGGCCCCTGTTGTTCAAAGGCTGGATAACTTTATACACTGGGTTATTTGCCATCCAGCGGATAAAATGTATTCCAACCAATACATTTAATCCACTGGATAGTGCTTTACCCAGTGGATAAAGTTATCCGGCCCTTGAATAAATGGGGCCTGGAACTTCCAGTCAGTCTTTGTTAAGCGTGAAATGAAATACACCTCACAATTCACTACACCTTTCCATTATCAATTCTCCTTTGCAATTATAAAATTTTCCTTTCAAACTGATGAGTGAATTTAAAGACCAGATTCAAGTCCTCGAGATACTGGACTCATGTGACATAGATTGACTGTAACTTGAACTCGTATTAGTGGAGTTCTCGATGCCAAAGAATTCACATTTTAGTGTTCTAAGAATAAGACAAGGCAACTCACCCAGTACTCGTAAATACTGTAACAGAATGAACATTGCGCCACAGCTCTCTTACAAACACTGGATTCAAAGCCAAAGTGTAGAGGAGCCTACAAAAGAAACAACAATTAGGGTTGAATATAAAGAGTACTCGTAGTGAATCCCAATCCCACAACCTACCAAATTGTGTAAAAAAAAAATACACACGAACTTCGGGATCTGTTCCTGAGAAATATCGCCGAAATTTTCATCGACAATTTGCATTGCAGTAAAATACACGTAAGTAAACTAGTTAACAGTAAGACAACGAGGCCGAGTTTTCTATGAACGAATAGCAACGAAGCACAACTGAGCTGACAACGAGGACGAGTTGTCTGATTGACTCAGTACAGACAAATAAAGGATTACAAGGGGAAAACGAGATATTTACATTAAATCAAAAGAATTTTTAATTTTCAAGGCAGCGTGCCATCGTTTTCCTATCAGCCATCACAGTTTGATTGTATCTGAAAACGACTGAGCCAATCAGATTGCTGCATCTGCAGTAGACCACAGTAAATGGCACATAACATTAGAAGCTTGCAAAAATTGGCATAGGGCTTTTTACTACTGCAGCTGAAACTACAGATCAACAAACTACATGTATATCACCAACCTTGTCTTGTGGATGGGCAACCTACTCTCAGACATCAGGAAATGACAAATGTTACAAAGCGCCTTGATTACTTCTGGCTCATGTACCAATTCTTTGTGCCTTGAAATGAACCATAAGTTAAACAGAATCAGAGATCACGTAGCTACTAAAGTGAGTTAGCTAGGGCAAAAGTGGCTATTAAAAATCATAAAATTTAAAAACAAAGTTTGAAATTAGTTTAAAGAAGATCCTCGCAGTTATTAACGCAACTTATGCAGTTGCGAAAAGAAAGCCTGAAAAAATCAGGCTTGCCGGGATTCGAACCCTGACCTCTGCGATACCGGTGCAGCGCTCTAACCAATTGAGCTAACAAGCCAACTGGGAGCTGGTCATTGAATTGGTTCGTAATATACCCGGGAAAGATGAAGATGAAATTATGAATATATGAAACTCATATATTTGAACTGCGGAATGAAGAAATAAGTGTAAAGAAGATCCTCGCAGTTATTAACGCAACTTATGCAGTTGCGAAAAGAAAGCCTGAAAAAATCAGGCTTGCCGGGATTCGAACCCTGACCTCTGCGATACCGGTGCAGCGCTCTAACCAATTGAGCTAACAAGCCAACTGGGAGCTGGTCATTGAATTGGTTCGTAATATACCCGGGAAAGATGAAGATGAAATTATGAATATATGAAACTCATATATTTGAACTGCGGAATGAAGAAATAAGTGTAAAGAAGATCCTCGCAGTTATTAACGCAACTTATGCAGTTGCGAAAAGAAAGCCTGAAAAAATCAGGCTTGCCGGGATTCGAACCCTGACCTCTGCGATACCGGTGCAGCGCTCTAACCAATTGAGCTAACAAGCCAACTGGGAGCTGGTCATTGAATTGGTTCGTAATATACCCGGGAAAGATGAAGATGAAATTATGAATATATGAAACTCATATATTTGAACTGCGGAATGAAGAAATAAGTGTAAAGAAGATCCTCGCAGTTATTAACGCAACTTATGCAGTTGCGAAAAGAAAGCCTGAAAAAATCAGGCTTGCCGGGATTCGAACCCTGACCTCTGCGATACCGGTGCAGCGCTCTAACCAATTGAGCTAACAAGCCAACTGGGAGCTGGTCATTGAATTGGTTCGTAATATACCCGGGAAAGATGAAGATGAAATTATGAATATATGAAACTCATATATTTGAACTGCGGAATGAAGAAATAAGTGTAAAGAAGATCCTCGCAGTTATTAACGCAACTTATGCAGTTGCGAAAAGAAAGCCTGAAAAAATCAGGCTTGCCGGGATTCGAACCCTGACCTCTGCGATACCGGTGCAGCGCTCTAACCAATTGAGCTAACAAGCCAACTGGGAGCTGGTCATTGAATTGGTTCGTAATATACCCGGGAAAGATGAAGATGAAATTGTGAATATATGAAACTCATATATTTGAACTGCGGAATGAAGAAATAAGTTTAAAGAAGATCCTCGCAGTTATTAACGCAACTTATGCAGTTGCGAAAAGAGAGCCTGAAAAATCAGGCTTGCCGGGATTCGAATATATGAGTTTCATATATTCACAATTTCATCTTCATCTTTCCCGGGTATATTACGAACCAATTTAATGACCAGCTCCCAGTTGGCTTGTTAGCTCAATTGGTTAGAGCGCTGCACCGGTATCGCAGAGGTCAGGGTTCGAATCCCGGCAAGCCTGATTTTTTCAGGCTCTCTTTTCGCAACTGCATAAGTTGCGTTAATAACTGCGAGGATCTTCTTTAAACTTATTTCTTCATTCCGCAGTTCAAATATATGAGTTTCATATATTCACAATTTCATCTTCATCTTTCCCGGGTATATTACGAACCAATTTAATGACCAGCTCCCAGTTGGCTTGTTAGCTCAATTGGTTAGAGCGCTGCACCGGTATCGCAGAGGTCAGGGTTCGAATCCCGGCAAGCCTGATTTTTTCAGGCTCTCTTTTCGCAACTGCATAAGTTGCGTTAATAACTGCGAGGATCTTCTTTAAACTTATTTCTTCATTCCGCAGTTCAAATATATGAGTTTCATATATTCACAATTTCATCTTCATCTTTCCCGGGTATATTACGAACCAATTTAATGACCAGCTCCCAGTTGGCTTGTTAGCTCAATTGGTTAGAGCGCTGCACCGGCATCGCAGAGGTCAGGGTTCGAATCCCGGCAAGCCTGATTTTTTCAGGCTCTCTTTTCGCAACTGCATAAGTTGCGTTAATAACTGCGAGGATCTTCTTTAAACTTATTTCTTCCTTCCGCAGTTCAAATATATGAGTTTCATATATTCACAATTTCAAAGTTTGAAATTATAGGCATTGATTTTTATCCACCAAGGAAAATCGTGGAATAAGACATTGTTGGTGACATAAAGTTGGTTAGTGTACCTTGCAACAAGAGATTCCAGAGTCTTGACGTGTTCTTTAGAATCAAGGACATCCAAACATTTTTCCTTCAGATTTTCAAGTGAGGGCTGTTGACAAAGAGATGAAGATTTGTAATTGTACATAATTCATGCTAAACTAGAGCAGTCGTAATCAACTACTTCTACCAAAAACTCTCTAGTTCAGTGGAGTAAAAAGACACACGTTTTAATGGATAACAGAGAAAAAATACAGTTTTGCAATATCATGAACAGGGACACATGACTGTTCTTATTGTCTGGAACCGTGTATAAAATGGAACATACATGTAGGAACATTGACATGCCAACCCCTCCGAACTGCACTTTGATTTGTTTTGTTAAATGTAACGAGTGGAGTTGTCATTTTTTTACATGGCTGACATAAAATTAAAATGAACAATGAATGGACAAATGGATGGATGGAAGGACAGACAGAAGGATGGACGAACGAATGAAATAATGAATATACAGACCTGCAGGGGATCCACTTCCATTTCTGAATCACTGTCGCTGTCTTCATTATCAGAGTTGACAGTAACTGATACATAGCGAAGGAAAAACAAAATAAGTTCTCATTGAGATCATGTTCTCCAGATGAAAGAGCATTTTACAGAAAATATGGTTTAATAACTCAAAGTTACTCACCTGGATGAGGGAGTTGTACTAACAGAATCTGTAACACTTGAATATAACTTTTCAAAACAGCAAGATCTGATGATGAACCTGAAAATAAAAATAATTTATTACACCAATGCTTCATACAAGATGAGACCAGTTCATGCATTCACATAGGGCAAGTTAAACAAAACTTACAGTTATGTGTAATATCAGGGTAACTGCTAATGTACATGTAAGATATTGATTTTGACTGGGCAAAAACACAGGTCTGATGCAATAGAGAAGTGTGGTGGTAAATTTTATGCAACAAAACAAAACAAGAGTTTGCTGAGTGTCCAAAAATTTGACATTTCGACTCAGACAGAAAAATTGTCACCATGCACCAATAGAAGGAGCACCATGAAAACCTCTTTCCAATATTCAATATTGATGATTTTTTTTGTCCAATATTAAATGCAAAATTTATTTTAAAAACTGTGAGAAAGTCTAATATAAAATTCCATGCCAGCTCTGATTATAAGTTCTCAGTGAAGCTACTTTGATTACTTTTTCTACTGATTGAACGAAACTGGCCAGGCAAGTTGCATTAAGGTCATTCCCCCGAAATAAAATTTAACACATGATTTTTGTCAAACTTTCACAAGTTGTTACCTATTGTGCAATGTTTTGTGCAGTGTGTAAACTTCAAACTGGCTTGAAGCTGCTAAACATGTCACTCGCCGCTTCGTTGGTTGTTCTTGCGGGTGATGTAAGCTTAAATCCTGGCCCGATAAAGGATCCATGTGTTCTGTGTGCCAAAGGTTGTCGAGCGAATCAAAAGGCCGTACAATGCGACGATTGCGGTCGCTGGTTTCATGCGAAATGCATGAACATGAATCATCGTGAGTATCTTGATGTCAGCGATTCGACGGCCAACTGGTGTTGTACGGACTGTTTGTTTCCCGGACCATTTTCACCTACAAATTCTGACTGCAACATGAAAACCACGGCTTCAAACGATTCGAATGATCCTGATCCTGAAGTTCATCTGGTAAGAGGATTTAAGATCGCCCACCTGAACATCAACAGACTTATAAACAAAATGGATGACGTTCGCGAATTAATGTCAACTCATGTTTTTGACGTGCTCGCACTAAGTGAAACTTGGCTTTCTCCGAACATAACTCACAACGAAGTCGATATACCTGGATACACGGTAGCTCGAAAAGACCGCACTGGATCGGCTAAGTTGAACGGGGGTGGAGTTTTGCTTTATGTGCGAGAGAACATTCCTTTCACTGTGAAAAATGACTTGGCAGCAAAAAATGAAGAACTGTTATGGATCGAAATTAACAGGCCGAAGTGCAAACCGCTTTTGATTGCCGCTGCGTATAAGCCATCGCTCCACTCCTAGCTAGTTTGATTAACAAATCCTTCGCCGATGGAGTATTTCCTGAGCTATGGAAGTCAGCAAAAGTCGCTGCATTATTCAAAGGCAGAGATAAGACACTGAAGGATAATTACCGACCGATATCAATCTTACCAACCATCAGTAAGATTATAGAGAGATCAGCGCATGTTCAGTTATGTTCCTACTTAGAAGAGAACAAGCTGTCATCACAATCACAGTTTGGTTTCCGCCAAAAGCGCTCAACATCTACTGCCTTAATCACCTTCACAGATCAAATCCTGGAGAGTATGGACAAAGGATACGTGACGGGAGCAGTGTTCCTGGATTTACGCAAGGCGTTTGACACTGTTGACCACTTCCTCCTTATTAACAAGCTCAAGGGTCTAGGAGTGGCAGGAAAAAGTCTGGCATGGTTCCGCTCATATCTCTCTGGTCGAACTCAGCAAACGTTGTGTGAAAATGAACTGTCTCCCCCAGCTAAAATCACCGTGGGGGTACCGCAGGGTAGTATTCTCGGTCCGTTGTTATTCTTAGTGTACATAAATGGCATTCAATCTGTACTAAAACACTCAAGGATGACTATGTTTGCTGATGATCATGACATGGCATTTTACTGTCATGAGAATTCGCCAAATGATTTGCAATTAAAGCTAAATGTGGACCTGGCAGCAATTACATCCTGGCTACACGACAATAAGTTGACATTAAATGTTGCAAAGTCGAAGTTTATGATCATCGGTAGCCGTGCGAAACTGAGTCAATTTAATGATATAGCTCTTGACACTAATAACGATCGGCTGGAGAACGTTACGGAATTCAAATACCTTGGCGTGACCATAAATCAGTACCTAACCTGGCACGATCATATTGACCAAATACAAAGCAAAGCTGCGAAGAGGTTAGGCGTTTTAAAGAGAATTAAGCATCTGCTCCCTGTTTATGCAAGAAAGATCTATGTCACAACAATGGTCATCCCAATACTTGAATATGCAAGTATCGTATGGGGCGACAAAAACAACAAAGTTTTAATGGATTCTATCCAAGTTCTCCAAAATAGAGCAGCCAAGATGGTCCTGGATAGGGCACCACATTCGTCTTCAACTGAAGCACTTGTAGATCTGAATTGGGTGAATCTTACAACCAGAAGACAAATGAAACGCTGCCTTTATATGTACAATTTAATAAACTCGGACAATAGAAACAACATGATCATCCAAGGTTCGGACCATCACAGTCACAACACTCGGTCAAAGGACACTGTTCGAATCATAAAATCAGCTACTAACTGGGGACTGCTTAGATCCCTAAATAGTGCCTTACTTGACTGGAATGCCCTGCCTATGGAGATGAGAAACCTATCTTATAATGCTTTTAGAATATCGTTACATAATAGGTTTAAATTTTAAAATAGCTTTCCATTTTCTTCTACTTTTAAGTAGAACTTAGGTGTTTAATCCCTCTTAATTTTTTAATATTTAAATTAGCATTTTAGTATTTTAGTTAACTTTATCTTGTTATATTTTCACAGTGCCCTATTGAAAACCACCTTGTGTGATATAGGCCATCTGTATAAAGAATTGTATTATTATTATTATTATTATTATTATTATTATTATTATAATGTTTTGAAATACAATTATTAAAAAAAAAAAAGAATAGGTCCCCATGTCCGTTTACGAGATATCATCGTCTCAAGTTACCCCATAATTCCATGCAATTTCACCTAACAAACACATGTTTATTTGATCAGTTTACGCTACTTTCCATAGGAACAGGAAGCACACAATTAATTAGCAAATCCCTAGTTACTCGAGGGACTGGTTATGAAACCTTGCAAGTTTCAAAGGCCAAAACAAAGGTGCTGCAATTTATGTTGAAAGTTCTACGACCGTGCACAATCTTTTGTTTTACGTTTGCACACTATGGCTGAATAACTTAACAGTGACATTTATATTGGTTCGTTGCTCATGCAAAATTCAAACCTACTGTAATTGTTTGTGCACGGTCAAGGCTAAAACCGGTAACAAAAACATAAAACAAAAGACTTTGCTGAGCTTCATAACCAGATTCTTTTATTAACTATGGCAAATCTTGAAACAATGTACTAGATGTAAAATATCGATAACAAGGAACAATTTACTAGATGTTTTATGGCAGATGCTCGAAGCATCAGACGAAATTGACTTAAAACCTTCCTTGTGTGCGCGTTCTCCAGGTGCTGATTTCATCTCCGTGAGTAACACGTTTCTAGTAATAATTTTTTTGGAACGTGTGTTTTTTTCGAACTCTTTGAGCAAAAAGAGGATGAATGGTAGGTCAAAAATATGTGGAGAAAAAGATAGGTCGCCATGCTTGTATAACAGTATTTGACTTTTGTTTTCTCTGTGAGGTTAGCCTCATAGGAAACCTATTACTCCCTGGACAGCAAGTCGGGTACAGTGAGGATGTGCAATGCAATACAGGGCAATGACCTTAAGTTTGATGCCAAACATACTGCTAAGTTCTGATGTTTTTCCCAATCAAAATTAACACTTTCTTCTGACATAAGCAAAAACTGCAAAGTAGTCCATACCTAAGTGCTTCTCGGCAAATGCCAACACTCCGAACAATAGCCATGGAGAAGGGTTTACCATACTGCTACTCCCCCCTGAATTGTCTGCTTTTGATAACAGTGTCAGGAGGGTCTCTAATAAGTAGCCAAAAGGGAACCGTACGGATGGTTCAGCCATTGACGGCAGCAGGAAACATGTTACCTGCTCTGACAATTCAGGACAAAGGATGTCAGATATGAATGCTGAAAACACCTCATGCCTGCAAAAAAGTGGTTGCCATTAAATATTTTGATAATAATTACCAACAATCTTATGTCACTCTTAAGGATTTTTTTTTATTAGTTATAATGGCAATAACGTGATTTCCTCTTCATGGATAATCACACTGGTCAGACTACCAAGATATTCATTCCCATAAGGCTTTAATAAGAGTCATGCACTCAGCTGTGTTAACTACATTGTATTTTGTGCATGGAGTCTGAGGACAGACCAAAGCATTGATCTTGCAGATTGCCTGTTTGCCAAAAAAGACACTGGATGTCTTTATTCATGGTTTATGCAAAATTAACATCTAACACTGTCATAAAAAAACTAATGTTCAACAAGGGGAATACAGTGTACAATAAGATTACATACATGTACATTTATAAATGTGCCTGACATATGACGTCCCTTGATTCCAGAAATGGTGCAGAACAATACGGAGGATGCATTGAATATGATCATACAGTCAAAGACATGTATCTTTAGCCAATATCAACAAATGACAATACACCTGTACCTATTGTTGGCAGTAAACATGACAGTTTCTTCTTCAGTGCAGCTTTGACTGCTGAGTTGAAGTGGGTTCATGACAAGGTCCTTGATGGCGGCAGCCAAGGGAGTAGGAGGCGTGGTAGATGGCTCCAGGCTGGACGGCACTCTGGCATTCAACAGCGCACGCAGATATCTAAAATATCCTGGCACACAAAGTAGCAGCAAATTTTAACAAAAATGTATAAGATGTCATTACTGTACTTCCTCTGTTAATAAAAGTGTTCAGAGTGGAAAGACAATGGACACAGTGAAAAGATTTCCAAAGGAACACTGGAGCAACACCCTTGGGAAAAAAGGTCCTCTTGAAAATCTCAACAAAACTGTGCAGTGTATGGTATTTCAACATGTAAGTTAATGACTATATCATGCACCCAACACCTTTAGTTTATAACGATCACTTTCTGCATGAATTCGGGTTGAAATCAGAGGGTTGCAGGTTGCAGGTTTCAATCCTGTTATCCAGGGTGCAGGTACAGGGTGCAAGTTGCAGGGTACTGGGTGTAGGCAACAAGGTACTGAGTGCACGATGCAGGGTGCAGCAATAATGAGGACATGAATTTTCTTGAAAATAAAATTGACAAGGTTCCTGTGGTGTCAGGAATAACAGACGTGGATAGCAACAGCAATATAGCAACAGCAATATAAAAATACAGCATAGCAACAGCAATATAAAAATACAAAAGATGTGTGTGGGTCAATTCAGAGCTGCTTTAGCTGTAACTTACTGGAACACCTTACCATTTCTAGTGAGGTACACTGTCACCATTGCTGCATCTCTTCTGCTTCCAGCAGGATCAACAGGATTGTGGAATGAATCATGGGATGTGAACACTTCTAACATTCGTAGCTGAATGGCGACAGGTTTGGAATCTTTCAGTGAGGACTCTAACGATCTGTGGAGAAAATGATGGTTTCAACAATTATTACCGAAAGTGTAGTAATGAAATTATATTACATGTAATTTTAATATATGATCAGTGTTCTTAGTGGAATACTGAAAAACCATTAAACATAATTTATACCTGCATGGGGTGACTCACTCCTAACAAACGTTTAAGATGAAATTGTTATTAGGAAGCCATAATTGGGTGACAGGTAAATCTACCATGTAGATGTCAATAACACTATCACCTGATTGATTATAACACATGAGTCTACAACAACATACCTACTACAAATCAACAGAAGACATTTGATCTGGTGAAGCCAGCTGGCGTGATCTTCAATTTGTAACTGGTGCACAGTTTTACGATTCTTAAGAAGAAACTGACACAGCCATATCTGACAAACGAAAATAAAAAAGATGATTAAAATAGGCCAGACCTACATATATAATTATGTACTTAGTGTGGCCATGGGAGATTCTATCATAATGCACTCCTTACCTACATGTATGACTGGATTCTTTCATAATGCACTCCTTATCTATGAGGGTGTTCTTTTGTAATGCACTCCTTACATTGTACAAGTACATGTACTCTAATAAAGTATTTTTATTTGAAAATGGATTATAATTAGTTTTTGTGCATTTTAATCTGTCGTCCACACTAAAACAATCAAAATTGTCACCGGCATTTCAAAAGTGTCCGATTTTGCCCTTCCACACAAAGCAGTTTAAGGAGAAAGATCTCTTAGAGGGGAACACCAAAATGATTGGATAAATGGCAACAAGGAATGGATGATGGTTACACATTGTACCACATGGGAACAGACATTGTTGGCAAGACATTGTGTGAAAGCAGCCTTCCTCTATGAGCCTCAGCCCTGACTGAGGATTTGTTAATAGTCATGCACGTATATTCAATACTAACTGATAATTTAAACTGTAGCTAAGTAAAACATTTTCTCCTTACCAGTCGCTGGGTGTCTTTGGAGTGGGAATGAAAGAAAAGAAGCTTTCTTAACAGAACTCTAACATCAGATGCAGCTGGAACATCTTTTGATTTTTCCATTGTCTGAACAGTTTCATCAAAAGAGTTCCTTTGAAGTTCATACTGAAAGACAAAAATGTTAAAGAAATATCATCACTGTACGTGTATACCTGGGTGATAGCTCTTCTAGCTGGACAGCTGAGGGAAATCACCCTATTAGTGCCTTTTTACACTCACTTATATCAATGAATTTCACAGTGTTGTTTGCCACAATGATATCTCAAGAGCATCATATCATAGAAATCTGCACTCATTTCAAAAATGACTGTTTTTCTTTCACAGAACATGTAACACTCTATGTAACACTGTTTAGCAATTTGCATGAGCGATACCAGCTCTTGTAAGTGGCAAACTATTTTATATACTGCTACAGTTACTGTAGTGGCAACTCAACCCTTTACATGTAAGTCCCAATAGTGACAAGCATCTTAATTATTTCTCATTACGGTATTACTACTTAGTCAAACAAACAGGTCATGAGAATAAAGAAAATGATCACCAATGAACAAATGTCTTGATTTTTAATCAAAGTCTCCCTACTAGGAGAATAGTAAGGAGAATAGGGATGTTAATATTGGGCGTTAAAGGGTTACATCATGCCCATAAGCAGCCAACTCCAGTCTAAGTGCCAGCCTTTTGGTGCTAAGTAAATTTTCTTTGATGAAGCGCGGACAGGGGGTGGGAGGGAAGGGTTTGTGGGAGAGGACCTTCCACAGAGCTGCCAAAACACGCAGCAAAAAGATCCAGTCATGGGGACACTTAGTTAAGCTCTACCACCATCATACGGTGACATGAGCCAGGGGATCCTGTATGCATCACATGGTGACATGACCTTAGAGTCTTCAAAATAATACCATATGGTCACATGACCCAGGGGAACTTGTATCTAGCCACAAGCTGATATATCTCTAGGCACCTTATTCACCACATGTTGTTTACGTACAACGATGTCTAACACACAAATGTTACAAGAAATTACCTGTTGATTTCGCACCCATACACCTCGTAGGAAAGACTGAATTTTGAGGGCACTGGCATTTTGTCTTCGCAGAGCCTAGGATTCAGAGCACAGTTACAAATGACTGAGTGCAATTTAAGATTATTCATTAATTATCCATGAGGAAAAAATGTACATGTAACAATTCATACATTTCCAGTTTATTGTTGTACACCGGAAGATCTCTAACAAATCAGTTAATCAGTCACTGAAAATGTCAGTCTTGTCAGTCATATAGTACACTAAACATCAGCTGTAAGTCTTGAAATCACATATTAAGCAATCAATCAATCAATCAATCAATCAATCAATCAAACCCAATATAAATGCACTTGGAGCATCACCTCTCTTTTCTGTCGTTCTGCCTGAGTCCTTTGAATCAACGACGTTCTTTGTTCCTATCATACAATGACATTTTCACAACTTTTTAATCAATAAAGGGGAAAACACATCACTCCCTTAGTACTTTGTCTAACTCTTACAAGTTCAATTAACCTAAAAAGCAATTTTGTTTAATAAAAACAAGCCAACAATTCTTTATTGCTTACATCGTATCAATAGCCACCCTATTAATACACTCTTCTAATTAACAAGGCCAGTTTATTTTGGCTCATAAACCTCATTCAGTCAATCTCTAATATCAAGAAACTTTTTCATCCAAAAACCACATTAGCAAGGCCAGATATTCTGTGACCTGCTGGTGTCTGGATACAGTCAACTCTCTTTACAACGGACACCACTGGGACCAAGATTTTGTGTCCGCAACAGAGAGAGAGAGAGTCTGAAATAGCCATGGGAGTTGTTTTCAGTAATTCTTATTCCCTGGGATTTCAGCTCCTGTCTATAATAATGGGGGTATCCATAATAGCAAGGTGTCCACAACATGGGAGTTGACAGCTCTGTGCACAATACAGATGAATTCAATTCATAAGTACAATCAGATTGGTTGCCCAAGCATTACTATAAATTATATACATGTACATGTATACCCACTAACTTTTTCTAAGTCAGATGTGTGAGACCTGGATTTTCAAAGACGTTCTGACTATTTCTGAATGTTGCTGAAAATTTCAGAACATGACATTAATTGCTGAAGATTTCTTAAGATAGCTTGTTGACTTCCAAATGTGCCAATGATGTTGAACCTGTATGAGTGAGATTAATGTTCTTGAACTGCAAGCAACCAGACTCACACATAATGCCAGAGAGCTGGTAGGTACAACACATACAATTTGTATTTTTCGTAACCTAGACAACCTGCATTTTGTCACGACTGCATGCATGTGAGCCCTTGCAAATATTAAGGGCTGTTGAAGGGAAATAAGTCACTAAAAATGGAGGATTTGATCCGATTTAACTGACCATTTTTTGGCCATAGGGTAGCGTATTTCAAAATAAACCTTTACAAAAGTCAACAAGCCCTGCATTTGCCTGGCCTCCCACTCCCTCCTGAAAAAAGCCTCATCATTATTACATCGGTTGCATGTGGAATGGTTTTGACTTTCCCACCGCAGAACGCATCGACATTATCAAAAATGAAGCCAAATCTTTGTTCTTAAGGCTTCAAACAATTCAGGCATAGAAATAAGGAGACTTACGTACATTAGCCTGTGAATTCTGACGGAGAAGTTATAAGCTTAACTCTAAATTTCTTTATGTGCATGACGAAATCATGTATTTTCTAATGTCATGTGTTTAGCTTTCAAACCTAGCCAAAAAATACCTTTTTACTTGCACCTCCTAAGGAAACAACTCTTCTCGTCTTATACTGTCCATCAAACGAAAACATCGCAATCCAGGATGTGGAGCAGAGTTCAATTTACCAAAAAAATTCCCTTGAGATAAAAAAAGTGCTGAAGAAGTTTCTGCAAATGTTGTCACTGCTTTGTAACCTCGCCTGCTCACTCTCAAATTGTAACCAGGCCTTGATCGCCTGCCATTGATTCAAACATGGCGGAAAGGTTAAGTTTGCAGCTTGCGTTCGCGTTGATCGCGTTAATTGCTGCTATATTCTACAGCGGAAAAGCACAGTTTGTTTTTAACAAGATCAATCAGATTGTTCATGGAAAGAGAGGTTGCTCCCCGGTCACTAGCATTGGCCAAGTTACGCTACATTATTTTGGTTTCAGAGGTCGAGCCGAAGGCATACGACTTATGATGGAAGACTTGGAAATACAGTACGCTGAAACTAATTATTCTAAAGCAGACTGGCCTGAAATTAAAAAGAAGGGAATAGAGACGGGCTTGTTTACTTTTGGCCAAGGTAAGATTGTCAAATCTGAAAGCAGCTTTTTCGTTTTTTTTAAAGCAAGTTTACAAACTTAGCTAAAAGTTTGTGCATGCATGTTAAGTCGAGTTTTATTGATTTCGCAGTCCTGCAGTTCTGTCTTGAATAGCGAATGCAACTTCAGTGGACACACCATGATGTAGTTAGGTTTATACTCTTACCTTAATAATTAGTTTTGTTCTTATTTACTTTGTGACATCGGTAATGTTCTTCTGTGTACATTTCATTTTGTTTGTAAAATTTTTACCGAAGTTACGATATTATTTATGCCAGTCATTCTTTGCCATGACATTGGACAGATGTTTTGCATATCATAAAAAATTTATAACTATTTTAACATATTTTAAGTGCCGAATTCAAACCCAAGAACTGTAGAAGGCTTTTATTAATGAGTGGCTCTCTAACACTGTAATCAGTTTATCAAGCAGCATAAGCCATTCTTTGCCTGAGCAAAATTTCATCTACATCAACGTCTACATCTATAACTTGCAAAATCCTTATTAGGACAGTTCGCAAGTGATGAGCAAAATTTCATGTAAGTCAGAAGAATCTCAGAAGAATGGATTTCATGCTACAACAAAGTAGAGTAACGTTTCAAAAGCTTAATAGTGAGCCACTGTGGGACAAGGTTGAGAATCAGACATTTTTTACAAGAGCAGTTAAGAAAAATGTAGCTTTTTTCTTGTGTACGTCATGCATGTTATATTGGAGACTAAAAAGGACTTGTTATGGACAAATACAGATAGGACAAGACAACGTGCAAATGGCCAATGAGAGACCATGGATAAGGGGTGGCAAATCTGCCTATATCAACTGTGGTCTGTGTCTGTCTGGTCTGTACCCCCACGCAAGGGTGGTATGAGGTCTCTTTGTGAATTGTACATGTAACTACCATAAAAATCATGTTTTATTTTTTGGGGCACTTTTTTGATGTGTGGCTACACACAGACTGTAACACTTTTGGCAATACCAATCCCAGCACAAATTGCAAAAAAAAAAATTAAAACTGTTTGTTAGTTAAGTCCCTTGAAATTATAGCTAAATATCTGGAATTAATGTAGACCAGGCCATACAGGAGTGTAAATAAAATTATTGGGTATAAAATTTAATACATATATAATATTATGTTTTGAACCTGTTTGTTTTCAGTTCCAGCCATTACAACATCAACTGGATTGCAACTTGTTCAGAGCAAAGGTTTGTGTAATATTCAGAATGGAAAATAACAGCAAGCTGTTAATATCAACTCAACTTGGAAGCCTCAAAAATTACCAGTTCAAGTACAGCTGTAAGCATTGCAACACAGGATTAATCATTTGTTTGATTTATTTCAGTCATTATGCATCACATTGGTCGGTCTGTGGGTCTGGATTGTGACTGTTCAGATATTCACATGTGTGAAATGCTGGTTTATGGTGCAGGTAGGTAGGTCGTAGAGTTTTCAGCTGTATGTGGACTCTAATACCTTTCAACATCATTCCTGACAAACAGTCATCTCAATATCCCTATTCAGTTCTACTGTTACCAGGTTACCAATATGAGGTCTCTGTAATGATCATTCTTTGATTACAACCTTGGTGTGATTATGTTTCAGAAGCATTCTCATCCCTGAAATTTTTGTTTGCCTTTCTTTTCTTTATTTCAGAGGACTTCAGAGGAAAGCTTGGTCCAGTTCTTCATAATTCAGACTTCTCGGCAAAAGTGAGAGATGAGCACCTTCAGTCAGTTGTGTACACATGGCTGTCATACTTTGAGAGACTTGCTCCTGTTAATTCCACTGACAAAAATATTGATGGCTTGTACTTTGCAAGCGAAAGACTGACTTGGGTCGACTTTGTTATTTTTGATCTCTTGGACACTCACATTGAGTTTGGCAAATTAACCTTTGATGGCAAAGCCAAAGTGGTAGAGGTGTTGGCTAATTTCCCAAAGCTTAAAGCATTTTATGAACATTTTGCCAGCAGGCCAAAGATTGCAAGGTACCTTAAGGCAGAAAGAAGAGTTCCTTTTAGGCTCTAAGGTGGCAAGAAACCCTGCAACATTTTTGTTTATCCTCTAAACTGGCACTGTTGACTTGTCTTAAGGCAAATTTTGTAATTTGATGAAGTCAAGATTGACAAAAGGAGGCTCTTTGACAGAAAAAGTAGCTAAACTTTCCGGTTTTGGAAAATGTAAAATGAGTTTTCCAAGCACACTAATAATTTATTAAATTATGGGGAGTGATTGCACAGTATTCATGCAAAAAGCTCACGACAATAAACTCGTTGTACAAAGTAGAAATTATGTCTTTATCCACTAAACTAACTAATCAACTTAGGGTATAACTTTAATAATAATTAGAAGCCATTATGATTAGTCCAAGAGTGGTTTTAAACCATGAAAAAAGGCAATAACAGCTAATGCTACATGGATAAGGCCTACAGTACATGTGCAAGTGTAAATAGACAAGAGAAAACATATTCTTCTTCACAAGCTGTAAAGTCATTCTGAAAATTTTAAAGTGAGAAGGAAGCATTTTATAGGCTACAATATTTAAAACAAAAGTAACTTATTAAATAAGGGATTGTATGTATGCACATCACTGTACCCTAGCTGGATTTTTTAACAATAAAAAAATTCTTTGGTTTCTCCGAACAATTAATTATGAGATACTAGTAACGGTAGATTTATGCTACAACTCCTCTCTTCTTTCCGTTGACCTGGGGCGAGCAGCTAAGGTTGGGAGGCCCTTTTAGGCCCCTCCAAGTCTTTCTGTTTCTTTTGAGTCCCTGTTTCCTTCAGGCTTTACATTCCTTTTTCACCGCGGTCAAACGAGGAAAGTAAGTGGAAGTACTTCCAAAGATAAGGGAATTACTTTCACTGTTTAAAGTTTGATACTTTACTGATCAGTATCCTGTAGATTTACTAAAATGTTTCAAACTTTACTAAAAAAGCTCTAAGTGTTTGAAAACGGGAAACGGACTTGTCGGCACAATTTGTGAGAGTAATTTTGTTCAGGGCGGAACATTTAGATGAGAAAGAAAGTCGTTTATTTGAGAGAAATGAAGATATATTTACACTCACCCACTAACATGCCCCAGTTTTGTAGTCTCGGCCCGGCGTTTATTTAAACCTGGCACTTATACAGCGCCCGTCGCGTATTAAATAGGGGTATTTGTTCTGAACATTTTTGACAGTCGGGGTTTGTCTGCCTTGATGTTTCCGTATGATATTGACACGCGGTTAATATAGATACTGTCTGGTCCCAGCAATGTTTGCAATAACAGGGTTCGACTGTTTTCAATTTTGTTGGAAAAGATCCTTTCCAAAGATATCCGAATACACCAAACTACGTTATCTTACGAATATCCCTTTCGTAGGCGCTGAAACAATCTAGACCGCGGAAGGTGACGTTTAAAGCAGACGAGGAGGAGCAAAACAAGGGGGAGGAAAAGAAGGAGGAGGAGAGGAAAAGGAAGAGAAGAAGGAAGAAGAAAGGGAAGAGCAGGAGAAGGAGGAAGTCAGAAGCAACTTACCACTCAGGAAATGCACGATAACAATTTAACTTTTTCCTCCTCTTTCCAACTTACCTAGACTGCGAGTAGTCTCTAATTTTGGCGATTGTGATTGTGGGGCGGGCAAAATACACACACGCGCGCGCGAAAGTTCGAGGAGACGCGACACGAAGGGAGCGCTGAAAATTAGAAAAAATTTCGGCGCTCCCTTCGCGTCGCGTCTCCTCAAAATTTCGCGCGCGCGCGCGTGTATTTTGCCCGTCCCACAATCGCCATCGCAAAAATTAGAGACTACTCGCAGTCTAAACTTACCCCTTGCGAAGCTTTGTCTGCTTTGTGATGGTATTCCACCCACGCCACCTGAACAGCTATTCCAGATTCTGTTTTACACGGTGATGGTCTCGCAGTACCACGTCGTGGTCTTCTCGACTGTGCAACCTTTTCTTTGTCTGCCACCTCTTCATCCTCGTGTTTAATGGTAATTCCGTTGCGTGCTTCCGCTGTTTCGTCATTTGGATAAACTTTGCTCGACACTAACAGCACTGGTTGTTGCATTTTGCTTCTACCGTTAGTCTCTTGAAACGGAGTCCCTCCACACGGATCTTTAAAAAACTGCTTCAGTGCTGCATGAAATCTTCTGGTTCGGAAACAGTAGATGACAGGGTTGGTTGTGCTAGAGATAAAAACACAGAAGATGGGTAGGAAATCTGGCCAGGCAGGGTCTGAATCGGAGTACAGTCGACTGGCTGCGTGGGCTATAACTGGGACGTAGCTCACTAAGAATGCAATCACTACTATGGCCACGGTTTTTGCCGCTTTGATGTCCATTCTAAGTCTAGCCTCGGCCTGAAGTTGAGGCAGATTTAGGCGTTTCCTCTGTGAAGAGAATATTTTTTTCAATTTAGTTTGCTAAAGCCTGCGAAAGGCAGCAAGCGGCAGGAGCGCGGAGAGGCGGCTGTATTTGCAGGATAAGTTTGCTAAGTTGCTAATTAATGGCGTCGCCACAAGGTCAACTATTGAGTCGCAAAAATGTGTCGGCAAATAAATGATTGCATGTCTGCGTGTGTGAACTTCGCAACAGGCAGCAGCTGGTAAAATGTTGGCAAAATTTCGGTTTGTACTGAGGATACACTAATAACGGGTGGGATAATCTGCTGTTTTTTGAGTTCTAAGAAGGGGTGCAATTGTTGTTCTAGAAAGTGGAAGGGACAACTGTCCAGTAAATTTTTTTTCTTTGAACTTCACTCTGGGTAAACGCTGCCTAAGTCAACAGTTTTTCTAAGTTGTTTGACGTTCTTAATAGTGGCAAATTGAGTCACAAGATCCCTATTCGGTTGGTGCAGGACTTATTTTCCACTTGTACGTTAGCAACTACGATTAGAAACTAAAATGGCAACAAAGATTGGCCACCCAACTAAAACATGATTTTTTTTCCTATTCAAGTTGACATCAATTATTAAAACTGCTCAAATTTTTCAATATATTACGTCAGGACAGACCAACAAACCTGCAGTTTCTTTCGGCGCACGGAGCAGCAGGTCAAAACGCCACATAGTAAACCACAGAAGATAAACACACCAACAGCTGCCGCCAGAAAAGGTTTGTACGTAAGGAAAATAGCTTCGCGGTAAACGGAGACATGAGCATCTTGAAGGTCGATGTCAAAAAGAGGAATCAACGACAGCGAAACCAAGGCAAGACAGATCACCCACTCAACCAGGACTATCACCACGGCTTTTTGCTTTGTCTTCCAGGTAAAATATCTAAGATCGAGGCTTAATGCCAAGAAGAGATTTACTTGAAGCAACAACATGGATGCAAGATTGAGAAGAACAAACAAACGGCTGAAAAAAGAGGAAAGAATCGCCAGGGCCTTTCCTTTAAACCAGCTTGTCTCTAGGACACCCCATAACATGTAGATTGGCACGTTGATGAGAGCGTTCAGGAGATCCACTATACTCAGGTTAGCGATAAGAATGTTTGCATAGGTGCGAAGCTTCTTAAACCGAGCAATAATGGCAATCACAAACAAATTACCAAGCACTGAGAAGACAGCCAGCGTTGAAAAAAGCACAACTATGAAAACTGTTTTGGGAACATTTCTTTCCACGTGCATTTTCGCAGTAAGCACTACGTGAGGTGCCAGATGAGTAGAGTAAGATAACCTCAGATGGATGCGATCCGCACGGTATGTTGGATGTGGATATCTCCCTGGGAACACCGGTTTAAGTCCGTGCCTCATGAAACAATGAACTTTCAGCTCAACATCAAACTTATGCAAAACATTGATATTATAACGGAAGTTCATGGTTTGCAGTTGTCTGGTTAGTAAATAGGAGAAAACATGACGAAGGCGTTAATTGGACTGTTTGTTTCTAACTAATAATTAGCAAAAATGTTTTAGCTTGAAAGTGGAGGCCAAGTTGTTCAACTGCTAAGAATTAGACGAAATTTCCAAAATTTTAAAAATGTTTTGTGAATCGTTTGAAGGATTAGCCTCCAAACGTAAACATTCTTTGGGCTCGTTATGCGCTCCTCCAAGAGCGCTAAAGACGTCTGCCTTGAAGACTATTGAAGGGTGAACTTCCGTTTACTTTTTTAAGCGATTTTGATTTTCAAGCACTCCTCCTGTTTGCAGCTGTTATAGATTTCAGAAAACCCTACCAGCTGTTTAGAAGATTACCTGATTTTATTGTATTTGCAAAATAAACTGACAAGTGTTCAGGGACTAAAAAACAGGAACTGTCAGTTGGAAACCATCAGCCAATTGCAGTTCACAATTTTGTTGGTAACAGTGGACTTACCATCGGACAATGGTCATTTGTAAAACCAGCTACGTTGACATTGCCTTTTAGCCATTTAATTTCATTTTTAGTTTGTTTTGTTTGAAAAAAAAATAAAAATACACGCAAGATAGATTTTGATTGGGATATTGAACATCTAAAATTTTGGCGGAAAAAAAAACAATTGTTACCTGCCCAAGCTTTTCGAAGTATTTGATTAAATGGTACGTTATTTATTAGACTAGCTTAGAACAACAAAGGGTCGGTCGGTGGTTCATTAGTTGGAACATTTAGACACTTTCTTTTATGGCATAAATCACAAAGATGATGTCAAAAAAATGAAAGGTCTTGGGGTAGAATTTGTTTATTTGCACCATACGGTTTAACTTTTTTTTTTGTAAACGCTAAGAAGAAAAAAATTGGAACGTGTGATCTTTAATTATTTGACAAATTAAAACAGCTGATGAAAAGAGAAACTAGGCAATCTACTCATCAATACAATCTTGTTTGAGAGGCTCACAAATACATACATACATACATACATACATACATACATACATACATACATACATACATACATACATACATACATACATACATACATACATACATACGTACATACATACATACATACTTTATTGTCACCTACCCAATGGGGCTTTTCAGGAACAATTACTTAAATTACTAAGTTACTAATAACTATACAAACAAAATTAATCAAATTTAAGAAACATTTACAACATTATCTAAACTTGTAGTCACCAAAATACTAAAAATGAATAAAATTTAGGGAGTATTTACAAAATTGTCTAAAAGCTTATTCTTTAAGATACGTTTAAAAACTTGAACTGAACAGCTTGATTTTAAAAAGGGATCTAAATTGTTCCAAAGTCCAATAGTTCTGTAATAAAATGTTCTTTGTCCTAAGGCTGTTTTAAAAAGAGGTATATCAAGCTTTTGGCCACTCCTGGTTGTACGCTTGGTAACTTGCTCGCGAGTAATGAATTGTGACGACAGATATTTGGGGGCGTGTCCGGAAATGCATTTAAAAGCCATGATAGCTTGGCGATAGTATAATTGGGGAATCCTGAAACCTCGAGTTGGACATCGAGTTCGAGTTCGAGTTCGAGTTCGAGTTAGACTTCGAGTTGGACTTCGAGTTGGACTTCGAGTTGATCTTTGAATTGTACCTACTTTCCTTTCTTTCATCTTTGTTTCAGTTTTTTCATAGATCGTCACGCACCGATTCTCGAGGGAGGGTGGGGAGGAGTCAATTATCATAAAAAATTCTGCACACGGAGAAAAAAAAAACAATTCGAACACTCCAAAACCCACGAGAAATACTTGCTGACTAAGAAGGCGAAAAGAGCTCATTCTCCATCCTCTTCCCTTGCAGAATCAAAATGGACCCCTTAAGTTATCTAGACACATCTATAACCTGGAATATTGATTCTTTTTGTCACGAAATATCTCTTGAAATCACGGAATGCTGAAGATGGTTCCAAGCGCAACATTTGTCATTTATATGGCTATAGATCACACTCCGTAATGCGAAACAAAACATCCTGTAACAGAATTAAACATAAGCCGGTCGTAGATAATATTTCAGATCCTTTATTGTCACAAATATAACATGAAAGGCTGAAAAAAACCTATCAAGTTCCTAAACGAGCCAAATTCAACGAACCTAATATGCCACAAGCGGCATAGAAACCACATTAAGTCGCTTAACAAGCGATCAGAGGTCAAATTTAACTGAGAATAACAAAGAGTGCGAGCCGCAAGTATCCACCGGTTATCAGAAAATTTATGAGATATGACCTCGAGATCAAAGTCTTAAAAAATGCGACGCCTAAGGGAAGGTACGTTTTTTCTTGGGGGGGGAGGGCTGGGGAATTTTGGCATTTTTTTTCCCAGAAAAGTGTTGGCCCTCCCTTGCATTTTAATAAAAAACTTCTAACCCCCCCACCTTTAGGTGACTCACAAAAGTGTGACCCTCCCCTCACTACTACATGGTATGTTCCATGCTGTAGAAACCTCAGAACGTTTTGCTTGTGAACGCAATGTGTTTTGAATATGGATATATTCATCTCGATATTGAATGTGTGCGCGCTGAAACAAGGAAAATGCGAACAATCAATGTGGGATATTTACGTTTTATAGCTGAAGTTTGAATATGGAAGTATTTGAGTATTATAAAAGTTTTGAACATAAAATATCTAAGGGAAAATACACGCGCTTCTGTCTCCGACTAGCCGGCATTACTGTTGGTTATTTTAACAGAAAGGTTTATTTGTTTAGCATGCGAAATCTGCCTCTCAAAAACAAATATTTCCTACATTTCCGACAGCGTGGAGCGCATTGTTGGATCTACTAGTAACTCTTCAGAACTAAACGACTCAGGAGATCAGGCAGCGGATAGCCAACAGCAAGAAGCTGAAGAAACGATACCTGAGTCAATACTTCTTGATACGGACGGAAAAGGACACGAGTCCTCCGAGACAAATTATGTGCCATGGTATAATATACATGTAGAATATTTACCTATAATGTACCTATAATAAAACAACAAATTAAATCAAAGTAAGTGAAAACAAAAACTTAATCTGTAAGAAAAATGGAAAGCAACATCACAAAAATTCTCATTAAAAAATTCTGGAAAAGATGTGTGACCCTCCCTTGAATAGCTCACATGAGGTATGGCCCTCCCCTTTTGGTGCTCATTTTCACTGATGACCCTCCCCTCTGAGGCCCCAGCCCTCCCCCCCCTCCCAAGAAAAAACGTACCTTCCCTAAGTTGTAACGGCTCAATTCAGTCACTATATAAAAATCCTCCAAACTAGACCCACTACAAAAACACAAGAAGCAAAATTGGTCAAATGACCGAGATAAGGCGCAGCGAACAAAGACGTCAAGTAGGAGTCGCGCAGGCCTTCCAACCCCATTTTATATACCGTTAGCTGTGAAATCGCAACCGATTTAATTTAATTAATTGATTGGTAGAGACTTGTTGCCCCCTACTCCACTAAAATGTGCTACTTTTATTAGTAATTGTCCGTAGCTTCCGACCTGTACATGGTACAAGTTCGAAAACCTTCAACAACCTGAACGAACTGTAGAACTAACTCCTCAAGGAAATAAATAAACGAATTCAAGTTTGACTTGTTGTAAAACTGCAATGCAGTACTTTAAGCGTCCTATTACTGAATTAGTAGCTTTCTGTGACTTAAATTCAAAATGGCAAACTCACGTGGCTTGCTGCGGGCGCTGACGGTGCCCTGAGCTAAGTGTATACTTTACTTAATTACTTTTTTTAAAAATTTTTTCCAACTCGAAGTCCAACTCAAAGTCTAACTCGAAGTCCAACTCGAACTCGAACTTGAAGTCCAACTCGAGCATGTACGACTCCCGTATAATTGGTCCTTAACGGGTAACCAAGACAAACTTTTTAAGTGGGGAGTTACACTGATCGTACTTTCTCGCGCCACTAACGATTCGACATACATAGTTCTGCACAGCCTGCAATTTCCTTATATTTTTCTCTGTGGTATTTGCCCAGACGTTCGAGCAGTAATACAACTTACTGAAAACCAAGGCATTTATCACGGTTAACAACGACGTTCTGTCAAGACAATGTTTGACACGGCTAATTTGCGCGAGGCGTGCGATACATTCCGATACTGTGGTCTTAATATGATCATCAAAAGTCAAGTTCGAATCCAAAATCACGCCGAGATCCTTGGCTGATTGTACAGGGGAGATGTCTTTTCCCAACAAAGACAAACGAAAATCATGGAGCTTCGAAGTCATCTGTCGGCTCCCGAAAACAATTAATTTCGTCTTGTCTGGATTTAGTAATAGCCGATTTCTGAAGCACCAGTTGCGCACACCGAGGAGATCTTCGTTCATCTCCTCAACAATCCGTCGGGTGTCTTGTGAATGAAAAGAAACAAACAATTTTGTATCATCTACATAGCATTCAGTAGAGCAATTCCGTGGAGCTTCCGGTAGATCATTAACGTATATACTAAATAACAAGGGGCCCAGGATGCTACCCTGGGGTACTCCATATTCAATTGGTATTGGATTGGAAACAGTGGAGTGAATTCGTACAACTTGATATCTATTTGTGAGATAACTGTTAAACCATTGTAGCACACCAGTTGAGGCGCCAACGTCTTGTAGTTTTCGTAACAGTATTTGGTGGTCGACACTATCAAACGCTTTGCTCATATCTAGGAGAACACAGGCAGTTAATTTCTTTTTGTCTATTCCCTTAAGAAATGCATCGGTCGTGCGAAGTAATGAAGTGGGCCAACCCATGCATGAAAATGAAAATTGCCCCTGATGAACAAAACAAAACAAAACACATATAAAATAAAAAACAAAAATAGTGTATTTAAGAACCGGAGGGTTATTCAAATAATAATAATAAAATAAACCTTAGGGTTATTCAAATAATAATAATAAAATAAACCTTTATTTCGGTATCGTGCGAAGTAATAAAGTGGGCCAACCCATGCATGAAAATGAAAATTGCCCCTGATGAACAAAACAAAACAAAACACACACAAAATAAAAAACAAAAATAGTGTATTTAAGAACCGGAGGGTTATTCAAATAATAATAATAAAATAAACCTTTATTTCGGTATCCACGGGGTCCTAAATGACAATTACGTACTCTCCCTAGGGGCTGCACTAAAGATATTGAAAATATACTCCACTTTTTCGTTGGGAATGAGTTTTGTTGATTGAAATTTTCAGGCAAGAGGAGCCATTTCCATCAATTAAATTTTAGGATAGCCCACTTTGATATTGATCCACTAATACATATTCTTTTCCATTGGTCGCACTTGAAAACTGCACCTTTTTTAACCTTAACCAATCAACTTCAGTTTTAAAAAATCGATTATACTTTACGTACCTGAAAATATAAACACTATCATAACTTCATACTTCATCACAACTATCATACTTTTTAATCGTAGTTTCTTTCTAACCCGCCCTTAATTCCAAATCTTTTACAATGTAACTATGGCATAAAACCTACAAACAAACTTACTAAATATACTTTTTGTTTGTAAAATCAGCCTGTGAGGAGGTTCCTTACAGTAGAAAAGGTCGAAAAGACATCACCCGAAAAATCAACGTTTTCAGGAGAGAAATTATTCTTTGAGCCACAGTCCAGTCACAGTGACTGATAAATTCATTTAGATATAGAATGCATCACCTGAATTTCCGTCAGGAAAAACAATTTACCGCAAATGCGTTCAAATTCACATAGTGACCAACAACCTGGCAAATAGAGTTAACGGTAGGTCGCCATACCTAAGTATGTGAACCTTAATTAAGAGAAAAATGGCTAACTTAGCAAAAAGCCGCATAGCCTGGAAAAACAGGTGAAAAATTCGCAGCACCACTACAGGGACCCACGAAGATGAACGCAACAATGTTATACTGACGACGTTGCGCAACTCAGATATGAGTAGTGCTTCTTATTGCTTCAACTCATTCTCGACCCCAGCTTAACCCAATTTCTGTCCGCTACTGAGGAGTTAGGAAAAGGCCTGGAATTGCTATATGTACCAAAAAGTTAAGAAAAAGTGATCAAGAAATGAAAACTACATCTATCACCCAGGCCGCCATCTTTGTTTATTTCATTGGCGCGCACGTTTCAGGAATCTGGGTACTAGGAAAATGATTAACCAATCAGACAAAGTCTCTTTTGTTCGTTGTATGTTCATATTTTTCGCGTGTAACATATTGTCCAATCAGAAGCCTTTTCATTGTTCTAACGGAGACCAATCAGAGCCGGATCCGCCCCAGGGTTTCCCAGAACTCTTCCCTCCCTCCGTCATGCGCAAAAGAGAAGAGCTCTGGGGTCGAGAATTGGGTTCAACTTTGTGGATCAACACAAACATGTAAATTCTTCCGTTTGAAACAACGAATTTCTAAGTTCAATAAACCATTTGAAATATAATAGAACGTAGGTTTCTTTAGACGCAACAATTTAGGTGCCAAAGACATAAATCAATGAAACTTGCTTTGTTTGCTGTTATATCGTCGGTAGTGGTGCCGGGAACAAAACAACAAAACAGTACAAAGCTATGCACCTTATCCTTTGTTGCCAGTTTTATAATTTAGTTTGCTAAGCCTCTTAATAATATTTCAAACCCAGTGTTTACATTACTTAACCATGGCAATAGAATTCTTCTGTTAAAAATCACACCATAATATTTTAACGTTTAAAATACATCCAAACAAGACGTAAGGTCAAAAGAAACATTAATGTTGTGCTGGGAGCTTTTTTAAGACAAAACGTAAACGAATGAAAACTGTTGTAGTTTTCAATCAAACACAAAAACTGCTGGGATGGCATTTTAAAAATGGTTATCTATGGACATCAAAACTAAAAAGAGATTATTTCCTTCTTTCCAGTGGATAAAGACAACTTTAAGCTGTCCAAAGAAAACCGAGAAATTTTTGTTTCAAAAATATTTACTTGGAAGACCGTTTTACAAAGATACAGATTTAAGTCAAATGGAATGATAACAGCCAATTAGCGGTGTCTGTAACTGAAAGTTGATTAAGGCTAATTCATTCCTCTCCTTGAGAAACAGATCTTCGCCAATCATCATATTTATTGATTGATATTAATCTTGGGTGGGCTTGACTATATTGTTTTTATTTTTTTCAAAATAACTTAGCCAGGTAGCCCTCAGTTAATAGATGATTAAGGCTTCTAGATGGAAATTTGGAATCGAAGCTCAATAAACGCTGGCTCCAACGAACCCTTAAAGAACTTGAGATTCTTCCACTGTCTCATTCCTGAAATAAAATTCAAAATACCTAAGTCTTTTTCTTAATTTTACTTGTCTTATGCCAATAAGAAAGACTGTTAAGAATTATTTCACGTCTTTTTACCTGACAATGTTCACTAACAATAATAAGAATTTCAGAAATCTGGAGTCACTTCTTCGACAGCCCAAGACACTGTTCGGCCATTTAACCTCTCCTAGAAATTATATAAAAAATATTAAATTAAATAATTTATTTAAGTTAATTAAATAAAAATAAGTGATGTTGCCATATGCACCATTTAATAGCAATATTCTTCCTAGGATAAGATTGTTTTTATCACAAGAAAAAGGAACTATCCAAAAATAATTATTTTTAGCATAAATTCCCGTGGAAGAATACAAATAATCCATTCATTGAAGAATGTGCATGTTTTTTTGTTTGTCCGGACAGATATCTATACTAATTTTAAGCCAACGGAAGGCTATATATGGCATTTAATTATGGCACTTTTTTCTCATGCTGACTATTCCAAAAAATCGAGTCGTTTAAGAACTCATAGTTTCGTGGCGATGAGTTCATGTAATGATGATGTTGATGATGATGATGATGATGATGATGATGATGATGATGATGATGATGATGATGATGACGACGACGGCGATGATGATAATCATGTAGGACAAGATTGAGTGAAGTAATTGTTTGAAAAAATTCTTAACTACAGGATAAAATGCCAATAACCCTGAGAAAAAAAGGAAACAGAAGGAAAGCAAATTTTCCTACTTCTTTTGAAAACGTGAGTTTCCCAGTGAACTAGTGCCGATATATTTTGTCACATGTCTTAGGTAGGAAACCAATCAGAATTCAGAAAACTGCAAAACGCTGTGGCAAATATATTAGAATAATAAATGTTTACCTGTTGTTTGGAGTTCCAAGATGAGCCGTATCTATAACGGCCTCTACCCCACCTTCTAGAAATGAAGAATGACGAGTGTAAAATTAGAGTCAACTTTGAACCAGAGAAAAGTAACAGCAAAATTTGTATCCGAACCTTAAGGTCTGTCCTTTGCAATTAAAAATTATCCCCATTTAACCATTTCGACCTCTATATTAAAGCTTTTCAGTGTTTTTATGGCAGTTATCTGATGAACACAAGAAGGCGTTTTGACGAATGGGAAACTTTTCTGAAAACATCATCCAACGGCAGCTGTAAAGGGTGTCTCAATGTAAAATAAAATATGCACAAATACCAACAGGAAAGTGTTGAAACCAAAACTAACACAATACGCAGAGTTACGAATAGTTCATATTTCACTGGTGTTTTTGAATATTTCCTTTCAGATTGAAAGTAGCTATAGCTGTACAAAGAAGGCGTCTTTCTATCCAGCGATCTAGGTGAACTCGAAACGATACTATTTCTATTACCATTATCGCAATCTCCATACGTTTTTGTTAGCTTTTGGTTTCAGTTCTTTTTTGATTACCACTCACCTATCATTGACGATTCTGTTGTTTCCAAGCGCTCCATTTACGTACCGTACTTTGGACACGTCTCCATAATCCCGCAGATCAAACTTCTCGCCGTAAGCCGTACGGGCGTTCACCCGCGCATCTGAAACAGATATTCTCGAACCTGGTGCATCGTAGAAACTTGGCGGATCAGCTATGAATGAGTTATTGTACTGACCTAGTCTGCCTCCTGTCTGGGAATCATCTTCATAAGGAACAATGGTGGGCGTGCTGGACATTTGACTGGAGGTGTACACACGAGCAACTCCATTGGTTCCCGAAGTTCTACGACGCAAGGAATCGGACGGATCAGTGACGATATATGGAGTACCTTTCCGACCGGATGTAGAGTGGGTTGTATAACCTCGGTATGTGCCTTCTCCACTGGTACTTGAGTTAGCAAAGTAACTTCGTGAAGTAGTTGAGACACCTTGTCGATTTGATGCACTGTTATAATAAGAGTCGGAAGGAAGCATTCCCGAGGATTTAGCCATGTTCTCTCCAACTTGTTGCAAGTTAAATCTTTCTGGTCGTGGTGGTACGGCATGTACTGTTATGACCGTTTTTCCTCCATCGTTTACATACGAGGTGGCTTGTCTTGTGGTTTTGTGGCCTTCGTGAATTCGCTGAACAGTATACATCGGTACAGAGTACGGCTGGTTTCGTCTTAGCACAATCTCGTTACCACCAACCTTTAAGGAAACAAATTAAAGAATATGGAGGGGTGACATTTTTTTAGGAAACTGTGGTCAAGGGCAACGCTGAAAATCCAGGGTATTGGGTTCGAACCCCACCAAGATCAAAGAAATTGTCTCAGTACTTCGTGCAGTCCACGTGAGGGCAACGCTCACACTGAAGTTATATTCAATGCGATCTTTCCAGCACCTCAAAAACTTACTCTACAGCGTAAATTTCGGATTTTATTGTTGCCGCTTTAAATGGTTGCTCTTCCAAATCTTCCAGGGCACGCCATTAACCTTATGACGATTTTTGTACGTCTTTTGAGGGTCTGGAAGTGATGAGTAAACTTCAAAGATTTTTAAAGATTTTAATAACATTCTTTGGGACTAAATTGTACTCACCTGAAGGCTCTTGCAAGATATGATTCCGGGAAAAGGCTGTATCATTTCTTCACAGTAATAATGGAGCGCCAAAATTCCAAAGAAACACAGACTGTTTTCGAAAGGAAATGGAAAACTACTAAAAAAACATACCCTTGAACTATCTCGACGTGTCCTCCAATACATTCTCTGTTGTTGAGCCCCTGAGCCATAGTGATCGGCGGACATTAGCATGTTACCATGGTAATATCGTACGCCTACGATGTAAGCTCTGCTGGCAGCGCCTCTTCGTTTCCGTCTCATACTTCCAGATCTTCTAATCTCCCTACCAACGCGCAATTTCTTATTTTTGAGCTTGTCGTCTTCTTTTATTTTTAATTTGATTGGTATTCGCGCTGTGCCATCTTGCTCTTGTCCTTCGTAGTAGTTCGTGTAGTACACGCCGTCTTGGTAATGATCTCGGCTAACCGGAATGGTTACAGTGCCGTCAGACTACAATGAATAAAACGAATGCATCGGAACATTTCTTTTACCAGGTAAAAGTACCAAACAGAGATCAAATAATAATAATAACAATAATAATAATAATAATAATAATAATAATAATAATGAGGACGATGATGAAGATGTGAAAACGGTGTTTATTGTTCATAGTGGTAGATGCAAGTTGCAGATCAGATGATAATGATGGCGATGATGATGGTGATGATGATGATGATGATAATGACATGATGATGATGATGATGATGATGACGACGATGATGATGATGATGATAATAAAGACGATGACGATGATGATGATGGTGATGATGATGATGATGATGATGATGATGATGATGATGATGATAGTATTGTTGTTGATGATGATGATGATGATGATGTCGATGATGATGATGATGATGATTATGATGATGAGTTAAGAACTAAACTATCAGGGATCATAAAGATGTTAGTTCATTCTCTCCGTGACTTTAAACAAATTAGCAGCTCCTCGTTTGTTGCAATAACATTTACTAAAACCCAAATGATTTTGTAAGACTTACAGATAAGGCAGAAGGAAAAATACCTCAACAATGCGATCCTTCTGTTGGAGAATTCTGGCCCACGCTTTCCTGAGGAGACCAGACACAACGTTAATAAAAAATAATTGTGATTTAACAGCGTCAAGTAAGTGTCGCATTTCATTCAGACGTTCATAGGAAAATAGACCCGCTCCAAGTTGCTTGTTCTGATTATGGAAGGCGTGCGCGTAGTCCACGAGCGTGAATCAAAATGGCGGCATCGCGCACGCGAAGAAAATTATCGCGCGCTATACACGAACGCACGTTTCATCCCTAACCTCCACGGGGAAATCATTTTACTCAGACATTTGGTATCCAGGTTTTGTGGATTCAAATGTTGGAATGCGGTATCTATGCACTTGTAATTGACTAATTGTCCACGTTTAAATTTTCCACGGACGGATAAGTACCTATAGTATTGCCCTCTCTGTAAAGTAGGGTAATGTGTTCAAAGGAAGAGTCTTTCACCCACCTTCCCCTGGTAGTTAAATCACCAACTTTGATTTTCACCACGCCGTTTTCAACCCTAACAGCATCTGCCCCGTAGACGTCATCAACTTTAATCTTCCTAATGAATGGTACTGCACTCTCCTTGGAGTCTCGTAGCACAATGGCCTTCTCCTCAGGTGCAGCCTGGGCAATGATACACTGGGGTCGGCTGCGTGTCTCCTGTTTTCCTCGAACTCTGACGTGAACATCAACGGCATCATCCTTGGCGCGTCGAGGGTGTCTTCTGAAGGATCTGTGAGTTAAAGAGAAAGGTTTTTTGGCTGCAGAAAATCTATATGTTACAAATTGCAGGGCGTAGTTAACTTGACTGTTACACACAGAAAATAGTCTCCTCCACCTTTTCTTGTTGTATCAGAAGGAATCAAGCAAGGTGGTAACTAAATATGTTTTAATTTAAAGAAAAAATTTACACCATTCGCTATTATCGGAGATATCACTGTGCATTATCCACTGGCCGACTCATTCAAGTGAACGCCCACTCTGACCGAGCTCTTTTCTCAAGAAAAACAAGTCAGTCTATCAATCAACAAATCCGACACGGAAATGTTCACTGACCTTAAACCTATTAGATCACAGGAAAGCGTTCTATTCACATAGAACAATCCATTGCCTACTGTAATGCCTACTCTATACTAGTAGGCATTATATAAACATAGATACCTTCTCTCATAAGATCCTCGACGGAAACTGCGCCTTCTCACAGGTCCCAGCTGCCACAATTTATCCATGTCCTCAGCAGTGTAAGCATTCGGTCGGCCCCAGTTCCCAATCTCAAGCAAGCGATCAACATCCTCCGCAGTGAAAGCGTTCCACCATCTTTGTTCCTCCTTCTTTGGTGACAAGGGTTGTTGTTGAGTATCTATCTGGATTGTAGTGACCCCGCTTTCCGTCTCAACTCCCTTGTCTACAACCTAAAATAAGTTCAAGTTGACTTACTTTCGAGATAATGTAAATTCGAGTTTATCGGAACTTCACTTGAAGTTAAGAAAACATTTCTTAGATACAGGCTTCAATTTTAGGGTTCAACACTTACTTTAAGTTCAGCCTAAACAATGATTGTAGGATTCAAGGATAAGCACTGATTATGATACGATTTAGGGATCAAGATTCTTTCAAAAGATTTGAACTGCTGGATTTTTTTCAGTTGTACGTTCGAATGAAAAGAGGAAAGTCTTATACAAAGTTATAACGAACTGCAACAGCCAACATAATTAGCTATTTTGCAAGTGGAAAATTTACAAATGGAATTTTTACGATTCTGTTATTTTTATTGCAATTATATGTGCGCTAAATGTATATTTTAACCCCACCCCCCCTCCCACTCCCCCCTTTTTATCCCCTTCCTGAAACAATAACAAAAAATGCAAAGTGGATTTCTAGATGGCGGGCAAGACAGGTGAACCCCAGTTATGATAACAAAGGTTACGCAATTTAATGAGTTTCCAAAAGGAAGTTTGGAACGAAAGTTCGGGCTTGATATTGTCCCTTAGTCGGGAAAAAGGCATTCCAAACAATCAGGTTAATTTGTTGCAAATTCAACACACGAAATTGAATTGTTTTACATGCAGTGTCTTCTTACCTCTTGAATTCGTGGTACTGTTCCTCTGTGTTGAATAGGAACACCTCTTAATTCCTCTATTTTGTCAGGCTCCTCAGTAAACTCTGTAATGGTGGAGTCCAGGCGTTGGAACCTATCTGCTCCTACTTGTTCCTGCATCTCAGGAGCAGTCATTGTTTCTGCATCACGTAACTGGACCAATACTGCAGGCCTTTCCGCTTCCGGTTCGCTGCCGACCTTGGGGAAGACCTCACCTGGACTCTCGTCGATTGCTGGGATTGCAGCGGTTAAGTCCTCTTCACGGATGCTACTGATTCGACGTATGGTGCTGTCTACGCTCGTCTGTCGACTGATTTGTCGGTTGATTGTTTCAGTAGTGGAGCCAGTTCTCTGATGAATAAACATAGAAGAATGGTGAGTTAGTTGCCCTTTTCATTAATTTTCGAGTGAGACAGTTGCATACAAATCAAGTATAAAGCGCGCGGAGCGTTTTAACGTAGCTCTTACCACTCTAGTCGGCCGTGGCTCTACATCACCAACCAAAGAACCTCTTTCTGGCATGCCGCGAGCCGTCGGTTGGTATCTTGGAATGTGAACTGGATCCTTGATCTCAACATCTGGCTTCTTCTCCGAGTGTTCTTCAACATAACTCTCCAGCCTGGAGCGAGATCTTGAGTCGTCGAGTGCATCAACTTTACTTTTGAGCAGCTCAATTTTCCTCCTGAGTTCGCTCATCGCTGAAGGCTTGCTTTCCTTGTTCTCTGGTATTGTTTCGACGTCTTCTTTTGGAGAAATTATCTTGTTTTCCGCGGATGTCAACATCTTGTCCCTAATGCTTGCTCGTCTTGGTGAAAGCTCGGATCGTTCGGACAAACGTCTTGATGTTTCTGCCTTGGAGGCCAATCTATCAATGTCGTCCTTGGAACTTCTTCGAGAAATGACGGAATCTTCCCTGGTTATTTTTCTTGTTACAAATTCACTACTCCTCTGAACCTTGTTAGAATGCACCCGTCTCTCTTCCCTGTCTGTTTTCCTGAGCTCATCTCCAGATTCTTGTGCAGATAAAATGAGATCTTTTCGATTTCGAGTAACACTTTCTAGTCCTGGATATGGCAATGGAATAGCGTCGTCTGGTCGCCTAGACTCTCTCGATCTCGGAGGCTCGGGTTGTCTGGAAGGTTCTGTCGGTGTAGACGGCTCTGGTGATCTATGGGGTTCTGGTTGTCTAGCAGGCTGTGTTGGACTTGTTGGCTCATGTGGTTGATCGAGTTCGGGCCGTCTAACATGTTCTGGCGGTCTAGCAGACTCGGGTTGTTTAAAGTACTCTGATGATCTAAAGGGCTCTGGTTGTCTAGAGGCTTCAGGTCTTTTGAATTGTTCACTGGAATACCTGACATCTTTATCGCCCATTCCTTTGGAATAGTAGGCGGATTGATCCTCTTCGGAGACACTGCCATGAAAGAACCCTCTAACGGAGCTTGGACCGCGGTCACCGTTTTTGGTAGACGTCATGGACATGGTGGAATCCGCCCTGAATACTCGTTTGGTTGCATACCCTTGAGTAGATCCACTTCTACTTTCCCTGCTTGAACGCGTCGGTTCGTCCCACGTGTTTCTCGGAGATATCAAAGAATCGTCTCTCTCAGCTATTCTTCTTTCATCTGTTCTTGGCCAACTATCGTCTGGTTTTCTTGAATAAAACCTAGGTTGGTCCTTGTCGGTAAGACTACTCAAGGAAGGATCTTGGTAAGCGTTCCTGCGTTCATCTTGTGAAAAGGTGCCCTCCACCATTCTTAAGCCTCCATCTTCATGAGTTGTGTAATCATATTTCCCTTCTTTAGGATCACCATATCTCTGCGTTTCTTTACTTTGCATCTCATCTTGAAATACTTTCCCGTCTCTCTTAGAACACGCGTATCGCTCAAACGATGATGTGGTAACTCCACTCTGACGGACATCCCTATTCTTGTCCACCTCACTGTCTGGACGAATTCTGTGTGTGGTATAATCAGACGCCTTTCTTGACAGAGACGGGAAATCTCTAGTTTCAGCCTTCAGCTTGGCAATGTCTTCCTTAAGCTTGTCTTGGATCGACGGCTCACGACTTTTCCACCTCGACGAAAAATCGTCTTTGGACTCTCCCCTAGAGGAAGAGGGTGAGGTGCAGGGCTTTACGTGTTCTCGAGTTAATGTTTCAGCTTTGAGTTTAGCGATGTCTTCTTTGAGCTTATCTTGAATCGAAGGCTCCCTTCTACCTGAACAAGGTGAAGTAATTTTCTCCTTCATCGTACGAGTCTCTGTTTCTTCCTTCAACCTAGCTATATCCCCTTTAAGCTTCTCATGGGTTGAAAGCTCCTTTCTTGGTGAATATGATCCCACACTTCGTGTTTGAAGGTAACTGGCACGGCTTCCAACGTCATGCACAAGAGATCTTTCGCTACCAGCTCTCCTTTGGTTACGGAGATTTCTGGAACTGTAGCTGGAGTATATGTTCTTTTCCTCGTCTTCATCTAAGGACCTCAGCTCCCCAAACGATCTGCTTCTCAACCTGTGAAGCGAGTCACGAATGTCACGCTCTCCTTGGCCTGTATAATCGAACCTTGTTGTGTTTCTATCAAGTGATCCGGTTCGCCTTTTTTCTGTTGACAATTCTTTTTCTTCATCAGCTCTGCGTCTTGCTGTATAAGAAAGATACTCCCTTCTTCCGGGTAACTCTTTGTAGATTCCAAGTCTGCTTCTTTCCTTTTCATCCAGGGCTTCAGAAGAACGAGAACGTGTTCTGATCTTTCCTGGACTGAGCTGCATCGCGCCAACAGCTCTGCTGTAATCGCCATCATTCCTATCGTTTTCAATTCGATTAGCTTGCTGATAATCACGGTCATGGGTTGCACCCTCTGAGAATCTTGAAGACTTTGAATCTTTGTCTCTCCATTTATCGGAAAGCGACAAATAGGCACTTGAGGTGTAATTTAAGTGACCACTGCTGTCATCCTCTGAGAACCTTCTCGTAAGCCTTTCTCTTTCACTTGAATTGGAGGCTTGCTTTCTTTCCAAGGCCCTTCGTAGAATATTTGTATCTTCTTGGCTGGCGGTTTGTGGATCATCAATTGTCCTACCTATCCTACCATGCCTCTCCAACGAGCCTCTACGTGCAAGAGAATCTGCCTCGCCAGCAAACATCCTACTTTCTCCTTTACTTTCGTTCAATCCTGCAGATGTTGCTAACTCTCTTGATGCTTTGGCAAAATGTCTATTTTCTTCATCGGCTCTGGTTTTCTGGTCAGGAATTTTCCTTTCGCTTCCGGATCGATAAAAGGAAGATATCACATCTACGTTGTCAGAAGGCTTTTCGGATTTTTTTGCGTCGTTGAGATCTTCATCTTTGGAGTACGAAGAGTAAAATGAACTGATAGGAGCCTCCTTCACATCTTTATTTGTGCTTGAAGCAAAATTTGAAGGGAACGTATTCGTACCCGTGATGCCTTTCAGGTCACGTGTTTTAATAGACTTGCTGTCTTCCCGCGTTTTGTAGGATGAGCTCGATCTTTTGTCGATGATACTTCTACTTATAACAGATCTTGTGACATTTTCAGACACGCATCTAGAATCCTCCTTAGTTAGGTAGTTTTCTCTGTCAATTTTCCCTTCTTTTGGCTCGAAGGACATGTTTGTTGTAAACGTGGTTCGCTCAGGGTCGGTTTCCGATCTGTAATCGCCATATTCTCGAATTTGAGAGCCTCGTGGCTCAAAAGAGTAATACCTTTTTGAGTGCATTCTTAAGGCATTCTATGTTAAGACATTCTTAACACAGCTCCGGAATTTTCCTAAAAAAAAAAACCAAAACGAATAAATTAAAGCCCTAGCAAACAGTATCACATAGTAATGATTTGAGAAATATGGCTCCTTCTTTTATCTTTTTTTTTGGGTGAGGAAAACATCTCATGTATGCAGTTATAGTGGTTAAACAATAGCAGGGTAAAAAAGAGAAATCAGACATAATTAATTAAACAAAATTGGTTTACGATAACTAACTAACATGTTGGATACAATTTGTAGCTTACATTATTTTATTCGCGTGAGAAAGTAAAAGAAATCAAATCACAAAGCAATCATGATCCTTTTGTCTTTGAACTCTTTGATTAAATTAAAATGACATGCTTTTTATCCACGAACAAGGAGCTAATTTTTAAATATGGTCGAAGAATATTAAAAAATGTTAATTTTTGTCTTCGCTTTTGGATTTAAATCGATCCATTTGGATTATGTTAATCTTTAAGCAATGAACCTTAAAGAAGTAGAACACGAGTGAGGGCTAATTTAAAATAACAAAAGGCTATACCTACAGCTTTGACACGACTTACAAATCATAATTAAACAAAGGGAAACGATTTTAAGATAACTTTGTTCTAACGCTTACATGTATTTTGTTTTAAAGAGCTTTTATTTCCACAGCTTTCTAGTGTCATCTACCTCGAGTACTGCATGTAATGTTTATGAAACTGAATGTAGAAGAAGCCAATATCAGCTTTAATGCAAGTTAAATATAGCCACATGTGAGAAATTATATTTACCCTAAGTTCTAGAGTTGAAAAACGCAGTTTTTATCTTAAAAAATAGGAAAGAACAAAACGAAAGCTTCATCTGTTAAGTCTTGGTCGTTTTCCACAACTCGAAACTTTAAATACCTAATGACTTCGCTAAAACTGACGTAGACCTTTTAAAAACCAAAAATAGTATTTTTTATGCGTTCCAAATGTCGAGTATTATATTTTCGTCCCACGTAACCAAGAATATGTGGGAACTGAGATAAGAAACCCATAAATTTTTTACGACATGAAAATCTGAGGCTTTCTAAGCAATATTTCACCTAAACGATTCGTTGTGTGTCCTTTCAGATAGAAAGGAATCGTTTTGGGAGTGACAGAACCTTTCTCATTCCTTGTATTCTGAGATTGCTATTGTTTGAAAACTCTCGTATAGTGTATTGGCACCATCTTTTAAAAGCGAGCTAATTAACCAATACTTCTTTTAACTTGAACAAAAAGGAAAAAAAATTATGACCATGAAGTGGATTTCTCACGAGTCATCTTAATGGAAGCAATTGTTCCACTAAAGAAATTACGTAGCTCAGTTGATGCTGAAATATCTGATGATAACAACGACAAATCCGCAAGGCGTAAAAATTATTGATTTTACGCAATTATACTTTTGTGTTATTCGCCGGACAGTTAATTTTAGTTCGCGATCGCAAAGTAAAATTGGAAAAAGCGCAGCCAAGGGGACGTTATGACATTACCGTCATTCTTAGGGGACTTCTTATGCCTTGATGATAAATACACGTTTTCTGTCTACGAGCTTAATAATTCTCTTATCTTACCCACATTTGCCATTAATCGAATTAATATCTACGTATTCAATTTATATAGCAAAAACTGTTTTCTCCTTCCCCGTGTTTCTCAATTTTTCTAACGGCCAGAGGTGATTAACATTTCTAGTATCAATACACACGTCTCGAAATAGTTGGACAAGAAATACATACGGATCTGCAGTGGTTGTTTTAACTTTTATATGCCTTTGAAGTTAAAGTACTGGCTAGATAACTTATCTGTTTAATTGAAAAACTATAGTGCACTGCGAAAACTTTTAGTACGGATCCTACCGGAAAACATCGCTTTCCTGTTGACGAGGGAGTTCGTGATTTGAACTATGCAAACGAACTAGAAAAAAAAAAGAACAAAACGAGTAAGAAAAATGTCAATTTACCTTAAACTGGGAGTCACTTGCCAACCAACTCACCCAGGACAGGTAAAAAAAACATGAACGGCCTCAAGAGAAGTGTACGGTGGCCTTGCAGCAGCAAACTGTGTTATGCTGTCAAAAAGAATTGCATGCTAAATGAAATAAGCTGTGTGTAATATTGTAATATCGGGGTGGGAAGACTGTTTCCACTCCACTGAATTTTCAAAAGAGATTCAAAGTGGCTCGTCTTAATCAAAACAAAACGCAATATAATTAGTTAGAAACTCGAGGTAACTTGACAACCTAAACCATGCAACGGAATTAAGCGAAAGTTATGTCTGAAGAAGAGTTGAGATTAGTTCAAAATGTTTTGTCTCGACTCTCTACATTTTCAAATAATAACGTCAACCTTCTCCTCTAACAGTAAATGTTATTAAGTTTTTTTATTATCAGAGATCAAATTTTCTACTCTGGATAGAGAATTCTAAATTGCTTAAATATTGAACTACACATTCCAAGAATGTTATTGGATTTGCGTTTCGTTCAGCACCAACTGAAAAATGTGCCAAGTCCGGCTTTCCTTTGCAACTTTGCCAGCTTAAGTGCAAACTGGTTGGTATCCATATACTCTTAATTCTTCTCCACTTCAAATTGTTTTATTCGGGAGTTTAAATTTTCAACCAGTCAAAAGGGTTACCGAGTACAATTAAAATATTACACATGGGTTGTAATCGTTGTCTTGTCCTGTCGCAGAAGTTTTAGGATCTCGTGGAATATTTAACAGAACTAGATACCTACAAGAGCCAATTAATTTATTAGAGAGCCACAACACAACTTTAAGATGTTAAGCCTTTTAAATATTAGGTTAATGCGAGTCGGTGATACTGGCTTTCAAACAAATTCCGGTGCAGTAAGTAACCAAGATAAATCATGCAATGTGATCGATGGGGTACCTTACTGAAATTTCGATGCCTTTAGTTAACCTATTCTCTCAGCTTTAGTTGGCCGAGACTGTTTGGAGTTTTGTGCCAGCTGGAACAACGACATAGATAACCAAATCAATCCACGTTAAAGGAGCTATGTCACGGTATTTTCATTCATTTTTCTGATCTGACAAAATTACTTTCACATTGAAGGAAACCTCAAATAATAGTTTCCTAAGGTAAAAAAAACACCAAAGAAGAATTAATGAACTAATACTAAACAAGGATGGTTACGACTGAGGGAGGTTAAAACGGATTACGAATGTCAAACTTGAAAAAGTTGGCTTAACTTTTTCAAGATGCGTTATCCGTGACGTAGCTCTCTTAAAATAAATGCGTGCGGTATAAGACAAGATCTAAGTTCGGTAAAAAATAGGCACATTAGGACACCAAACTCAGACAACAGACTGAACAACTCATCTCTATGGATGGATCGTTCAGTTTGCTAACTTAGATTGGTTTCCTTCCACACAGAACAAGAACTACAAAACACAGCAATTTGGAATAACATAAATTTATTTTACGTCATCATTATGCAAACTGTTTACAATATTTAGTGGTGATAATACACTGAGCGTTCGATTAATTTTCCACACATTGGCGTTAGAGGTACCAACGGTCACAAAATCAACATAAAACGGTCACACCATTCATTTGGTCAAGGATCCGTTTATATTTTGTTGACATATGAACGGCCAAATGTTGTAAGAACAGGCAGTAAGAACATCAGTAACTCGATCGGCTTCGTCTCGTGGGCTATCCTTTTACTTGTCTTGTCAAATTTTGACGTCATCTCTAATCTATATCTTAACGGAAACATGGCGAAATGGTTCTCCCAGGCAAGCGAAGGACCTTAGTGCATTTATAACTCCCAATTATCTACTCTCCAAAAGTAATGACAAACTTTGGTGGTTGTTGTTAAGTCACGGGAGAAGCGAACATCCTAAGGCGACGACTCTCCGAAAGGAACAACATGAATTGTTATTTAACTGCTGCCAAGCGACAGTCGAAAGAGTAAACATGTTTTAAAATCTGCAAAGGAACTGTATTGGTAAAAATTGTTCTTCTCGAACTGTATTGGAAGGAATACCATTTGAACACAGTGGAAAGCCACACTACGACCACTTTTTATGGCCTAAACAAAAAGCTGTCATTTACTGATCTGAAGACCTCGTTGTTTCGACTACCTCGTTTAAGTGCCCCCCCCAACGACCACCTTTACAAGTCCGGGACCATTCGAAATACTTGGTGGCTAAAAAGGCAACTGAGCATTACTGTATTTGGTTACCGGCTACAAAACTATCATATCTTCTAATTTATGCTGCTTCCCTCTATTGGAGCCTTCTTTCTTTTTCTAGGTTATTATAATTTGACGACCACCTCGTTGATGGAAGCCAAATCTTCTGGCCCGTAGGTGGTTGTATAAACGGGTTCCCCTGTGTTTATTTAGCAAAAACGTTTTCTAGTTTTCTTTGGTATGAATTTTTTATAGACCAGCTCATTTTAACTGTAGCTACCAACAGAAATTAAGGGTAGTAAGACACTGTTTCATCCAAACGTTGTAAGGATTGTTACTTTGGGAGATTTACGGTATTTGAAAAAGTCCATTTACTTTGCAAGCCAAAAAACTTCTAGCTCATGTATTACAAATAATCTAGTCCCTGCGAAGTACAAAGCATCATTGTGCTTGCTTTTAAAGCCTTCTTGCAAAGCTGCAATACCTAGTCGATTTTCCGTTCCTATCAGTGTCGCCAAATCGTGTACATTACCCGGCTCCCCAAATATGGGTCCCGCAGTTACTTTGCTCTTTACTCCTCCCCTTACGAAGTGGTCCGAATTTTCCGACCACGGATACAACTTTTCTGGAGGGAAGTCACGTGGATTCTTCAAACTGAATAGGAATGAATCTGGACTTGGAATGTGCACAATTTCAGCAGCTGAAAAACAAAAGCGAGAATACAGTTAAAGTCAAGTCACTGCACGGGGAAGGGGCTATTTGCCAATCAGAACCTACGTCAGCGCCAAGTTTTACGAAGAAAAATCAGGAATGCTTCTTGCCTAGTTCCTACGCATTTCGTCGCGGACGAACCGTTTCGGTCACATGGTCCGAGCGAAGAAGTTTGTCCCAGACACGTTACCGAAACAAATTTTACGTCACAACGAATTAACCGTGAGGGGCTTGGGAAAAATCCGTACAGGAACTGGGCAAGAATGCTTCGAAAAATCGAATTTCTCGCCTGTTCAAGATTCTTTTTGTTCCTAAGCGATGTAGTCAATTTTTCCTAAGACGGACGAACCCCAAAACTACAGTTATACAGCATGCACTGTTTACGGTTTTTGGCTCGGCTAAGAAACAGATGTTGCTGATCTAAGTGACAGTGACAGCGGACGATACTCTCTGGATAAGATACCAAACGCAGACTTACTCTGCTTTGTGCAGGATCTTTTCCAATTTATCTTCAGTAAGAAAAACGTGAATCGAAGAACCTCGCGATGCTATGGAGAGAAAGTCTGATTTGTGTGTGTCGAGGATCTGGTGTGTCAAGGTAGGGCATGAATAATAGAATACTAAGTTTCTTGGACTTAATTACGTTCACTTGCTCTGAGGTCACTTGACCCTCTCCCTCCCCAACTCCATTTTGAAATTACTTCCCCTCGTGCCGAGTATCTCTTGCATTAGAATAAAACCTCTGAAACTTCTTCTTAAACTTCCTCTTACAGCAGCAAAAGCGATGAAATCAAAATTGGAGTGGAGAAAATTACTTACGTGAGGACCACGGCTTGTCTGCATATCCACCAAATATATTGTCCCCGCTCTTGATCACAACAAGAGTTGGTGATTTTCCATCGCAGTTCTTGTGGAAAATTGACGGGTTAAATCCATCCCTTGTTGCTTTGTACAGGATACTCCATTTGGCATCATCTGGATGTAGATATTAAATAATTTTGCGTTAAAATCTATGCCACAAGCACCGATCCTATTTTGCCGAGCTCGTCTCTGCAATGCACTGGCTTTGCCACACTGATGAGAAGAACGGCTGATCATGGCTCCCAAGCACACTGCACAGGACATGCGATGTTCGCAAGCATGTAATACAAGCCGTACTGTGTGTTAACCGTTACGCAATGCTCTTCCTTATTTAAGTTTAAATTCGATGCCTGCATCTATTTAAAGTTATTGCCAAACTTACTTCTACTCACTTCTTTTTCTTTCGCGCAGAGTTTCTTTATACTACTACGGCCGTAGGCTGTAACACCCATAAGAAGCATTTAATTTTAAAACAAGGTTGCTGTTTCCACTCAATAAATAAAAATAAACAAGTAAATAAATAAATAAATAAATAAATAAACAAATAAATAATAGAAATCGACGGCGTTGTAAAATAATGCTAAGAATAGAAAAATTTATTTATTTTTCGTTTTTCTGATATTTAGTAAATTTTTCAGGAACTAGCAGATGCGTTAAACACTCAGGAAAGAGTTTCATCAGGAGACCCAACTCCTTGAATTTTGTCCAAACTAACTCCACTACGGGACGTTTGTTCAACTTCCTTAACTCCCCCATTCTCTCGTATTTTGATGTATCGCCAGCATCACTGCTCACCTTGAAGGTTGGGAATCCAAGACAACAGAATATTTTCTTGGTCACGGCTGGTTATTATCGATGACTCGGCGAATACTTTAGGCAGAGGGGACAGCCGGTCAATTAGTCCCTCTAACTGATAGAACCGGGCTTCAGCGAGAAGTTGGTCTTGCAGTGATGAGAGAGTCTCCTTGGAACAGAGTAACTCGCCATTGCGGAGGTAATTGAGTATGTACCTATTGACAGACATAGAAATAACAGTCGCTATTCGCATGTTACTTAACAGTTTACAGGTTTTTCCATAAAATTCCGTGGATTTGGTCCATTAGCATGGATATGTATTCATCCACGTTTTTTCTCTGCGCATTGTATATTGCAGAGTCGTTAAAAGCAATCCCCCCCCCCCTCTATAATCTAAACCAACTTCATTTTTTAAATGTAACATTAAGGCCGCGGGTGAGAGACTAGATCATCAGTATTCATTTATTTAAAGCGCATGCACGAAGTGCGACGAATGATAGCGACATTGCGCGAAATATTCATGAGTAAGCTCTGCAGTATAAAATCTTTGGTTTATGCATCAATGATTGCTCGTGCGTTTAATCGTGTGGCAGGAAATATTGTGCATTTTAAGTATTGTTAAATAAAAATCTTCATAATAACAATAATGATAAATGCGTTGAGCGCTCGCTTGTTGTTTCTGTACCGTTCTTTTCATTCTTTATCTGTTAGTTGAAACGTTAATTGCAACTTTTTAGAATTTTTCCAGCAAAACAAATCGAAAATAAAATACTGTTTCTATCTCTATCTCGAATATTTATCAACATCATCAATTTTGTGTCCAATATTTATCAACATCTGGGTCTTTCGTGAGTGGAACTCCGTGAAGTTTTTTCTGTGTATATATACACTGCTCCACAGACTGGAAAATAACAAAAGAGTTCGATTTCGTCGTTCTTTTTGGTTTTAGTCTTCAATTCTACGTTTAAACGGAAAAAATCCGCTTTGAAAATTTCGATAGTAAAATTCTCTTTCTATTTTGTGTGTGGTATAAATATTAATTGGTTCAGCACTAATGCTTTTTTCTTTCGTTTATTTTGGACGGAAAACACATGCACCATTTTTTTTAGGCTGTGTTCACACTTGGGTGCCCGAGCACGGTGCCAGAGTACGATTCTTGCTGGGCACTAATGTGAACACACCTTTTTTTCAAGTACCCACGCCACAATTCTGGCACGGTACCCGTGCCCGAGTACAAGGTCTCGACCTTGTACTCGGGCACTGTAGTGGGCACTGATTCCTTGTGTGCACACGTTTTTCGTTAGTTCCCTGGCACTTTACCCACAAACCACTGCTTTGCGTACCCACAATTCCTTGCTACGCTCAAGGTTGGTTGAGGTTTCAAAATGGCCGCTGACGGAGCAAAGTGGAGTAAGGATGAAATTAGCTGCTCTCCCTCCAACTTCACTCCTGTCAGCAAGGAATACATTCAATCTTGTTGTAATGGCAGCGCAGGTTTCCGTAACAATTCGCGCTAATCGTCACCTGTCGTCGAAGTCCATGGCGTCTCTTAAGTGTTTCATATATAAACACAGCATTAAAAAAGTAAAAAAGTCATAGAAACTAGTAATCAAGCAGATATATTGAACGCGGAACGCATGCATGATGCGATTCGAACACTTTAAATGCAGTGAGCACGTGCTTGGTTTATTGAACGTGAACATATCTACATATCGGGCACCCAGTGTCTGAACACAGCACCATTTTGTGCCGGTGCCCAGGCACTAGTGCTCGGGAACCAAGTGTGAACGCAGCCTTAGATTGCATGCAACCTATTGTTTGTTTCTGGAGTGTTAACAATAGCTTCTTAATTTTTATATCCATAATTTGCATAATGAAATATTCTTGGCTTAAAAACTCGTGTTTCTTCGATAAGCCTTCGGAAGCCCTAAAACCACCAATTTTGTGTCCAAGAATGCAGCGCGGATATAAAATTTCCTGAACTGACACAGCAGACAGGTAAAATAGGTGTGTTGTAGGTTGTCACAACAGAAGCACTTTTTCAAAACAGGCTTTTTAACAGAAGTTTTAAGTCTTCGAATTTAAACAAGGACGACTTTACTGATTTAAAGGCTTATAACTTTCAGTGGAACTTGAAATCACAAAATCGGCTTCTGTTGTGACACAATAGAGGTTTTAACTGATCAACTAGTGGCAAAATCAAGAAGTGTTGTCTTCTCCACGAGGAGAAAACTTGGACACGGAGTCGCGTTTTACCAAATCTTAACTTTGGAAGCTCAAAGCATCGCAAAGAAACGCAATTTATCAAAGGAAAAACAACCTTGTTGCACTTCCAACATTCCTCAAGCCCTCTATTAAGTTTCAACGAAATCGGCTCCCAGACGATCAGGATCTAAAGTTTTTTAACGTTAAACCTCCACCAAAATTTTGCCTTATAAATTTATTCATGAGCAGCTTGTCACCCGCGGCCTTAACGGAAATATATTTCGGATATGAATTGTTGAGTTCGAATTATTCCTTTTTTGGGGGAAGGTTGTAGTAGGACACTTTGTGTGTTATTATATAGCGTGCCACAAGAGTCAGAACCGGTTAGAACCGGTTCGAGTGGAGTTCGGGGAAAAAGGAGAAACACGTGCAGTTGTTGTACAATCTTGTCTTGTCTTTTGAGTTCAAATTCCCTACTACAAATTGGTGGAAAATCCGGGATTCAAGCTGAACACCATGCCTGCCACAGTAGAAGAGCTACAAGGACTAATTGCTGGACTAAGCGAAGTTGTTAAGGGCTTAGCCACAAATCTAAACACAGTCGCGACTCAAGTTGGCGCCATTACCGCCGCGTCACATGGTCAACAATCGAGCGAAACCGACCCTGTTGTTACTCAGAATCCAAATTTGCGCCTTCCAACACTCCAGTTGCCCACTTTTCGACAGGATACTACGGTTCAAGACGACATTTCTTACTTTCTGGAAAGATTTCAGGAACAAACAGCTCATTTAACGCCTCCTGTTCGACAAGCGCTCCTTGAACAACAATGCATTGGTGAGTGGCCTCGATCTGTGCTGTCGTTTTGTCGATCGACCGAAGGATTCACCGCCCAAACACCATCTCAACAATTCGACATGTATGTCAAAGCCCTCCGAGAGGAATTTGAAGAGCCCAAAGATTCGAAATGTCGCCGCCTTGCTTCCGAGTTAAGTGCAATGGTGCAAGATCCTTCGGAGTCAATTGATCAATTTGCCTTCAAGTACAAGAATGTTTTACACAAACTGGACAAATTGGGGGAAAATCTCAGTAAAGCTTGTCCCACTTACGTTACCTCGCAATTCATTTCAAAGTTGCAGCCGCACATTGCTCAGCACATCGTTTTGCAGGCGGATCAGATTACTCGTCTCGATAAAGCCATTGAAGCTGCTCGTCGAATTGAACAATCGTTCTCCGCTAAGACTCCTGCATCTCAGTCATTAACTTCAACCTCACCTGGTTCAACCTCCACCTCCACTCTTGCAGATTGGAAACCTTCGCGTTCAGCCCTAGTTACTACGCCTACTCGATTTAATTCACCCCGTGGATCTCATCAACAGCAACAAAACTCCTGCTGGATATGTGGTGACACAAACCACATCTCACGTGATTGCACAAAGCGTACGAAGCGACCTACCAAGAAAACTCCTGAAGTCTGTCTCAATTTTAACAAGTTCATCTCAGCTCACTGTGAGCAAGCCAACAACAAATGTTCTGCTGGAAGATTGCACAAATGTTCTAACTGCAACAAATGGGGATGTAAAGCTGTTCGTCACAAAGAGACACCCCCTCAATCTCTGGTCGCTGGTCTTCAGTCTACAGATAAACCAAGTGATGAAACTGCACCCGTGGGTCAAGACACTGCCGTCTTTGGCCTGCCAGCTGTTACCAACCCTGCTGGATCACTAAAGGAACGTCACATCCTCTGGACCCCTGTCATCTCTGCTGGTGAAAAACTTCCACTACCCCTTGACAGTTGCTACTCCGTATCTCTTGTCAGTCGCTTCCACGCTGACCTTGTTGCTTCAAAATGTCCAAAGTTAAAGTACCAGTCTCTTGAGAATCCTATTGCTGTATCTGTTGCTGTTTCACAGTCTCAGTTGAAAGCCATTGGCACAATGGAAATTCCAATCCAATGGAACAATGGAAAAGAAAGCACCTTTCAAATGCTCGTAGTACCTGGTCTCTCTTGGCCCGTGTTATTCGGTGAGAATCATTTACACGCCACTCAGGCCTTGGTGGATCATGCTGAGCCTAGCATCCACTTTCGACACCCCAGCATGTCATTCCAAATTGCCTGTTCTCTCCAGAACCCATTAACAGAAGCACATGGTTGTAGCAGTAACACCCATGCTGGTGTCACCTGTCTGCTTACTGGTCCCTCATTTCCAGGCTATTCTCCAGGATATTCTCAGCTAAATCGTGGACTGAACTTTGTCTCTGTCTGCCTTACCGTTGGAACTGCACTTATGGCTTTTTCACCTTCTGACTTATGGGTCGATGGTCAAGACATACAGCCTGGTGTCAAAGTTTTAAGTGGCTCGTTCCACATGACTGCTGCCACAGACCAACTGGTTCCAGGCAAGTGATGCCATGCATCAGTTGTTAACATCCCAGAAACTTCATCTGAATCCAGTTTTGTCCAACACATCTCAGATCCTCAGTCTGTGTACACTACAGCCCTTGCTATCGAGTGCAAACGTAAACAAGCAGACATCCCTCAGAACATCATTCTTGGACATCTTCGGCCAATGCAGAAAGAAGACACTCAAGTTTATGAAGATGCAGCAGAGAATACAGCATCTGTTCTCGCTGAAAGCTGGATGTCATGGGCGAATGGACAACAAGTACTGCCACCTTCATCTGCCATGCAGCCTTCATCAAACATTTCTTCAACTCAAACCTGGAGGTTCTCTGAACAACAGAAAGAATTAACAACTGCAGGACTCGATTCCTCAGTTCTGTCCCCTTTCAGTGAAAACATTAGCGAGTTAAATGAACACGACAAGGAATTTGTGCCTCCCACAACCACACCACTGGATCCCTTTTCAGATGAGTATTACCAAGCACTTCTTACAGCACTGGCAGTTAATTCACCAAAGTATGCCCATGTTGATCCAGACACCCTCCAAGAATTCAAACAGCTTCTGCGGAAGTACCCCCACTGCATTTCTTCTTCCTGGCTCTCCACTGGGTGAGATCAAAGGTTTTCAGCATCACATCGACACAGAGAATGCCTTACCTGTCTACAAGCATCCTTACCGCAAAAGTCCCGAAGAGCTTCTTTCTATCAAGAATGAGTTGCAGCGCATGCTTAAGATGAAGATAATCCAACCAAGTAAATCTGAATGGGGAGCACCTTGTATCCTTGTCCGTAAACCACTTGAAAATGGTCTTCCGCAACCACCGCGCTTTGTTGTTGACTACAGAGGCCTCAACAGTGTAACTCGTGGTGATGGCTACCCCATTCCATCCATCGCTAGTGTCCTTGATTCAGTCTCACTGGGCAAAGTTTTTGGTCATTGTGATCTTGCAAGTGGGTATTGGCAGATTCCTCTCAGCCCACAAGATCGCCACAAAAGTACCTTTTGTACTCACGTGGGACTTTATGAATTCTTGCGGTTACCATTCGGATTAAAAACGGCTCCTAACACGTTTCAAAGGATTCTTAACACAGTGTTTGCAGACTATCTACATCAGTGGATGACGGTGTATGTTGATGACATCATCATGTGGGCCAGTACATACCGTGATGCACTTCATACATATGAACTGTTGTTTGCAACATCTGTACAAGCTGGCATTCAATTTAAGCCTTCAAAGTGCACCTTTGTGCTAAGGAAATCCAAGTCCTAGGACACACCATCACTGAATATGGGCGAAAACCTACCTCAAAGGGCATCGAAGCTATTTCCAAGATGGAACCAGCGTCTAATGTCACTGGTCTTAAGAGATTCTTGGGTCTGTGCAACTTCTTTCGTGACTATATACCAAACATGCCCTCTCGAACCCAGCAACTCCGTCAGCCTATTAAAGAAGGACATTCCATTTAAATGGACACTGCATCACACTAAGGAATTTGAGGACCTAAAACGTGCAGTTACTAGCTCAGATGTAATGTTGTATCATCCTGACTGGAATTCTTCATTTGAACTTCACGTGGACGCCAGCAAATTAGGATATGGTGCCATGCTTGCACAGTGGAAAGATGACAAGCTCCGACCTGTCAGATTTGCATCAAGAGCCTTTAGTCCTGCCTAATTTGCTGGACGCCAGCAAATTAGGATATGGTGCCATGCTTGCACAGTGGAAAGATGACAAGCTCCGACCTGTCAGATTTGCATCAAGAGCCTTTAGTCCTGCCGAATCCCGATGGCACACCTTACAACAAGAACTATTCGCTGTGAAATGGGGCTTAGAACATTTTCGCCCTTACCTTCTAGGTCGACGTATCAAAGTTGTCACTGACCATGCAAACTTGAAGTGGCTGACTTCTTTGGCACCTCAGCAAGCCAAACTGGCTCGTTGGTGTATGTCTATGGCAGAGTTTGATTTCTTCATTGAGCACCGTCCTGCCGTAACAAACATTGTCCCAGATGCCTTAAGTCGCCAGCCAATGTCGGATTTACCTGTTGCTGAAGAATCTTATGCTCCGGAAAACGGTGTCATCTCCTTCCTTTTAATTGCAATGTCTGTGGATGTTCCGCATCATACGCCCACTCTAGTATCTGAAACGCTCAACGGAACTTTGGCTTATTTACGCCATGTCTGCCTGTTGACTCACACTCAGGTTCACCCTCCAGCATCAATGCCTGTTGAACCTGAGAACTTCAAGGAAGCTGCTGCTGAGACCAGTTCAAATGAATACTGACAAGTTCTAGCGGGACTTAACTTTCGTCGCATTGAGTTTGCAAAACAGCAACAACAGGATTACTGGTGCAGCCTTACTTTTAAGTTCTTGACTTTCAATGGTGAGAAATCAAAATTACCGAATGTGCCACAAAAACATCTACATTGGGCTCAGCATTTCTCAAAGCGTGCAGCTCTTATTGATGGAATCCTTATGTACCGTGACGAATTCATGGATGATCCAAATCACTATCGCTATGTCGTCCCAGATGATATCCAGTTACGTCGACATCTGCTACGAGCTTATCATGACTCTCCTCTTGCCATGCATAGAGGCAGAGAAGCCACTTACCAATCTTTGACAAAGGACTTTTACTGGAGAAGTATGTCAAAACATGTCCGAAACTGGGTGCGCAGATGCCCTGAGTGTATTCGCTTTAAAACCAGTAATCAGCACCATGGTCCCATGCAAGTCAGACTCTATGAACATCCGTTTCACACCCTGGGTATCGATTATGTTGGCGAACTTCCCATCACTCCTAATGGAAACAAGTGGATCTTAACAGCAGTTTGCCCTTACTCAAACTTCCTACGTGCACTTCCTGTGCCTGACAAACGTGCCACCACAGCGGCCCGTGCCTTGCATGACCACGTGTTTTTGGAATTTGGTTTTCCTGCCGTACTTCAAAGTGATCAAGGTGGCGAGTGGATCAATGCCGTGCTTCAAGAACTCACAAAGTTACTATCCATAGAACATGTTTTTACCACAAGTTACCGCCCTCGTCTCAATGGTTCCACTGAAAGAGTACATAGATGGCTAAATTCTGCACTAGGCATTTATTGTGAAAAGAATCAACATTTGTGGGAAGAATTCTTACAACCTGCAACTTGCGCTCACAACACCTCTCCAATACCTGGAACAGATCACGTCACTCCTTTCTTCCTCATGTTTGGAAGACATGCACCTTCTCCTGGAGTACTTTCCTATGATTTGCCTCCTGCACCTCTCTCCCAGTCTTCCTATGCCAAAGAGCTCATTAAAAGATCCATTGAAGCAAGGAAAAACTTTGACAGAATCAAAGCTGACCTTAAGAGAAGCCAACGAGAGTATTATGACATGAACTCCAGAGATCTTCACATACCTGATGGTAAACGAGTTTTTGTCCGACTTCCTCCGCCAAGCTCAACTCCAAAAGGAGCAGCTACCCGCTTCCTAAGGAAATACGATGGTCCTTTTCTAGTTGTTGGTCACATTCTGGTCGCCAAGATCTGCTACGATTACGTCATATGACCACTGGCAAAGAACTCAAAGCAGTTAACATTGAAAAAATTGTTGTAGTTCCTGATGGTGACCCACATGCTGACATTCGTCCTGATGATGACGTAGAGCAACTCAGGGACAATACTCCAACATCAGTACAAGGATCTAATGAACTTTCACATCAAGCTAGTCATACTAGCATAAGTCCTGAATTAGCTAAGGTTGCTTTTGCTTTCGGACAGTATCTTAGGACCTTACCAAAACCTCAGTGCTATGCTTCTGAGGCTTGTAAAGTTGTTTATCAGAGCTTTCCAGATGCTAGAGACATTTTTAACCGCCATGGTAAACTCAAAGGACTTGTTGCAAAATGCCCTTATTTAACACTGAACGGTGGACCGCATGGGGGTACATACCTCCTCACCTTGGACATGGGGCTTTTCCAGGAACTTAACAAGTAACACTCCCAAGAAGGGGTGGACTCATAAGCTAGCATTCGTTTTCCTTGATGTATTAGACTTTCTGTTTTGTTGAGTTTCTAAGCGTTTTAAACCCAAGAAGGGGTGGACTGTAGTAGGACACTTTGTGTGTTATTATATAGCGTGCCACAAGAGTCAGAACCGGTTAGAACCGGTTCGAGTGGAGTTCGGGGAAAAAGGAGAAACACGTGCAGTTGTTGTTGAATATTGTCTTGTCTTTTGAGTTCAAATTCCCTACTACAAGGTGGGAGGGGGGGGGGGGGGGAGAAGCCAAACACCATCAGAGATACATCTGCGTTGACGCGCAAATCGTTGTCCCTGTAAAATTGTTGTGTAACAAAATTAAAACAAAAAGTAAAATCCCAGAATAAATTTAACGTGCCGGTGACACTGTGTATAAATATTAGACCGTGCCTACCTTCCGTGTTCAGTAACCGCAAATGTGCTACCAACTAAATCGGATTTCATTACGCGACAAAAATTTGAACTATCGTGGAAATTAGAGGGTTTTATTTCGCAAACAGTTTCATAGAAAAATTTTCCACGGCCCACGTAATTACATACAATCATTGCATAGGGAAATCCAACAGAAATACGTTTCACAGTAAAACAGCGACACGTCAAAGATTCAGGTGTCTGCGTGTTGGTTGAGGAACTGTGCGCTCATTTGTCACGATATAAAGACTGTCACAATACCTTTTTCCTCATATGTAAGATGCACCATTTTATCACAACAGAGTTTTATACAAAACACTCAGGAAGGTCTCGAAAAGTATCCCTACCACAAAAAGGGAAAGAGTGGCAACAAATTTTGTTGCATTTCATTAAGGCGTATATGCCGTACCTGAAGAGCTCTCCATCCCGGTCAATGAAATGAGACCCGTCTTCATCCACTTTCGGTTTAGACCGACCAGAAAACATGGCCGCCAGCTTCGATTTTTGGTCTTTAACCAAGGTGGCTTGACATGTCTTGTAATGAACACCTCCAACATTAAGTTTCACAATGTCGTCGGCCATTGTTCTCAGCGTTTCGTAGCGAATCCAGCACTGCACAGCAGATGAAGATAACAAGTAGTATCTCGACTCGGTGACTTTTATTCACTCATAAGACGCCAATATAACGTAGTGCTGGCACATGAAAACACAAGCCTGTGGTTGGTTAAACATTGTTGTAGGCCTTTGCACGACAGGCGTCTGTGATACCGCGTAAAAATACTGGAGCATGTCATATTGCCGCGTTTTATAACCACAATTTGTTAGCAGAAAGACAGTGTTCTTTCCTCGAGCGAAAACTGACCGAAAGCTTTCGTGAAATATCCCAAGTGCTTGACCTACTGTGGCTGGTATTGCGACATTCATGTGGTTTCCTCGTTCCATCACGTTCAATTGCTGGAAACCTACTTTTTAATGATCGGATTATTTTCGACTTGTGAACCCAGTCCGAACTTACACATTCGACTGAAATCCGATCGGTTACCTTATTATAGGAATTTGGCGCTTGTGTTCATACAGTATTTAAAATTAACTTGACTTAAACTCAAATTGAAGGGTAAATAGTATAGAATAGAGGAATTTTAACGCGGAAGAGGTTTTTTTCAAACTAAGGAAATAAGTTCGTGTGTGGAGGTCTCTTATTCTATCGAGGAAGAATGTGTTGATCATTCCAAAGGAATTTTTTTTGTCCAGATATAGACCAAAGTAAAAACCGAAAGCTGTCGTTTATCAAATTAACTATTGCCAAGGACAGAGTTCAGAATTAGGATTCAAACTGGCAAAAACGGACGTTATAGAAATTAACGTTCCTCTTTATTACGTCGCGAGAAATAACGTTCCAAGAAATTAACGCGATATTTTTTATTTCGCGCAAATTTAATGGAGTGCCTTTTAGTAAGGTAATTTCAATTATATTTTTCGAACGTTTTCAAGTTTTTGTTTTTGTTTTGTTTTTTATGTGCAAATGGGTTTAAAAGTTCAGTTACCTACACAAAAACTAATTAATACCGATAACTGGGATTGATCTTACTTAAAATCGTGCGACAAAATCGCATCAAATTACTGAATCAATCGCAGATATTCTCAAATGAGTCTATCTTTAACTGACTTTCGTTTGCATGCCATGGTTCCTTTTTAATGGCAGTTTCAGATAGAAATGCTTGACTTTGCTTTAGACAAGAAAATGTCTTGTTTTTCAGTCCCCCAAAACCGCTTTGCAGTAAAGTGGTCTTTTGATTGGTCGAAGTTTCCAAACGAAAATCTCAGGCAAATGAGCTCCGGTTCGAGATTGCTGATTTAGTTAACTGACGAACTCAAATAGATGACACTGATTTACATTGAGCTTAATTAAATTTGTCTCCTTTTTTGAAAACTATCGTAGCCCTTATTCAACAGCCGCAATTTGGCACTTTATTATTCAGAGAAAGGGGGCTTTACCTAAACACGTTGAAATTTGCGAACATTCTTGAAAATTGAAGGAATTTCTAGAAACAATATCAGCTCCATAGAATTTTTGTCCATGTTGTTCCAATTGGATCTATGGAATTCCATCATGTTATTTTACACCAACATCCAAAGGTAAATTAAGTTGTCATAAGCTGTAACAATAAGTAAAATACCAGACCCATCATATTGTATCTGAATACTGTAAAGAGATTGATATCCGAATTTAATAACTCCAATACATAGGTGTCTCGAAATCTAGCCAATATATATGTTTGCCTATGAACCATACGGCAGAACCATCAGCGAGTCACCATGGCTATGGATTGAGAAAAGGGCTGTCAAAATATGTTTCGTCGAAGTATATTTTGCTATATTTTTGCTAAGAAATTTTGATACACAAGTCCAAGTCAATAATTTCTATAATAGTTCTGGTGACGTCGCACTTTACCATTGTATTGCGGTTATGGTATAAGGAACTCGAACATGCTTTTGTGTTTAGCGAAAATATATCTTTCGCTTGAAATCGATTTTGGAATTTCACTTTTGTTTTGTTTTGTTTTAACTAGCACTATAACATTTAAGAAATTGAACTCAGAAATTTGAAACCCAACTTCAATCGTTTCGATTTTCCTTTTAAAAAAACACCATTAGGAATTTCATGGAGGTCCATGAAATTACAGTACACGTAAGTCCACAAAAAGTTTTATTGGTAGGAATTTGAAATCTTTCGCTTTCCAACGAAGTTCATCGAATTTCATTGAAGTCAAGTATCCACTTCAGCTGAGTAGTGAAACACCAACTAAACTGCGATTACTGAATACGGAAATCAAACAAGCCGCAATATCTATTAGCCATATGACCAGCACTTTAAACAGATTCTGGGATTTTACTGATTGTTTTCGCCGACACCGTAATATACATGATATAAAATTTAATATCAAATTCTCAATCGCGGTTATCAGCTTCCTAGCTTTCTGATGGGTTCACACACAAACGCAGCTTATCAATACCGAAAGCTGCAAAATAAGCTATAGTCAAAGTGCATAGTCTGAGCTGGGGCAACGAACAACGAAGTTGAATGGGCTATTTACATTATATCATGAGAGAAAAAGACTTTTCAGAAGAAAATAAAGCACAAGTATGTTCCTATTCACTGGGAAAGCCCAAATACTTCTAGTTCATGCATTAGAAATAAATTCGACCCGACAAAGTACTGGGCATCGTACTGGGTTAGAAAGCCTTGTCCCAAATCCGTTTTACCAAGTCTACGATTTGCATAGTATGTCATTGTTTCAATATCATAGTAGTCTTTAGTTCCAAATAACGGTCCACTATTTGAATCGCAAGTAATCCCTCCGCCTACGAGCTTTATCGAAGCGGCGGGCTTTGGATACATCTTTTGTGGAGAAAATCTTCCAGGATTCGTCAGACTGAAGAGAAAAGAATCGGGACATGGAACCCACGTTTTCTGGTCAGCTGAAAGAATAAAGCCGAAAAAGGATTTTGTAAATTTCATGAGTTCGAGTTATGGGTTTAAGTTGAATTCGATCGAGTTGCTCCAGTGCAGAGGGTCAAGCAGTGTTCCTAACGCTAAGTATCGCTGAACTTACTGTCTCGAATGGTGCCTTGCTCTAAATAAGATTGTTATACAACTGGAGTTTCCAGATACTGCAGGACACGTATTCATTGGCTTGTTCGTGGTCACATGACATCTAACATTGAGTCTTCTTCCCTCCAATAGAACTGAGCGAGAGAGGGGCACGATGCCGGACGACTGTCATACCGGCTCTATATTCGCGTACATGATACCAGTCCCAAATCTCATATCGATACAAATTTTACCGGGCTAATTTTCTTCCTTACGCCTACTTCAAGATGGCGGCTGACTACCGTTTTTAGCAGAAAAACAATTGCTTATTTAAACAGTTCAAGAATTGATGGGATTCAAACTCATTCTATGCTGCTTCTCTCAGCTCTTATCGGTGCAACTTCACCCCGGGAGGTGTACCGTATCGACAGGGGAGTTAAGCAATTAAGGACGGTGCCTCCTAATTCAGAGGTATTTTTGCAAAGGTTATGACTATGGGGAAAAAGTAGATCTTATCAAGGGTTATTGGAATCCAAAGAGAAAAATGTGGGCAGCCACGCATTTTTCAGAGATAATTTTGCAACCATAATTCTAAAAAAGCGTTAAAATAGAAAGAATGTATGGCAATTTCTTTCCAAATTTAAGCTCAATTATCTCTGAAAAATGCGTGGTTACCCCAATTTTCTTTTTGGATTCTGATAGCCCTTGCTAAGATCTGCTTTTTCCACATAGTCATAAACCGCGCAAAAATATTTTTGTATCAGTGGGCAAATTCCTTAAGAAACCCAATATCCCGAGATGCCCAGAACGTATGCGCAGTAACAAAAGGAGGCACCGTCCTTAACTGAAGTCAATAAATACGAGCTTTGAAGTTGTTTACACTGTCTGCATACACTGAAGTCATGGGTAGAGAAGATCGGGTAAATCTTTAACACTTTCTGCTTCACTTTTTATTTAACAACTAAAAAATAACCTGTCAGTGAACTAACAGAGAAGACGGTGTAGTGTTTTAGGTTTATAGTTGGAAGATAAGCATGTATGATGTTATTAGTTAGGTTGTCACGTTACATTCATTTACTATACAATTGTAAGTGGTTATTGATTTTAGAGAGTTCAATAAAGCGTTTAGTGAGATAATTGTCATATTCTCTTCTACGTTTCACTATTTGTTCCAAATTAAAACTCAAACATCAAGCGAAAAGTGCATGCTGTCAAATGATAATATTTCGATGTTGTCCAGTCATGCTGCTCGCTGGAACCCAAGTTTGATTTGATATTTTTTTAACAGAGTCGTGTATTTGCTAAGCTTACAATAGCTATATTTTCAGGAGATTGTCCAGCTGTTTACTTTTATTGATTTATTGTTATTTCTTATGGCCAGTAGCCAGTTAATGGGTGGAATACTTACTGTAAATGTTTTGCTACACATTAAACAAATCACCCAAAAAATTATAATGACTATTCCCTCAGGAAATCGGTAAATTTGGTTGCCCTGTAATTACTTCCTTCTCAAGAAAAATTGAGATTCTCGAGACAAAAAGAAATAGTTGTGAAGCTTAAAAAGTCTGCATTCTCATGATCAAGCCACTTAAATCATTTGTAAAGTTCCCATTCATAAGCCTCATGAACTCTTAGCTTTTGAATACAGTATCAATAGATATACCTACAGAACAATAGGATTTATTAACTTACGTGATGACCATGATTTGTCTGCATATCCACCAAATATGTTGTCCCCACTCTTGATCACAAGAAGTGTTGGCGACTTTTCATCACATTTTTTGTGAAACGTATTTGGATGCCATCCATCCCTGGTTGCTTTGTACAAAAGATTCCATTTGGTGTCAGCTGGATGTTCGGTAATCAAAGATAATAGTGTATCCTCTTGGTCACAGCAGGTTATAATTGACGACTCACTGAATACTTTTGGCACAGGGGACAACTGGTGAATTAGGTCCTCTAACTGATAAAACTGGGCTTCAGCAAGTAGTTGTTCTTTCACTGATGTCAGGGTTACCTTGGAACACAACAACTCACCATTGCGTAGATAATTGAGTATGTACCTATTGACAACCATAATAATATCAGACCATGTCAAGATCTCCAAGCTACTGCAATAACACCATTAACAAATAGTGTAAAACCTTATGGGGAACGGTGGGGAGGGGTGGTTTATATAGTCACCTTTATTCTTCACAGTGAAAAAAAGAACAACAACAACAAAAAACAAAGCAACAAAACAAAACAGTAGCTTGCAATCACTGCAGGATCAAAAAGTCAAACTAAGGTAAGTGTATGGTTACTGGTGCACAGTGTCCCTTGAGTCCCTTAACCCAAACCATCAAACTATTTATTTCTCTACAGTTTCTCACTACTTGTTATAAATAAAGTGTAACTAAGATACTACGCATGCTCAGATTGGCTAAGAGGTGTGTTTGCACGAGTATGAAACAGAGTTGTCGGACGCCACGACCTTCGAGAGGACTAAAGTTATTTTATAAAAGCAGTAAAAAATTTTTCTGTGTTTGCATAAGCTGATATAAACACTCGAGGGGTTGGGAGAATTCTTTATAGTTATGCAAACCCTCGACTTTGTCTGCGGGTTTCCATAACTGTCTGGAATACTCCCAACCCCTCTCATGTTTATATCAGGCTTAAACAGTCACTTTTAAATAGTCACTTTGATGCTCATGATTACATACTTTCAACCAGTTACTCTTAATCTTCATCTCAGGTAAATGGGGTTGACTGGTTGCTCCTTTTTAGAGGATGCGACCAGGCAACCCCAAGACCAGACAATACCTACTTTGGGGCTACCACAGGCACCCCAATTTCACATCTCAAGAAAGCGCTAAACTAATCATTCATCATTCATAAAAGCGTTGTGTGAGTCAGACTGCAACCTTTCAGTGAAAGCGGTATTCGGTTACATGCATGTAAGACATGTATGGAGAGCAAAATATTGAGATTCCAAATGTTAAATAAAGCAAAATTTCAATGCACATTCCATAAAATAAATAAAAGAAACACACAGTACCTCTTATTGTTCATTGGGTGGTTTGGGGGTTGTTTTGCCATTTAGAGCTTTTTTTGTCACCTCTGTTACTTCTTTCATAATAAATTTGCAAGGCTTCACACAGACTACACACTTTTCAACAAGATTCACAGCATGTGCAGGCTTTATAGTCAAAATACTCAGCACATTCTGCTTATTATTTGGGAATGACTTTCATTAACCGGGAACAGATTGTATTATTGGAATCAAAATTCCACTTTCAAATTGAGTGTTGTATTGTTCCAACAGTAACCTTGTTCCAAATAAGGAGTGCTGACTGGTTTGTTATTGACATCAGGCGAATGTTCACGTGCAAGAGTAGCAGACTGTTGGCAGCCAGATGTATCTGACCTGATTTGTGTTCGCTCAACAAAATGTTAATAGCAAGTACTTCTAGACATGAAGAAGCTGTCTACTGTTATAAAACTGTGAAGAATAATTTCTTAAAAACAAGTGTGCTGTAAATGCACAAGAAATGTTCCTGAAAATTAAGAAAAACTCGCTGCAATGTCTAACCAACTTAAACCAACAGCTGCTAACAGTTTCGTATTTCACGTGTGAACTTTCGGCTTACGTAAGTAACAATACAATCAACATTCGTTACTTCGCATGAGTCTGCCGATGGAAGATTTCAATCTTCAATTTAAAAATGGAATTTTGATTCCATTAATGCAATCCGTTCCCGATTAATGAAAATCATTGCTAAGTATTAAGCGGAATGCGCTGAGTATTTTGACTGTAACCCAGTTTTGGCCTTTGAGACCCCTACCCTCCCCCCCCAGAGATTCAGGTCACCATCCATGGGGTAGGGTGGGTATGGATCCCTCAGAGATTCAGGTCACCATCCATGGGGTGGGGTGGGTATGGATATTTTCTGAAGCCGCACAATCTGTCCAAAATCTTGCAGGACGGCAGGTCAAAGAATCGGATGGTTTTGCACACAGATTACATATTCCCCCACTGGAACATAAGATAATTAACTAAGAAACCTCTAAATTATTGCATGCATTTAAACTAATCATCCACTAAACAACGGAGTTCTTCTGTCGAAGGCACTATCATGTGATAGGTGGCCTGAGGAAATTTGATGTTCACAATAGCCTGTTCCAGTCATTCAGATAGTGGAGCGCGAGTGAAAAATAAAGTGAGCGAAAGAGCAGGAAAAAAATGAGGGGAGACTGAGGAAGAGGACGAGGGAACGCCTGTGAAAATAATTTTAAAAAGCCCATGCCGCCCACTTTAGACCACCGACAGCGGCAGAGAAACATTAACCGAGGGTCAGGCCAAAGTAAACAAGAAAGTTATGTAATTATGCTCACCGAAATAGGATTCATCTGAGATGGAAGCGGTGGCAAAAGTAGACGATGCTTTAAGAAATCTGACATGCCGCATGAACATTGCAAAATTTTCTGCGATACGGAAACGCAAATGTCATCTCCACTACTGGACCAATAAAGGTGACGAGAATCACAGACGACTTTATATACACATCGGTTTATCAAACTGATGAATAGAAAGCTTTTCACTCTGTGACAGAATGAACTTTGTCGTCTTCATCGATTGCGATGGCTACGATATGTTTGTTGTTGTTCTTTTCTCCATTCCTTAGACAGCAGGCTTTCAGGACTTTCATAAACAATCTAGCCGATCCATTTTTCCTGCTCCTTCTTCGTCTTCTTCTTCGTCTACTCCGATAGCCAGCGCTCTAATTCCGATGCTTTAAAGCTGTTCTACTTGGTCTTTCATGATTGCGACAAGCGGAGTGACCACAATTATCTTAGAAACAGCATTTCTTTGCAATGCGTTGATTATAACCTTGGAAAAAGTTAAAAGATCAAGCTATTTCCAAATCCTGTTGGAAACACGTTTTAAAGACAATCTTTTTATTCCATTTGTAAAGTATCCACATTTGGGAAATCGTCAAGCGCTTGCCGTGCAGTTATTCAACCGTGGGTGACTCGATGGAGGATGACCTTCGCACGCGGGCACGCCATATCGCATTTCTTGTCTGCGTCAACAACCCTCTGGTGTTGACAGGAGGAGTCAAATTTGGCCAATCAGAGGGTATACCAGATTCTGGTATACCGTCATGAGCTTTTTAAAATTAATTTCACAGGCGTTCCCTCGCCCTCTTCCTCAGTCTCCCCTCATTTTTTTCCCACTCTTTCGCTCGCTTTCTTTTCGCTTGCACTCCACTATCTGAATGCCTGGAACAGGCTATGTTCACAACAAATATTAGCCCGAGGACGTACATGTAGTTCGAGGGCTTATATGAAGTTTGAACATCAAATTTCCAAGGGAACCTATCACACACAGGGCCTGAGACAGAAGGATGTTATTGTTTTTTTATAGTGCAATGCTAAATTTTGAGCAAAAATTGCCAAAGACGGGCACTATGCACTGATAGGTGCCCGCTGGGGAGAGACACTATCGCGTCACGTGATCGATTTCGACCAATCTGAGCACGCCAAAATTTAGTGTCGTACTATATATGCAATTTGAGCCAGCATCACTTTTGGAAAGCCAGCTCCCCAGTCCAACGCAGGGTTCTCTACTCTCTACATTACAACACAAAATATCTACTATACTGACACGGATTCCAACCCGCCCCACCCCACCCCGTAGCTTACCTAAAGAGCTCTCCATCCCTGTCAATGAAATACGAGCCATCTTCATCCACTTGCAATTCAAATCGACCAGAAAACATGACCGCCAGCATCGAATTTGGGTCTTTTACCAAAGTCGTAAGAGAGGTCTTGTAAAGCACACCTCCAACATTAAGTTTTATAGTTTTTTCAAAGTGCACGTGCTTTAATTTTTTAGCGTGTTCTTCAAATGAGGCCCTTTCCTGTTGTTGTTTATCGGCTTCTTCGTCCATTAGTTGGTGTGCTTCAAACAAAGACCGCGAGAATTTGAAATGTTGCTGTTAACCTTCTCAAGAATAGGCAAGTGAGGCCCTTGCTGACTTATTAGAAGAAAAAATAGTGAATCGAATCACAGCAATCTAGCCCTCAAAAGGAAGAAAAACCCACCAAGGTTTAAGGTTACGCGAAAAAGAGAAAGGGAAAAATGAAAATGGTGTCAGCGGTTGCTTCCATTGCCCAAACATTGTCATGTAACCGACAAGATAGATTAGAGGACCATTTACCGAGAGAGAATGAGATTGAAGCACCTGTAAACTAGGCGGGGCGCCATGCGGGGCGATTTTCGCTGCAATTTTACCGTAAAATGATTGTGCTTTGAAAATATGCAACGGCGCGGCGGGAGTAGTGTGAATGTAAACAGCGCATGTCCACACATAGCATGCCCTGTGCTCTGTCAGCCGGTCACATCATAAGACGGCCCATAAAGTGCATGCCTATGAAGTGAAAAACAAGTTAAGATTACTTATAAGGGTTTTCAGAAAGAAGAAAGATGGTGTTTCTCTTTTGTAAGACCTTATCTCGTCCCAGATATATTCAAGTTTTTGGATTATGCAAATTAAATAGATGATGACGTCATAAGCGGTTACACAATGGAAACAGTACAAATCACAAAGTCAAGAATTTCGCTGGAAATATTGGGGTGATTAAATTGAAACTGGTTACAGGGGCATGATGTATCTTAATACCCGGCGACAATGCCATGGACACAATTTGGCTTCCAGATCTCTCTCTTGGAGGAATGACACCATCCTTTCTGGTCTTTACCAAACACCATCTACTCCTTTTTGGTTAACGAGAAGACCTAGCACAATATCGGCATTGTGCGCGTTTCAAATAGGACCACCCCTTCATTTCTCCGTATAGAGTGACAAACTGTAATGTCTGTTTAAAAGCAGAATGGGACCGGAGCCATCGTGTATCTTTCTCAGTAAAGCTCAGTACTGGTGCCAAGTATCAATTTCCTTAACCCTATTTAGCCTGGGGGGGGGGGGGGGGGCACATTGTGCCCGCGCTGATTTAAACGAATTATAACTTTTAAACGACTAGACGAATAATCACCAAATCTCGTGACTTTTCCTAAAATTTATCAGAGAAAATTTTCCTGTGTCAATGACGTGTATATGGTGATTGACGTTTCCATAGCAACTGTCTACTCAGAAGTGTATTTTGACTATTTTCTGTCTTTTTTCAGGTTTTTCCTCTTCGTTTGTAAGAAGAAGATAATTTTTTACTTTTGTGTGCTTGTTTTGACTAAGAATGTTTCTTAGAACAAAATCATATATTTTTTGGTGACGCCATTGTCAGCTGTATGACTGCAGGCTTGGGATTCAAGATGGCGGCCTCAAATTCAAAATGGCGGGTTTGTGACTTTATTGTGATGTCACGACACGTCATAATTCACACGTTATAAGCTCAGTCTCTTAAGCTAATGACGTGCTAAAACGTGCCAAGTTTCACAGCAAGACCTTTAATACTTTTCGAGATCTATCGAGGTGCACTTTGTGCCCCCCTCCCCCACACCCAGGCTCAGAAACTCAAAAAGCCCAGCCAGAATAGGTTAACCCATTATTTGCAGATCCTTGATTTTGTGATTAACGTCTTCATGTCGTTACCACTTCTGACGTTGTCAATTTTCTAATTCACATAGTAAAAACAAAACTTGTATGTCGATCTCTGGAACTAAATAAGATCTCACTCAGTAGAATACAATATCCTTAGTTTATCATTTTCAAAGGCGGTTCAATGAAGTTTAACTCCTTTTTCACTTCGTAGACACTTAAAGGGGCAGTATCACGAGGATTTTGCTCGCGTTTGACCCCACTGAAAAGCCAATAGTCACATTAACATATATGAAAGCCTAAAAATATTGGTCTTTTTCTTGTTCAGACACCATACTAATTCAGTGAAGCTATTTATATACTAAGTGTCTTTGGCCACGGATTGCCAAGATGGAAGTGGATTACAACTTGAAAACGTCCGGCGAAGGTTTTCAAATTATGTGCTTGTATCTTGCAAAAATCATTTAAAACTTATTATGGTTTGCTCTCCTTGCAAAAATTCACTTGATATCTCCTTCTTGATGTTTCAGGAGCATTTTGTGCAAGTAAAGGCATTTAATCTCAATTTCAGCGAAGTTTTGACGAAACGCGAGGAAAATCCCCGTGACACTGCCCCTTTAAACACATTCAGCTTAGTCTCAGCTTAAAATTCAAGCAAATGGCTGTTTTGGCACATTACGATATCACTTCACTTTGCCTTATTTCTCTGCTTAGAGTCCAAGTATTGGATGTTTCTTGGAACTCAGGTAATCGACAAGCAACAGACATGCAGGCATTTTATGAATTTTACCATTTGTATCAAGGAGTTGGATAGTCCCTTTAGAGCGAGCTTGTAAAATAAATGCTGCCGTACAAGTTACTTTTCACCTCACTGCGGTAGTTTGTTTACGATCGGGGGGGGGGGGGGGGTGTTCCCCATTTGCCTCTAAGAATTCAAAATAACCTAATGCTAATCTTCCTTTTTTTTGTGTGTGTTTCCTTTTTTCAGTGGTGCGTTCTGAGCAAGCGAAAGCGGTAAACACACGACTCTATAACCTCACTAGGGTTTAGCCCCTTACGTGGAGTGAGGCTAGGTGAGCTATGGCAACAGGACATGACATTCAACCGGCGTCTGTTACTTCAGGCAATTTGAGAAAGCTGTTTTTCCCCCTTGCATTTGAGCTTTTCGTGTCATGTTAATTTCACCAAGAATATATTATGTAACACCCTGTAGGCAGACGGCAAACGACAAGTCGAAATTCGGCGTTTGCCGTAAATAGTGATACTTTTTCTAACAACTCGACAGGAACAATCCGGTTTTTATTTACGAGTGTATAGCCTAGTTGTTCAGTGGAAGATGATCCTGGACGGCCAAGAGCTGCTGTTAGTGGGGAGCAGGTTTGCAAAAGATAGTACCTGAAGCTTTAGTTCGTCGCTATATCAAACATTTATCAAAATTTGCCTCACTTGCGTCATAGCCTCAGTACACTAAATGGTAGATAGTTTACTAGCGCCGAGAGCAAACACAAACAAGCTACTTTAATTTTTTATTGTAGAGAAAAGTTATAAGAATACAATGTTGTCACCGATCTAATAATAATAATAATAATAATAATAATAATAATAATAATAATATTAATAATACTAATAATAATTAATAATAATAATAATAATAATAAGCTAACAAGTCAAAGCAAACAAAACTAACCAGTCACGAGATATACAGTGTATACTAAATCTAAAATTGTTTTAAGTGCATAAGGTAATCGCCCTAATAGACTACGTTTTGATATCACAAACAGTCCCATGACGGCAGATTATGACTAACCTGCGATCAGGCCAATTTTAGCATCGCTCTCATATTCTCATATTCACCATATATTTATGTGGTTCGCACGCTAAAATCGCAGATTTTTGTCGTTTCGCCTTTCCTGCCTGAACGTTTCACCCAGCGAAATGAAAACAGAGCCTGATCGTAGGTTAGATTATCACTGGAAAATTGAACTTCTCTTGCAACAATTTCTCAATTTCTTTCAAAGTAATTCTCTAAGGTTATATTGACAAGATGTGAGATTGACAAAAATTTCAATTTTATAACTGCCATTATATATGTATAAAGGACATTTTTCAATCACTAGATGAAGCGATTTCAGTTTCAACAGAAGTCTAAAGTTCGACTTTAAACACCCCCATGTCACCAAACATCGTTTACAAAAGCACCGAAGCAAAATAACAACAACCAACAAGCATCGTATGGCTATGTCATTAACTATTACTGTATGAGTAACGCTAAAGTTCGGATAGCATGCATACGTGATTCCTAAGATTTCGAGGGGTATCCTCCGAAGATGTTTCTTCTACTTTTCATCAACACAAGAGGGGGACCTTTGTTATCACAGCAGCGATGAAAGTCTTCCGGAGTTTTTCCGTCAGTTAAGTGGCTCAATAATAAACAGGTGGCACAGAGGTAACCATGACAATACAGATCAATGGTAGTTTTCAGTCTTTATTGTAGCGGATGCTATAACCTAGTTGAGCAGTCAACCCTTGGATCTGATAAAACCTGGCTTCTGCAAACAGCTCTCTTTTAATCATGTCGTCATTTGGACAAAAAAGCTTGCCGTTGCGAAGGTAGTTCAAAATGTACCTAATGAAAATTTCAAATAACTTCAGTCTAAATCGATTGATACAATACAGTTCAACGCCGACAATTCACACTCATGCTAGGGAAACACAACACTGTTCAAGTTGGGGAGCTCCCCACAGTGAAACATGGGGAAACTGTTAATAGCTGGAGTCAGAAAAAACAACAACAACAAAACAAAACAAAACAAAAATAAAAACACGAAAAAACAAAAACTGTTAACGGGTGATTGATTTATTGGCATAAAAATTCGAGGTTTTATCTTTGTTTTTGTTTTTTTTAAGCCGACTTTTCATCTTCCTGTATTTTTCCGTATCGCCTTCCCTTCCGCAAACGGTCGATAACATAAAATGCAATTTCTCCACCTAGAATCCAACCTGAAACCTTTCGCATGCTAGCATCCCTACTGGACCACTATACCACTACAGTGATCCACCGAAATAAACGACCTATTTTGTTCCAATTTCATGTAATAGTCAGAGCCTAATTTCGGCCTAATCCAGGTGTAAAATAGAGCTGAAATGCCATCGACCATTTTAAAAGACGTGGTTACCAACCGATGGCACCCACCGTTTACAAAGGGGAAATTAGAGGCATTGCCTACCATTAGAGAACATGTCTTGGCTACTACAATGCGTTAGGAATCACCCGCATTTTCTTTTATAAAGGCGTTTCGTTTTTTGGGCTTGTTCGTTTGGCACAATGCAGGAATAGGAATACTCAGGATACACGGTAATCATGCTCAGTTTGAAGCGGCTCTTAAAAAAGAAGGTTGTCTAGTTGGAATAGGAAAAACTATTACACTCTTTTTTTTTATAAGAACGTCGAATGTTTTAGCTGAGGCTGAACCGGAACTGAATGTTCTTATTTTTTTGGCGATTTGAGCCTGAAACGTTCTTAACAATGTTCTTAAGATTAATTGACAAGCATTTCAGTAAATTATAGTTCTGAATGAAAGAAAGAACAAATAGGTTACGTTCTACCAATTTCCTCAAAGTTATACGTGTTTGCTTTTAAAAAAAAATCAATGGAAGATGATTTGCAACATCACAAAAATTCTAGCATTTGGGGCTCAAGTAGGCTGTAAATTACTTTCATCATATTATTACACTTAATTTTATTCTCACATAGCTTGTTCTAGAAATATGAAGACAAAATAAAGACGTTCTTAACAACATCACAGGCTGGGTATATTCTTAGCATGTTCTTAAAATTTTGGCCAATCCCGAGCCTCGACGTTCTTATAAAAAAAGGTTCTTATAAAAAAAAAAGAGTGTACGTTATTCCAGAGCGGGAATTAGAGTCAACCGAAAACTCTTTAAAGAATTGCCCTTGGTTCAGGAAATTTTCCTTTCTGAGATTACGAGCGGGTTTATTGTACACCGATATTCCCGCGTTCCAGTATTCCACAAGTCCAGCGTTCTAACAGTTCCGTAGTTCAAAAGTTACGACATCACAGGGGATTCATGATCAAGTATCAGGCAAACAAATTCTAAACAAAAAATCTCTACAGCACGGTTTTGATTTGGTTATAACATAAAGAAGGGAAAAAAGAAGTACTATTCGCAAATGCCCAAAGAGACTGGTTGTACTACTACTAGGTAAACGTGTAAAACTTACCGAAACAGTTTACCATCGCGGTCTATAAAATATGCTCCATCTTCCTCGTCTAGTTTTAACTCGTGTCTTCCAGAGAACATCGCACTGAACAAGGAATTCGGGTCCTTTCGGAGGGTATCCAGTGTTGTTTTATAGATCTCACCGCCAACGTTCAACTTGACTGTGCTGCCGAAGTGGACTTCATTCGGGTCTTGGTTATTTCTTCGAATGCTGCTCTTTCTCGTGTCACCTTTTCGAGGTCGCTTCCTTCAGTAAATCGTGTGCTTCACCTGTAAGCTTTTGAGCATCGCTAAGTTTGGCAATAGCTAATTCAAATGAAATCAATTCCTGTTCGTCTTTCTCGGCCATGTTTGATGTAGTATATCAACAACGAGGGCGAGTGTTTCATCAGGGTATCCAAACACCGAGAAGCTGATGAAAGCACGAGGCGGCAGGCCGAGTGCTTTTATTGTTTCGAGGTGTTTGGATACCCTGATGAAACACGAAGCCCGAGTTGTTGATATGACTTCTCAGTCGCTCATAATAAACAATGGATAATCAACACTTTAGTGAGCAAAAGCTTGTGATTAGCACGTAGTTGGTTGTTTGCAATCCCGTCAAAAATGCAACGTTTTTTCGCAAACCATTTATGGAAATGCTAATATTTGCATTGGCGTCCTTTTCAATCGCGACAGAACTACCTTCGGAATCATCCTATTTCGACTGCAAGAAAGTTGTACAGGAAAAAAAATCCTTACTGGCAGTGCAGGGCTAAAAGTATACTTCAGCAGGCCCGTAGTGCTGGTGCAAGGCTTAAATAACTGGGGGGGGGCAAGCAAATTGGCCTAGTCAAAGCCCCATCCCCCCCCCCCGTCAAAACACAGCAGTTACAAATAGGTCATAAGGCATACAAAAATTCATGCCAGATAGATAGTAACACTATTCACAACACTCAAAATCAAAGCGCGAAGTGTTAACCTCAAAATAGCATGTGTTATCTACATGGATATGCATGTGCACGAATTGCTAAATCCCAGAGGGTTATAATAAATGCTGTGAAACACTCCCTCTTCCCTCATTCTCTGATCAGCGCCAACGAGGAAGGTGGAACTCTTTCTTTACTGTCTCACGAATTTCCAGCAAAGAGATTTTCTCAGAATGCCTCAACCGGCCGCGGGCGAAGTTCAAATACCACAGGACGGAGCAAGACCTGTCCTTCGCCAGGCTGGTGCAGCAGTTAACGCGCTTGATCCTCGACCAGCCGCGGGGCAAGTTGGACAAATGGCGGCGGCAGGACAAGTTGGACAAATGGCGGCGGCAGGGCAAGTTGGACAAATGGCGGCGGCAGGACAAGTTGGACCTTTGCTGGCGGTGGGACAAGTTGGACAAGTCGCGGCGGCTGGGCAAGCTGGACCGTTGCCGGCAGCAGGACAAGCTGGACAGGTAGCGGCGGCGGGGCAGGCAGGACAACTGACGGCTGAGGAAAAACTTGAGGTGAATTGGGATTTTGCATATTTTCTTTTTCGTTTTTATTTGCCTGGTGCTGTGTTGTAGCCGAAGCAATACTTTTAGTTATTTTGGGACGACCGCTTTCCCTTTTCATATTTCTCGCGTGGTTGGGTTAGGTGACTCCTTCATTGTTATGTCAGCGAAGCTGGTTTCGTGGTTTTTCGAAGTATGCCCTTTGGGGAATGGTTCCTTTGATGTTTTCCATGTGGTTGGGCGCGGTAGTTTATGCATCGTTTGTTTGGCATCTTGTGTGCCTATTTATGAAATTGTAGGTGTTTTTTCGTTTACCAACCTAGCTCTAAATTGTTTTGAAATGGTTCTTTTAGCGTGTTGATTACCCACTTGATTAGCTTTTGATTATTATGTTCGGGGGAATGTTAAATATGCCCGAAAGGATGTGTTATGTTTTCTGATTCATTTCCTCGACTGTGAATGTTTTGGCCATTAGGGCGTGTTATTGTTGTCGGTTAGTGATTGTTTCAGTGCCATGACCAATTGTTGGTTGTGGCCAGAATGTTATGGCCAGAAAGGCATGTGATGTTGAGAGCAGTGGAATGTTCTGGTCAGTGAGGCATGTTCCATGTCTTTGTTGTCGCGAAGTGATTCTTTCAGAATGTTTTGATCGATGATCGTGATTTTGAGAATTTTTTCTGACCAGTGAGGCTTGTGTTTGCCTGCGTGTAATTGTTTGATTTATGCTCATGGCATTGAGAATGTTCTGGTCAGTGAGGCATGTTTATTTTGCCTTTTGTTGTCACGACATGATTCTTTCAAAGAATGTTTTGATTGATGATCGTGATTTTGAGAATTTTCTGACCATTGAGGCTTGTGTTTGCCTGCTTGTAATTGTTTGATTTATGCTCATGGCATTGAGAATGTTCTGGTCAGTGAGGCATGTTTTATTTTGCCTTTTATTGTCACGACATGGTTCTTTCAAAGCATGTTTTGATTGATGATCGTGATTTTGAGAATTATCTGACCAGTGAGGCTTGTGTTTGCCTGCTTGTAATTGTTTGATTTATGCCCATGGCATTGAGAATGTTCTGGTCAGTGAGGCATGTTTATTTTGCCTTTTGTTGTCACGACATGATTCTTTCAAAGAATGTTTTGATTGATGATCGTGATTTTTTTTTGAGACTTTTCTGACCAGTGAGGCTTGTGTTTGCGTGGCATTGTTTGATTTGTGCTCATGACGTCGAGGATGTGTTTTGGTCAGTGAGGCATGTTTTATGCCTTTTGTTGTCTTGAAGTGATTCTTTCAGACAATTTTTTCTGACTGATGATCGTGATTGTGAGAATGTTCTGACCAGTGAAGCCTGCTTTGTCTGCTGTTTTTTGTCTGAGCAATGTTTATGTCTATGAGAATGTTTTTGGTCAGTGAGGCTTGTTTTTTGCCTTTTGTTGTCATGAAGCGATTCTTTTAAAGATTGATTGATGATCGCGTTATAAAATTGTTCTGGCTAGTGGAGCTGTTGATTTGTCTGAATAATGATTTTGCTTTTGTTTTTTTTTCTGGTCATTGAGGCTTGTGATTGCTTTTGTTGTTATTGTTTAGAGTGTCTCTTTCAGCCAGCCGTCTGTTTGACGGTCATGATCGCGAAGCTTCGGGCTAGTGGAGCGTGTGATTTACTTGTTTTGGCTTTGCGGTGTCCATTTTTAGCGAGTCACTGCTCTAATTAATTGTTGTGACTAGTGTTAAGACTGGTTAGATAAGTTCATTTGTTGGCTATCGCTGGGAAAAGGTTCAAATTAGCGAAGCTTGTGCCTTTCCTACTTAGGGTGTGGCTTTGTGGGTGTCATGGCGGGTGAAGTGTATCATTTGCCTTTGTGCGTCTTGTTGCGGCTTTTTAAACGAGTTTTTCGTTATTGAGGCTCATTTTATGTGAAATGTTATGGCAAGCGAGGCGTGGAATTCCCTGTTATATTATGCCTGTTTATATAGATGTTACGGTTTTATAGCGTGTGACATTTTGTGATTGGATGCGTGTCTTATTTACATTATAGTAATGATTTTTGTGTGATGTTGTGACCGGAATCTATGCATGAGGAGGCTTGGCTTGATAGTTGGCTTGCTTGTTTGTTTTTTGTAAGTGTTACAACTGAGGTATGATGAGCTGAAGAAGTCCTTAGACGCTTTTACAGCGTCATCGGTTGACAATCTTCTGGATAAAATTCGCCACATGGCTTCACGTCCCGTTCCAGAATTTAATAAGTTTGAAAGTTTGGATCTTCTAGAAGCGTTAAAGAACGCGGCCCAGGACACCAAGCACGAAAAGGCGGGTTTTTACAAATTTGCCTTTGAGACCTTGCGTGGAAAGATCAACGAGCCCAACGAGCAGTTCCGCAATTTTTTTTCCTCCCTCTACTTGGGGACAAAGATCAGGAGAAAGTTTTAGACGTAGTAGCTAAAGTGGAAAAGAACAACCGGCGCAGACAGACCAGACAGAATCCTGGAGGAGAAAGAAAGGCGGGGGCAGCCCCTTACAGTGGAGTCCGTTGCTTTTGTTGCAACAGATTTGGCCATGTGCAGGCGTATTGCTTTAGACGAAAGAGGGAAATGGCAGGCTCTTCTGGTTTTTCTTATAAGGGTCAATCCTCGCACAGTAGTCAAAATAAATAGAACAATACTTGTGTTGATTTGTTCTAAGCAAAATGGTGACTAAGTTTTTTCAAAGGGGTTTGATAACAAGGATAGCTACTTGTGTAACGTTAAGTAATAATGGCATTTTTCGTGGTATGTGGCTCTTTCGATGTCCTGATATTTTCTCCCTTTGAAGATAAATCTTTTAAAATCCCTCCCTCGGCTTAGGGGTTTGCTTGGAGTGACAGTTGTGAAAAAGAGTATCTAAACGAACTCCCCCGGTTATGCTGGGTCATGGCTGTCACCCCTTGCTGGCCTCGTGGCTTTCCCCATCAGTGTTTTTGCTCAATTATACACCCGTGATTATAACGGTTTCCTCCCTTTATCTCTCCGTAGACATCTCATTGCCATTTGAGCTGGGAATGGGAGTACGACTTGAACTTTGAAGAAAAGCTTCTTGCCAGTACTCGGTACTCGCCAAAGCCACTAAGTTGGGTTGACTGGTTGGGGAACTCCGTGGGGGTCAGCACCGGGGTGACAGCCACAGAATTCTCTAGGGAAGATATTGATCTTGTGATCCGAGGTAAAAAACTTGGAGATCCGGCCATGTTAAGATTCAGAGACCCTGCTTGTTTTCGCGCTGGTGAGGTCCATGAACATTATGCCCAGTGGCAAAAAAATTGTTGGTGATCGTCCATCTACTGAACAACAACAAACATTGAAATGGATTAGGGAAAAGTCTCAATTTTTGAATACTTTCAACCTTTTACTGGAAGTTTTAAAGGGAAACATTACAGTTCTGATCGTCCACCCTCGGAACATTTTAAAAACAATATGTCATGTAAGCCTTTAGCAGATTTTGTTAGAAGCACGTTACTCGATCGTTTGCAGACAGGAGCCATTTCCCTTGTGGGTAGAGTAGGAGAAGTTGACCCACCCCATTTGATCCTTCCATTAACTGTGGAGCCTACAAAACCTAGATTTTGCCATGATGCCCGTTTTCTGAATTTATGGATGAAAGACGTGCCTTTCAGGTTGGATTCCCTTATAAACCTTCCTCGATATGTGGGTCGTGACACTTACCAGACGATACTAGATGATAAGTCTGGGTATGATCATCTCCTTTTGACTGAGGAAAGCAGAACATTCTTTGGAATCCAGTGGGGTGGGTGGTATTTTGTCTATAACACCTTGCCTTTTGGTTGGAAGATATCTCCTTTTGTCTACCACTCCACTGGTCTTATGGTTTCTAATTTCTTCCGTTCTGTGGGGATCCCTTGCTCACTGTATATTGATGATCGCCACAATGGGCAACTACAGATATCTCCTAGACGTGGTGCTTATGCGGTTTTTGTAAATCCGGACGAACATAATTTGGCAGCTGCAAAATCGGCTGTCTTTTTGGTAGCCTTCTTCTTGATCAAACTTGGATACTTTCTGGGTTTGCCAAAATCAATTTTGATGCCACGTAAAGTTGTTCCATATTTGGGTTTCCTGTCAGATTCTCCTCGGGAGGTTTTCCATCTTATCCCCGAGAAAAGGGAGAAACGTCTTAGCCTTGTTCAGCACATCCTAGGATGCTCAGTTATCTCGGTGAAGTGTCTCCAACGCTTGGTTGGCAAATGTGTGTCATTCTCCTTGGCAGTGCCGGGAACGCTTTTGTTTACTAGGGATATGAATAATGCCATATCCAAAGCCCTTCGCACATCCAAGCCTATAAGGGTGCAAAAGGCACTGAAAGATGAAATTTCACATTGGCTGTTTTTGCGCACTTGGGATGACCCACTCCCATGGAGGGATGAACGCCATCTTCGAATATCTTTGGCATCGGATGCCTCAGCCTCGGGTTGGGGAGGATCGGTAACTCTTAGTGACCGTGTCGTCGAAGTCTCTGACTACTGCACTGAGGCGGAGCAGGGACTTGATATTTCCACAAAGGAGGCGTTGGCCCTTGATAAGGTTCTTCTTTCTTTTCCTGATTCTCTGAGGAATGCTTGGGTAGATGGGTTGGTTGACAACCAGGCGGTGGTCCATTCGTGGCAACGACAAGGTGGGAAAAGTGTGTCTTTGAATGAAGCAATTAAGAAGTTGTTTTTCACGACTGCAAAGTTAAATATATCCCTCCATCTGTCGTTTATCCCGACGAATGAAAATGAGGCGGACGCACCCTCTCGCCGATTGACAACTCTTGACTGTAAACTTCACCCGGATATATGGGCAAAAGTTCAGAAGGAGTTTGGTGGCCGGAAGGGGCACACGTACGATCTAATGGCACTTGACTCGAACGTAATGACGGATCGGGATGGCTCTCCTTTGCCACATTTTACTCCCCATCCATCACCTCAATCTTGTGGTGTCAATGTTTTTGCGCAAGATTTATCGAGTGGAGCTCCTTTTTTTGGACCATCCTTACGCTTTCCCGCCTCTCTCCCTGGTGGGTCCTGTTTTACGTTTCCTGAAAGCTCATCGGCGGCCCTGCACACTTGTGGTCTTAGACGTGTACCCCAGGAAGTATTGGTGGCCTTTGGTTAAGGACTGTGCCACAAAATCTTGTAAGCTCGCGGATAAAGGGGACGCTGGAGTCCTTCTATCTCCCTCCAAACAAGGATGGATTCCTCATGTGGGGATCCCTGGGGATCTCTGGGCATTTGACGTGTGTTGGCCATCGGTTCTGTCTGGATGAAGTTAAACAAAGACTTTGGACAATAGTTTTTTGTCACGTTGTATTTTTCCGGAACATTTCTCTAAGATTTATACAATTAAGTCTTTTGACTGCATAGTATTGTAGTTGCTTTTGTTATCGTAATAAATCCTGAAATGAAATTTGAGTGAGGGTTGGATATTGAGGTTTGGATATTAAGGATTGGAGGTTTAAGAGCCATGTTAGGGCTCTGTTGTTGGGTGTAATATAGTTGGGGGGGTATTGTGAAACAAAGCGGGGTAGCGCGTAGATCAATTTTCCCCATATCTTAATAACAATGAGCGCGAGTGGTGAGTGTTGTGAGATAGGATACTATTCACAACACTCAAACTCAAAGCGCGAAGTGTTAACCTCAAAATAGCATGTGTCATACACATGGATATGCATGTGCACGAATTGCTAAATCCCAGAGGGTTATAATAAATGCTGTGAAACACTCCCTCTTCGCTCATTCTCTGATCAGCGCCAACGAGGAAGGTGGAACGGCCCTCCCTCCCGCCCTGCTTTGCTGGAAATTCGTGTTGGAACAATTTATGTGTTCCTCCTACTCAAGGGCGCTCGATCAATTTTCCCCATATCTTAATAACAATGAGCGCGAGTGGTGAGTGTTGTGAGATAGGATACTGTTCACAATGCCACAGTTTGTGTCGATTTCGTCAAAAAGGACACCTTTGTGGGGACATTGTTCGTTAAAAATTTGCCAAAAACCTGCTTCCTGTTTGCTTTTTCGCCGACAAAGTTGTTGGCAACATCCACCAGACTTAAAGCATCATTTTAAAAAAAGTATCCTTAAAGGTACAAGGTTTGTTAAAATTCAAACATTTCGACAGGTAATCTACGAACCGCGGACCTGTTTTACCTAACACTCGTAAACGTTTACGTAGTTTGTCACTCGATTGGTGAGATAAATACAATTTTGTTCCTTAGACGTGTTTTACAACATTGAGCTTCAAGCTTGCAGCAAAATACACAGCAGTCGCTCAGCTATTAAAGGTATTAAGGCCCTTCACAGTCTTAAGCTATACTGCCAAGTTCAAGGTGATATGGGTGAAGAAAGACATTGGTAAGGAACCTGGGCGATTGAAATGTGCGGTGGGCTAGCTAGAAGAGTTTTGAAGCCCACTTGCCCGGTGGCTAGTGATTCTCCGCAACTCCGCAACAGATGTCGAACCCTGTTAAAGGTTGTGAAAGTATGAAAGGCTCTTTTAGCATCAGCATTCAAGACTGATTGTTACACATTAATTTGTTTTAATTACATATTTTTTGGTACATTAAGGTATCAGCCACCCTTCGGGACCGTTTGCGCGCGGATCGCTCTAGTTTTTGTCGGTCCCATGAAAAATCTTATAAACTATACATTTTTGGGCAGCTTAATAATTCCAGAAAATGACTTTATATTCAAAAAGAGGCAGACGTTTAACATGTTTGGAAAATGGGAAAGTTTTTTCACACATACATGTCTTAATAGATTATGTTCCACTCCCTCCAGAAACAAAGAAAACAAAACGATTAACACTGCATTCTCTTCTTGACACCTAAGGCTAAAAAACCGTGTCTCAGATTTTTGACAAGTGCGTTTGTAACAATGAAAATGTGCTAAGAATATTTCCTGAAATGCTGACAAGGTTGATAAAGATGAAGAAAATCCGGGGAAATCATCGACGCAACCACTTCTCCTGTCGATAAAATGAACCTTGATCGCTCTCCGCCAATTCACTGCCCATTCTTTGTCAAGGGCTTTCTTTCCGAGCCCCCGGCTCGAGCCCCCCCCCCCCCCCTGCCTCTCCCCCTGCTACGGGCCTGATTTAATCAGGAAGGTACGTCAGGAAGCGGCAAGGAAGCAAGTAATAAGATTCCCTGTTATTAAGCCGCGAAGTGCATGAATTCAAAGATTGCCTTCACCGAGTGCGAAGACTTGAAGAACATCTGGAGCTTTCATTAAGCAAGTCTCAGGTACAATCGAGAAAAAAAATTGTCCACAGTGTTAAGCAATGTTCACAAATTGCCCTAACGTAAATGGTAACTGCAAACAGTAATTTGTCATGGAAGGTAATAAACATTTGTTCAAGCACTGCATTGTTTTTGCTAATTGATTTCCAAACACACGTGTTTGGGTATGTCACTAACACGCTTGATTTTATCTGTTCTTTACCAGGGTATAAAGGGGCATCCATGTGACCCAAATGGGGCCAGGCAATTGGTTGATTACCTCATGCATAATTAATAAGTTTGGGAAGACATGTTTTCAAGATACTTTCGCCTCCCGTGGACCTCCCGTGCTCATGCAAGTGAAACTATTGAGCCTACATTCTTCCTTACCAGCGATTATCCCATCCTCGGAGACCGAGGGCTAGGGAAAATCGGAACGTGTGAGGAGTGGGCGAAGATAAGTCGAAACACAAATTCCGCGGTAATTCGAGGGATCGTTTCTCGCACCATATTTAAATATTGGAGTTATAATACCGTTGCACCAAATATTTGGGACAGTCCCTATAAAGCTGAGAATAGTATTAGTTTATGGTAAACAGGCAGCATCATAGATAAGCTAGCTTTAATCATTAGTTAACAAATAAGGAGGGCAAAACCATTGTTACATTGTCACAAAACTCGACGGGTATTTGAGAACACGAGTGAAATGTCGAAAGCAAAAGCTTGAGTGGAGTTATCTCATTATAATGCAGTCTCAAAGACGCAATCAAGAGTCACTGGATCGCGAAAAACATTTATTATAAAGGTACTGCAATACATTTAGACGTTTAAAAGATAAGCTTGGGAACTGTGGTTTATCGTAACGCGTTCGGCATGTGATTTTCAATTTTTAACTAGGTGAAACCAACCATTTACCGTGTTTGGTGCTATCGTTACCACAAGCACGCAGTACGCAAACAACCCGGCAAACAACAAAAAGCGCTAATGTTTTTTGAAAACTACTTGCATTGTTCAACATGCTCTAGTACCGAATACTCACGCTTCCAAACATTTGTTTCGGTAGTCTACAGAAATGTCTCTTGCTCTCTCGCTTTTCTCTCGATATCGATGCGAATATCGACGTGTGATTCGCCACTTTAATGGAGGCATGAGGGGCCAAATTTTCAGCGCCTGTCTTCAGTCGCTCGTTCCATCCCTTTTCGGGCCGCCGCGTTTCGTCCAACAAGCTCGCAGACAGTTTTGCCTTGCTGTTTTTAACTGTGCTGTTCTTAGCGTAATCCGGTGATTAAGTGATACGCTTAAGTGTTTCCTTCCCACCTTCAATGTCTTCAAGGGCTCTCAACAACTTATACAAACGCCTATCGTGCCATGTGATTACATCTTAAGGTTATCGCATGCTAATTTGCATATCGTCATTAACTAGAAGTAGAAAATATCTTTACCTCAACGGCGGAACTTTTAAGACCCTTTTAAGTACCATAATTATAAAAAATCTAAAGAGTATTATCATCAAGGTACCAGTCTTACAGCAGTCGCACTTCTACCAGTGACAAGGGAATCAGTCATGAAAATTATATATCTACGTCGTTAAACAACAGCAAATTGAGTCCATCTAAAAGTTAACTTGAAAGACTTCCATTTCACTAATCTCAAAGTTGCTTCTGCCTGTAAAGTAAGTTTGCTTGTCCACATTTTGAGGACACGTAAAACCAAATCCTAGATCAAGCCCATTTACAACGCAACCAGGACTGATTGCACACCACGCTACAAGGTCATGGTAGCCTTGATTACCAAAGCTTGGCCCCCAGTCATACCGAGATCGTATACCTCCATCTGGTTTTGGAGTTATTTTGATTGGTCCACTTCCAGAAGGATTAACCAGTGTAAACAGGAACGACTGGCTGTCTGGTTCAGTTGCAACTTCAAGAGCTGAGTAAGATACAAATGCAGATGTTATTAGTTTACAGTAAAGGCTGCAGTTCAAAGAGTATAGTTTACAGTTAAAGCTTTAGTTCAATATGGAACATTCTTAACTATGCCTAGCAAATTGAACCATAAAAAAATCAGTAAAACTTGTTCAAAACACCGTATTTACTCGAATAAACGTTTCACCTCATCTAACAAGCTAAAATTGAATTAACGTTCGCATACACTCCTTCAAAATGAAATACTGGAACGCCCCGGGCATTTATTTGGAATGCTGGGATACAACTACGGTTCAGGAGAAGAAGTCATCCTTAATCCGATCTGTTAACTAATCAGCTGAACGGCTTTAACGCCTCACCTATAAATAATAGGGTAGAGTAGCCCAGTTAAGCTATCCTGTCCGGTGTTTATAAAACATGGACCAGTAAAGTGATAAAAAAAGTTCGTCTGCTAGGATAACACGTAATATAAGGCTATTTATACCTGTAAGGCCGAAGGAAAAGGTTTTGCATTAAAAAAAGTATCAAATCGAGTACATACGTGATTTCCAAGACTTAGAGGTGTAGCCGCCGCAGATGTATTCTTCACTTTTGATCACTAAAAGAGTAGGACCTTTGTTGTCACAGCAGCGATGAAAGTCACCAGGGGATTTTCCATCAGTGGTGGCTCGGTACAACAGTGAACAGGTGGCACCGGAAGGCAGCCACGACATAACAGCTGAGCAATGACTTTCATTCTTGATCATCACGGATGATTCTAGGAGACTGGGAAGGATTTCTCCTTCTAGTTGAGCGATTATCCCCTGAACTTGATAAAACTTTGCTTCAGCAAGCAAGTCTTCTTGAAGTATTTTGTCATTTGGGCAACGAATTTCACCATTGCGAAGGTAGTTCAAGATGTAACTAGGGGAAAATTACGACAGTCAATAAAAGAAAATAGATTCAGCTTAAAAGATTTTCTCATTTTTTTTCATTTAGAGGCTATTTTTTGTCTAAAATGTCAGTTTGAAATTGCCTGTACTTAAAGGGACACTGTCACGGGGATTTTTACGTTTTTGGGTGAAAAATGTGCTGAAAATTAAATCAAATGCCCTTTCAGATACATAGAAAACTCCTAGAACGTCAATAGAAGGAAATCAAATGATTTTCTCAAAGGAAGAACAAACCATAGTCATTTACTGGCAAAACAAAGGAAAAACTTGAAAACATCAGCCTGATGCTTTCAAGTTGCAACCATTCCCATCCTAGCGATCTGCAACCAAACACAATTAATTATAGTCTCAGAGAACTAGTAGGAAAGTTTAAAACGAAACTCAACTAGTATTTTTGGGTTTCCGCTGATTAGAATATGTCTTTTAGCTTTTCAAAGTTACCCTAAATATTAGTGACCGTGTCCCTTTAATGTTAACCTCGGGATTCGGGAGCTCGGAGCCCAAAGCGGCTGACGTTGAACCATATCCCCACTGTCAGTTCGTTCGTTATAAGTTCAAAATAATATTACAGAGTTCATTTCAGGTTGAAGACAGGTGATGGGCACGGAAGTTTAATTCCACCATCCCGGCAGTCCAGCGTTCCTACATTTCTTAAGTATTAAACTGGAGTGTTCATGTCACGTGAAGTAAAAGAGACAAGGTTCCGTTGTGATACTGATCATAACTAAAACTTGATTTCTGTCGACTCCAAAGAAAACAAGTTAGTTGCGACACATTGCGCAAGAACTTTGGACGACTGGAGCATTTGCTATGTAGCCAGTATTCGTTGCCGCAGCTACATTTGTAAGACTAGTAACAGATTGAATTAATGTTTAAAAATGCGGCTTTTATGCTGACGTATAAATTTAAAGAATACAAAATTGCGTGACGCAAATTCATTTCAATACAAAGTCTTCACAAAATCGTCAGGTAAAGTAATTTTTATATGATAATTTCCACATGTAAATGATTGTTTCCTAACGTATCTGCAAAGGTTTTAAGTGTTCCCGCCGCATTGAAACTACAAATGTGCTTACCGAAAGAGTTCAGCATCGCGGTCTATAAAATACGCTCCATCTTCCTCGTCCGGTTTTAAATCGTGCCTTCCAGAAAACATAGCGCAAAGCATGGAATCTGGGTCTTTTCGGAGAGTGTCCAGGGTAGTTTTATATATCTTACCGCCAACGTTCAGCTTGACCGTGCTGCTAAAGTGGACTTGACTCAGAGTTTTCGTTAACTCTTCGAAGGCTGATTTTTCTTGCCTTACGGTGTCAAGGTCTTGCTTTAGTAGCTCACGAGCTTCACTCATAAGCCTTTGTGCCTCGGATATTTTAGCACAAGCTAAATCAAATAAACTCAATTCTTGTTCGTCTTTCGCAGCCATGTTATTTTTTACATCAACACTTCCGCTTTTACACTCTTATGTGCCAAAGTGAAAGTTGATCGTGCATACCAATTTATCAGCGGTCAGCCTTGCTAGTACCCGCCTGATGTAAGTAAAAAGATCAAAACGAGGATCACAAATTGGAACGTCGGATTGGATCACGGATCGGATGAGCATTCCTCAGGCTTCTTGGTGATGACTGCCGTGGTTCGATATTGTCCGCAGATTATGAGGCTATAATTAAGACTAACCAAATGCCGAGTTGCAGTGATGCAGTTCGCAAATGCTTATGAGTATAATGTCGATAGTGGCAAAGAACGGCGCACTAGTACTGTCCATTAGTGATAATATCGAGGCTAACAGGTTTGTTCCTTTGGGCTGTCTGCTTACGGATCCACGGTTGCTTACCGGAATGTTTTTTTTTGTCTTGAAAGCGGCCGCAAGAAGAGCTGTTTTGCCGTTAACAGATTGTCTGCTCAGAGAGTATCTACTGACGATGTCGCTGAAATATCTGATACCTGATCTGGGGTAAGGTGCACAAAACCTAACGCCGGCCGTAACTGCTAACGTCAGACGTTAAAATATTGACTTTGACTGGAGTGAACGTCTGACGTTAGAAGTTACGCCGAAAGTTAGCCCTATTTAGCCTGGGGGGGGGGGGGGGGGGGGCGGCCGGGGCGGGGCACATTGTGTCTGCGCTGACTTTAACGAATTATAACTTTCAAACGGCTAGACGAACAATCACCAAATCTCGTGACTTTTCCTAAAATTTATCAGAGAAAATTTTCCTGTGTCAATGACGTGTCTATGATGATTGACATTTCCATAGCAACCGTCTACTCAGGAGTGTATTTTGACTATTTTCTGTCTTTTTTCAGTCTTTTTTTTCAGTTTTTTCTCCTTCGTCTGCTTTTTTTTGATTAAGTATGTTTCATAGAACAAATTCATGTCTTTTCGATGACTTCATTGTCAGCTGTATGACTGCAGGCTTAGGATTCAAGATGGTGGCCTCACAATACAAAATGGCTGGTTTGTGACGTTATGACACGTTATAATTGGCACGTCATAAGCCCATAAGCTAATGACGTGCTAAAAATTTGCTAAGTTTCATCAAAAGAGCGTTAATACTTTTCGAGATCTATAGGGGAAGGCTGCGTCGCCTAGGCGTCCCCCCAGCTCGTACGACTATGTGTTCTTGTAATTCTGGTTATCAATTATGGGTGATGACACTTTTCTCTCTACATATCATGAACCTTTTTAAAATATAAATATTAAATCGATAAAACAGAAGACACGAGGTTTCAACAACTCCATGTCATCAATTTTTTAAAAGTAAATCTGAAGGGGTTAAAATAGTTCATACAAATTAACTGTGAAACCCCTTCAAAGAGGTCTCGACGACATGGAGTCGTCGAAAAGTCGTGTTACTATTTTATCGTTTATTTTTTATTTTAATATGTTTATCTAAATCTCCTTGATATCGTGAACCGTGTATTAATTTCAAGACTTTTAGAAACGTCTTTATAAATAACTACCCTTAAAATGCACATTATCTACAGGGCCCGGTTGTTCAAAGCAGGGTTAAGTGAACCCAGGATTAGCTTCAATTTTTAATTCCGTTTTATAGCCAAACGATGCGGATTCCTGCAAATCTTTTTTTGCGCTACAGTTTGAATTTGGTTGCTATCAAACTGTCACTTGGAATTTGCTGTGATACAGTTTTTGAAATAAGAGAAACAGGGACTTAAGGCCCAGTGATACGGGCAACATTTTCGTGCAACTTGTCGTGCAACAATGTTGCCGTTGCAAGTTGAGATTGTTTGTTGCGCGTATTACCACCTTCTCGCGCAACAAATTTTCATGTTGCAGAAAGTAGATGTCACTTTTACATTCTGCAACATCAAAATTTGTTGTGCGAGAAGGTGGTAATACGCGCAACAAACAATCTCAACTTGCAACGGCAACATTGTTGCACGACAAGTTGCACGAAAATGTTGCCCGTATTACTGGGCCTTTAAGGCCGCGGGTGAGAAACTACGTCATCAGTATTCATTTATTTAAAGCGTATGCGCGAAGTGCGACGAATGGTAGCGACAATGCGCGAAACATTTGTGAATAGGCTCTTCAGTAAAACTTCCAGTTTCTGAATAAATAATTGCACGTACGTTAAATCGTGTGCCACAGATATCTTGTGCCTTTTAAGCATTTTTAATTAAATTAAAAAATACTCTCGAAGTCCGGCTTTTTTTACGTTCAAACGTTAATAGAAACTTTTTAGAAGTGTTCCAACAAAACAAAACAAAACAAAAAACTAAAATGTACTCCTTATAGCTAACATGGAGCTTCGGAAACGCTTATATTCTTCAATCCAAATATTTACGATCTCTAAATTGCAACATATTGTTCTTTTCTGGACAGTGAACAATAGCTGCTAGAATTTAATTTCCATAATTAGCAGAATCTTACCTTAAACATTCGTGTTTATTCGGTGAGCCTTCGGAAACCCTAACACCACCAATTTTGTGTCCAAGAATACAACGCGGATATAGAATTTCCTGAACTGACACAGCAGGTAGATAAACTAGGTGTATTGCAGATTGTCACAACAGAAGCAATTTTTTCAAACAGGCTTTTTAACAAAATATTCAAGGCTTCACATTTAAACAAGGACGATTTTACTCATTTGAAAGCTCACAACTTTCAATGAAAATCGAAATCCTGTAATCGGCTTCTGTTGTGACACAATAGAGGTTTTAAGAAAAAAGACGTTAAAGAAAATAGGACCCAAGACACTTCCCTGGGGTACGCCTCTCTTGACAGTATCCCAGTTAGAGTAGGTGTCTCCTACTTTAACCCTCTGTATTCTGCTGGATAGGTAATCTTCAAGAAGTGCACAACCACTGTCGCCAAGACCGTAGGCTGCCAGTAACAGCGCATGTGGAATGGTATCAAATGCTTTTGACAGACCACTACAGATCCAACTGGACTCCAGTCAGTCCTATTATAACCATTATTAACTAGCCACAAAAAAGACGTGCAAGTATTCTAACCTTAGGTGGAGGAAGTTCCTCTCCTCCTCTGGCGTCAGATAGTCGAACATAAACTGAACTCCCCTCCAGGTATTTGATTTTAGACACAAAACATCACAGAAATGCAATAAACAATAATTTTTAATGGTGAAGAGATTGAAACTGTGGTGCTGCAACGGTGGAGAGAAAATTACTTTAGTTTCATATCTAAATTGACAATAAAGAAACTGGCGACCGTTGAGAGATTTAAAATCTGACGCTCGGAACGTCAGTTTTCAAATCTCTTTACGCCGGGCAATGTACCTTAACATCACCTCAGTTAACATCAAATTGTTTTATTTTTATGGAACAACCTTCGACTGAGAGAGAACAGAGGACAGACAAGGGGGTATACTCCTAACAACTTACACCAAGGGTTATTGGGCAGCGAAAGATACCAAGGCATTACGCGAAATGCTACGACCAAAGCGTGCACAGAGGGGTTAAAAATTACCACCTACCTTCGTCGAAAGTTGGCTAGGACATTGACGCAACTATCGCTTTGAAAAGAATTAATGACAACCTGCCAATTGAAAACAGAGGAAGCAACATGGAATATGAAGTAACGTGAAAAGACTTTGGGTGAAGGTGTGTCAGATTTTCTTTCGTAAAACTTTGTCAAGCAAAAGCAAGACTTGCATTAATGAAATGCCACTGTAACTGGCTATGCAACTGGAGGAAATGAACCGAGTCTTGAATCTTGTTAGGGCAATTAGTCTAAGGCCCGTTTCAAACGTGGAACTTTTCATTTGCGAATCTAATGCAATGTACCTAAAGCAATGACCTCTGATCACTTGCATTAAATTCTGCACATGACAAGTTCGACGTTTGAAACCTACCCCAACAGTTTGTTACATACTTTTGAAGAACGGACTAAGAAGAGACCCAGGGTAAGTTTTAAATCGACTTTCGTTGGTCTGAGTACACTTAAGGTTCAAATGATCACTAACACTAGAAAACGTGTACATGTAGTAACACATAGGGTGTGGTTGTCTTTCATAACTCTTTCTCCATTTACTATATTTAACTCAAGAACACCCTAAGACAACTCTAAGACAGTATTCAAGCTCACATGACCAATGCCATTAAAACATTCACTCCTGGATCAGCCTCAGCCAAATATTAGACGTTCGTTTATAAAAAAAGGTATTTATATTTAACTCAAGAACACCCTAAGACAACCCTAAGACTGTATTCAAGCTCAAATTACCAATGCCATTAAAACATTCACTCCTGGAGCAGCCTCAGCCCAAATATTATACGTTCGTCTATAAAAAAAGTATTTATTTATTTAAGAAGCGAGGAAATATATAAATACTTAAAAAGGGAGGAACAATCCTCAAGGGTTGCCTGGAAAATCGGTAAATAATACGCGCACTCGGAAACCAAATTCAGACAACAGCTGAGCGACCCATCTCTATGCATGGATCTTTAAGTTGCTAAGGTTGGTTCCCTTCAACACAAAGCAAGGACCTCAAAACACAACAGATCGGAATAACAAATTTATATTACGTCATCATAATGCAAAATGTTTACAATATCTTAAGTGGCGATGCTTCACTGAGCGTTCGATTAATTTCCCACATATTGGAGTTAAAAGTACCAACGATTACAAAATCAATATCAAACGTGGCCCCGTCAGATTTATTTTTAGGTAACAGTTCACCGGCAACTAGCAGTAAGCTATAAAAATTGTCAGAGCGGTTATAGTGAATATGGCCCACTGTAAAGCTTTAACTCTCTTTGAAAGTAATAACAAAATTTGATGGTTGTTGTTAAGTCAAAGGCCCCACTGATGGGTAAGTCACCGTCTAGTAACGGTCCAAGGAATTGGTCCGTATCAGAATTTTAAATATTTGAACTAGAAAAACTAGCCAGAGGGATGAAATCACGTGACTGAGAAGGAAGGAAAGCTCTGCTTCTGCACCTCAGTGCCATGGCGTCCTTCCGGTATCCTCATAATTGTGAACGTACGTAACATGACGGCTCATAGAATAGGCCCTCAAAAATGTTCGTCGACGGCTGAAGTTACAGTGAAAACCAATAACCACTCATTTCAGAACAGTATACAGAATTTCAGATGAATTTTGAGTCAAAAGTTTGTATTGCACTCAAAACGGATTGACTAGAACTAAGTTAGAATTCGTTGTTTCTATTCTGTGGAGTGCTTGAAGTAGCTGCACGGGAAAAGTTTCGGAGAATTTAACTCGCAATACCATTGGTTGTTTTATGGCTACGAGGAAATGAATAAATTCAAAGGTAGCAAGCGCAGGCTACGTTCATAAATTGCAGTATCCACGTGTCCTAACGGGATTAAGATGTACAACTATTTTGTTCCAATGGAACTAGTAAACACTTGATTCTAACGTGGCAAAGGAACCAGAACTGTGTGCACGCTCGCGTCGCGTAGGTGACATGCGGTAGAACTTTTTGTGTGGTTGTTCGTGCTGAACTGTTTCGAATTTTTTGTCTATGATTTTTCTGCAAAATTTAACTAGTGGGAAAACAAAACTGTTTCTCTGCGGCCAGTTTAGAAAGTGTATGCTATGTAACAATTATATCTAAAGCATTATAGCTAAAGCAAGTTCCAAAGTCGAATTGAGTCTAGAAGTCAATTTTGAACACTTCCATTTCGTCGACTCCAAAAGGGCTTTTACCGGTGAAATAATTTCTCTTGTCTGCATTTTGTGGGCACTTAAAGCTGTTACCTAGACTAAGGTAACTTGAGCTACCACTCCACACAAGAAGGTCATCATGATTTCTGTCGCCGAATGCTGGTCCACAATCTGAACGACACAGTATACCTCCTGAAGAACCTGGCCACCGAGTGATCTTGATCGGTTCACTCCCAGAAGGCTTGACCAGTGAAAACAGAAAGGATTCGCTATCCGTTATCGCCTCCCTATTGGGATCACTTACTGAGCGAGGAAAACAAACAAAAGAATGATATTAGTTTAAAATGCTTTCCAAGAATATTTACGAAGGCAATAGATTTCCCTATAATACTCGATAACTTTATCAGACATGCTAGAACCCACTTCTCACAAAGCAACACCTAATATATGGAATTTGGTTTGAGGAACGTAATAACTCACCATGCCGCAGTTGTTCAAAAGTTGGATAGCGCTATCCACCGGATAAATCACTATCCAGGGGATAACACAGTTGGTTTCCCTATCACTTATCCACTGGATGGTGATTTATCCGGTGGATAGAGCTATCCAACGTTTGAACAACTGGGGCCAGATAGATAACAACATCCGCAGTTCACCGCATATATGATAATTCAAATACGTATTTCATTTTCACAAAGTGACCAGCTCCCAGCAGTTTTAACAGGTCAGTTGGAAGAGAGCGCACAGTTGTATCGGTAATCGCAGGGTCACGGTTTCCAATCCCGTGTAAGCTTAAGGATTCTTCAAGCATTCTTTTCGCAACTGCATAGTTGCATGCAATGCGAGGATCTTTGATGTTAAAAAACAAAAACAAGTCGTTACCGAAACAACGTTTTTCAAAGAACGATATACAAGACCGCTTTACTTAACTAATCAAATGCTGAAAGATGAAACTTGAAACCTGTTGCTACAGCCCTTTACATACCCTATATCAAAGACACTTTGAAAGTCATCTTACAGATCTCAATCCTACAAATTCACAGACAATTATGACACCGGTGCGAACGCGAAGTTGACTGTAGCAAACAAATTAAGCTGTCTTTCTTACATCAAGCAAAATGGTGAACAAAAACTAAGAAGAGATCTGTACATCGTCACCACTAGCTTTAGTTTATGCTTGTGATATTTAATTATTCTCAATATTTAATTCCACATCACCTTGTTGCCAAACCAAGGTGTATGGTTGAGACTAAGCGGTACAAGAAACAAATGGAATACGTACGTGATTGCCATGACTTCGAGGTGTAGCCGCCGAAGATAAAATCACCACTTTTCATCACCACGAGAGTAGAGCCCTTGTTATCACAGCAGCGATGAAAGTCAACTGGGGATTTTCCATCGGTGGTAGCTCGGTACAACAGACAACGGATGACTTTAGGGTGTAACCAGGACATAACAGTGGAACGGTGGTCTTCATTCTTGATTATCACAGATGATCTTAGGGGACAGTTTTCCTCATCTAGTAGAGTGATTATTCCTTGGACTTGAAAAAACTTTGCTTCTCTGAGCAGCTTTTTCTGAACTGTCTTGTCATCCGGGCAAAGGAGCTCACCGTCGCGAAGATAGTCTAAGATATACCTTCAAGATAAAAATAAACCTCGTAGCGATGTTCAATGGGAAGTGTGCAGTGAATCCATATGATTATCATTGCCATTATCGTTTAAATTAAATTAATTTCAATATATTACGATTATTATTATTATTATTATTATTATTATTATTATCCTCCACAACACTTTTTTCAAAAAAACTATGAATGGCTTAAAGATTGATAATACTGATCCAGTTGCAGCTCCCTCTGGAATGAGCAACTGCATTTTCTATCATATGACGTCACGGCGGCCATATTGGTGGTGTGTACCAAGCCAGTCCTGTGGGATTTGAAATCTTTTCTTGTGTAAACTTTCTTTCATTCCAATAAATAGACAGAACTGCCGGTCACGTGGGTGAAAACGCTCTATTTATCATAGAAAACGTTTGTGTTAGTTTCATTTGTTATTCCTGCGTATAAAAATTAACATATTTCGGCATTCATGGTTTCCAGTATTCCAGAAGTCCACTCCTACCCTTCCTTTCCAGAGTTGCGGAGTCTCGAAATCATAACACGTGCGTATTAAAATAGTAAACGAGAAGTTGAGGCGAGAGCTTGATAGCCTCATATATCTGGTTGAAGACCGAATGAATAGACGCGAGAAACACCAAGGTTTCAGCTGTATATAGCAGAGGCAACTTCTTACCCGAAAAGTTTACCATTACGGTCTATGAAATATGCTCCATCTTCTTCGCTTGCTTTTAACTCATGCCTTCCAGAGAACATCGCACATAGCACAGAATTCGGATCCTTTCGGAGAGTATCCAGGCTGGTTTTATAGATCTTACCACCAACGTTCAACTTGACCGTGGCGGCGAAGTGGACTTGACCCAGGGTTTTCGTCAGCTCTTGGAAAGCTGATTTTTCTTGCCTCACATTGTCAAGGTCTTTTTTCAGTAATTCACGAGCTTCACTCATAAGTGTTTGTGCCTCGGACATTTTGGCACAAGCTAAATCATATAAACTCAAATTTTGCTCGTCTTTAGCAGCCATGTTTGTATTCCCCTTTGTAAAGTAAAAGATGAGCCCGCATTTGTTTTCAGCAGCGGACAGCGTAAGGAATATCTCTTCATCCTCTTCATGTAAAGTTTACTTTTCCTTTACTTTATAGATCAAAATGGCGATCAAATGGAGGAACGAGGACGGGATCACACGTTGGACCATCGGATCGGATCGCTAATCGATTCGCAGATTGGTTGAGCTGGATTTTCTTACGTTTACCAGGGAGATTTTTAGTACTATTTTTAGGATAGATTTTTAGGCCTACTCGAGCATATGCGTGCGCACAGTTTTTTTTTTATTTGCAGCGTGTGGATTTATTTTGTTTGCAGCGCGACGATTTATCTTGTTTGCAGCGTGCGGATATATTCTGTTTGAAGCGTGCGGATTTAGTTTGTTGTGTGTGGATTTATTTTGTTTGTAGTGTGCGAATTTATTTTGTTTGGAGTGAGCGAATTTATTTTGTCTGAAGTGAGCGAATTTATTTTGTTTGGAGTGAGCGAATTTATTTTGTTTGCAGTGTGCCGAGTAATCTTATTTGCAACGTGCGGGTTTGTTTTGGTTGCAGTGTGCGGATTTCTTTTCTTTGTAGTGAATACTTAACTTGTAACTGCTGTTATTTTGAACATTTGTTAATTTTTCTTACTGAAAGTGGTGTCCCTTATGGGCCACCGTAGATTCAAAAGCACGTAGATTCACTTCCACCATGTTGCCGTTGCAAGCTACCATGAAAATGAAAACAAAGCAACAACAACAACAAAACAAAAAACAAAAAAACCGGAATCAATTTACTACTGACACTGCCATATTGGACTGAAACAATTTAAACTATCAGAAGCACGCAAAAAGTATCTGAACGTTCCAACTTTTCAAACACCATCGCGAAGCAGAAAAAAGTGTTCACAATTGGAGCTTGCCGCTTACAGGGATGGTCCTTGTATAAGCGGCCACTAGCAGTTTAAGGGAGCTTAGAAACAACAGAAAAATGAAATCGAACTTCCTGAAAGTGACCGTTAAGCGGCCGCTTAGGGGAGTGTGTAAATAAAGATTTTCGGTATGAGGTCAAACGGGGTTTTGTCAAGGCGGCTTTAAGTAAAGCTGTTCGCTTACAAGAGCGTCTGCTCTGAGAGCTTCGCATGACAGCGTCACCAATTTTTTTTATAAATAAATGATTTTTAATTTCTGAATGTATCTTGACAGTATGCTTGATTTTGACATTTTTATAGCTAAACCTGACCAAACGAATTAAAAATAGCAATTTCAAGTTCGCCCCGGGGACCGAGCGAGAAGATATTTTTTTAATTAATTATTTATTTATTTTGCCAAGTACTTTCGCACAAGAAATTTTGATTCCCGAGACCGCTCAGGGAGGGAGAAGAGTGCACCCCCCCCCCCCAACTCTTACGCCTATGTATCCTTGCCTCAAAGTTTTAATCTAAATGCAAAGGCTGAACAGTAACGAGTTTTTTAATTTCTTTATTTAGATCTGGTCTTCTGGTTATCGCTTGCGGGTGATCGCGTTTTTTTGTTCAAATGTCGTGCATGACTGTTCATTTAACTCAAAACATATGACTAAGGTGCCTTGAACGCCTTTATAAATAACTGCTCCCAAAAATATATACACTATATACAGAAATATTATATCTACAGCCACTCAATCTCGTTGTGCAAGAGCTAAAATCACGTTATCGCACGTTATCTTCTGGCCAGGGCTTGACGGTATAAGTTTAAATCTGTTGTTGGAACCATTATGACTTTTTGGCATTATACCATCAGGGCATTTTGTATAGCTACGTTTTGTTTGACTCTCTTCTCGAGGAGCAGCCCGAGTAAAAGTAGGAGATCGCCGTTTAAGGAAAATGTCTCTTGTGAAGCTAATTTTAGGGAGTTGTTTTTGGTGATTTTCTAATTTTGGTAGTGTAATTGTTGATCTCAGTGTAATGCCTTTCCTTCTAAAAGTTTTCCTGTTTGTCTATGTAACTAAGGGCGTGCTGTGGACAGGTTTGCGATTTCCTGTGAGCTTTGCCAAGGCCTCCTTGAACATTGAGTTCAAGGGCAATTTCTTCGCAAATACTTGACGTTTTCTCGTACTGGATTGGCCGAACTGTATCTGTCTTTCCTTCGCCAAATAATTCCTTGGTCTCAGCTATTCTTCTTTTGAATTCTTTCAACTTTATCTTCTTCTGGCACCATCTGGTCTTCCTCTAGTTTGGGTCGCAAACATGTTTACAGCATAGCATAAAAAAAGCTTGATTATAGCTGGTAGTTGGTTAGTATCAGCAAAGGATCTGTAGAAGTTCAAATCGCAGCAATAAAGAAGCTTTCCCCTAGCAGGGTCTCGGTACCTCTCGTCTAGCCAAGCGAGCGCTCAACATGTCTATCTTCGTTATTGGGGGCCACTGCGCTTTAAGATCCTGGATGACGAGGTTGAGTTGAATGACTGTTTCGTCAGCAAAATGGCTCCTTAAGGAGTGGAGTCATCTCTCAGCTTGGAAGTCATGTCCTTTACTATGAAGTGTCCCTCTGGTATGATCCTATCAGTTGACTTGTCAGCTGCAAGGAGAAGAAAGAAAAACTAAAGAAATAAAATTTTCGTACAAACTACAACTCTAAATAAACTAGCTCCTTGTGACAGCTATAATTATGTTGAATGTATTCAAGACAGTGTCAAATTTACAAAGGTTTGCCTAGCTGAACGACAAGCAATGAAACAGCAGAAATTCATTCCTTCATAAAGACATACGAAACTGCAGCGATTACGGATATTTTCTCCCTCAAACAGAGGCCATTCTCAAAGCATCAGCCGAAACAAGACTTCATGTTTAGTTTTCTTTTACGGCTTTTTAAAATTCCTTTTATTGTGTTCGTTGTTTTAGATATATGCGTTGTGCATACGGTAGTTTCGTTAGTCATCGTGGTGTTGCAATATTTCTCATAGCGAAAATTAGAAATTTTGTCTACTTTCGAACTTGGCCGCTTCTGGGAAAAATGACTACAAACAAACAGTATAACTGCTCACACTCTTGAATTTGCTGGTTAGTTCCGTGGTTAGCTCGTCCTCTGTCATTCCACGAGGGACCAGAGAGCTGAGAGAAGAGGATGGGTTCATGTTAAGATACTTGTCAAGTCTTTCCCTGGGTAAGAAGTCTTGCCTTGCCTTCAACTGTTTTAGAAAGAAATGACAGAAAAGATAAGCTCAATTTTAATTGTTATTATTACACGAGGTCGTAAACTCACGATCTTACAAAGATGTGTTTTCTTGTGCATGGTAGAATGAAGAAACAAAAACAAGTCGAGGGGATTTCTTTGCTGTACGGACCGGACAGGTGGTGTCTCAATGTCACCAAGAATAATATTGAGCACCTTAACGTCTAACTCCCATTCGATTCATTTTCATACACATACAGCACAATACTAATATCATGTATCGGTTCCTTTTTTATGCATCTTTATACAGAATGCCGCAAAAATACCTCGACGATACGAGCAGTTCACGGCACGCCATTTGCTGTAAAAGTGCACATACCTTTCACAGCGGTCAAACACAAAAAACAACGCCAATTCCGGTTTTTCAGAGCATTGAAGTTTGAATCGGGACTGACTTTTACGAGAGCGAAGTTCGTAAGAAAACGATGCATGAAATGTCCCGATAAACCAAATTTCGCGCCGATAAAACTTGTGGATGCCAGTTACTTCATTCTGAACACATGCTCAAAGTAAAAAGCTTAAGTTTTCAGAAACGGCGTTAAGTTTTGCGTTTGAAGTGAAACTTTCGACATTTGTCTGTATTTTCTTTTGTAAAAGTATGGCGGGAACATTAACACATACCTAGCCCGACAGCAACTGAACAACCGCTGACCACCAACGCTTGACAACCACGTGCTCGTTGTTGGTTAACCTCATCGAAAATTCGGTCTTTAGTCATAAAGTGATTAAACAACTCGAACTCGCGCTACGCCGTAGTCCTATTGTGTTAATCATTTGTCTCCATCACAGACCGAATTGGACTCCACTTATTCTCGTTATAACTATTATTAGCTAGCCAAAAACAGACGTGATTGTATTCTAACCTTAGGTGGAGGAAGTTCCTCTCCTCTTCTGGCGTCTGATAGTCGAACATAAACTGAACTCCCCTCCAGGTATTTGATCTTGGAAACAGAATATTCAAGAAATACAATAAACGATCGTTTTTAATGGTGAAGCGATTGAAACTGCGGTGCTGGGTTGGTGGGGGACAGAAACACTTCAAAATGATATCAACTCAGTTGATAGAAGGTAAATTACATTGAGACTCAAAAGCTGACACTCTTTACGGGTGGCTAGTTTACCTTAAAACAACTGAGTTGATATCGTATTGATTTTAATGTTACACCCCTCGACTGAGAACAGTGGACAGACAAGGGGGAAAAACCTAACAACTTATACCAAGGGCTCAGTGTTGGCAGCGAAACATACCAATGCATCACGCGAAATGCTTGAACCAAAGCGTGCACAGAGGGGTTATAATGGTTAAAACTTACCACCTTCCTACGCCGAAAGTTGGCAAGAACATTGACGCAACTATCGCTTTGAAAAGAGTTAATCACAACCTGAAAATTTAAAAAGAAGAATATGGAATATGATGCAATGTTAAGTTAAAGAATAAAAAGTGTACATAAGAAAACAAATTCAGCCTACTGTTCTCATAAAGATGTTTTAGAGAAGGTGCGTCAGGTTTTCCTCAGTAAGTCTTTGTCAAGCCAAAAGTAACACTTGCATTAATGAAGTGCCACAACTACTGGCTAAGGGACTCGAGAAAATGAACTGAGGCGTGAAAAAAAAGTTAAACTGAGTTTAAGTCAATTTGTGACACTTTTAGCCATCTTGTAAGAGCACAAAGTGTAAGGTCCGTTTCAAAAGTGGAACTTTTCATCGCCGGATCCACGGTAAATAAGCCAAACCAATAACTTTTGCTCACTTGCATTAGATTATGCGCATGAAAAGTTGGACGTTTGGAACGTACCTGAAACTCTAAACCTCTTTGTTTGATGAGTATCTAGTTACAGATGCAGCTTGTTACATTCTTTTGAAAAACATATTAGGAACATTCCCAGGCTGAGTTTTAAAACTTCTCCTTATTATTCACGTTTTCCGCAAGAGCTCTAAATACAAGTTAGATTAACGACAAAGTCAGTCAAGGTTCCATTTGGTCTGATTATAATTACATTTACGGTTCACATGCGCTCCAAACACTAGAATACATGTATATTCCAGAGTTATTTCAATAATAGAAACAAAATGTGCCACAAAAGTTAATACTGAATCCTAATAATTTCTATTATGGAAATAACTCTTGAATATTCTGTTAAAATACATGAAGTAACACATTCAGTGGTTTCCTCTTCATACTCCTTTATCTATTTATCTTTCCTGGTCATGTGTGAAATACTAGTTAATTAATTATTAAATAACTAATTAATTAATTAATTAATTAATTAAATTGAATACTATTTAATTAATTATTAATAATTTAATTAACTCAAGAACACCCTAGGACTGTTTTCAAGCTCAAATGACCAAAGGAAGAAGTAAAAACACTCACTCGCGGGTCAATATCAGCTCAAAAATTAGACGTTCTTGCACAGAAAAAAAGAATTTATGTAAGAAAGCGGGAGTGAACTCTAAAAACCAATACTCTAGGGCTACCTGGTAAATCTTACCTCAAGGGGGTCCCCTGCGTACAGTGGAAGTTGATAAGATCCACTCATAACGTAACCCTCGTTAAACACTTGCACAGCGGTCCACGCCTGAGACAAAATATCACAACATAAACAGATGAAGTACGTCTTTATCTGTGACCATTCAAATGAAAGCTCCGTTGGTGGTTGGTGGTGCTGTTTATTATGCTGTACAAGGTGGTTCTAACTTTTGAGTCTGTGGATGAAATCCTACCGTGTGACCATTCAATTGAAAGCTACTGAGCAGTATTTTTAAAATTCGTTTGCGTCTGAAATAAGTGTACTTTTGGGATAGCATTCGAGGAACTATGTACAGTTAACTGGTTAAGAAAACAATAGATATACGCTGACTTATACCTGTCCTTGTAAACTGTAGCTTGTTTTATTTTGAATTGCATCCACTATCAATTCGTGTAAATGGATAATAATCACCATGAATCTGTGATACATCCGGCGGGGAAAAACCTGCCAAACAAAATATAATATTAAAGAATTAAATGTTTTAAAAGTAACATCTGGTAATCTATCAAAATTATCTTCACCTTATTCTTTGTTGTTTCAAAAAAGAAAGGCTTTTTTCTTTGAGGCTGATAGTCGTTTACAGTGGTGTAACGCACCAATACCTCGTGATAAGAACTACGCTTTACGACTATAGGCCACCACGGTGCTGAGTTTTTTCTTGATAAGGTATTTCTTTAGTAATTTTCACAAGCAATGCAAACGTGGGTTTATAGCACAAGGCAATCTACACTGAAGATATTAGTCAATAGAATCGTAATATTTCATGTTTGTCTCTTTTCTTCAGTAATGACTCAAAAATACTTCAAATTCGAGTTTCGTTACTCAAAACAGCCAATTGAAATCAAACGGTGATTTTTGCATTTTTTTCTTTTAAATTTTATTTATTTGTTTCCATCGGTAATCCTTCGAGTATTCGACACTTCCAAGTGTTTTGTTCTAATACAATCTCTTGATAATCCTTCGCGTAAACTGACCTTAAGTCCTTCTTGCCAAACCGGAGATGCCGCACTACTTGAAAATAGCGGTCTGGTTACAAAGTTTAAAGGGTCCTCTCTTGCACCCTGGGAAGTCGAGCAAAAATTCAGAATTACAGTGATCACTCAGAAATGACAGAGCGTAAGAAGAATTAACCCTTTCGCTCTTCTTGTGCTTCTGCAACCGTTACGTCTTACAGATGCAGCTTATGTGTTTGCCATCAGCACAAGCTGATAATAGAGAGCTGGCTTTGAGGCACCTTAGGGCAAGAGGTGTAGTAGGGAATTTGAGCTCAAAAGATAAGACACGATTCAAAACCAACTGCACATGTTTCTCCTTTTTTACGATCAGTCCACTCGAACCGGTTCTAACCTGTTCTGACTCTTGTGTCATGCTATATAATAACACACAGTGTCCTACTACAGAGGGAAAGGGGGGGGGGGGGGGGGTGATAAAGGGAAGAGCCGTGAGCATTTCCTTTTACCGCACCGAGCTCTAGAGTAACTTTAACAGCGCGTATCTCCATCAACATCATTAAGATAACAAGATAAGAAAAAGGTGCAGTTGGCCGGAGAAACTGACACAATACTTATACTTAAATTATTGCGTAAAATCAAGCGTTTGTTGTATTGGTGTTAAATACAACATAAAAAGGACATTACATCACCTTATAAAACGAGCCTGGAGGTGAAAGACAGTAAGTTGCCATGGTGAAGTTTGTCCACGGTAAGTTCTGAGCTGCATCCACGGATATCTGAGGAAGACAGGTTTAAAGTAGTTAGTACACTGATAAGGTCACCAGTCAAAACTTAAACTGTCATATACAGACACGTCCCACTGTATCACAAAACAGATGGCGTTATCTTTTTGTACCCTGCTCTGCCATCAATAAATCTGTAAATATGGTGTCTTGATTCAGTTGGTTTGTATCAACACTCTACTGGGAGTAAAAGATTTATTTACCCTTTATTTACCCTGCAGAATGGATCAGCTGTAGTAACGACCGGTGTAAACCAATGTGCAGCTAAACTGAGAAAAGAATTGCGAAAAAAATTGCCCTGCGATAAGGTAGTTTTCAGATGAGTGAGCAGAGAAAAAAACAGGGAAAAGTAAGAAGAAAGGGGGGGGGGGGGGAGGGAAAGCTTTTTCGCAAGTTAGTTACGGGTAAATTACGTGTCACCCTCTTCGTCGCAGAATTGATTGCACTTTTGTTCTATCTTGAGAGTGCCCTACTTAAATTTCCGTTTGGAGTAAGTAAACGCCTGAACAATTCCAGTGTCAACAGTGGTATAAGTAACAAAATTGAAAGTATGAAGCAAATAAAGTGAGGGTTTTTTACGAAACTCCTACCTTTAATCCGTGCATCACGTGGTATAGTGCAACGTAGCTCAGATCCAGGTCTCCCGGTAAAGCATCGATATTTCGAGTGAGTCGTGTCTAACAAAACAGTACAAGAAAAGAAGGACCATAAAGCGTAAAAAAAAGTGTGTGGACGAAACGAACAGTGCAAGAAAATAATTTACATCAGCTAAGCAGTTGCGTTCAATGAATCCGGTTGATGAAATCCTAAAATTAGTGTGACGTAATTCACAAGAATAAGAAAGTCAAGCGGTACTTTTATGCGGTGCTATTCACTAAACAACGCAGGTCTTCTTTTTGACTTGATAGATAAATTCTTAAAGGAATGATAATGTGCAATGACTTTCGTCTGACCAAATTTCAAAATTGTAGAAGAAAATACCAATCTCGTTCTTTGGTATTCTGGGGTCCTCGGAAAGGACTGGGACGCACATTCCGAAAACAAAGGCACGACTGTACTGGCAGAAAGAAAGAAGTTTCACTGTGAGGAAAAGAAAAAAAAAAGACGACAGAAAGAAAAAAAGGAAAAACGAAAGTTCTTTGATAGCAGTAGTTACATGCTGCTAGTGTGGAAACGTGACATGGCCACCTTGGATCTACCTTAATCCAGCTTTCTATCACTCTGTCTTTCTTAAGCTTCTGTTCTTGTCCATCGCCAATAAGCTTGATTGCTTCACGAGTTCTGATTATTTTTCTCTCGATCATGCTGTGAAATATCTGACACTCGCCGAGGGTGGGTTCACAAGAAAGAGAGTAATATTCTCCTGCAAGATAAAGCACATCGCATATCAAGTTTTTATGTTTCCTATTTTATTTGATCGGATATACGGCAAATACTAAGATTTATCCTCACGGTTTGAAAAACTGGTAAGGTAGCCGGCTAAAACAGGAACGTAATGAAATATTCTACTTAGGTTTCGGTAAGATGAAAACAGACACTTTGGAACATGCGTTAGAGTAAACGGAGGCCAAGAAACACTTGAAATTCTGCTCCTCGGCTCCAACTATATTCCAGGTTTAGGGGTTAACAAATAAGTAGGAGAGAAAGTTTGGAAACAGAGCGTTGACGTTTACAGTTCTTACCGTCCGCGTAGCTCGGTTTAGGCTGAAACAGACCTTCTGCTTCCCATTCTGCTTCTGTAAACTCTGAAGCCTGAGAAATGAGGAACAGTCATGTAGGTTATACTCATTTGCAACATTTCTCCTTATTCCAGTTTAAGGTGTTTAGGATTAACAGTTAGATTAACAGTTAGGTCGTTTTGCAAGTTACCATCTCGAAGCTTCGATTTAAGTTCGTTACTGGTTTCCGTAACTGTTCTCGTGCGTAACAGCCAAGGTTGTAGTCACAATTTCCAAAGAAAGGGAAAAAAGTGGCGAGAAAGCTGAGAAAGAGAGCATAAGGCTTAAAACAACAGGCTTTTCTCTTGACAAACGTTTCAATGCCTATTTTGTAGAAAAAGCAATACATAACTATCGTGAGTAGGCGTTAACGCGATAAAAAAATAATAATAAAATAAAATTAAAAAAAAGAATAAGAAAGGAAAATTTAAGAACGAAACTAAAGATAAGGATTTGCATTTGTATCAATCTAAATACCTCTTTAGGTCTTCCATTAGGGTGGTTTGCAGCCTGAACGATCCTTATTAATAAACTCGCACATGGCACAGGGCTGGTGAAGTAATAATATGTAAGTGCATGAAGATAGAAAACGAGAGAAAAAGATTTACTGACAGTAGTCTCTGCAAGAAGGAAGTTTGTCCCTTGTTCCTGAAAAGAATACCTGGGATTTGAGCAAGCAAGCTTTGGTAGGTTTAAAAAAAAAGAACAAAACACCATTAGACTGTTAGTCGACAAAATGGAGATCAATGAGTCGTTCGTTTGCCATTGTTATAATGACTGTTTTGCTCTTTTTAAAGCGTTTCAGCGAGAAGGTAAATCCTCCCAAAACAACCTCCAAAACCGCCGAAAAAGGGTCCGAATTTTCATGTCCGAAAGAGAAAGAGGACGGAATTTTTAAAGTTAAAGTAACCCTCACAGGAAAGGAGTTATACTAGTAAGCTTCCTTATTGCTTCGTGCTTAGAAAAACGGGCTGAACCGCTGGCCGCATGGGTTATCTGTGGTAGTTCGAGTGCGACCTTCCTTGTTTTCTATGACTCTGCACACAGATGGCAAAAGACAATAAACACTTTCACACTTACGTTAAACTTTGAGCCACACTTTCGTGTAATGGTTGAGTAAGGTCTGGGCTTTCGCCGTATAACCGTATCTGATGAGAGCCTTCATTAAGCGCCACCTACAGCACGACAAAAAATGTTTTACAACCTTGCCCCAGCTAAAATAGAAATCTATCTCTACGCACAGTTAAAACTTAGTAATACTGTAAGTACCACATGATGGCATCCCTGAATTGTGTGAAATCATCCCAAATTTCAAAATGAAGGGGTAGAGGTGTAGTTTTGACCCATGGGTATTTCGGGGGGGGGGGGGGGAATTAAATCACCATTTGCACCTCCTCATTACTTTAAGCTACGTCTCTTACCCCCCCTCCCATTTCATCTTTCTGGGGTGAGCCCTCCCAGAAAAAATAAATATACGGTTATTTCAGCAAATGTTCCTTCTAAAGGCAAATTACCATTGAAAAAACGCATCTATAGTAGAGGAAAACAAATGAAAAATGACTAACCTTTACTTGTGAACTGCCAACAGACGGCTGACTAGTCGTTCCAACTTCAACAAAGATGGGTAAGAACCCATACCCCGCACAACAGAGATTCCTTGAAACCCTATCCACAGTATAGAGCTTTAACATAAGGGTGCTGGACGGAGGGAGGACTGGTTCCCGGTATTCTACCCTCGCGTTGTACTCTGGGTTGTATATATCGGAGTCCAGTTCGGCTTGAACGTCAATATCATTACCGATTCTAAAAAAAAACAAAAAAAAAACAAACGAACAACCAAACAAATTTGAGAAACAAAAAGGGAGGTTTTAAACTTAGTGTCATAAGCCTAATCAGAAACTCATAAGGAATTGAAACGTGTAACTCGCATATGTGGTTTTGACTGATGCTCGTAATTATTCATTTTCGCAAGTACCATATTTGGAACATGAGGAGAAAGAGAACTGACCAATCAATTTCGTGAACGACGTGACGTAATTTCACACTAAGTTCGTCCGCCTGCTCAAAGAATGGCTGACAAACAGGGGGAAAACAAGCAGACAAAGCTTTGAAACGTTGGAACGACAAAGCGAAAAGAAATACTGGTTTCGAAGACAGAGCAGGAAATTTTTCAGGCAACAAAATTGGTAATTGAAACAACATCAAGCAAACCGCTGGGGTTAGAAGTAGTTCAAACTAGTCTAGCGTTGTGTTTACGATTTGTTTCACCGTGGCACTATCAAGAAATGGTCACAAAAGGTAGGTTTTACACGGAAAATTTTTGACACCAAAATATCAAGACATGATACAAAAATGTTTAACACAGTAAAATTGAAGAGAACCGTTTAATAATATTAAGTGTCACATGTCACACATTTTCGGCTGTTCGCTACCAAAATCAAGCAAATAATTAAGAACTTAACTGAATAAGAAAGGACGGCATTTTTTCGGCTTTATAAGCTTACTACACAAAATAACATCGTTTTACTTGCAGTTGATGTAGCTCTGAGTTCAAGCAGCTCCAACTAATGTTCAAATAAAGAGATTGTAATGCAAAATAAGTTGAATGTTTGATTCATTGTTGTTTTGACACGTCCGCGGCCTCTGAACCTGTAACCACTACGTTTTGTGTTCGTTTCCACTCTCCATCTTCAATGCGGCTGAAATCATACTGTAGCTAATCCACTTTCGACGATTAATACAACAATTTTTCATGAAACGTCAAACCTGTACCACATTTTAGAACCAATATTTGGAAGTCTTTTTCAAAAAATTATTCTCGGATGTTCACTTCGGAGCAGTTTCATTGATCCATTCAGCTTTGCAAAGAAACGCTGCAACACGGTTTTCGCGCCTTTTTCTTTCAGTCATGTGATCGATTATTTTCCCTTTTTTCCTTTCTCGTTTTTTTTCTCGTTCTTTCTTGATTTTTATGGTAACAAGTGATTGAGTTTTGCATCAACTGCGCATTTGTATCGCTTATAAGTTCAATTTTCAACGGATCGGAAGCGAAATGAACTGCAACATCATAGACTGGAGAGAGGGGTTTCCAAATATGGTAGTTTGAAAAGTGAATATTCACGAGCATCGAACGCGAGTTGCACTTTCAACTCCTTATGAGTTTCTGGCCTAATACATAGCTTTCACTCTGACAAATCTCAAAGGACGTAAACAACACAAGAACAAATTAGAACTGCCAGCAAATAGATACAACTGGCGCCACGCCCGGGGCGATTGGTTTCGGACTTACTTCAGTTACAGAGGACGGGGACAAGGGGGGGGGGGGGGGGGGTAGAGTTTAGACGACAGAGGGAAGTGCATTTTTTACTGTACTATTGCTAGCGGTAACAAATGTTTTTTTCTTGTTCTCTTGCTCAAGGAAGATGAGGGTGACGCTTTGTGTCGAAACCAATCAAAGCCTTGTGTACCGTATACTGATTTACCTGGTGTAGTTTTTGTCCAATACTCTTCCAGCGACCTGAAAAGAAGCGAGACAAGACTGTGTCAGCTATTTTATTCATCTCTTTAAGTCCTACCACTAGTTCCGTTTTTCTCAAGATTTTAAAACGTTACCTCAATTTTGATGTGTTAATGTACCCACTGGAACAATTGACTAGTGTATTTCTTCAATTTGACGTTTACCAACTTGGAATTGGCGTTTGAAGATTTGTCGAATGTGCATGTCGATTACTTAAAAACCCCAAAAGGGGTCATGGAAAGAACTGCCACCAATCTAGGATGGTCGCGTGAAAGCGAGTTTGACAATTATCGTAGTTAAAAGGTTGAAGGAACGATCAATATCTCATCCATTTGGAGAAAGATATAATAGGAAGAGCTTTGTGCCTTTAGCAAGTAGATGTTACCACCACTATTTATTGGGAAAAATTTACTTGAACCTATCGACTATTAACGACCAGCAACAGGCTTACAAGCCTTTCCTCCGCCCGGAGGATCACGGATAGACCAGCCATTACTTACCTTAGAGATAGTTACACTATCAGGAAGGAAACGAGCTCCGTCTATATACAGATCAAAACCATTGCCTTCCTCAAACTCTTCTGTCAAGATAGAAGGTCGGCCGTTTTTAATCCACACATTCTGAAATACAAACGAGCAAAAACATTACACTCCAAGTAACTGGTTTGTCTTCCCGTACATCACTATAACTGATGGCAAGTACATGAAGAAATATTAAGGGGCTAAGTCGCGCTAAACATAGCCCGATTCTCAGACGGTACGAGCCCTCCTCAGAGGAGGGAGTTTGGAGTAGGGACCTCGTACCGTTACTACCGTCTGAGAATCAGGCTACGCTAAGCAACTCCCGGCCAACCTATCTTATGGAAACTGCTTGTAACCCAATAAATCCTGCAAAAGCAAACCGTGAATAGTATGAAGGGGCTCGCGCGATTTGGTCCGTGGAAGAAATTCTAAAGGAAACCTTTTTAATTTTTTCTTACATTTCCAATAATTTTACTCCGGCACTCTTTGGGTGTGCCGCTAGGACTCAGAGACCCATACCCTATTCCAGAATCTCTTCATCTGCACTGCGCAGCCCTACTCTAGACTACACGCCTAAAAACCCTACCCTATCGCAGACTCGCCAAGTGTCAATCCCTAGTGTCACGATAAATGATACCCTATTATAGACCGAAATTCTCTGATTTGTATACCCTATCCCACAGGGTAAGGTAAGGTAAGGTAAGGTAACTTTATTTAAACACGGTGTTTCCTTCAGGTATACATTTACATTGAAGTATAGAAAAAACTAACTTCCTAACTAATCTAAAAACTAATATAAAAGAAACTAAAATAATAAAGATGAAAAGAAAACACCTGCTTTTCAAGGAGGCCGTGTGTAAAAACAGAATATCGCTAATTAAATTATTTGTCAATCGAAATTTATGTCTCTCAATTGCCGCACCTCCAGAGGCAAGCCGTTCCATAACACACTACCGCTGTAAGAAAGACTTCTAAACTGGTTGAAAACAATACCATTCACAACGTCACATACCCATAAAGCTTATATATGGGACTAACTCAAACCCGGGGAGGGGAGGGAGAGACTATCGGCACTTGGAATAGGCGCTAAAATGGCACTAAAAAATCGCCTGTGTCAACGGCCCTTAATGAGATAATCTATGATTTTTTGCAAGTCTTTCAGAAGAAAGGTACTCAGCCATTGACTGTTTTCTTACCTCAGGAAGATCATTTTCTTGTAGAAATTCCTCCGGTGAACTAGGTCTCTCGGGCGGAAAATTATCTGACGTAAAAATAGAAGTCTTCAACGAGGCCTGTCCATATGGGGTCCACTGCTCGGGAAAAGGACCCTAAAGAAATCAAGAGGAAAGTAACTATGAAAGAAATAAACCGTGACGTGCGATTCCATATTGACATGGCAATTGCAATGTGTTTCGAACATAATCAGATCCCAAATAAAACTGCAACAACTGAAAGGTAAACAAATGTATAGACGTTTATGCTGTGACCAAGAAACCACCTATTTATTTTATCTTTTCAAGAAAACAAACCAAAAGGAAAAAATAAACAGCGGAACCCGTGCTACTTCCATTCCGTTAACATCAGCACTACAGACATTGGGTCTCTGCCTGTTATCAAGCAGTATTCTACAGAATCAACCCGATTTTACGTTGCGCGAGATATTATGAAACTATGATAGATCAAAAGAGTTATTTATGAACGTACGAGTATAACCAGCTTTACATTTCCTTACCCGTAATGGAATGTTAGGAACTTCAACAACAGGCGGAAAGAAGAGAGGAATGTTGTGAAATCCGACATTAAGGCGTGCTGAACCACCTCGACTGTCTACAGAAAAAAGAACACAAAAAATTATTAAGTACACTGGCCGGATAGCAAGCGTTCCTGTGTTTTGTTTTTGTTAGCTTGTTTTTTCTGTTTTTGGCGCATAAGCGCTTTTTGGCAGCGCGAAAGTTGGGACATGGTCATTTTTGCTGTTGCCCCAGATTTCGCGGGGTCATAAAGCAAAAAACGCTTTCAACGAAAGGGAAACAACTCAGAAGACAGAAGTTAGAGTTTTCCCCAGCTAAAATGTAAAAGAGAAAATCTTTCGATTAAAGTGTCAGAGATTTTACAATTGTTCAATTATGCAAGAATTTCAAGCTTTCTGATTGGTTTACTGCACACAGGTTATCAGCGAGCTTCTACACCAAATACCTTCTGACTGTCGACTACGTCCGGAAGCATGTGAGCCTGCGACCAATGTCAGCGGCAATGCAGTCCAAGCTGCCAGTTTGCTTTCGTCCAAGAGATTCCCCGCTGGTGCCGTCGAATTCCCGGATGTTGCAAAGTCGCCCGGCTGTAAATACACCCGAAAAACCACGATGGAGTTTGCATCCCAAGGAACATTCTTGAACTGCGCCTAGAAACAGAAACAGATGGTACATTTTCGGCCAATCACCACTAAACCATTTTCGTTTTACAACGCATATTTTTAAGGCGTTTTCGGCCATCGTCCACACTAAAACGATGGAAAACGGGAATCTTAATCAATGAAGAAATAAAATAACATAAAAATAATATAAATGGCGCCCACCCTATGTTTTGGGGGATAATACCCAATCCTAACTTGTTTTCGGTAAACGGAGTGGTCCGCTTTTCCCGATTACTTCATATAAGAGACTAAAGGAACATAAATCTATAACATTTTGTAAAATCCAAATTTAGGGTTAAAACACGGATTATTAATGAGAACCACCTTCGATTAATTTCTTATTTTAAAAAGTGAATTTAAAAAATACTGTTATTAGCACCAGCTTTTCTCTGTGTCAATAATAAGGAAAAGTTCTTGTTGCATTCTAAGACCTGTTAAAAATTGGTCTAAAGTTTACGTTTACACGTATATTATAATAATGAATTGTTTACAAAACATTGCAAGTTTTACCACAAAGCTATAATTCCCTTTTATAGAGACCTGAAAAACGGAGAAAACTTATCTGCAAGAATATTTCTGACCATGTAATATTCATAAGTGATTTCGATCATATTGAAACCGCAGTTAATTAGTTGTTTTGACAAAATATTTAAAGCTTGGAGAGAATTCTCTGTCCTGTAAATTAGCGCCGGGAAAACTGGAAGTCGGGAAAGGAAAGGCTTTTAGTGGAGACAGATAAGAAATAGATTAATCATTTGCCTGTACTTTGTAAGTTCCTCTTCGCTGTAGACGTTGTCGTTTTCTCCACTTAAATGAAAGATATCCAAGGTGCTTATTTTTTTGGAAAAATGCTGCCAATTTGTTGACATGTTTTTAAAATCCTTTTAAAATTATTTGAGATGAAAAAATATATTGTTTTGATTTTGGCCATTAGCAAGTGAACGTTAATCGCAAGCACTTTCTTATTTCCTTCCTAGTGAAAAACGCGACAAAAGCGTTTGAATCATAAAACGATATTACAGCTACTAAAAAATAACATTGCCCTAAGCGATATCTTTCTCAGCACTTATTAGACATTTCTCCTTCTTACCATATTTAAGATAATTTGGAAGTGCTACCGAAAAAAAAAACATTCTGAGCCAATTAATAATTTAGAACGCGATTATGCGGTTTCTTGTCTGCCCGCGTAGTGTGTGATGCACCAATTGAAATATTCAAGAATCGTTAAAATAAAGCATATTTGCTCTTGTAACGAAACCTCTCTTTTGCAAAAAACAAAAGCACCTTTAAAATATTAACGACGATCGAGGAGAGGGTTTTTCTTTCCTCTAGTTAGCTCGAAGGCTATTCGACAAAGCAACACGGTTAAAAATTAAATATATCTGGCGTAATATTTAGAGGGATGTTTTGCGAACATTTTGGTTTCACGACTGAATTGAAGCTTTGATCGATGACAAAACAACGCTTAATTTGTTTTATGCTTAAACAGAGCAAAAACACACGTCTATGTTTTTACATCGAAACGAAGATATCGCCAAAGCAACATTTTGTATCATTCATCTCAATAAATCGCCTGTTTGATTGAATTCGGCTGGCATGGAAACACTTCGCGAGTCGGACGAAGATATGGACTCGGAGAACGAGATTCTGCCGTATACGTACGACGGTGGACGAAACGAAAATGGCGAAAGACACGGAAAGGGCAAGGCAAGGCTTCCGAACGGTGATGTGTACGAAGGTGAATATAAAAATGGCTATCGTTGTGGATACGGCAAATACGTGTTCAAGAAAATAAAAGGAAAGACACGAAATGCGTGCTACATGGGTCATTACGAAAACAACAAGAAAAACGGACAAGGAACATTTTTATATCCGGACGGCGCGAAGTACGAAGGGAGCTGGAAAGACGATTTGAGGCACGGTTTTGGCGCATATTTCTACACTAACGGGGATTTGTATCGAGGCGAATGGGAGCACGACAGAAGGCACGGTCAAGGGACGTACACGTATGCGGCGAGCGGTATGCAATATGAAGGGCAATGGTACGAGGGTAAAAGATCAGGTAAAGACACTACTTAAACTATTGTGCCATTTGAATTTCAATCTACACAAATGTAAATTTTCGAAAAAATATCAACTTCAGAGAGTTGAAAAACAATCAGAACCATTAGAAAGTACTACTCAAGGGCTTTCATTTGAATGGTTACACATCACAATTTCATCTACAGACTCAAACTTTAAAACCAGTCTTATAAGGCTTGAATTGTGACACTTGAAGATCGAACCACAAAATACAACAAACCCTTTAATTTTTCTACACAAAAATAGCTACAAACCTTAAACGTACGGTAAGAAATCTAACGCAGCAAAGCGGACGAAACACATCTTGTTTTTTTTTGCATACGTTAATTTGTAATATCAGGAACTAAAATTTTGATCGGACGCAATTTGCACAAATTTTTCTGCCCGCAGACAGTCGAAGAGCACACGTTTATGTAAACACTTTTGACAGGTCGAAAATCTTGAAGGGCAATTTAAGTAAAATTTCTCACAGAAATGGTGCAAAACCTATTGCAATAATTGCGCCTGGGAATATTATCGGGAAAAAGCCCGATATCATTCACACATCGAATTTATCGAAAAATCTGTTGCTAGGTGCGTTAATAGGTTTATAAAATATTAAGAACTGAACGTGCATTGCATTAATAAATTAAATACAACTCAGCTTAAAGACAAAGGAATCAGATACGAATTTCTGCAAAATAAAAATTCCACACGCTAAGGAATGTACTTTTTCTTCAGAAATTTTGTTCAACATGTTACTTAAAAGCGAAAATTGTAACTTCAGAAACTTGACAAGGCCTGATGTAGAGTAAACAAAGTTTATGCAAAGAAATGAATAAATTTGGATTTTCGCAGACAGATGACACAGTTTTCTAATTTGAGTTTATGCACAAAAAAACGACAATTTGAGGAAACTCCTCAAAGAAACAAATAAATCCGACTAAAATGTTTTCACAGACGCGAAGGATGCATTTCAATTTAAAAAGGCCCCACGAATCAAAACGCAATTGATCAAATTAAAATGCAACTTTGTGAGTTTGACATACAGATGTAAGATGTGTAACACTATCGTGACATCGGCCAAAAGCAAAGCGTCTTTAATAGCGTCAATAATTATACATTTCTTCGAATATCACATTACAGGGTCCCGCTGTTTCAGCAAGGTGATAAAACTTTTCGGGTTTGCGTGGGAGGCCAAACTGGTTTTTTCCTATTAAAATAAGTAATTTTTTTATCTTTCCGAAAATCTATTACCCAAACCATGTTTATGTCCTTCAGACTCCTTTTCGTAATTAGTTGAGATTTCGAACGCGCAGCTTTATATCTATTTAAAGTACAACACTAAATTTTGGCGTGCTCCCATTGGTCGAAATCGATCACGTGACGCAATATTGTCTCTTCTCAGCGGGCGCCTATCAGCGCATAGTGCTCGTTTTTTGGCAATTTTCGCTTAAGGTGGCTCGATCGGGTTTTTGAGTGACGATACCTCTCAACTTTGAGCAACTAGCGTACCACAGCGAACAACCCAATAGAAAATCGATCGTTACTGCTGACCTAGAGAAAGATGAAAGTTTTAAATGAGGTAAGTTTCATCGAAATCGGAGTTACCATAGCAACGTAATGACGTCATTACCCATTTACATGAGAGCCGATTACTTGTCACCAAGAGATAATTCTGGAAAGCGCTCGACTGGATCTTCGACCTGACATATTTGTATTCACGTCTGCAAAATTTGAAGAATTTCTATGAGAGCGTTTTCGAGAAATTTTTGGGTGAAGTTTTAGGGTGTTAAAAAACAACAAAAACAAAATGATTTTGATCTGTTATTGAAAAGTATGCCCACAAAGGCTTGATGAAATAACATTTTGGTTTTAAATGAATGTTATATCATCTAATTACTTTGTGTGAAAATTTCGGGCAAATCGTTCCATTTGATTTATAGAAACGTTGGTTTGAATATGAACTTGTTTAGTGTGTTACTGGGATTTTTTATCAAAACTTGACACTACACTTATTAAAATGGTTATGAATTAAAAAGCAGTAGATGAATTTTTTAATGTCTTTGTCCTCAAGGAGAATAATCAATATTCAATACAATCCCAGCGTTTCAAATTCATTGAAACGTTATAAAGCTGTCAATTTTGAGCCAAAACTCAGGAAAATATTGGACTGATTTTCACGCCAGTGGCTTGTTGCTCTCATTATGCATCTCCATTGTTTTGAATAGGCGTGCAATTGTAAATTTCACTACATCATGAATTCATATAACGCTTGATTGCTTTCCGAAGATGTTCCGAAAACGCGCTGAGACTGGGAAAAGATTGGGGGAGACCCACGTCTACTGACCTGTTTAAATTTTTCGTTGCTTCCTTGCCATAAAAATGTGGAACACTGACTGAGCACAGCAGCTTTTCGTTTGCGCTTTCTGCTAACCGAAGTTTGCGCTTACTGCTAACCTTGAGGTTTGCACTCACTGCTGTCAGCCTGTCCATTGTTATTGTAATGCTGACTTGGTACATTAGCACGTTTTTCGGAACATCTTCGGAAAGCAGGGCGTTATATGAATTCATGATGTACTGAAATTTACAATTGCACGCCTATTCGAAACAATGGAGATGTATAATAAGAGCAACAAGCCACTGGCGTAAAATTCAGTCCAATAATTTCCTGAGTTTAGGCTTTAAATTGATAGCCTTACAACGTTTCAATGAGTTTGAGATTCGGGGATTGTATTGAATATTGATTATTCTCCTTGAAAGCAAAGTTTTAAAAAAATTCATCTACCGCTTTTTAATTCATAATCATTTTAATAAGTGTAGGGTCGATTTTTGATAAAAAAAGCCGCGTAACACACTAAACAAGTTCATATTCAAGCCAACGTTTCTAAAAATCAAATGGAACGATTTCCCCGAAAATTTTCACACAAAGTAATTAGATGACATAACATTCATTTAAAACCAAAATGTTGTTTCATCAAGTCGCTGTGGACATAATTTTCAATAACAGCTCAAAATGATTTCGTTTTTGTTGTTTTTTAACACCTTAAAACTTCACCCGAACATTTCTCGAAAACGCTCTCATAGAAATTCTTCAAATTTTGTAGACGTGAAGACAAATATGTCAAGTCGAAGATCCAGTCGAGCGCTTCCCAGAATTATCTCTTGGTGACAAGTAATTAGCTCTCATGTAAAATGGGGGATGACGTCATTACGTTGCTATGGTAACTCCGATTTCGATGAAACGTACTTCATGTAAAACTTTCATCTTTTTCTAGGTCAGCAGTAACGATCGATTTTCTATTGGGTTCCTCACTGTGGTGCACTAGTTGCTTTAAGTTGAGAGGTATCGTCACTTAAAAACTCGATCGAGCCACCTTAAAATTCAGCGTTGCACAACAAAAACAATAGAGTCCTTCTGTGTCCATTTATTTTAACTAACAAATGAACACACCTATTTCCAAACACTCAACGAGGGAAGGCAAGCTAAACGTTGAAAGGTACCGTCCGAATGTCGCATTGTGAAAGGCAATTCATTCTGGTTCACACAATTGAACTTAATGACTAAAGAACAGCTTGGTGAAATGTCCATGTAACCGTCCCAAGCGTAAGTCAAAGTTTTGCAGCAATCACAGCATGCTTATTTTGCTAAACTACTCTACTAACAACTTGTAACAGTCTTTACACAAAAACACTACATTAAATTTAAATTTGTTTGTTACGTATTTTGCCAACAGGGAGAGGCAAACTCACATTCGGGAAACAAACCTACATCGGTAATTTTCACGACGATAAAATGATCGGTCCTGGAACGTATATTTTCCCGAACGGGACGCAGCAACACGGAGAATACATTGTGGTTGAGGAGGAACTGGAAGATCCTATTGAAACAGGCAAAGGAAAGGACGGAGAAACAGACAACAGGAGCCGAACAAAGCAAGTGAAAATCAAGTGGATCAGTCGCAGCGGCGATGTACCACCGGTTACTGTTGTGAAGAAGGAGACCATTATTAATTGACTTGAATTTACAAGGAACCAACAAGCTCTATCGCGAAATATTAAGGTGTTTCGATACAGTTTTTTTGGTACCATACCTCACTTTTAAAATCGGCTCTTAGACAGTCTACATCTCGTCTGATGAACGTGAAATTTGCACTACTTGCTGGTTTTGGATTGAACTTTAGCGTGGTTTACATTTTTTGAAAATCGATATTTCCATGACAACGATAAACAAAAATCCTCGAAAACAGTTAAATTAAAATTTTGCGCGATCCAGATTTCACTTTGAAAAGCAAATACCAACATCTTAAACTGTGGTGTATGGCAAACAAAATATACAAGGTTTTCCGTCGGTTCAAACGTCCTCTTTAACGTTGAATCTAAAAGTGGTCTAGTGAATCAATGTTAATAAGACTCAATACTAAAATTGGTCACATCGTCAAGCATGCGTGTTTAATGTTTCAAAAAAATCTATCGAGCCGTTCTTAAGATTTTCGCAAAAGTGCTCAAATTAAAAAATTACCACAAACTGATTACGTGAAGGATCTTAGAAAAACAATTCGTTCTAGAGATCGCGAACACCAGCTTCCACAAAACTTTCTAGGCGTAAAATAGTGGGTAAAAGGCACGTTTTAACAGTATTTTCTAGCCGTTTCATCAAAACGTTGATTATTTTTCGGTGCATTTACTATTACTATGCAAAAACTAAGGTTGAAAGTGTTTTTGCGATTTACTTCAAAACAAACATACAGAATTTTTTTGTTCTTGTATATTTTCTTTGCCATACACTACAGTTTAAGATGTTGGTATTTGCTTTTCAAAGTGAAATCTAGATCGCGCAAAATTTTAATTTAACTGTTTTCGTGGATTTTTGCTTATCGTTGTCATGGAAATATCGATTTTCAAAAATGGAAACCACGCTTAAGTTCAATCCAAAACCAACAAGTAGGGCAAATTTCACGTTGATCTGACAAGTAGAAGACTGTCTAAGAGCCGATTTTAAAAGTGAGGTATGGTACCAAAAAAACTGTATTGAAACACCTTAAACACTCGAAATAAGAGAAAAATAAACGTTTTGCAAAATAACGGAAGACAAACAGCACCAAATGGATGTGTTGATCAGTAGCTTTCAATTGAAATGTCACACTTCAGGATTTTATCCACAGGCTCAAACATTAGAACCACCTTGTACAGCATAATAAACAGCACCACAGGAAAGTACTGCTCAGTAGCTTTCATTTGAATGGTCACACTTCAAAAATTTATCCACAGATGCAAAAGCTCGAACCACTTTGTACAGCATAATAAATAGAAACAACTCATTCAAATAGGAAATTTACAGCCTCTGAAATACGAAATTACCTTGAATTTCTCGTGTAGACGATAATTATAAGATAATTGAGTTCAATATATCCCACAACACGAAAAATCAGAGGTTACCCTTAATTAGTTTCTTTAATATTTTGCATTTCTGGCTGCGTCACAGCTCTTGATAGAAGTCATTTTAGTAATTTCACGATAAAGTGGGTGAATTCCTTGTGTGAAGTCTTTCATAAGACAAGAATAATTTTGTAAAAGGCATGCCTGCTGTAACTGTTAGTGTTCACTTTATGAAGGGGTTAGATAATACGACGGAACATTTATCATTGGTAAAATCGCACCACTCTCTGATTTTCTCACTTTTGCTTTTCAAACAAGTTCTCAAAGATAACCCTTACCAGTTTTAAGAAAATTTGATACCTTTCTTGTCGATTTGTTGAACTTAAAATATCTCGTGCTGCCTTTTTAAAAAGTTTAGTAGAGAGGATATAGAATTTCAACCACTTCGTAATTAAGTATTTGGGATTTATGAAGGTTGCATGGAACCGATATTAGTTTAACCCAATAATGCGCATGCGTTCTGACAACATTAACGACCGTGAAATTGTACTTAAAATTTAAAGATTTTTTTAGAACAAAAATTTCAAAACCAAGTTTTTTTCTATTTTTAATGTTCGTTTTCGTTTTTTTGTATTCATGCACATGTTCATTAATTGCAATAAACCCAACGGTTTAAATAAAGCACGACAAAGAAAATTAAAACTTGTTTGTATTGTGGGAACCAAACACGTCTGAATGTACTTAACAAGAAACCAATTTGGTTATTTCTAATATGTTCACTAGATGATTTTTTACATATATACGTTAGTGAAAAATTACCCCACTAAAGATGTTTTTTCCTTTCTAAATATTTAGATTTTGTCCTCCAGTATTTGCTTTATAATTTCCTTTATTTTTCTTTCTTATGGTTCAGTAGAAGTTATAGTTTGAACCCCCATTCAAATTTTTCAGCATCTAAATCGTGACTTAACATGTAGTGACAAAACGGCTTTAAATATTAAAAAAAAACGAAGCCTCCTCCGGGAAACGATAAATAAAAATAGCGAAATAAATTTTCCATACTGGCTTTCAATTTTAGCGAGCTAATCCAGTTGAAATAGTTATTTCTGAGAGCTTCATAAGTCGAGTCCAGGGAAAACAATAACAAGTACCCGATGCCGTCCGTTATTGACATACATACTGCGTTAATACACACGAGGACCTGATTGGTTAACCTAGTTTTTTCCCATCATACAATGCTACTAAACGTTACCTCTTGCAGTCCAAAGGAGTATATTCCCTCCAGAAAGTCCTGCCTGGCTGACTTGGTGACGCACATTACTGGTTTATCATTGTCTCCTTTTAGCACCTGTAGAACAGAAATTCATTGGTTCAATTTAAACAAACAGGCATATTTTTCTTTTATTGACGGCTTTTGTAACAAACGTTCGTGTTGATTTGCAACCTAAATGACTCAGTGACTTAGTGACTCACTGATACAAACGAAAGAAGGAAACGACGGAGCGATCGAAGAAACTGACAAATGATCGAACGGAGGAAAGGAAACAGAAAGGGCAAACGTATAAATAAATGACTGTCTGACTGACCGACCGACTGACTGACTGACTGACTGACTGACTGACTGAATGAATGAATGACTAACCGACTAACGGACTGACGGACTGACGGACTGACTGACCGACCGACCGACCGACCGACCGACTGACTGACTGACTGACGGACTGACTGACTGACCGACCGACCGACTGACTGACTGACTGATTGACTGACTGATTGACTGAGTGACTGAGTAACTGACTGACTGACTGACTGAATGAATGAATTACTGACTGACTAACGGACTGACTGACTGACTGACCGACCGACCGACTGACTGACTGGCTGGCTGGTGACTGACTGATTGACTGACGTAAACAATTCCTCCTACCTGTCCCTGTTCGTGTTCGTAAACTGTAATTTTAATCTTCGCTTCTCCTTGAATAACGTTCATCAGTTTATCCACTTGAAAACCGACCACTGAGTCATCAACTGGCGTTCTTGGTGCACTACAGCATAACAGCAACATGGAATAATAAGTTAAAAGAAATGATCAGTATAGGATACTATAGTACTGTACACAGAGAGAAGAAAACTTGATCACATCCCCATTTGATTAATAGATTAATAGATCATAACGCGGAGGTAAAATTTCCTGGCCCCAGGTGTTCAAAGGCCGGCTAACTTTTCCTGCTGGGTAAATTGCTGCTTCAACAAATCCAGCGGATAAACTGATCAAACAACAGGGACCTGGCCTGCAAATCTCTTGACCATTACAAACGTTTTAAGGAAAATTATCAGGAAAACCTAACATGCCAGGGGGGGAAGGAAAGGAGAAGTTACTCTACCGCAGACAAGCAATGTTCCATCCAGATTGAAGTGCTCCAAACCCTTACTGTATACTCACCTTTCAGCTCTCTGCACAACAGACACTGGGGTGTCGGGTGGGGGAGGTACTGACGGGGGTGGCGCAGGAAGGAAGTCGCCTTGCCGTGAAGACGGATGTTGCACGTGTGGAATGACGCGGATGTTTTCCTTAAATGGAAATAAAGTTATAACAGCCAGTTTTAGTCAAATGACAACCACACATGTTTACAGAATAAATATAGACAAAATACGGCTTTTTATATTCTGGATTACCCCAGCTCTCCTCTGAACTATCATATGTGGAATTAAATTATTTTGTAAGGTACTGTACAAAATGCTTGATGGCTCACCATTGACGGATACTTGTAAGTGTAATGTTGAAGAGGTTGCGGGTTCAATGCCTCCTGTAATGTGACGTCACGGCTGTTAACAAGTCTAAGATACAACTCCGCTTGTCCTACCTGTGACCAAGGAAGACAAAATTGCATTCAACTGCGCGGTCTTCAATTGAGTGCGGATAGTAACCGGCATTTGCGTTAGCTTTGCATTACTAATCTCTGTGATTGGTTAGAAAAACTCACGCCACTTTCTCAGCCAATCAGAAGTAAAACCAAACCAAATCGTGACTCGTTTTCACGAGTTTTTGCGTGCTTGACGCCTTATTTATTTCGCGTTCTGATTGTTTTATTTCGATTTATTAGTTGCTTGCGTCCGTTGTGATCGATCAGAGTTATCACTTTGGCTTCTTTTTCATGAGAATCAAGCGAAAACTATTCTAGATAAGAACATCTTACATGTCGTTGACGCAAATACAATACACAAAGAAAAGTAACAAAATAAAATGACTTCAAATATAGAGAACCTGCATCGGAGAACAAACCTGTGGAATCTTGTTAAGTTCGTGGGTGCTGAGAAAGGCTTTTATTGGTACTATGCGAATGGGGATTTTCCACCTAAAAGAAAGGAGAAACACATCTCAAAAAGCAACGCCAAATGTTTTCCTTAGCAAAATCTTCTTTGTACGGCATGTCAAAGGTGATTTGCGTTTCTCCCTGTTAAGACAGTGATGGAGAGAGTGGTACATATTTCTTCGTGAATTTTTTTTAACAATTTAACGTTTCTGCTCGACCTCAATTACTTTGGCAAATGCCACCAAACGTTTGCATCTTGTAAAATTTACCTGGCCACAGTTTGGTATAACATTTCATTGTTCTTGGAATATGATATTTTGACAGGTTTTTATAACATTTCCTTGCCATAACTACAATATACAATTCTCTTGACAAAAAATTACTAAAGCACACACTACCCGCATATAGCAAAATTTAATCAAGGTGGGTAGTTTTTTTTTCTTTTATAATGAAAAAATCTTAGTTTGTCGTACCATTTGCATGTTTATACATGACTATTTCAGAGGTTTTCTGTTGGTTTAGATAATTTTTGCATCAATTTCTGACGGTTTTCGAAAGTTTTAAGGGACTGAAAGGTACCTTCCGCTCAGCAACCGATTGCTAATATCAAACAAGTCTATTTTAGTCCATCCCTTGGAGAATAACTGAGTTGGATCATCAGAGTCATCGGTACTGTTGGCTTGAAGCTCCACGACGAGGCTCAGATTCTGGTCAGGCACGCATCTGGAGAAATACGTCATACATTTATCACCACGGCAACAGATTATTCAAAAAATTGAAAACGATGAAAACCGCTTAAATTACAGCTTATGGTAAGGTAAACAAATTCGATATTTGTAGCATGAAGCGGCTACGAGTATTACTCCACTTGGATGTGATGCTGGTCAATAACAGGGTTCCCCCACCACCCCCCCCCCCCCCAACAGCTACATTGATGGTTCGCGAAGATATCTTCTTTGAGACCCTTCCCGAATAAAAAATTTCGATAATAAATGTAAATTACCTCTTTACTGTAAAACCAAAAGATCTCTTTCAGCAACAACGTGCCGAATGATGGGGATACACGGTAGACAAGGCACGAAACGTTACCTAGGGAATGGATGTTTTACACCAATAACACCTGCCCCTCCGGAAGGTATTGTTGGATGGCTGTCTTTAGTGAGAGCTGTTGCTCTTACGATCGGCAGTAATTTCACGTCTGTTACAAGCTCCACTCCTTGGTAAACTCCAGCAGCCAATCTACATCTGGTAAACGATGAGCTGAGGCCAAGAACAAAGTCCCAGAACACTGCAAAACCAGCGCTAGAAACAACGAAAGGCAAATGTTGACTTCTTTTTCCCAACACAAGTCGCCCAAGCTTACGATCTAGTGGTAGACTTGCAAGCGGTATTCTCGATTTACAGGCTTTGAATGGAAAATTCACTTAGGTTCTCAAAATGCTTAAATATATCCATGAATGTAGAAATAGAATTCACTTTCCTCAACGCGTGTGGTGTGTGTGTAATTTGTAACTTGAGCGCGATACGTGGCCATATTAAGCGACTTTTTTGGTTCGATCTTGTTCGTGGTGTTGTTGTTAACACCTTATGATGGTGTGCCTGTGATCCCAATAGCTCAAAAGTGATAACCGCATGTTGTAACAAATTCTGAATTCCATTGTACCAATGATTTATGTTCTGTGGGTTAAAAGAACGTTCTGTTGCTCTTCTACAACATAAAGAGGCAAAACAATCCTTCTAACTTCCACAAAAATTCAAAATCGTCATAAAGCTTTTACAACAAAGTATTGGCCACATCAATAGTCATTCGACATTCTGTAATATTTATATGACCTTACTATTTCGGTTATTTTATCTGTTACAAGACAATACTGGTCACGACGCAGCTTAGTGCAATAGGCCTGTTACAGTTGCCTACAGTATTTTAAGGCGACTATAAAATGTGATTTCAACTTGATTCCTTGACTTACTTGGGATCGTAAGGACTTGGCAGTAATTCTTTGTCTGTGCTTGCATTAGACATCATAAACGGGGCCTCAAAGGACTACAGCATCATAAAATAGTACGAGTTAATGACTTCACGCCAGTGGTGCGAAAAATACAGGTTCGATCTCCTCGATCACAATTCAGGTATTTTCTTTTCCTTTTTTGGTAATTTGTTGTCGTTGTTTTTCGTTTTTGTTGGTTACATGTTCAAGGTTTTGAGACAGTAGGGGAGATAGAGAAGAAGAAGAATTGCCCAGCGGATCAAGCAGTGCGAGGCGTAGGAAGGAGGCGTCGAACTCGACCCTATTCCTCACAAAAGAGCCTCTTCACCGGCTCTTGACCCTTGAAGCCCCAATTGTCATCAGAATCAAATGTCTCCTCATCATGTCAGCGCATTATAACGCATTCAAGTCATGATAATTAAGGAGTTGATCACTGAAGATGGATTGTCTTGATGTTTAAACAAGTTTTCCCAACTAGCACTCAACAACATACATGGAGACCAGTAAGAAGAATTTGTATATGAATGATGCTGGGGTTTAAAGAGTTAAGACGGTAAAAGGTCAGTCAATACTCTTCCTCAATACTCTTCTCTTCCTTTCTTACTCTTCCAAGATTACTCTCTGAACATTGTGACGACAATGAAATGTTAGTATAAATTATTCTATACAGACACTTCACGATAAAAGTGCTAGATCGAGATTATTTGTTCGCTTCTCGGGACTAGCAAAATATACCTTTATACTCTCTTCCAGTGGAAATTTTTCTGCTCTCAGCTCCTTCAGTTCTTTCCTCATTTTCTCCACCTCTGCTTGTTGTTTCAGTAATTCCGCTTCTTGCCTCAGCGACGCCATTTTTACTAAGTGCTCTTCTTTCATTCGTTTGAACTCAGGATCCACGTCTTGAAAACAATTATCAGAAACTTTTCAGTTACTTTCAATGAATTGAGTCAGCTACATACCTTCTGGCTAATGGAGAATGATACGCGAGCGCAAGGAATAGTATTTCTTGTCTGTCGCTAGATTCTCGAAACTTTCGATAAAGTGCTAGGTCCGAAAACTATTTTATGTGCTCAGTATTCTTCAAAAAAGACTCAATTTTTTATTGATTTATTGATTTTTCCTGCAACTTTCAACGCAGCATGACGACAGCATGGCAAGGCAAGTTGCAGAATACATGTTACACGCTGCAACTTATCCCACAACGTTGCGAAAAGTAGAAACCTAGTGTACTTTTCCTGAAGAGGGGGTGTTACCTACACACACAATTTCGTCCGCAACTTGTCTCGCAACGCCGTGGCAGAAAAAATTGCCTCGCGTAATAGTGCCTTAAATTTCTACGATTGATTCTTTATAGTTTTATTGAACATGTCAGCAAGTTTACACTGTCTAGCAATTACCACCGATCAAGAAAAACTAGATTCGAAAAAAAGCTCGGTGCGTGCGGTACGTTGTCGGAAGTTTCGAGAAACGAGCTCCCGGTCACTAACTCTGGTAAAGTAGTTAGTAGTTGTCGTAAACGTATCAGCAGTTGTCTTCAGGACTCTTAATTGCCTCTTACTTGGAGGATGAAATCACTTCCTATAATCACGCAGTACCTGGAGATCGCATTCGTTCCTTTTGATTTCTTTCATCCTGTACCAAAAACAAAACATTCTTATGCATGATAATCACACATGCAATGAGAAAAAAAAGGAAGAAGAGAAAGTGGTCTGAAAAAATGGACACAAAACAAACTGCTATAAGAACAATTCTTACTCGTAAAAATTGAAGCTCTTGTTCTAATCTTTGGTTCGCCAAGTGGAAATTCATAATCTGCTGCTGTAGAAAAGGATCCGCTACTGAAACAGCCATAAAAACAAAAATAGAGTTTTGATGGTCACTAATAGAATTCACAGTGCCGTTCAATAACAAGCGAACAACACCGTTCAATACATGCGAACTCTGACGTTTAACACTCAACCAATGATAAGTACGTTTTTCACTGCCGTTAATCTTCGAAGCAAAAGTCTCAGGTCAGGTTCCTACTCTCTGATCAGTGGACGATTTCGATTCACAGTGCTCTGGTTTTTCAACGTTATTATGATCCATGGCAATAATAACCACACTCGTTTGTCGGGTTCTGTTTTTTGTTTCTCTTTCTGTTTTTTTTTTTCAGTCAAGAACTGGTGCTTGACTCTAGAATGGCTTGCAACTGAAGGTAATGTTACTTCACATACCTTTTTCTAAAAAGAGCCAAAAAATCAACTTTTTCGATCTTGACTCACTGTAACTTACTGTATTATACTAATTAACTGAAGTTAAAAAAGTATTTAAATAAAGTTTGTTGTTATTACCTGGAGGCGGTCTCTGCGTAGGTTGTACTCTCTGGGCTTCATACTCCAGCTCTCTCATCTGTGCAAGTATTGCGGGATCGTGGCCTCCCTTCTGAAAGTATTCATTCTTTAACATGCTGTAGATTTATAAATGAAAGAAATACACTTCATGTTTCAGTGAAAAATTACTATTAACTTTTCCTTTGGAACGTAGCCTTGCGAAGAATATACCGGATTTGTGAGGTAGGTAAATGCCAGACACAATTCAAATTCCTTAGCTTGCTTGATTGCATTCTAAGAAACAACTGAAGAATATACTAAGGGAAATTTTTATGCTTTTATTGAATTATTGACCTTTTCTAAAATTGTCACAAAGGGAGAAACATCGTTTTTGCGTCACCCAAACCAACCAAGTTCACCTATGCCTTTCAAACAACACAGAACGTTACATGTATATCACACAAATTTCAGCCAGATATTCTTAGTTGTTCATGACGCACATTATGTGTGACTGTGTCTCATGGAAATCTTATGCCATTATCATATTTTGGTTGTTTGTTTGTTTGTTTCTTATGTCTTTCTTTGTTTTGTTTTTGAAGTTTGCGCTCCTAAGGGAAAAGTGAATCGCCATTTTCAAAACCTTAAGTTGCAATAAGATTTACGTGTGAAAATTAGAGTCTTCTATCCAACAACGTACAGTGGAACCTCGATTTAACGAACCTCTATGTAACGAAGTCCTCGGTATAACGAACGATATTTTTCAGCCCAGTAATAGGGTAATGTATGGAAAAGAACCTCGATATAACGAACCAATTTCCCCAGTCCCTTGGCACTTCGTTAAATCGAGGTTCCACTGTATAACATGGCTTGGGTTTCGAATATAGAACACCGCTGTTTGAGCAATAATGGAATTTCGCATTCAAATTACCCACTTGAGTTCATGTAAAACGTTGCTGTGTCCAAGCTGTATTGGTGCAGGATCGAAATACCGAAAAGATGACTGGTGATATGGGATTATTTGACCTGTAAGTAAAACACCAAAGTAAACACATCATATCATATGTATAGGCGGAGCCTCAAAAGCCACAAACGTTCCCGCCAAATTGTGCCTCACGTTGTGGTAATCGCGTCATAAGGGAGTTAAAGCAAGCACGACGAGGACGGCATCGAGCAAGGCAAAAAACAAAAGGTTAGGCTATGTTTACACGGGGCCGGCTCCAAACGGATCCGGTCCGAAAATCGGACCGGATAGCCCTTCTGTTTACACGAGACCTTTCTGGAACCGGCCCAGAACGGATCCAAAACTGGACCTGCTGTTTCAGAAAGGTCCCGTGTAAACACCTGGACCGGTTTCAAACAGTTCAATCTAAAACAGAAGCCGATCCGGTCCGGCTCAGTTCGGAACGGTTCCGGCCGGCTCCCGTGTAAACATAGCCTTACTTAGGAAAACAATAACTCTGCACGTGCGTTAAATACGCTGGCACATTTCTTAGCCGTCCTCTGCAAAACAACGACGTGAAATGACCATATTCAAAGTTTCATGGAGAACGTGAAGATACGACAGTGATTTTTCTTTTCCTTTTTTAACTTGAACGCTGCTCTTGCCAAGTCTGTTCCTGAATAATTCGGTCATATTGTACGAGATGAACAAGTTGGAATAATCGCGAGTTTGCAGTAGTTACGAATTTATGATTTTTGAAGTGACGTCTGCGTTGCCGTCGTCCTCATAACTGCTGAAGCCCCCTAAAAATTTCCCCCGAAACTCTTTTTGCTTCAGGGCTAATACTGACCGAAAAAAGCTAGACTTTCAGTCCGACAACCACGAAATTATCGGATAAAAGTGAGCGATGGACCAACAAGGAAACAGCTCAAATTTGAGGTCAAGGCTGAGACGTATCGACCATCCGCCATAAAAAAATGTCATTAAAGGTATAAGGAGGGCGTGAAAGTTGCTAAAAGCAACTAAAAATCTCTTAATTATAGACTAAATCAACTTTTTTATATATTACAGCTTGTAAACTGAAGATAAACTGTGTAAACATGTCTGTCAGGTATGTTTCCATATGTTATAATTTTGCTCGCCCTTAATTTCAGATAACATCATTTTTCCATCCGAACTTCCATTTGTTTTATTTACTTATGAAAAGCATCTTTAATATACAAACCTCTTCCATGTTCTTGTGATTCCCTGGATGACCTCCTATATGGATACCATGGTAAACCAGAAATGTAAATTAAACTCTCAATCTCGTCATTGAATTTTTAGCACAACGATTTAAGTCCCAACCACCAGAGAAGAGATTTTGTCAATGCAAGCGGCAAAATGCCATTAAAAGGGTTAAAGTTGAGAAAAATTAAAGTTGAGTTAAAATTGAGTGCTAACTTGTTTTAAATGGCGATAGTTTCAACACTACAGATTGGAAGTTTAAAACTCGTGGACACAGTTCTTTTCAAGCAGCACCACTACAAAAGAAAACTCCGTTCTAGCTTAGTCCTGTTGCCAAGACTAAGAATTTAAATCTTCTACCGGGGAACCGCACTTCATACAAATTAAAATTCCTCATATCTTAATCTAAACAGAGTTAGCTGAAAATGCTTACTCTGAACAATGCATGAGAACATAAACATTGCTTTCTTGAAGAAAACTGGAAAAGAAAAACATGAGACACGATAGTCAAACACTTAGTGAGACACATACCTCGGCCTGTGCTGTTCTGAATTTCTAGATGCTGCAGATACCGCAGTCGGGGGCGGAGACCTGGCCAACACTTTTAACAAGTTTACTTTTGATTGCTGTGCATCGAAATTCCTTCTGAAAATTAAAAAAAAAGAACATTGACCACAGTTGACGAAGCACGACGTGACAGCAAGAAAGATCGAACCAAAGATTTTCACTGTTTAATCATTTCTTACTCTAACACTGAGTTTACATCTCTTCAAATCAGTGCTACTATTCACTGACAGACGACTTCTGCTCATCTCAGGCGAGTCAGGAAAACTTTCGAGAAAATCAACTATGTACATGTACATATTAGTGTCAATACACTCCTCACTTTTCTTGCTCTTTCTTGAAGTCCAAGAATCTCTTGAGTCCGTCAAGCTCTGTAGCTTGTTTGTCCTACAAAAAATATATACACAATACCTGAGCATGTAAAACTCTGGGTATCGCCACCAGGCGTGCCGCCCGTTTGGATGTTACGTATCGTCTGACTCTGTTACCTTTTTCCACAGAAGTATTATGTTATGGACCATGCTTACCTAGAGAAGCTGTTACAGTGAACAAAATGCAGGTATCCTTCAAACATGCCACCAGACCTGCTATACAATCTGTCCAGGGTCCGGCTGCATAAAGAAACTTACTGAAGATTTCGTGAGAATTTCTGCAACTGTTCCCTGTTTTGCTGAGGATTTTTTCGTAGCGTAATTGTGTTTCCTATATCCTTTAATCCGCCTTCGGCTGATGTATCCATAATAGCGTGCAAGAAAATCTTCAGGAACACAGGGAATGGTTGCAGAAATTCCCACTTAATCTTAAGTTGCTTTACACAACTGGTCCCAGGCCCCCTGCTATCTGCGCATAATGCAAACCGCAATGGTTTTCATTTGTATTTTACTGTGTTCATTAAGTACTCTGACCTTGCATTCTCACATGAACTGCACCTGGACTCTCATTTTTTTGTACACCACAAAAGTAGTATGCATCACTGACTTACCAGACTTCCCTGAGAGGGAATTCTCTGTCTGCTTTTTAGTCCTAAAGTGTTCATCCGTTCTGCAATCTCTATAAAAAATAAAAACAAAATTATAAGATGAAAACGGAGATTGAATTAGAAAGCGCAATCCAAACAGAACGAAAGTCAACAGGAGTTGATTATCTGAGTTCAATGTCTTTGAAAGCGCACGGGAATCAAAGAGAGTGCATGGTACACAAGAATTTGAACTTTTGTTTTTCCAAAGAAAATTCGAGCAGGTTCAAACTCTTCGGAGCACATGAGAGTCTCAAGCCAATCGAGAGACAATATGAATTCTCGTCTTGTACAGTAAAGAGCAGGAGTTATCTCTCTTACTAGCTTTTTCTTCTTGGAGTTTCTCGTTCCTCAGCTTTAATTCAGCAAGCTGCTGTCGATGGATTTCTGTAAGTTGTAAGATCCTGTCATCACCTCTGTCATCTCTCCACGTTCTATCATAAATGATTCTTTGTGGTGTCTACAAAAATTCCAACAACAAAGTGTTATATAAAAATGAATTTTTAATAGCAATTTTTGCTGGTGTTATTAGTTGCAAATTTGGATCCAGAAATTCACCCAGTTAACCTGAAAAAAGAATCATACCCAAGAAGGTTATATTGTACTGTACTTGTAGATGAATAATTGAGTGACATGAATTTGGTGGTATGTTCAACAAAAAAAAGAGTTTTTTCAGACATAGTTAACAAGTGAACGCATAACAATGCAAGTTGATATTTCTAAAGAAGGACTATATTCCTTGTGCAGGCAAAAAAAAACCTAGGGACGGGCAGTGATGATTGAGCTACATGTAAAAGAGATGCCCGGTTCTCATGAGGTGAAGTCAAAAAAAAAAACCCTTGGTAGAAGAAATTGCTTGCAGCTATGTCCCAGCTGGGACAGTGAGGACTGATGATGATGATGAAAGCAATGATGATGATGATGGTGATGGAAATGATGACGACAACTGATGATGATGATGATGATGATGATGATGATGATGGCAGGCATGATGATGACGATGATAACAACTTTCCTTGACGGTGTAAGTTAAAAGTAGAAATTACTAGATTCTTTACTCTCCTTTTCAAACTCACATGCTGGCTATCTTTGATGCTGGTGAGTAGAAGTTTTTCCTCCAAGTTCCTTGAATTTCTCTGCAGCTGTTTTTGAGTTTTGAACCTTCTCAGCTGATCGATCTGAAAAAGTTTTCAAAGTAACTTTTTAAAGTGACTGCTCTCTTAACATGGATGATCTTACCCTTAGCGCTATATAGTGCTTGCAGTACACGTGAAAGCTAAGGTAGAAAAATTTGTTCTAGCATGCTAAAGGGTTACCATAATAGAGATTATCATTCATGTTATTTTATCTGCGTTTTAATTGGCTGAAAGACCATTGCATCACTGCAAATAACTGCCTACGGATAATTGTCTTCTCATGCACAATATCACTGTGCAAAGTTGTTTTGCTCCCAACAATTCTGCTCATGCGCAGTTGAGTCACTTGTTCAGTCCACTTTTGAAACTCCACATGCGGCAAGGTTTCCAGAGTTAACAGAAAGTGATCTAATTGTCTAATTGAACAAAAAAAGCAATAAAACCAAGAAAGCAACTAAGGTTGCTGTAAGTGTATTTTGGCAATATTTAGAAGAGAGAAAAGTCGATGAAAAGGAGCTTCTTACGTTGAACAGTAAACCTGCAGCTGTTCTAAGAAAGTTCTACACTGAAGCCAGGAAAAAAAATTGTGGAATGATAAAACAATTATTGAACTCGATTTCACAAAATATCATGATTTGTCAGATCAAGTATTTGCCTCTGCCTTTGGCATCAGCAAATGATTGATCTGCTCACCACTGACTGGCAAATCACAATACTTTTTCAACCTCGTCCAATAGATTGTTTATTAAACTGAAAGGGTCTTGTATTAAAAAGGGTTGCAAAATTTCAATAGTAGGAAACACATCATAAAAATTAAAATGGTATTTTTAATTATTATTAGTCACTATTTTTTAGTATAAATTATTTTAATTTCATAGTATAAACCTTTTCCTTCTCAAGAGCTGACATGCTACCATGTTCTGGTGTGTTTGGGGCAGACTGGTGGTGACCATGCTGCAAAAACAAACATGAATAGAGATAATGAACTGTTATTGACCAACACCATATAAAGTGAGACACAATTTTCAAAGATTTAGTACAAAAACACTGTACATTTATGAGTATCTAAATCAAACATTATTTAATATCAGTAATTATAATTGTAAATTTATAACACTTTATTTTCAGTAGTTAACACCTTCCCTCAAAAAATTGCTTTGTGGACGCAATGTTAACATGTGAATGGTTTGCAAGGCTGGATGTTAGCTGGAGGGAAGATACTTGACAAACGTGGATCTATACACTGTATAAAGGGCTGTCTCCATCAACATCAAACACATGGTTTATGCTTGTAAGACACTGTGCTAAGCAGGAAAGGTCCAAAATGGGAGATTTATTGAATGTTTTTTAATTAACATATTCTACTCACAATGCTTCGATCAGTGCCTTGAGGTCGATTCAGTGGTCTTGAGGGAGTGTTTGGTGCAGATAAACTGAAGTGAACAGGTGTCTTGATATCCGGCAAAGGCTAAATAACAAAAGATTATTATTTCCACCACAGGCTTACCATCCTCTGTTTGTGTTGCGGAGCTCTGGGAGGCAGTTTTAGAAACTTGAAGTTTGACCTACTTTGAACTTGCGGGTCCCAAGCGGCCTGTTTGGCACACGCGCGTGCTGCCACGCATCGCAGCGCAACAATATGGTGATAAAAATAAATTTAAATGGTGAAATAAATTTTACTATTTCCTACCATTTGCAGGTGTTTCTCGTGTGCCAAACGAGCCCCTTGGGACCCGCGAGTTCAAATTTGCATCGAAAACTGCATTCCTGAGATGCCTTTGAGTAGGCAACTTGTGCAGATCATTGGCAGTTCAAATTTTCCATCAGATTCGAAAGTTTGTGCTGGATTTTAAGGGTCAGTCCACAGACTCGAATGAGTCAAAATCAGGCCAAATCAAATAACAAAGACTGTTCTTTTGGAAACCAGGATTCTTTTGTCAAAGGCACGAGGTTAAGTGTATTAATTTTGGCGAAATCCCAAGCCGGTCGGAAATTTGAGGTTCTTGACGTTGCAAGCCTTGTGAGTATATATATATTTATAGAGTAGGTCAAACTTCAAGTTTCTAAAACTGTTCTGGAGCTTTAAATCAACAAACCAAGCCCATACATTGTAATAACATACATTAACACAGTGTTCATGTTTATAAGTGTTTTTATTTGACTTTCATCCGTTCAAAAAGCCTTAATTATCATATTCACAAAATCTTTTGTACACAACGGAAGCAGCCATTAATATACAGCTAGCACAGGTCCACAACACAAACAGAGGATGGTAAGCCTGTGTTTTCACTTACTGCAACTTACACGTATACATTACGATGCATGTATATGGGGTTACTGGAGCAAGACCAGTGGCATAAGTGATGATTTTGAACTTGGAAACCAGATTGCTTCAATAGCCCAAGGTCTGACAGAGGGGATTCTTTTGGTAAATTTTTCTTTACCAGGTCTTCATCTCCTGTTTGTAATAACAGGGTGTCCATGTTACATACATACAGTGCAACTGAATGAACCACGGAACTACCCACACGTAATTTTGAGAGAAGCTATCATAACTGAACCAATCAAATTTGAGATCAAAACCACTGTATGAAGAAGCTTTCACTTCACAAATATAACACACTGTTTTAATCTCATCTTCTATTTGTCTTATTGAAAGGTTTGTGTTTGAATTTTCCCTGGGTGGGTGAGCAGTTATACTGCTAATAGCTGAGAGGTGTCCACAAGGCGAGAGTTGATTGTGCTGCAAACCTGTACTTTGTTAAAAATATTACTTGTAGCCTTATTCAAGATAAACAACAGCAGTTAAAAATAAGCATATCTCTTTTTAGGACGCAAAAAAGTATTTCCACCCTTCCTCCCGTGACTTTGGAGTACAAATGCATGAACAATGACTTGAGCATAATGATTGACCTGTACGTTCATGTATAATTTCTGCTGTTTTACTCACCGTCTGCGAACCATCTTTATCTTTTCGTTCATTTCTGGGTCCACTTTTCCCAGAAATCCTCGAATGGATGCGAGCCGGATCAACGGTACTTCCTACACAGAACTTTCTTTTGTGAGTGTCAAACAGTTGTTGAGTGTCAAATGTCATATTACACTCCTTACATCGCCAAGCCATTCTGCTTGTATAAATGGCCTCAGTTAAGCGTTGAGAATGTCCACAAAATTTCTTGACTGATCAATCCTTGTGGAGGCAGAAAATTGCGTTGCCATGAATCAAGACTCACGTATAAAGTGTTCATTTGATCACCTTGACTAGCCGTTGTCAAGTCATTGAAAGTTTGCACAAAATCTTTCACGAAGGAAGGGCACGTTGAATTATTCAAGTCATAATAAGATCAATATACGCTCTTGTCTCTGAGGTAGCTAACAGCAAAGAATTTCAAACAGTTTGGCCAGTTAGGTCGACTGAAAACCTCGTTTCCCGAACATTCTGAACTTGCAGAAAAGGACCAGAAAGGTTTGTTTATCGCTAGGCGGGTATTTGCGATCAGCGGTTTTTGTTGTTAGAGCCCAGTCTACTTTGTGTACATGTCACGCTTCCTGTCACGCCATTTCACGCCACTTGCATACAATGCTTGCATTCGTGCCAAAAAACCAAGTGAAAGTTTCCAGCTGCGGTCGCAACTCGCACGTACAGGGAATTATTTTATAGGACGATTTTCACCTTCTCGGAATGCGTCTTCAAACATGAGAAACAGAGAAAGGAATATCTTGCTCTTTGTGTTGTTTTTCGGCTTGATATCTCAAGTGCCATTGGCAAATGCCAACCAATACGATCCTCATTTATTTCCAGCCGATGGTCCATTCATGGAAGGATGGTATGCTCGGATCATAGATTTCGAGTCGAACCACTCGTTTGGAATCTTATTTGGCCAAGTCATGACGCGAAACCAAGGTTCGCACTTCGAATACTACCCACTAAACATGGTTTCGATAATTCACAGCAAAGGAGACGGCAGCTCTATGCAGAGTTTCACCGTGTATCCATCTAACGATGACATCGAAGTCACCGTTGAAGGCAAGCCAGTGACGAGCAATCCCGATTTCAAATCTCCGGCGAACTTCGAATGGAAGGCGAAGCCGTATGGCTACTTCAAAGTGAATGGAAACGAAACAAGGTTTAACTTCACGAACATTGGTGGTGTTAGTTTTATTGGAGTGTTTGGACCCCCGAAACCCTGGGGTCCAAATGGTGAGGGCCCAGAGGGCTGGATAGATCATGTGCCTTTTCTTCCTCTGCACTGGTTCGTCTACAGTTTAGGCTCCGAACTTGTAAACTACAACTGGGTTAATGAGGACACTGGAGAAATGTTACGGGGAAGACGGGGCCTGGTACATCAAGAGAAGAATTGGGGCAAAGGTTTCCCACCAGCATGGATATGGGGAGAAGGTGTCGATGGGCCTTCAGGTTCTTCATTTGCAATTTCCCTTGGAGTTCTTGACATTGCTACATTTGATGTCCCAGCACATCTAATTGGGTACCGTAGCTCAGAGGCAACCCTCAACTTCCGCCCGACTAATTCATTGTTGACAAAATATATTGATGGATGCAGTGGTGTGATGAATGCAACTGTGACGAGCCTTACAAACAAACTCGAATTTGAAATTCATGCAGCTCCATCCACATTCCAAACATGTTTGCTTGGACCAACTGAGGCTGGGTTTGCTCCAGTTTGCGTCGAGAGCTATATCGCCCTTGCCAATTTTCATGTCTATGAACTGACCCTGAGTGGGTATGAGTTGATTGAAACAAGAACATTCAAGTCTGCTGCTTTGGAATTTGGTGGCTTGTACCTTTGCGCAGAGAAAAACCCTTGCCAAAAATCCTGAATTTGCAAAAGGTTTAATGTACTTTGAGTTGACATGTTAATAGTTCTGTTTCTTTTTTATGAATACTGTGACAAAATGAACAGTAGGAAGCTTATACTGACGATTAATTTTGGAATTTTAACAAATACAGTACATATAATAAGAAGTTATTGGAAGTTTAAGATGTTGAGAGGTTAGGTATAGAGCCAAGCAGGGGTAATGAGGTATTTTCAGTAGCAATTAAGTGAAGGTTTATATACTGTAATTTTACTTAGTCTCATGTTCCCATTATAATTTTAGATTATCCATTTTCTTGTTGTAATTATTGTCATTCTACATTGTTTTAATGAGCGTTCATTTGCTAATTTAAAAAAAGAGAATTTTATCAAGAAAATAAACTGAATTGGAGTGCTAAGATAGTTTAGTTTCTTTTTAGGAACATTGACAAAATGAACAGCTAGTGGAAAGCTTGTGGTGATTAATTTGTGAATGTTAACAAGTAGAATGTAATTTGGAGCTTGAGGTTTTGAGAGGGTGATATATAGAATCAAGCAGAGAATTTTAGTAAGGGAAGGTACGTTTTTTCTTGGAGGGGGAGGGCTGGGGAATTTTAGCATTTTTTTTCCCAGAAAAGTGTTGGCCCTCCCTTGCGTTTTAATAAAAAACTTCTGACCCCCCCACCTTTAGGTGACTCACAAAAGTGTGACCCTCCCCTCACTACTACATGGTATGTCCCATGCTGTAGAAACCTCAGAACGTTTCGCTTGTGAACGCAATGTGTTTGAATATGGATATATTTATCTCGATATTGAATGTGTGCGCGCTGAAACAAGGAAAATGCGAACAATCAATGTGGGATATTTACGTTTTATAGCTGAAGTTTGAATATGGAAGTATTTGAGTATTATAAAAGTTTTGAACATAAAATATCTAAGGGAAAATACACGCGCTTCTGTCTCCGACTAGCCGGCATTACTGTTGGTTATTTTAACAGAAAGGTTTATTTGTTTAGCATACGAAATCTGCCTCTCAAAAACAAATATTTCCTACATTTCCGACAGCGTGAAGCGCATTGTTGGATCTACTAGTAACTCTTCAGAACTAAACGACTCAGGAGATCAGGCAGCGGATAGCCAACAGCAAGAAGCTGAAGAAACGATACCTGAGTCAAGTACTTCTCGATACGGACGGAAAAGGACACGAGTCCTCCGAGATAAATTATGTGCCATGGTATAATAGACATGTAGAATACTTACCTATAATGTACCGATAATAAAACAACAAATTAAATCAAAGTAGGTGAAAAGAAAAACTTAATCTGTAAGAAAAATGGAAGGCAACATCACAAATATTTTCACTAAAAAATTCTGGAAAAGATGTGTGACCCTCCCTTGAATAGCTCACATGAGGTATGGCCCTCCCCTTTTGGTGCTCATTTTCACTGATGACCCTCCCCTCTGAGGCCCCAGCCCTCCCCCCCCCAAGAAAAAACGTACCTTCCCTAAAAGCAATAAACTGGATTATGAGTGTTGATTTATGCAACTCTTAACTACAATGGAACCTCGATTTAACGAAGTACCAAGGGACTGGGGAAATGGTTCGTTATATCGAGGGTTCATTATATCGAGGTTCTTGTCCATATACATGTATTACACTATTACTGGGCTGAAAAATATCGTTCATTAGGCCGAGGACTTAGTTAAATTCTGGTTCCAATGTACAATTTTTTTGAGTTTATCCTGGGCGAAAGTAGGGTATACATTGTACCTACACCAAGAAAACTGAGTCAAAATGTGGCAGATCCTTGCCATCTTAATCTCACAATGGAAAGGAAGATTGTCAAAGATTTAGCATTGGTTGGAGATGGTACATATACCAAATCATATAACTGTAGCGAGGCTGTCTGTCTGAGTTTGATGTTTAAGTAACCAATCAGAGAGCACACAAAACACCATGCACTTGTGTGGTATGTACTATCACTTGCTTTATCCCAGAGTGAAACAAACTTCACCTCAGCTCGGATCAGTTTTTAACCTTCAGTATTGGAAAAGAAATTTCTGTGGTATATCTGAAGCCTCTTTGTCGGTGAATAGTAGTGGATATGTACCTGATGAAAATACTCCCCCTTATTCACCTGCGTCCTAGTGAATAATTGTTTATAGTGAAACCAATAACACTCAAGTGATTAAAGTGTAGCAAGCCTAAAATATTCACATTTTTTTCGCGTTGTATGCTTTCATACAGTTTTAGAGGGTTCAAAGCTGACCGGGGACACATCCATTTAGCAACCCTTACCACTTTCCAAGCAAGCTTGATTTTCCGAGATAAACCCGCTACAGTTATTACTTTTCCACCAGAAAAGCTTCACAAAGGTAATTTGCAAGCCCCGCACAAATTCCCACGGCTCTATTTGACAACTCGAACCACTAAACAACTTACAGCTTCTCTCCACCTTGAGCGTTAAAAACTAGCCTGTCAACAAGCGCCCTTGTGGGGTATAGGACCTGAGATTGGCCCCTCCCTCAACTCTCCGATCTTTCTTGTTTTCCAATTAATAGAGAGCCTGTTCGTAGCTAGTTATTGCTAAAAACAGGTTAGAGACGTGTAAAGTTATTATAAATGGACGTGACGGTTAAAATATTTATTACCTTCAAGTGACAAACAAATAGTTAGGTTCTAAAAGCCATTAGCACAACCCCACATAGGATAGATACGCTGTCCTCGTCTTCTTCTTGTAGAATTTACCGAGGGACTCGGAGAAGTTACCCTCCTTTTTGTCATTTTTCAGAGTATGGCACTTTTATATGAAAACAACATTTAAGGAAATCTGTTTTCGGTTTTGGAAATTTTTTTCCATAGCTTTAAAGCACCTATAATTCAGAGTGTAGGTTCCTTTTTATTGATCTAGGATATCTACCGAACGCATTGCGTGGTTACCTCTTACAACCAGTCTAGCTGCACGAGACTGAAGATTTTGTGGCTTGTCTTTCAGGAGTTTGCAATAAGTATCCCAGGAAGAGGAGCAACTAAATAGGACTATACTATAACTTGCTATACATTGATTTGCGATAGAGAGGCAATGGGGGCAAATGACTTAAAACACCAAATAGCATCTATTCCAGCACTAGCCTTCTTGTACACTTTTTCAGTGTGATCTTCCCAGGGTAGTTTGAAATCGATTTCAACACAGTCTAGGCATTTCTTCGAAGTTACACGGGATATTACCGTATTCCCATATATTATCGTTTTGTTATTGATGCTGTATTGAGCTGATAAGCAAGAACGTAGTTTTGGAGGTATGGGGCTGTCGCCCCTTGCTGACAGCCAATAGCAGATGTCAAGACCTGCGTTTAACTAGCTTGTTCCAGGCTCCGTGGAGATATTTAGGAAAGCGTGATTTGAGAAAACAAGCCCGATAAACGGTGTCGTCCCTACTATCCTAGAGCCTGGAACAGGCTAGCGGTTAACTTGTTAGTAGGTTCGGATAAGTCATGTCAAGATTATTAGATATGTAAGTGTCATCTGCATAGGCACTGATTAATAGATCGCAGACGATCGAAGAAATTGGACTTTTTTTCATGTGGTCCCACAGGCAATCGATCGAACAGATGGATAGAGAATGGCTATAGTTTTGCGAACGTCTGCATGCAGTCATAATCATAAAATTCAGAAGGCGCTTGCAAGCAAAATCTAAATTTATTCAGAAAAGGCAGGAGCCCATTACCCGGAGCGTCCAACTTCCATACTGCGTCTGTGAAACGGCATTTTCACAAGTAAATTTATTTTTAGAAAAGGTTTTCCCGCGAATTGGTTGGAATAGCCAATCAAAAAGCGGTTGCGCAATTAACAGTAGAGTGAGTACGAAACTACGACAACTCGTCCACGCTGGAAATAAACATAACGGATACCAGTGACCAGTGAGAAATCTTTATCGGAGTGTTCTGACAGTATTTCAAGCGCCAATTTTAGTATTTGCAAGGGAAGTAGTAGCTTAGATTTAATGCAGACGTCATCGGAAAAAGTTATTTTCGCGGGAAAGGCTTATCTTAAAATAAACCTACTTGTAAAAACGCTGTTGCACGAATTTATGACACTTGGACGCTCCGGGTAATGGGCTCCTGGAAAAGGATGATCGCAGAATTTATGGCAGCTGATTTTACGATCGTCTGCATCACTTTTGATTGAAATTTAACCATTGTCGGTAAAATGCCCTTTCTTTTTACATTGCTGTCAAGCCATGCACACGGGCCAAAGTTAACACCCTCAGTCAGCTGTCGTAGAGAGTTACTTTGTAAAGAACAACTTGTGAAGACGCCGTGCTTAACTGGGAAGACGAATGTGGACGTCCCTCCAATCTCCTGGAAAACAGAGCTTCGATGTGCGCAGGCATTTTATCTAGTTTCAATAGCTTTCTTATCTGCTTTACAAACTGACCTTGTCTAAAGGCACAGAGGATGGGATTTATGCAAGAATTCAGTCCAAGACAGGCGATGGGGAACCAGAATCCAAACACATAGAGAATCTGAGTGTCATTGTCACTTTTCAGGTCTATCACATCGTGGATGTTTTTGGTTGGTACCAACGTAATGATCAGAATCATTGGTGTCAGAAAAAGAGCAAAATTGGTAGCCACTACCAGCGCGAACTTTTTAAGGATGGCTGCTTCCCGTTTGATTCCTAGGTGAGCACCTGATTGGCGAACGAAAAGAAATATGCCCACGTAGAGCGGGATATTGATGAGGTATAGCGTGATCAGAACACCCAGGTAAATTAGGAACGCGTATGATTCACCTCCAACTGGAAAGCTGCACATCATGATGGCACTGAAAGAGAGGTTTGCGACATGGATTAGCGGAGAGAGAGCGTAACCCAGCGATAGAATCCAGAAGACCACTAAGCATACAGCCGCCACTTTCTTGCTCAAACGACGGTTTGGATTCATACAGTGGACTATGGAGCAATACTTCTCTACTGTGAGCAGAAGAGATGTGATTGCCGAAAGACATTGTGCTGTGGTGAATATCGCAGTGGCAACCCGACAAAGAATGCGTCCTCCAAGAACAAGATCGTTACCAGGACCGATTTCAGCGGTGGACAAGAAGCTGAAGATGTTCAAATCGCCAACAATAATTGAATAAATTCCAATCAGAAGGTCGCAAACGGCCATGTTGGTGATTAGTAGCATCGATGTTGTTTGGCGAAGGCTTTTTGAAGATAGGACAGTTATCAAAATGACCAGGTTGAAAAGAATTGCAATCGCACCCATAATGTAGGAACTGTAGAACAATTTCTCTGGAATGTTTACTATCTTCTTTGTCTCAGTTGCTTCAGGGTATATGATCATACGGGGTGCACATTTCCTCTGATATTTAAGTTGGCAAAATGGATAAAATCCGTGCTCAGCAAACTGTGTAGCTGGATCGGCGCGATCCATGTTGGGTGTAAACGGATGAGAAAGGTTTGCTTTGATCATGTTGAACAGTGTACAGTGGAAGCATTCCTTACTCCAAGTAACACCGAGTATTTTCTCGAGTGACGGAATTTTTAAGACATTTTTATCAGGGATCCATGTACTCCCAGTCACATCCAAGGTCCTGAGGCTTGGAAGCTGTCTGGTTACGTCACCTTCCCATCTTTGCAGCGGATTAAAGCTAAGATCTCTGTAGAATAAAATGAAAATTATGTCTTTGGGCAAGAACCACAATTTGTTTGAACAACGGAAAAGGAAATGTCTTATAGCTAAGCGGTCTAAAACTGATTTTTTTTTTTACAATAAACGAGGAACATTTCCACTTTTGCTGAGTAGAAAAATGCAATAGTCTATCGAAGGGTTTCCTCTTCCAGCCCCTGTTCCCAATAAGGAATCAAACCATCTTTGAAAACAAGACAAGGCAAAGACCAGGTGTCAAACCTCCGATCCTCAAGTCAAAAGAACAAAGCTATATAACGCAATGCGCATGTTCATTACGTCACCGAAAAACGTCTTTACAAGGGTCTTCGTAGACCACTGTCGAAAAGGCCATTGCAATATTAACCTCGCACCCGTCAAAAATCGAGGAAATGTTATTTCCTTATACAGTGGATTGTACTCACTGACTGAGATTCTTACTCACAGAATTTTGAGCTTATTGAGTGTTCCAAAGACACCATCTCCAATACTGGAAATGTAGTTGTGAGCCAAGGAGCTAAAACAAAATCAAATGGTTAATCAGTTCTAATGCGCATGCTTATCCATTCAACTAGAATATCCGTGTGGACAGGAGAAACCGTTGAAAGCGCCACTGCTTTCTAAATAAGGTCACGCGTGACGTAAGGACACTTAAAATAATATTGCCCTGGTTTTTCTCAAAAAATAGACATATCAGTTAAGGGATTAAATGGTGACTCTTATTTTCGGTTGGTAAGGAGATTTTTGATCGTATACTTCGCTTCTGAAGGACCCAAACATTAACTAAAAATATGATACGAGGCCTATTAATATTTCTCTGAAACAAAATGTGAAGTGCTGGAAGTGCCACGTAAGCTCGAAGGAAAGCAAGTGCGCAGTTGGCAAGTCGAGGCGACGATGGCTATTAGAGGAAGCACAGATTGGGAAATTTTCCAAAAGAAGTAGACACAAGAAGACGCACAAAAACGATCTCAGTCTCATGATGCCGTCAGGACTGTTACATCCTCTTGATGGATGCACAGATGATGATGATGATGATGATGATGATGATGATGATAATGATGATGGTAGTGTTGACGAGGCAAGCAAATAAAGTTGGGAAATAATTTCTCACAGGTTTCCTAGCTGACTCTGATTCCATAGAAATTCCTTTGGTACTCTTTCCAGACTGTTCATGGAGAGATCTCTGAAAAAATAGAGAAATAAATAGTAGGTGTTAGAAAGAATACCTTTTGGTGCTATAGTAACCGAGCAGTAGTCAACTCGCAACGTTACTGGCTATCAAATTTTGTACTTTTCTGACAACCAACAGAACCTCTAGAACTTGCATTGTTGTAACTGAAAAATATCTTTCGAGATGACATTTTAGTCCCATATGTAATGTGTGTTACTGATACGCGAAGTGTCTAAAATTAAGTTTATCACTCAGAATTCATAACCAAATGATCATCAAAATAGAGACATGAGAGAACGTGCTGGATGAGCTCTCTCCGCTTATATTTTGTCTTGAGTCATAAATTAATACCAAAAAGTGCGTTCTCACAATGATTCAAAAAGAACAAAGGGCGATGGTGATCTTAAAGAACCAGTGAGTCGACAGGTAGCATCCCAGAATCCGTTTGGAGTGAACGCACAGTCACAACGCACATCTACTTCACAATCGCTGGCGATCGGGAGGCTTGCGTTCCTGGAGCCATGGGTACTAGCTATAGACACCAGAAGATGTAGCAGTAACGCACCAATGAGAAGCAATAACGCTTTCATCATCCAAGCTGTTGATTGAAACAGTAAATAAAACAACTTGTTAAAGCACAGGCAGCCCAAGCTAAGGTTGGGAGCTGCGCATAAATTAGACTGTTTTTTCCACGCTATGCATAATAATGACATCGGCAACATTTAAGAGTTTGTATGGAAATGATACAAAACGTCTCAAATTGCCACAAATCAGAAAGAAGTCGAAATAAAAAAGATTTGTCTTATTTCATTGTTTTATTGGTCATTATTGGAGGGCTTCCTGGGCTGGTTTGAAGCTTTTTGGGCGAGAAATTGAGGTTTATATTTTTCATCAGTTACTGAACGTTTAGAATTAATTAAAGGCAGGAAACAATTTCACACTGCACCTCACTTGAGGTTCGATAAATTCCATCACAATAAACGAATCGCCCTACAACTTCAAAGGTGTATTCTTGGGTCTTGCGCATACCTCTGTTCTTTCTCATGGGTTCCAGCTCCTATTTTAAGCCGTCGAAAATCCCTCTTAAATACGAAACTCGCCTTTCCTGGTATGCGTTTTCATTTGAAGTGCACACATGAATCATTGCGAGCCGCGTTTCGACGACAAAATGTCCCTCAGCCGGGGAGAGGCTGAGTGAGATTGTCCACAAGCAGAAGGCGACACTGCGGAGTCCAGAGAGGTCGGTTTGAGGGCCTGATAGAAAACTATCGGTACGCCCGTGAAATTTAGTCGCCTCACTTGACGCCACGAGCACGCTTTAATGTCTTCGTGCGACAATATATTAGCATAGTGATTTGTTCCGTCACAGTTACCTGTTTACCGCAAAAAAAATGTTGTCGAAATTTAGAAGCAGAGACGAGGAGCAGTTTCCACCTAGAAAAAAAACTGCACCGGTTTTCAAAGGAATGGAAATTGTGGTGGGTATTTTCCACGGTCACAGCAATATTTTTTTTAGGGCAGACAACCCTATATATGGGAATTAAATAATGAGGTTGATTTGCGGGCAGTGAGCAGGATCACTTGCGCCAAATACTCGGCATAAAATCATCGAATGGATTGATTAGAGTGCAGCAAAAGATAGTTCTTCGTTCGTCCCTAAAACAAAATTATGGTTTTCGAAGTCAAGTGAGGCGAGTGAATTTCACGGCCGTTCCAACATTTCTCTATTTCTGTAAACCGACCTCTCTGGACTCCGCAGTGTCGTGTTTGCTAATGTCGACAATCTCACTCAGCCTGTCCCCGGCTGAGGGACATTTTGTCGTCGAAACGCGGCTCGCAATGATTCATGTGTGCACTTCAAATGAAAACGCATACCAGGAAAGACGAGTTTCGTATTTAAGAGGGACTTTCGACGGCTTAAAATAGGATCTGGAACCCATGAGAAAGAACAGAGGTATGCGCAAGACCCAAGAATACACCTTTGAAGTTGTAGGGCGATTCGTTTATTGTGATGGAATTTATCGAACCTCAAGTGAGGTGCAGTGTGAAATTGTTTCCTGCCTTTAATTAATTCTAAACGTTCAGTAACTGATGAAAAATATAAACCTCAATTTCTCGCCCAAAAAGCTTCAAACCAGCCCAGGAAGCCCTCCAATAATGACCAATAAAACAATGAAATAAGACAAATCTTTTTTATTTCGACTTCTTTCTGATTTGTGGCAATTTGAGACGTTTTGTATCATTTCCATACAAACTCTTAAATGTTGCCGATGTCATTATTATGCATAGCGTGGAAAAAACAGTCTAATTTATGCGCAGCTCTCAACCTTAGCTTGGGCTGCCTGTGGTTAAAGCAAGGAAAAAGTATACGCATTATTATTATTATTATTATTATTATTATTATTATTATTGTTATTATTATTATTATTACAACTATTTTGGATCAGAAGGTCAGTGCTGTTGTTCGAGGCAAGGCTGGTCTGTGCAACCAATCGACATTCCACATTGTCTTTCTCTCCCTCTATCCAGCTGTATAAATGGATACCGGCCCAAAAATGTTCGATGTAACCTACGATGGACTAGCATCCCATCCAGCTAGAGGGGGGGTGGGGGGGGGGAGCAGTAATACTCTTGGTTGCTTCATGTTACAAAAACTGGCTTAAGCTCCGACCGTATGGCCCACCTAAGGCCAGAAGTGAGACTTCTATCTTTGCCTTACTAAGCAACTTAAACAGCTGAAAAAGTGTAGTACATTTTCACTAGGAACCTCACAAGCCATGCCAGGCAGAAATGTTAGAAGAAGAGAATCAGCTTGCGGCGATAGGAAGCAGGTATTTCTCAGAGGACTCGTTCATCGCTACCTAGAGGTGGGCGGACCAAAGAGGCGAAAACGCCTTCCTGTCGAAAAGACTAACCTGAGATGTAAACTATTACACTTGACACAGAATATATGGTTGCGTTATACTTCCCGGCCTGAGGCTATATTCTGCACTAACCAAACTTCATGCAGTTAGAATGTTCGAGTGTAATGTGGCGTTTATATGACTTCAGTTTCAGCAAAAGCTCAAACAAATGCCTTTTATGCCGTCAATAAATAAAGAGCAGTTGTCGAGTTAGAACTAGACAACATAATTGTGTTCATTTTATTAAAAAAGAAATTCGTGGGAGTGCTGAAGGGATGGATGAAGGACTCTTTATTAAAACTGACGAGAAACGAAAACGGCGACTTTTAATTATCTGCGCCAATTGAAAACAAGAATGAGAATGACAAAATTTATTAATTCCTTCAGGAATTTCTTTTTATTTAACGTGGAGTAAAAAGAAAACCACAGTTTATGGAAAACTGATTTAAGAAAATTAAATGGCCCCGTTAAAAGGCTCAGGAAATTACAATTAATTAACGTGTCTATTCAAAGAGACAAGTCATGGTAATATTAGCTAACATTATGTTTTAGCGACAACTGATTTTAGCCAAGCAAACTTGATGCTTGTTTTAGCATTTCCTTCGACTTTTAGAGAGATAGTAGCGGTATGAGCTGCAACTTGCAACAACAGACATCTTAGAAAGTCTTCACCCTAACGAACAATTAGAAACTAAAAAATAATAAAGATGACTTTGAAAACTAAAGAAAGTAGTCGACGAGGACATAGTACCATCCTGATGGACGTCATGGACGATATATGGCTGCCACGACGTGAAATAATCACTTTTCTTCTTCGTTATCTGTGCATTGTTGAGTTGTGGGTAAGGTGCATCAAATGTATACAATTGACCCATTGTTGTTATTGATGTATAAGAAAGGTTTAGCGGATATTAAAGTTGGCGGTTTATAAATTTGGCGAGTATTTCAAGTGAAATCGCCAAAAATAGTAGCCTTAAGGTAACATATTGTTCTTATTGTTCCGTTAATTCAAGGTTGAGCTAACAACAATGTCCTTGTACCGACTTTGGCCCGGTTCTTAAGTGCCCATACTCCAATTAACGCTGATGAAGATATTACCTAAGGCCTCAACCGAGTTCAAAACCTTTCTGTTAAAGTCATCTTTTTAAAGATGATACAATTTAAAAATTGTACATGGTTAAGTTATAGACTGGACGCGTACAACTTTAATGGGCTCTGTCCTATTTTTAGAGTCATTTTGTTCATTAAAAAAACAGTAAGGGACATAAATTTTGCAGTCAAAGGAAACCCAAAAATGTGGTAAAGTTTTGTTAAAATTACGCTACCAGGTTTCTGCATGGAAAACACCCGAATGGAAATGGATTACAGCTTGAAAAAATCAGGCTAAGGTTTAAAAATGATCAGTTTTATAATTTATGAGTTAATTGGTAAACAGTCACATGATGGGAACCTGAAGGCTGAAGGCAATGGATGAACGCACAAGCCATGCGACCGGAATGAATGGCCACAAAACGAACGAACGAAAGCAGCGAATGAACGAACGGACAATATTATGTATGAACGAACGAACAAACCGTACAATCGAACTAGCGAAATGCCAGCCAAACAAACGGAAAATGGACCAATGGCACAAACAAACGCCCGCAAACCCGGCAACTTAACAAATGGCTGAAATATACCTATTCCTTTATGAACCGAAGGGAAACACTGGACCAGTTTGGTTGAGAACAAATTAAAGAAAGTATTTCTGAGCGGCTTGAAATAAAATTTGTAGATTAATTATGTGTTAACCTTTTTACACCTTTTTAGTGAGCTTGGTGTTCTAGGGGCATTTCTTGGTCGAGAAAAAGTTTTTTTTTTTCAAACAAAAACATGAAAATCCCGTGGTCTATTGCCAATGCGCGAATCTGATTGGCTAATCACCAAAAAGTAAAATCTAATGACCTGCTGGGGTTCGCTGTTCATGTTAAAGCGCTTATCAACAGAAATTTATTTCCTTATTGTAAAAGAGCCGTTGTTTTTCGGCTGTTATTTTGTAATTCATCAAAAGCCTTCTCCTTTTACAAGCACCAAGATTTTAATTTTCCCACTTTTTCCTGTCACAAATCTTTTTCCAGTCTTAAAGGCAAACAATGTTTTGTGATTGAAGAGCCTGTACCTCTCGTATAATTAAAATTTGTACATTCAGTACGATAAAGCTGGTTTTTTGCGTCTGAAAACGGCAAACTCACCTAATAAACGTACTCCAGTAAGAGCTTTCCCTCTTTAATTCTGTTCCCCAAACAGCTATCTTCTTTCACCACAGAATTTGATCGAGCTTACAGAAGAAATGTTCAAGTGTGACATTGAGCACAAATTCAAAAATGATTCGTAATTCTGTTAAACATGTACACTTGGAAATTAGCAAGGTGACGGTTAACTGGTATAAATTAACATCCTGCTGGGTTTTTAATCTATATGTCGGAATAAAAGTTTACCTCCTGCTGCCAAGGGAGAAAACGTAAAATAAGATCTTTATTTTAATTTATTTCGCTTCGGTTCTACTTCCTGGTCATCTCATCGTCAGTTATTTCCATTTCCTTATTCTGTAGAAATCTTTAATTTACTTGTAATAACCTTTTTGACAGCTTCGGTTTTTAATCGTTACGCGCACATGTATTTGCATTTTAAATATGTTTTGGCTCGCTGTTAGACTTTTAAAATATTATGTCTGAGTGCACAAACACTACATTTAAATTCATATGGATAGAAATTCATCAGCATTGCCGGCCATTGTTTTGTTATACTTTGATACACCGAATGTTTTAGATATTTTAGATATTGTTCAGCAGTTTGGCATTTTTGTGGGGCTCGAAATAGAGACAAATTAGAGAATCTTAACAAAAGGGCGCTCAGGATTGTTCTAGACGAGAAGTCTCTGCACTACCAGGAGCTACTGAACAAGTTTAGTTCTAGTGATCTGTATAGTATCAGATGCCAAGGCATGATGAAAACAGTTTTTAAGACAATCCAGTTCGAAACGATACCAAAGTACATGCGTGGTCTCTTTCAAATGAGAAATACTGAACGCAACTTACGAGGATCAAGGAAACTTGTTATACTATACGTTAACACAACCACTTATGGTCTTCATTCCTTCAGATACACTACTGTAAACATGTGGAACAAACTAACAGAGGACCTGAGGTCACTAACGTAAAATATGCCAAATTTCTTTCGAACTTCAATGCAATTGTTACCTATGTAAATAGTAGTTTAATGTACTGTATATAATATATGATTTTATTTTTATTTTTATTATTAATACTATTTTATTTATTTTTTTTTTTTTCGTCTTTTCTTTCTCGGAGAAATTAGCTATACAGCTACCCTTGTAAATCCGAGGTGAAATAAAGGTGATGTTATGATGTTATTTATAACGCGCATTTAGTTTCCTGGATTTCTTTTTGCGACTCACTTGTTACTTGGATATAAAGGTTAACAGGAACTGATGCACGCTGAACGGCTTAATTGAAATCTAAGAAAATCCATCCTAATTGCCCTTTCCTTTACTTTCTTTTCTTTACGCTCTCGCTCATACAGCTGAACCTTCCACGAGTCGTATATTTTGATTCAAACTCTAGCCTCAATATGTGAATATTATCTTACAGTGGGAAAGCTATTCAAAAGCAATTTCCTACAGTACTGATTAAATCAGCGCTCATAACATCATGTAACATAATTTTAAGCTTTAAGTCTGTGGATGAAATCCTAGTGCGTGGTCATTTAAATAAAAGCTATTAATTAGTACCAAGAGAGGTAGTACTCGTGAGTGGTTTCCGATGCCATGCTTTAACGATGTAGTACAATTTGGTTCTTACTGCTTGTGCGGATTCCATAGGAAAATCTTGGAGTGTAGCCACTAAAAGGCAGCCTATTGAGCAGTAGGTTACTGTGGTACTGTTTATCATGCTGTGTAAGGTGTTTTATATAGAACTGAAGCCAACGAACAAAACCAAGCGACGAAAGGACAAAGTGAAAAGCTGAAAAAGAAGAAGAAGAAGAAGAAGAAGAAGAAGAAGAAGAAGAAGACCGAAGTTCTTATCTTCAAAAATAATGCAGCCTGCTTTACAAAGGAACCTTTGAAAGACGTAACATCTACGACTTGTGAAAAATTGACTTGAAATATGTAACATGAGCTATTTTGTGCGAAGGGAAGATGAGAAAAAGGTTCCAGTGTACAGCGTGACTGGAAAATAATGTTTTAGATTTTTATTTACACGAGGCCTTCGAAACATCTTGTATTTCCTGAACTTAAACTTCAGCACCGAAAATGAGGCGTTCGATTTTACCAGCGTTGATTTTTAATTGTTTTTATATCACGAAACCTTTGCTTATATTGACCTAATTGTTTCATAAATAAAAAAAAACTTACTTCTTAAAAAGTACAACCTCACTTATGTTCCGATGGACAGTCGTTGAGATAGTTTAAGATGATGTACAAACAATGCTCTTACCCACTCTATTTTCTTCTGAAGAAGTCACCCCAAGCAAACGATCATCTGGTTTACAATTCACTCCCTGCAAAGCTACGGGATCGGTCAATCTGTTCTTCTAAGATGCCCATTTTATAGCGTTGCAGTCGGACAGCTTAAACTTAGTTATTGTTCCTTTCATGTTCCGCTTTGGACAGCTGCTGTCAAAATGTAGCACAACGTTTTCAAAAAATAAAGGCGCATGTCGTGTCAAGGGCAATTTTCGCGATATTTTTTTATCGCACTTCATACTTCCGCGACATCTTTTTTCAATTCAACTAACTGAAAAGTGAAATTAAGAAAGTACTTTTTTGTTTCCGGAGGGAAAACATTCACAGAGGAAATTACCAGCGAATGCGGCTCTTTTTCATCTTTCATGTTCTGTGAAAGGTAAATTGAAGTACTGGATGTTCTTCTCATTAGAAAACTAAAAGTAACAGATCATGTTTTTCTTTTCTGACGAAAACATTTTAAGTACAAGAAATTGATAGCTATGAATGGATTTTTCTTCTCTTTATAGCCTCCAGGAGGCAAATTAATTTGTTCCTGTGATTTTCAACGCCTCCAGATACTCAAGACTGAAAAAAATGCATACTCAACAAAAAAGACATATTAGTATTCCTAATTTGGTACTAAAATTCAGGGTACCTCTGATACTTTTACCATCTTTTTTGGTTTTAAAGAGTCTTATTTTCATTTTTTCTTTCACTTGACTCATGCGTTATTTCTACCTGACACGTACGTGAACATTTAAGCTTAATTGACGTTTAGCTTCCTGATAATTTTGGATGCAATAATATGCCCTTATGAGTGAGTGGAAGGACTGCCAACGCCCCCATCCCGACTAATTCTCCTTTAAACTGTGAGAAAGGTAGCTTGGTCATAAGAATGATTTTTTACACAAAATTCGAGATTTGGCAACTGATTTGTCAATGGCTAATTTCAAACCAATAATTTTCAAAGACTTCTTTTTTAAGACATAATTCCCTACAAGCATTAAAAGCTTTAACTGAGTTACAAGTTATGACACCGGCAAAGCTTGTGCACTTTTATACTATCGAAAAAACACATGCTTGAAAAAAATCCGTTCTCTTCCTCATTCACATGTGCTTTCCACACAACGGATAGGGTCCTGGTGACCAATCTGTAAATTGACTTCTTTTGGTCAGCGGCGACTTCCGGAGGTTCAAAACCAAAATGGCGGCCGCAATGTCAGAATACGAAAACTCCATGTTTCTCGAGCTCATGGACGATGACGGCCTGTTTGTTACAGCTAAGTATGTAAACAAGTAATAGGAAAATCGTAATTCTATCGTTTTCTTGAACCATACTTGGGAAAATCTTATCTAAGATATTCTTGGTTTGAATTGTTACAGAAAATCATCGCGCAAACTGCAAATATTCAGGACGTAACTAATCGATGGGAATCGATCATCGGAAAGCTAATCGATTAATCGGTAATACTCGATAGTACTCGATATTTTTCGATTGACTAGTCAATTTAATCGATTGAAATCGATAATCACAAATTTTTTTGTCACATCGATGAAAGTTGATAAAGAAAACGTGAGCCATACTTTAAATTCAATTCGATCTCCTCAGAAAAATGATGAAAGCTGTACCTGAGGGGGATGTCAAAACTTACCCTCGAGCTTACCTTCGAATCGACTTTGAAGATTAAAAACGATGTAAGTTCTTTCTCTAATTCAGATGGAAGGCAAATTTTCTAATTTTCTTTCTCCAGGATCACTGACAGGCAATATTCCAGTCCAGCAGTCCTATGGCGCTGTACTCTGTGCTCATCCGTCTGTGCCATACTCACGAGAATTAAATATCGCCAACTAATGTACAAAGCGAAGGAAATTGTACGCGCATTTGTATTCGAGAATCGTTGTAGAAATATCCAGAGTCTCTGCCTAAATTAAAAGTGACAGAAAGCTGCAGAAATTGACAAATTGTCGCCCGTTCTCGAAGAATTTCAAACACTAATGTGGGGAGACACGCATGACGGCATAACGCGGAGGGCTTGTAACGCGGAGGGCTTGTTTAGATTTGTAGGCCTCTTATGTTCTATCAAAATTTAAAATCCTGTAGTCAATCTTCAATAAAGTGTTAAGGGGCTGCTAATTGGATATATGTGGGCTGCTGTTTATTAGTTCTAGTCAGTTGTGATTCATTCTAGGGAGGATCAACCAGACGCTGAAACTGAACACTTTACGAAAGTGAATATACTTCGTCCATTTTTTTCGATAATTGTCAAACAAATCGATAAAATAGATAGCCAATTAAAAAAATCGATCAAAATCGATAATCACAAGAAAGCGAGCGATCGATTTCTATCGATTTCCAATATTAATCGATTGATTAGTATCGATTACAATCGATTACCATCGACTTTTATCGAGTATCGAAAATATCGATTAGGTACGTCCTGAAATATTAAAGGCTGGGATGTTCGACTTCCAAAAGGCTAAAGCTTATAGGTCGTACTTGAAGGGGTAGAACATCCGCACTGCTCCATACATTAATTATGTATACATTTTCTAGTTCGAGCTTTATTCGTGATTATCGTTTGTTTACGAGGGACTGTATGAAAGTACAATGTGTTTTAGAGCACAGGGACATTCCATTTTCGATCTCCACGACCCCAGCCACAGGTGGCCCAAGCTCAAGGTGAGAGAAGACGATCGAGTGGCAGAACATGACCTTTGCTATCAGGCGTGTTGTGTTACAAGGCTCTCGATTTATAGACTTTGTATGGGAAATTCACTTTTGTCATCAAAATGCTAAAATAAAGTTATGAATGTGGAAATGACCTTCACTTAACTTGACATGGGGTTGTTTTTGTGTCTTATGTGTAATCTGGGTGCAATTTGTGGCCGGTTCAGCTGGGTTTTTGGTTCGGTGTTGTTCGGGGTGTTGTTTCTCCACATAAAACGAAGGAAGGTGGGTGACTGCAGACAAGCGAGTCCCACAAATCACTCTCGTGTCACAAAGCAATGCAGAGAATCGCCATAAAAACACCATATTCATAAAGCCCCATTACATGGAGAAACAATATCGTGAACAACACCGAAGCACAAACCATGAATTGCACCCAAGTTGCACACGAGACACAAAGACAACCCCATGTCGAGTTAAGTGAAGGTCATTTCCACATTCATAACCGTATTTTAGCATATTGATAACGAAAGTGAATTTCCCATACAAAGTCCATAAACCGAGAGCCTTGTAAACACAACATACCTGATAGCAAAGGTCGTGTTTTGTAACTCTATCATCTTCCCTTATTTTGAGCTTGGGCTACCTGTGCAACAGCTAAAGATAGTAAACTTTTTGATTAGGGGGGTAATAATTTTTGGTTTGAAGGAGCTGCCAAAATTTCAATCCTTGCTGCCAAAATGTGAACCCTATGGATTTTTTCTTCAAAGGGTACCCACACAAATTTGAGGGACCTGATTCCTTCTATCTTTGGGGAGATGGGGTGCACAAATTAAATGGAAATATGTGCCCCATGCCTTTCTGTTTCACCTGTAAATGTGTAAATTAAAAAATACTCGGAAATTTAGCATCGCTTATACAAAGCTTGTCACTACGCTGAGCCTGTGAAATGCCTGTTTTACACAATCATTGCAACAATTTCCGCAACACTAAAAACTTAAAGTGAATAATTTACCCTATGAGGAAAGGAACAGGGAATTTTAAACGCATGACTGTATCATTTGTCATTATTTGATCGCATAAAACAGGGACGCTTGCACCTCATTTTTTTACACACTTGTTGGATCTGTAAACAATAGTGCTCGTGATCGACTTCGGTCTGTTTGTCTGATTTATTTCTCGAGAGATCACTCAAGCGACAAGCTCATTAGTTTCTTGACTCGAAACTCGATTCTCGATCCTCGAAATTCTTGAAACTCAACTCGAGAATCGAGTCTCGAGACGCAGGGATCGAGACGCAAGGGACTGTCAACTTACATTTGACCGGTACTGTATGTATGGGACTCTGCAGAAATTTCACCCCAAAAGGGTTCTAAGCTACACAATTCAGGGCTAGTATTGAAGTCCTTCATGATGTGTTTTTGTGTGGATTGTTTGTCTTGGTAGCAGATTTATAGAACAAGTAAAGAAAAATTATATATGCTTGTTTAGTCTTGGTTGTGTGCATTTTGTAGCTTGTTTGGCTCATTAGCTTCAAAGTGGATGTCAAGAATGAGAAATTGTATTATGCATATTAAGTCTTGGGTCTCTGTATTTTGTGGCACGTTTGGGTAAGTAGTGGCTGGTCAAAGAACAGGAAACAAGAAAGAACATGTGTGCTGATATGTGCACTGAGTGTTGGCTTCATGTATTTGGTGGTTTATTTGGCTCAGCATTCAGCTACAAAAGGAGTAAATGAGCCAGCTTATTTGGTACCTACATGTAGCTTTTTCTACCAATGACAAAGTTATGAAAAGAAGTCCAAGACATGTTTTGATTGTGGTTTATAGGGGCTTGTGCATTGAGAGAGTAATCACAAGCTTTTTGAAGATACATTGTGTCACAAGTGACCCTTCGTCTATTTCACTGGTCCTGGTGATCAACACAACAGACCAAGAAGAAGTATGTGAAATTGAGATGTTTGTTGATTAAGGCTTAACTGGCCCTTTAGAAATAGTACTTCACACCTCAAGTTCACCAGGTCACCTTGATCCACACCTTTTCATTTTCTGGACTTTTCTGTGTTCTCCCGATTTCTTGGTAACATTTACTGTGCCTTTCAGTAGTACACAAAATCTGCAGTTGCACTTTCCATTACCTTCGATTATTGTAAAGGAAGTCTAAAAAACGAAGAAGTTTTTTTGTTCAGGTGGTGACATTTGTACAGTGTGATAGGTTTTTTTTGATCCACTAGCTGTCCATTGCCCATTGGCTGTTGATGATTTTATGATCAAAGGTTCTTAAAATTGGTTGCTTCAAACAACCTAAGTTGAAATTCATTGTTTTTATTCTGTACATGTACTAACCTGTAAGGTTGTTTTACTTTCTTTGTCGAAGTTAATCTGGTTGTACATGTACTAGTTGCATTGTTATGATAAATTATTATTGTTCTCCAAATTAAGTTCCAACACTGCAATGTACTGGTGGTAGAACTAACATGTTTAGTTGTAATGTCATGGGAAAGCAATGATCCATTGTTCTTTTTAATTAAACAGGATTTTATACTTGATGAATTAAAATCGTCAGATGTTCCATTGCCAAAAGTTATCACCACTGAATTCAGTTCCTCTGAGAGGTAAAGTACATAAATTTAGAGCAGTTTTCAATTGAGTGTTGAAAGTGATTCAAGTTTGCCTTGGTTTTGCTAAATATGTATGTATTTTGGTTGGCTAGAGGGTGTCAGTGTGGAGAGTAGCTTTCTTGGCCCAGCTGTTCAAAGAGTGGATAATGCTTTCCACCAGATAAATTGCTATCCAGCTGATAAATGTTAATAAAGTAAAGTACACTATCCACTGGATACAGTAGTGATTTATCCGGTGGATAGAGTTAGCTGCTCTTGGAACAACTGGGGCCTTATGTTTAACAGTTAAATTTTAGGACATTTGATTGCTGACAGATGACCCTATTGATACCCTCTGGCCAGAGTGATTTGTCTACTCTTGTTTTGGTTTCAAGACACTCTCTCTCAATGAAGAACTTCTCTTATCAAATCATGTCAATTCTTTTTGCTAACCATTTGCAGGGAATCTCTGTACCTCAGTGGAGGGGTTCTGTTTGTCACGTCGAGAATCTTGGTTGTTGATATGCTGACCAAAAGGCTTCCTATCCATCTTGTCACGGGAATTGTTGTCTACCGTGCTCACAAGTATGTTCATTATCCTGCCTAATATATTAAAATTGTGTTCCTGTTGGAATAAAATTTGTGAACATTTTTAAAGTGCCCTCTGTTACATAATCATTAACTAACATTACTTGGTTCCAAGTTAATGTTTAATTGGGTAATTTATTATTTTCATTATGACATGTAAAAGGGCCTCAAGTAAAGTGTTTTAATTATGTTTCTTTGTTTCAGAATCATAGAATCTTGCCAAGAGGCTTTCATACTGCGACTCTATAGGGAAAATAACAAGGTACACTGTACACAAACATGCTTGTTTGCAAGTAGCTCCTGTCATAAGACACATTATTTTTCTGGCTTTTAAATACTTGAAATACTCTTAAATGTACCAGGATAGCTATGAAAGTAGTTACTTTATATTTCGTATCCGAAGTGGTATCGGTCGACAAAGTTAAACCCCTGTTAGGTACAACAATCACCAAGTCATATGGGGGTCACCCACCTGTTGAGTCAAGTCACTAATGTCAAGTCACTAACACACTTTATTTTGTCTAATCAAAATTCAATTTGCTTGTTACTTTGTAGACTGGTTTCATAAAAGCTTTTTCAGATCATCCTCAGGTTTTCACAAATGGCTTCTTTCAAGTGGAGAAAGTGATGAAAAACCTGTTTGTCAGGAAACTCTATCTCTGGCCAAGGTGAGAATCTATTAGGAGACTAATGGAGTAACTAATTGATTTAAAACCCTACATGTTAATTTTATTTTGAGATCTCAAGTAAAGGTGGCTATATTCAGGTGGTATTTTAACAAAAACGTTGATGTATTAAGAGAGTGATCGTGAGGTGGATTCCACTGTATTTGATGACAGTTACCAGACGTTCATCTGAAAAACGTGTCTCTTATCTCATGAAATATTGACTAGGTTTCATGCAACTGTGTCAAGTTTCCTGGAAAAGCATAAGGTGTGTAAGCTTTGGTTTTGTGGTCACCATTTCTGTGACAATTTGTTTGTTCATTTCATTTCTGCTTAATTTAACTACCGTAAATGTGTTTTTTTTAACAACTATTTTAAGCCTGAGGTCATTGAGCTTCATCTGCACCTAACACCCTCTATGCTCGCGATCCAAACTGCAGTTCTTGATTTGATTGATGCTTGTCTGAAAGAGCTGAAAAGAGCAAACCCAACGGTAAGTTCAATGCCATGTTTGCATGCACAAGATTGGTTTTGACCTGCGCAGTGCTCAAGAACAAGTTTTTGAATAATTGACAAAATCGTTTCATTTTAGTAGTAACAAATTCCACATATTTGTTGTGTATTCTCTTTTTGAAATGACACTATTTGATTTTATTGCTTTGTATCAATAAACTATACTTAGAAATTTATGTACACAGCTTGACCCTGATGAACTCACGGTTGAGAACAGCATCAGCAAGTCTTTCGATAAAACACTCAGATTTCAACTCAATCCTATCTGGCATCAACTGGTAAGATTCCATTTACAGTAATTCGCGGAAACTATAGCATATGTTAAAAGAAATAGACTGAATGCTCTTATTTTATTTAAACATCAGTCTTTTGAATGCTTTTTTCCACCCATTTTGAAAGCCCCTGCTACAAACATTAATTTTGTACAATGGACAGAATAAAACGCGCGTTTTTAATGGTCCAGGGGAGTTTGTGATCAAAGTACAGAAGGGCGAATGGTATCCGGTCAAAACACCCCTAAGACAAAAAAAATACCCCGATAAAACGTCCCCTAAACCAGACAGAACGCCCCCTCAAAATAAGACAGAAAGCCCCCTAGTGGAGAACATAACGGCCCTGAAACAGACGAAATGAGCCCTGCCCAAAGTTCACTCCGTGCACAAGTACTTATCGCATATTTTCTTTTTCCAGGGAAGCAAGACAAAGCAGCTGGTAGCTGATCTTAAAGTGCTGAGGCTAATTTTACTGTGAGTAACATATCTAAGGGCTTTTGCCCAACTGTTTAACAGCTCAAAATTACCTCTCCTTATAGAACCTTAGAACGCACTCCTAAACGTTTAAAAAGCCTTAAAACCCGTTGACTATCCTTTAACTATCCGTCCACCTCCCCCGTGGGACCGTTTTTAACCGTTCAACGGATGTTCGTTAATGTACGTTTTCCCATTCAACCAAGGTCACAAATGCCAAAGTCTCCTATAACCACCCGTATGTTATCTTAGGATACAAAATTTTGGATTCTTCAACTGAGTTGAATATCCTGAGATAAACAAGGGGGTTAGTTTCCAAGGAAACTGTGGTGCTGCGTCGGTGGGGACGTGAAACACAAAAATTTGGGATCTATCAACTGAGTTGAGAAGGTAAATTGGCCACCGTAAAGAGATAAAAAGGTGACGTTTCGAGCGTTAGCCCTTCGTCAGAGCGAATCAAGGAATTGTGGGTTGCACAGTTGGTTTATATGGAGAGTGGTGGAACAGGGAAGTGTGAAAAACAAGAATAAATTAGTTTTATTCTGGTTAACTCCACCACTCTCCATATAAACCAAGTGCAACCCGTCGTGCAACCCACAATTCCTTGATTCGCTCTGACGAAGGGCTAACGCTCGAAACGTCAGAGCCTTTCAATCTCTCTACGGTGGCCAATTTACCTTATCAACTCAGTTGATAGATCCCAAATTTTTGTGTTTCACGTCCCCACCGACGCTGCACCACAGTTTCGTTGGAAACTAACCCCTTTGTTTATCTTAGCATATTGTGAAAGTGTGATAAAAATATTTACAATAATTGGTGAATGTTTTGCTTTTGCGGCAGTTACCTAACGCAATATGACTGTGTCACGTTTTACAACTTTCTGGAGTCACTAAGGTACGTGTACTTTTGGTTTACATGTATATCTTTAAACACTGTTTTTATTTAACACTTTCAAGTAATCGTTTTCAGTCCTGAAGTATGAACCGTTAACCTGCGTAGCAAGCATTTCCGTAGCTTTTTCACACATTTGAAGCATTTTTCGCTTTTTGGCCGCTACCAATTTTCGCGCGACCTAAAAGCGAAAAATCAAAAAGACCTCAAACCTGAAACCCTACGGAAATGCTTGCTACGAAGGGTAATGAACTCTTTGTCTAGTCTAAGAGTGATCCGGCGCTAATGTGAGAGTAAGTACTTAAAGAGGTACCTTTTGTTGTTTTGTGAATGGTTTGAACCGTAGTCTGTCTGTTGTTGTTTGGCCAACAAAATTATTATTGTATTTTTAGGGCCAGTCAGCGTGATGTCAAAAACCATTCCCTCTGGATGTTTATGGATGCTGCAGATTCTCTGTTTGTGGCAAGTTAACAATAATAACTTTATCAAGTGTCAAAATACTTAGGGTGAAATCATTTGCAGCATACGCGTATAGCCGTCGAAACTGCCCGTTGGAATTTTTTATTGTTTTCAAGCTTAAAAACAATAAAAAATTCCAACAGACAAATCCAACAGCTATATGCGTATGCTGCAATGATTCCATATGAGCTAATTGGAGACACAAACATAAATAGAGGTAAGCAATTAAATACAAATCATACAGTACATGTATACGTGTAGAAGCAGTAAACAAACGCGTCTTTTCTTGGCAAGTTTGAATCTTGCATCTATCGATATTCTCATTTACAGTGCGGCTTATGGGTCTATAATGCCAAAATTATTTCTGAAATTGTGTTTGTTGTACAAGAATTGGTACCATTCAGGTTCACTTGTTTCAGCAATACACAGACACGCTGAAAGTGTTCTTCAGAAGTGAGTATCTAGTCTATCTAAGGTTTTTGGATCTCTCGGTGATAAAAAGCAAGAAGGCGGCTTTACGTTCGAATTCACTATGTTCAAACGAAGGTAAATTATTTTCGCCTTAAAACACCCAGAAAAACAGAACAAGAATATGGTTAGTTCCTCCCAAACAGAATCCTAAGAGAGGTGACAAAGTAAAAGCGTGAAAAGCGAACACGTGTAAGAACTCACCACGAAAAAGCTGATTATCAGCAGCATATTGCGGCTTCTTATCTTCGTTACGTCTTCCATCGAACTTGGCCTTCCTTTTTCTGCTAGCGGATTCTTTCGCCTTCCTCAAGTTTTTCTCGTCTTCAAATCTCGAAGCCAAGTCGTCTGATTCGTACTCATTAACCACTAACCACCCGTCTTTGTTTCTGACAGCTGAGTTTCTGCCTCTTGTGAATAAGGGTTTTGCCTTCAGCGACAAGCTTGTTAATTTCAGGAATATTCGGCGGATTAGAAGCACTCTGAAGTTGGCCTAAAATAGAATCCAACTGAGCGTTAAGCTTGAATTCTTCTGGTTGCCTTTGAAATTTAGTTCAACTGTATCCTTACCAATTTCGTTCTTTGACCAGCTCTATTTATTTCCCCTTTTCTTCAAGCTGTGTGTTCAAATACGATTTAAACAAACCAAAAACCTGTTGAACGAGCGCGGAATTCGCGTCTTTGGCGCTCGGTGTTGCAGGCTGATCACCACGAGAAGATTCACCGCGTGTTGTTTCGTTAGACTTCAACGAATCTACACTCACCGAAGAAGATTGAGCACCGCGAGAAGATTCACCGCGTGTTGCATCCTTTGGTTTCTCTCAATCAGACATCATGGGGAATATTAACACGTTGGTAACTCGGTTAGTTCTGCGAAAGATAGAGGGAGAATGAATTCTGAAACACTCTTTATCACACATCTGAACCAATGAAATAGCAGAAAGACGGTAGAAGCACGCTGAAGCGTGCAAATTACGCTAAGCGTTGATAACATCTTTGATAACAAAAATTATTAGAAGCACTGTTAGTACTGCAGTTTCTTGCAAGAACGCGTACTCAGTTGCCACTGGCTATAAAAAACGTTTGTGAAATTAGGGTCTTATTAGCGGCACTTTGACTTTATAAATTGTGTCATTATTTTTCTAACAGCACGCAAAAGCAAGGGTCATAACACACACTGAGAGGAAACACAAGAAAATCAAAGGAGATAAATCAGAACCGTGAGTATGAAGGAAGGCCTCAGGTTTGACCCTCGAGAAAGGAAAAAGAAATGCTCTAGTTAGGGTCTAGTTAGTTGTCGAGGCTGCAACCTATGCCAAGAATGACTGGCCGCCAACATTACATGACATAATTTTTATTTTTAACATAATTTTTATTTTTATATTTTAATATAGTTGAAGAAACAGAATTTTAATATATTTTTACAGTTTTTTAGCTTAGTTAATTGTTGTAATTAGGCTTTTTAAATGTATATAAATATTTTCCATTTTATATATATTAATTACGTTTTTAGTTAGGCAGGTTAGGTGTCCACAATTAGTAGAGGGGACTTTTCCCCTCAGCTACTACAGTTTTTGACACGTTAATAAAGTTTTTATTTTTTATTTTTTATTATTATTTATTATGTTTTCTTGTGATAAAGTTCGATATGCATTCTTTTAGGTCTCACAAAGAGTAAATCTTTTTAGGGGTTTTAAGTGGGGGGGGGGGGGGGTGTTGAAAAGGGGAGGAGGAGTTAAATAGAGGAGATGCAGCATTTTGTTGTTGGACAAAAAAGTTGAATGTTTTGAAGAACTTTGCATTTACTTACGGCGACCTGCATTTCAGGTGGAATTTTTTGAGTGAATCGAGTCGCACCTCTGCTCTCGAATATCGCGTTTCACAGAGACATGAGAACAAAGTTCTTTTTTTTCTTCTTTCAGGGATTCCAGTAAACAGAAAGATCAGAAAGGTTGGTCAAGAGTTTATTTCCTTCGCAGTGTTATCCTATTTTCTTTTAAATCAATACGAGTCCAATTAGTATTTGTTCCCAAAATCTCCTTTTTCACAATGTTTTAATTCGCCGTATTCCTTATTCTTATTTTTGTATTACAGAAGAACTTGTTCTAGAGGAGAGCCCGAAGTGGAAGTTGCTCGCAGATGTTTTGGAGGAGATAGAGCGTGATGATGACAAGAATGACACCAAACGTAATTCTCTTTTATTCCTTTTCTTTGCCGAGTATTTTTATACAGACTCAAATGCACCAAAGTTCTTCTATAGATTACGCGTGTTTGAACACGCCTATTGATTACGCGTGTTTGAATTCTGTTTTCTTACCTTTTTTAGTTGGTCCAGGCCATGTTCTGATTGCCGCCTACGATGAAAGAACATGTTTACAGCTAAGAGATGTATGTCTTTATACAAAACTTTATAATGACGTTATTACCGTCACTTTCTTTCGTATTCCACCGTGGCCCAAACTGTTTGGGTGACAAATGAGCCTTTAGGCTAAATCACAGGAGAATGAAGTGGGAAAATAAATACCTTACCAGAATGGTTTTACAGGTAATGCTTGCGGATGTACATGTATGTGCTGTACTACGCAACTGATAAAATACGCGCGCCCGATATTAGTAAAACCCTGCTAGACAGAACTTTTAATAGAAACGGAAATTGTTCGAGATAGAGGGGTTCAAGGTAGCGAGATTGGTGTCAAATTCTGGTTCATTTTAAACATGTGGGGTTCGTGGGTTTGATTCCTACCGAGGTGGTGGTTTCCCTGGAGGGATCACATTTCCTCACTAAGACAATACGCAGTAGGAAATTTATGGGTCCTCATCAGCACTTTAACTTACGTTAATTTAAAATTAAGGTAAGTTACTTTAACTTAAGGTATTTCTCTGACATCTCTTTGGTGCGTTTTGCTATTTTTTGTCTTATGTTTCTGGCCACAGTAACAACTTTTCTTTTCCTTCAAACTACTCTTGATTGAAAGCCGCTTTCAGGACACTCTTTTTTCTTTATAAGAACTATTTTTATAAGAACGTTGAGGTTGAGATTTGCTCCAAAATTTAAGAAAATGTATGCGCTAAAATAAGAACAGGCTCAGCCAAATTTTACGCGTTCTTATATGAAAAAAGAGTGTATGTCGTTATGTTATAAGTCGAGATTGTCTGTGTAAAATGGTAAAAAAAAAATTTTTTTTATTGTTCTTCTTACAATTCAGTATCTTTGTGATGGTGGCGAAGCTGTGCTAAAACGTCTTTACAACAAGACGTTTAAGAATCCAACAACGGTAGCTGAACCTACAGAAACAGGTACTACAACATTCCACAGTTTACTGGTTTCATTATCTTGTTCTGATATTCTTAACTCGTTACTCCTTGTTTTAAGGTTCTTTCAGTAAAGAAACTGTGCGAGGCGAGGCTGTTGCAGAATTTTCTAAAGACACGGTAAGGTCCTTACCATAAACACAACTGCAGTCTATTATATTAGGAATAGTGAATTAGTATCTACAGAAATAAACTGATCAGTGTCAGCATAGCCTTGGTCGTTATAGCATGGACAAGCCTTGCGTTAAACCCTTCGAGACCCTGTTAAGTCCATCAAAATGTTGCCTGCCTTCAAGGCCTCTGAGGGAATGGAAGAGCGTATCTTAGGGACGTTGTGAATTGGTAAAGTCTTAACGAACCTGAGTGTGGAGGCTCACAACTGCCGAAGCTTGAACCGAGTAGGAGTACTACTACTCTTCCCTGGAAGGGATGCTAGTCCATCACAGGATACCCAGCATAAAGTGACTAGGAGTATTACTACTCTCCCCTGGAAGGGATGCTAGTCCATCACAGGATACCCAGCATAAAGTGATTAGGAGTATTACTACTCCCCCCTGCATGGGATGCTAGTCCATCACAGGATACCCAGCATAAAGTGACTAGGAGTATTACTACTCTCCCCTGGAAGGGATGCTAGTCCATCACAGGATACCCAGCATAAAGTGATTAGGAGTATTACTACTCCCCCCTGCATGGGATGCTAGTCAGTCACAGGATACCCAGCATAAAGTGACTAGGAGTATTACTACTCTCCCCTGGAAGGGATGCTAGTCCATCACAGGATACCCAGCATAAAGTGATTAGGAGTATTACTACTCCCCCCTGCATGGGATGCTAGTCCATCACAGGATACCCAGCATAAAGTGACTAGGAGTATTACTACTCTCCCCTGGAAGGGATGCTAGTCCATCACAGGATACCCAGCATAAAGTGATTAGGAGTATTACTACTCCCCCCTGCATGGGATGCTATTCCATCACAGGATACCCAGCATAAAGTGATTAGGAGTATTACTACTCCCCCCTGCATGGGATGCTATTCCATCACAGGATACCCAGCATAAAGTGATTAGGAGTATTACTACTCCCCCCTGGATGGGATGCTAGTCCATCACAGGATACCCAGCATAAAGTGATTAGGAGTATTACTACTCCCCCCTGGATGGGATGCTAGTCCATCACAGGATACCCAGCATAAAGTGATTAGGAGTATTACTACTCCCCCCTGCATGGGATGCTAGTCCATCACAGGATACCCAGCATAAAGTGATTAGGAGTATTACTACTCCCCCCTGCATGGGATGCTAGTCCATCACAGGATACCCAGCATAAAGTGATTAGGAGTATTACTACTCTCCCCTGCATGGGATGCTATTCCATCACAGGATACCCAGCATAAAGTGATTAGGAGTATTACTACTCCCCCCTGCATGGGATGCTATTCCATCACAGGATACCCAGCATAAAGTGATTAGGAGTATTACTACTCCCCCCTGCATGGGATGCTAGTCCATCACAGGATACCCAGCATAAAGTGATTAGGAGTATTACTACTCCCCCCTGGATGGGATGCTAGTCCATCACAGGATACCCAGCATAAAGTGTCTAGGAGTATTACTACCCTCCCTGGATGGGATGCTAGTCCATCACAGGATACCCAGCATAAAGTGTCTAGGAGTATTACTACCCTCCCTGCATGGGATGCTAGTCCATCACAGGATACCCAGCATAAAGTGTCTAGGAGTATTACTACTCTCCCTGGATGGGATGCTAGTCTATCACTGGATAACCAGCATAAAGGGACTAGGAGTACTATTACTACTTTCCCCCCCCCCCACCCCTGGATGGGATGCTAGTCCATCACAAGGTTACCTCCAGTATTTTTTGGGTTTCGCTGCGAATAATCAATCACTTCACCTTTATATAAGTAATTTCTTTTGGCCTTGACAAGCTTTTGCACTTTTGCACTTGACCTCATTTCTTGTCCCTTTTTCGCAGGATTTACCGTCGTCGCGTCTTCGTAAAGCGAAAGCCAAGTCCGGAGAAACTGCTACTAAAGGAAAAGGCAAAGGAAAAAAAGCAGCGTCAAAGAAACCAGCGCAAACAGACGCAAACGATGGGTGCGTGTTAATTTCGTTTTGATCATTAATTAGAATTACTGGTATTTTTGGTGTGAAAAGCCGTAAGGTTAATTACCGTTAAGTTACCAAAGGCAAAAGCCACCCGAACGTGGCGATAAAAGAAAGCTACTAAATTGCTTAATCCGAAACTTGTGAGAATGACTCGGGGCTGTCAATGAAGGCTGGGGGTCGGGATCTCCCGGGCTATTACATTTTTAAGTCCCCAGCTACTTTAACAGACAATCAAGATACCGATAATTTTATCCCAGCTTCTTCAAAATTTGGTGTTAGGGTTGTTACTTTCAGAACTTTGTGTAGTATTGAAGTGAAGTAGTTTGACCCAATACAATTAGATATTCAGTTGATTTTCTTTTATTTTTAAACAGGACCAGTGCGCTGACAACAGAGACATTCAAAGGTAAAGATTCCTCTCGTTAAATGATCACAATCCTCTGTGTAACAGACTAAACCTGAAACTGTAATTTTTCTTCCTTACAGGTTCAAGGTCAAACGTCATCTTGAGGGTAAGTGTGTTAAACACTCAATGTGTTCGAAGATAGCGATCGTCCCAAATCAAATGTCGATCCCACGAAACATAAAAATTCAAGCAAACTGTAAAAAAAAAAAAACAAGCAACCGAACAGACAGACAGGAAAGAGACAGGCAAGCAAACAGAGAGACAGACAAACAGACAGAGAGACAGAAAGGCAAATAGAAAGACAGACAAACAAGCAGACAGAGTGAGACAGACAGACAGACAGACAGACAGACAGACAGACGGCGGAGAGACAGACAGACAGACAGACAGGCAGACAGACAGGCAGACAGAAGCAAGCAGTCAAATGCCAAATTGAGTAAAACTGTGCAAATAATATTCTCTTGCATTGTAGCTTTTAAGGGTAACTGCTTATTTTGGAATTTTGTTTTTAGCCGGGTGATCAAGAGAGCAAGGAAACATCAGAGGATTCACGTCAAATAAAACTGTTGTCTTCACGGATCATTATCATTCATCCCTTGACAGGCTGCAGGTATAAACTGTACAGAAAATAACTGTTTGTTCAATAAATGTTTAATGATCTGTTGGAGGGAGGTTGATGTGGTGATTGGTACATCGGGCGGTAGTAGTTGAAGATGTGAACTCTTCCTTTAGAAAAGACACTTCTCTACAATTTATCTGGACAAGTAGACAGGCAGACTGCCAGCAGGTATACATAGTACCAGAAAGGCTGGCAGGTAGACAGGCGGAAGATTGGTTAAATCTGTCTCCAAATTGGACGCACCAATTGGTTTATGGAAGTCTCGGTTTCTGTCGTATGAAGCGACTAAAAGCATTTATCTTGACCGTGGAAAGAAAACTTTGGCCTCAAATTGTTTCTAGAGATTTCAGCTATCCTGCAGGAATAGATGAAAGAAATCGCTTCATCCAATTTCCATTTTGAGGAACACGAAAAGAATTGTTTATGATTTGTTTGTTAGCAGCAGCTAAAAACTTCAATCAATTATTTCTCGAAAACGCTCTCTAAACAAATGTAGAAAATCGGTACAACTGAAGACAATTATATCAACTACAAGTCCTATAAATGGCTTTAAAAGCGAATGTCTGGATTCCTTACAAATTAAGGAAAAGCAAAAGTAGCAATGACGTCACTGTGTTGCTATGGATACGTCGATCTCGAAAAAACCCACTTTTTTAAAACTTCAATCTATACCCTACAAATAGGTGTAACTCGATTTCCTGTCTTGTTTGAGGCATCTTTGTATTTCATGTTCAAAGAGAGTAGGTATGGTTAGTGAAAAAACCTTAAGTATTGTAAGTAGTAATAGGTTTATAATAAGTTAATTAGTTATTTTATTGATTGTTCCTGAAAAACCCCTTTGGGGAGGAGACAATAAAGTATGTATGTAAAAAAAGACTGACTGCTTTCAAGACTCACGCTATTCGTCTAAGTTTCAACTCAGATGAGACACTTCATGGCTACATTTACTGCTACATGAATTTCCTCCCAAAAGCACCTTGTTGTCTTAACTGTCCGTTCTACTGAGCAGCTGTTTTTTTGAATTAGATACTTTCTTTTCTGTTAGTGATCGTTATAGTCTGCTGAGGACTCTAAATGAAGTCGAACCACGGTATGTGGTGCTCTATGATGCACAAATGCAGTTTATACGCCAACTGGAGGTACGTTGTGAACCCTCTTCATCTTTAACCTTTCCATTCTTTCGTTAAACATCCTTGGTTCCTAATGTGTTCCTGTCACTAAGATTTGTCAAGTATTGCTCTAAGTTAAGTATGAATTCAAATAAGTATTATTACGTGTTTAATAATCCAGTCAGATCTGCTATTTACTAGCGACGCGAACACAGCAACAAAGGCGTAAGCATAGCAACAGGCCCAGTTTAGTGAGACCGACAGCATTATTTTTTATTTTTCCGTGTACTAAAATTGTATTTAAGTTTTCGAACTTACTTGGAGTACCTTTACAAAGATGGTTCAAGAAAAAGGTTTTTTCCCTGTGCACAGGTTTTCAAGGCTTCAAGACCTGGAATTCCTCTTCGAGTCTATTTTCTTATTTATACTGGTTCTGTTGAGGAACAGGTATCGTATCCACAAATTTCTACTTTTAGTGTGATTTAACTTCTATTAGTTATCTCCCATCCGCACCTCTATGAACAAAAACGAAAAAAAAAAGATTACTTGGAGATTAAAAAGAAAAAAAAACGAGAATTTATCGTTTACGCACGGGCAGCAAGAAGAGACAAAAACACAGTTTTTATGAACTGGCAATCGAAAACGATCGAAAACAGAGGTTTTTGAACGAGACGAGTCACTGCAGCGTTTCTGTCTGTCTGCCTGTCTACTTCACTGTCTGCGTGTCTAAACTACTGTCTGTTTTTCCTTGCATCTGCTCGCCTGTTTTCGTCTGCTTGTGTGCGTATCTGTTTACCTGCTTGTCTGTCCGTCTATCTGTCCGCTCGTCGTCTGTGCGTGTTTGTCTGTCTCTCTGTTCGTCTGTCTTTGCGTCTCCATCTGTCTGCTTGTCTGTCAGTCCTTCTGATTGTCTGCTCGTCAGTCTGTCTGTTTTTCTGTTCTTTCTGTTTGTATGCCTGCTCGTCTGTCTGTCTTTCTTTTACTTTGCTTGTGTATATTTCTTTGCACCATGTTATTCTCTTTTCCTTACAGAAATACTTAACGACGCTTCGCAAAGAAAAAGAAGCGTTTGAGACGCTAATTAAAGATAAAGGAGTAAGTGTCTCTGCTTCTTTTGTAGAATCAAACTTTAACTAAATGTAGCATTTAATGGACTCAAAAGCTAGAACACGTTACCTGACTCACGGTTTGCTGAACACGTGGTAGAGATCTGGAGTTTAAAACAATTAAACACCTTTTACTTTCTGTCCCACAGACCATGGTAGTGCCTGAGGAGCGTGAAGGACGAACAGGCGCTGCCATGATGTTGAGTAGGGACCCTTCAAAGGCCTCTGATGCTGTGAACACACGTAAAGCAGGAGGACAAGCCGGAGAAAGCAAAGCGCCTAGAAAGGTTTAGAATAAGAATCTGTTTTGTAACGAACCACTTACGAAACCTGTAGTGGAATCTGTAGATGGAGTTTTATGTTTGACGGTTCAATGGAATACTGCTCAGCACACGTTTTCTGTCGTGCAGTACAGGGTGGTTCTAACTGTTGCGTGTATCATTGAAATCTTTACTGTGACAATAAATGAGAGCATTTAAGGAGAAGACTGTCTAGGAGCCCATTGTAAAAATAAGGTGTGGTACCGTAAAGCTGTATCGACACACCTTAAGTCTAATCAATTGAACGGTATTTCCATCTAGTCCTGTGAGTATCTAAGTAACATTTAAGAGTCTTCCGTTTTTAATTGTCCTATTTTTGTAGGTTATTGTAGACATGCGTGAGTTCCGCAGTGAGCTTCCTTCACTTATCCATCGAAGAGGAATCGATATTGAACCTGTCACGCTAGAGGTGTGTAGAATACCCTGTATGAAAGCTCATTGAACCTGTCACGCTAGAGTTGTGTAGACCACCCAACGTAAAAGCTTTGTCTTTGTTTGACCAAAAGGTCAATAATAAACCGCTCTGTCGTTGTTCGCAGGTTGGAGACTACATTCTTACTCCAGATATGTGCGTGGAAAGAAAGAGCATCAGTGATTTGATTGGCTCACTAAACAATGGAAGGCTGTGAGTATTGTGATGTCGCTATAGGAAAATATAAGGGACTTCAACGAAAACATCACTAAAATTAATTGCTTCAGTAATAGTAGTGATCGTGATGATGATGATGATGATGATGATGATGATGATGATGATGATGATGATGATGATGATGATGATCAGGAAGCGGAGGAGGAGGGGAGGGGAGGGGGTAGAGGAGGAATTCACGTTTATTAATCCCCTTCGCAGTTATTTCAAATCGTTCACTTTGTACAATGTGGTGAAACTTTCAAAAAGGCAAATTGATAAAGGCGGCCTCCAATTTTAACTTGGCCATCAACCAGTAGAATTCTTATTTGTTTCGTTTGTGTTCTAGTTGTTAACTTAGTTGGTGTGTGATGAATTTTAATGTAATATATTTGTTTTTTATGTCTGTCTGTAGGTACAATCAGGCAGTGGCAATGACCAGGTTTTACAAGAGACCCATTCTTCTTATTGAATTTGACCCCAACAAGTCCTTTTCGCTTCAGGTTAGTTGATGTCTTGAGCATTTTACAGAGGCATTCACTTACACGTTTCACAAGAGACTTTATTTCATCCACTTCAAATTGAGTTTTCATGGGTGTTAATTGAAAAAAAGGCCATTAAAAATTCATGACACTATCTTTATTCTTTAAAGTCCACGAGCGCGGATTGTAAAGCCGCTACACGCGGCACAAACTGAACATAACTGTTCTATCTGGATTAGAATTTCATTTTCTGGACGTTCTCTTTTTTCTTAATCGCTATAAGTCTTCCTCTCCGATCGCTCCGCATGCCGACTTTCCTCCCCACCCCTCCCCCCTTATACGCTACTCATAGATTGGCTTTGTTTTCCAAAAATCGCTTTTGAATTCAAAGTAATTTAACGGCTTGTGTTTGACTAACATCCACCAAAACTCAGCTTGAAGTAAATGCAATGAGATGGAGTACGCTTGGGTGCGTGAATCTTTTTCAGAATATTGTCACTAAAACTTTGTGAAATGACTCAGTATGTTTTTCCCTTAATTTTAGGCAAAATCCAGTTTGTCAAGCGAGGTGTCCTTCAATGATATATCATCCAAGTTGACTTTACTTACACTTCATTTTCCTAAGGTAACCTGTTACTTTGCAAAACTGAGTAGGTTTACTACTGACAAAAATCTGGAATTAATTTTCAATTTATAAGTAATTAATAATTGATAATGATCACCTTTTTATTCTAGTTAAGAATTTTATGGTGCCACAGTCCATATGCGACCGCTGAACTGTTCGATGAAATGAAGGTACGTGTCATGTCTTTGGAGTAATGATGTTCTCATAACATGCTTTCGTGACAACGTGGCTTAACTCGCAATGATGCAAGTATTTACAGATGATCAGGTAGGCTCTTGTGCAGTATGAGCCCTCTGTCTTGTCTGGCACTCTGTGTGCATATAAAGGACAATGTCGACAACAAGGTTAATCCTGTTTACCTGATAGCAAGAAATTTGACATTTAATGTTTCCTTGGCAACCACGTTTTGATAGGCATTCCAACCACCTCACTTTACAGTCTGGAAAAGCCCAAGGGGAATATAATTTAACTCTCAATTTTTAAAATACCTTATTCTCACTAAATTTCGCGAGTATTAAATTTCGCGAAAAATCGAGAGCCATATTTCGCGAGTATTAAATTTCGCGATTTTGAGAGGACATTAGAATTGGAGTGTATTAAATTTCGCGATTTTGTTTCTATTCTTCAATATGTAGCTTTGACCTGTCAGACATGATATAGGCCCATGACAGTAACAAAGCAACAGTTTGTACTCCATTATTTTATTGATATTATATAGTATTAAATTTCGCGATTTTAATCTTTGCGTGTCCTATATTTCGCGAGTATTAAATTTCGTGGTTTTTTTCAAAATCGCGAAAATCGCGAAACTTAGTACTCGCAAAATTAAATGAGAATAAGGTAGATTGAATTTTAAAGCTTTTTTCCCTTTTATTGCCAGGCAAATTACCCTGAACCAGATGCTGCTACAGCCATGGCAATGGGATCTGACCCGACCACAGCAGCCTCCGATATCACATACAGCATAGGACCACAGGTGGGTGAATTGTTCCCAGGGGGGTAATGCTAGTCTTTTAACTGAACCTGGCTCATGTGGAATCTTATCTTGTCTTATCTTATGGGTTGGCATGGGTGATGTTGGGGTCCTGTAGGGGTTTCTGTAATCACTGCGTTTTTGACGGGGTGGGGTGATTAGCCCCACGCCCAACCTCCAACCTGGAGGGCCAGGGGCTGTCCTTTGTCAGGTCCCTCCCCTTTGACCAATCCGGCATGGTTGAACCTACCAGGGGCCAGAGCCACAGCCGGCATAGCTCTTGGGATCACTGAGAAACAGAAGCGTCACCACCACGAAAAGGTGAAAAGCCCAGGGTGAAGGCTCATGTGGAATACAGGAGGTATTTTTCGGCACAACGAAAAAATGTGTGATGTGAAAAAAAATCTCACATCTGCCCTAGTTACCCAAACATAACCCTTACTTGTCTTTCAACCTTCAGAGAAGTTATATAAAGAACAACCTGAGAGACGTGTCTTTATATGACTATTACAAGAGTTGTAAATTATTGTTAGCTGTAACGAATTCGCTAACACTTTTCGGACTCATTATTTACTTAATCCCCCCTCCTATTGTAAAGGGGTTGTTTGCTAGTGTTAGTCTTTTGTCCTTCATGTTTTATCAGAACTGCTCCGTACTGATTTGTTCTTCTTTTGTTTTTCCTCCACAAGGACTTTCTTTTAAAGCTTCCAGGAATAAACTTCAAGAACTACAGGTGCAGTGTACAATGTTTAGAAGTCTTTTCTACGCAGGGATGTAGATAATAGCCGGCAGCCGGAAAAAATCGCCAGCTATTCCTAAAAAATTTCCGGCTGATGAATCTTGGAAGGATGATACACAACTGCCGAAATATAAAACGTGATGCAGAAGCCGCAAGCGGCTTCTAGTGCCTGCCGCCTATTACAAGTTTTCTTCCATCTATTGAAAATTCTAACTACAACCCTGCTACGTAGTTATTTTTGTATTGTTATAGGTTATGTTGAAAGCAAATAGAAACTCATTTACTAGGGTAGGGGGCAGCAATAAGATATAACACTAATAATTACAATTAATAGAGCGCAAAACTCCATAGAATGTTCAGATGCGCTTAATAAAAAAGAAGACCTAAAAGACATTCTTCTAACTACATGTTGTGACGAAAATAATTAGACGTCGAAATGAAGTTTATCGCCGCTATATTGGCGCTATCTCGGAAGGGAGAGCACACGACTGAAACCGGTAAAATTTTGTTAGAACGAACTAAGGATACTGAACCAAAACTTAGCAAAAGCTGAAAATTACAACCTGTTGAAAAAGCAGTAGTATCTTTGAAAGTTAAAAGTTAAGTTTGTTATAGTCTGTTAAAGTTGTTGTCTATGGTTCTCATTTATGAGAGGATTTTGGAAACATTTAAAATTATTAGTTAGTTAAAACCAAATTTTTATTTTAAAAGTTTGTTTTTTCTTTTCAGATTTGTCATGAGAAACGTCGCTAACATTCAAGAGCTGTTTAGGATGTCACAGGAAAAACTAGCGACTATTTTGGGTAACGCGGCCAGTGCAAAACAATTATGGGAGTTTATTCACACAGATAGTAAAACACAAGAAAAGACACAGACTAATTTGAAAAGCAAAAGATAAGACTTTGTCACCAATTTATTTAATCGGATTGTAGTATGCCATCATGCCGTTTGAAAATTAATGAGGTTTACGTGATCTCCTTGTGCTCGTGGAATTGAATTAAGGGTGCATCAAGTGTGTAGCCGAGAAGAAACGCTCTCTTTGTCCCTTCACCGCTTTGCTTGTGTACAGTGGAGAGCCCAGCTGCGGAAAAGGCCTCATGTTGTAGCTTGTATCTCCCCGCTCGAGGTTCTCAGTTTATCTAGGATGTATTTCATGATCCGGGTTTTAGCGTGTTGCTATAGCGGAGCGCCGGCGTTGCTGTTCTTTGATTCAATTCGCTGGTTCCGACGCCAAAACTTCGCCATCGCGCGCTGACAATACCATTAGCGCTACGCATGCTACTTCTCCCCAGAAAAATCAAGGTCAGAGCATAGGCTCTCTTCCGCCTCCTCCCCCCTTAGAATATCATGAGAACCACGAGAACCATTCTTTCCAAATAAATAGATAAATAAATAAATAAATAAATAAGTAAATAAATAAATAAATAAATAATAAATAGTCTTGCAGAACTTTGACGGCGCCCTGGGACCTCGGCCCGTCTAATAGACATCTTTTGTCCCAGTCCTCCACTCGTTTCTAAGTTGATGAATGGGATCACGGATCACGGATCTCATTGATGTAAAACAGTTTAGAAATAAAGGTCCCAAAGCCACGAATCGTACTGCCCATTGATAACTAGCTCTAAAAAAGACAATTTTGGTTCCTCCCAGCCACTTTACATATTAGATTTTGTGTTTCCTTTGTTAGACTTATTAAGTGATCGACTCTTAAAGCTTTATTTGGATCCAGGATTCACAGTCCTTGTGTACCGAAATCGCTTACCAATAAAGCTCTCGGTGTTAATTAGGATGACTTCTTACGAAAAATTGTTTTCAGAAACAATTGTTTAAAACAAAAATTACGCGAAATACGACTGATGGATTGACTTAGCCTCCTTCGCAGACGTTCTTTTGGCCGGTCACACACTTCTCCTCAACGAACCTTGGGGAGGAGTGCGTGACGAGCCAAAAGAACGTCTGCGAAGGAGGCTATGGATTGTCTTGCTCAAGGCAAACAGTCCGTCACAGTATTGTTTTGTTTTCATAAGGTCTCAGTTCAAAACATACAGAAAAGAAAAATCAATAAAACATGAATAAAAAAGAAATCAACATCTCATATTGCCAAACTGATTGAGAAAAGAAAAAGCATCTTAGAAACGTACCACTCAGATCAATTGCTTTTGATTGTGAATAAATGAAATAATTATTTCTGGTTAATCTTTATTTGTCCGAAGACACAAAGATTAGAACCGAGTCAGTTCATAGGTTAATGAGAAATTAGTATATACCGCATAGAGCACTTTTCAAATGAGTGTCGTAAAACCAAAACCAAAGTAATTACCCCAACCAATCACAGAAAACACAAATTACCCAATGAACCAATCAGACCTTGGAGCAAATACATGTAACCGCACCAAGCGCGGGAAAACGCGTACGAGCAAGTCGCGATTGGTTTGAGTTTTACTTCTGATTGGTCGAGAAAGTGGCGCGAGATTTTTTAACCAATCACAGAGTGAAGTAAAGCAAAACCAAAGCAAATCGCAAATTAATTTCGACACTCAATTGAAAACCGCTCTATTAACTGAATAGTGTCATACGCGCGCTCTGATTGGCTCCTTGAACTCCGGATTTACCTTCCAGCGAAGCAGCGTTCGGAAATGTTTAGTTCCAAATATCGGTAAACGAAATAAATTTGGGGGAATGCTGTTCACTTTGCGGTATTTTGTAATCCTTGTATCACTACAGTGTCGTTGAACAGTAGCGAATAATTGTTAATTATTGTTCAGTTAATTAACACGAATCCTTTAATCCATTAAGAAAACGTTAATTTTAAAAGTGCTTATCAACCAGGATACATTGTTTAACATGAAGTAAGGCGTTTCACTGATTATTGTCGAACAGGACTGAGAGATTATTAATTTTTTCAATTGAAATTGCGGGCAAAATAATAACTAACTCTTAATTAACAGTATACTGATAGAAAAAAAACCTTTGCTTGTTCCGGAAAGTGAGCGATTGTCACTGACGACTGAATCAACATACTTGATCTTCTTTTTCTGAAAATTAGGCGTGTGAATCTTGCATGTTTCAAAACGCCCCTAGTTCTAGTTGTTCATGCGAGACTAATAAACTTTTGTTGCAATTTAATGAACAGAAGACGCCGAAATTTGTTACGTTTGAAATTGTTTGTGTCTTCGACTGCTTGTTCATTGTACCAATATAGAACGAGTGTTTTATTTTCATCAGAAATCTGCCTGGAGAACAATCTAAGGTAAGAATATCTTACTTGTAATACCACACTTCAACAACTTGAGTAATTCTTTGACATAAGCAGAATTCTGTCCAAGTGTTACTTGGTGTGTAGTGTACCTACCAGCACCCTACATGTATTTATCTACATTCGGCGCTGCCCCAATAAATCATGCCTTTCGAACGGAGCTTCGAGTTCTTCAATCTCGCACTGCATATCTGTGATAAAATTTTCAGATGGCATGAAACCTCGACGAGAAACCGAAAATGGCTGAAGCCGGAGATGGGATAACAGCGTCTATCTGTAATCCACCTTTAAGGCACCTTTAAGGCACCTTTAAGGCTCGATTATATATTTCAGGGTATTTCATTTCTTGCTGTCATTTGGAATTTGATATTGAGTCACTGAAAACACCCCTATGTATCAGACTTGGTTAGACTAGGATGTTCGACCAGGCCGGGTAGACAAAAATTCCTCAGGTTATTTCACTTTCTCATCTGTTAAGTTGTGTGTATATCATTTACACAGACCAGTTGCTCAACGTTGTCGCAAAACTCGCCAGGGATTTTTCACAATTTTTCCAGGGACCACTGAGGAAGGGCTAAAGTTCTCCAGGGAGGGCAAAACAACTCGCCAGGTTGGATTCGCTCTGACGAAGGGTTAACTCTCCAATCGTCAGCTTTTGAATTTCTTTACGGTGGCAAATTTATTTTATCATCGATCCCAGTTGATAAATCAAATCCAAATTTTTGTGTTTCACCAGGTCTGTTTTATGCAGCGCTACACATACTACTATGGGCCATATTACCACGGATGCGCAAACAAAACACACTTTGTGGGTTGTTTTGTCCACGTTATATCAAAACACTCGAAACAGCTGTGTACCCAAAAGCTTGCCACACCATTTCCAGTAGTGCCAGTAATTTCCTTGACATCAAGATAAAAAAAAATGACCTGGACAACCGATATTTACGGTTATATAACGCGGGCTTTAATTGGTTAGCCGTTTATGAGGCTGTTAAGAAAAAAATGGTACCTTGCTTTCTTGAGAAACAAAACAGCTCTGCGAAACAAAAAACTCGTCCAGTATACTTCCGCCCCCGCCCCCGTGAGTGTATAACCACGGTCAAAGGCTGCTAAATTCTAAACTTTTTAAGGCTCACTGCTTTCGGAACTCCCATTACAATATGCTCAATATTTCAGCTACTTTTAAAAGCACCATAAAGGAAAAGAGTTGTGTTCCTCCATTTGGAAAGTTTGCGTTAGTTTCTTTAGGGACGGACCATTATTTTTTTGGATGGGGGGGGGGGGAGGGGTGAAAATCCTGAAAAAAATTGTTTGCAAAATCAAAAAAGCCCAAATAAATTGATTGCAGGCATAAAAAGGAGGAAATAAAAAGTTTGCAGACTAGTTGATACATAGTTTGATTTATATTAGTAAATTTAGCCCTTGTCATTAAAGATGTGTTTATTGTTCATCGTGGTGTAAGATAGGTAAGATGAACGTTTATTCGTTTGTCTCACGATGGAATCGCTGTTGATTGCGACGTTTCGACTGCAATACTGCTAGTCTTCATCAGGCGAAGAGGTCAATTGTTTACGTGTCGCTATTTATAGCATGATGGTTCGCTGCTATTGGTGCATTTCGATCCTCGTTATTATTCCGACTATTAGTTGTTGTTCGCTCACAGGTCCGCTTTGTGGTTGGTCGGCCGTTGTGCTTTCTGATCGTAGGTATCCAAGCTTCTGGAATTTTGATTCCACTATCTCTATTGACGTTATTAGGATGAAGTCTTATATGGATAGCCTCGTTGACCCTACGTGTGTACCAGTGAGGGTCACGATCAATAAACTTATAATAACTTCTTTCCAAATAGGAAGATTCCCCGTTTCGTTAGCATGTTCCGAAACTGCGGAGGTTTGTGTACGACCAAGCCGTATATCTCTGTCGTGTTCTTTTATCCTGTCTTGCATCGCTCTCTCTGTTTCCCCGATGTATACTTTGCCGCACTCACATGGAATTTTATCATGACGAGACGCTACGGGGTCTAACTGGAAGTACATTAAGGAATGCGGGGTTGTGGACCCCGCATTCCTTTCATATTTGAATTTTGATCAAGGCGCCGCGAAAGCAATAGGCGTTAAAATCCGCCGCTTTCGCTGTCAACAAAGCTTTTCTGTTACCGGAAACACACTGTTGTTGAATAAATATCACAGACCTTTTTGCAAGTTGATCGCAACGGCAAATTTATTTTTGTGGCTGTTAACAAACAATAAGATAATAGCCTATGAATAGCCTCTTATTTCTCTAGAGGATCGTAGCGCTCGCGGGCGGTTTTACCGCCTCTCCTTTCTCCGGAGAGGTCATTTGTTGGTATGTGATCGGACGTTCTGAGAGAAATACTTGAAGAGAATCTATAAATACAACATGGTCTTTCTCCCGTTTTTAACAAAATCGCGAATATATCGAGAATTATTCACAGAAACTCGATAAGCTTTCTCTACGAAAGAAAGAAACAGTAACAGTAACAAAAAAGATAAAACTTTCGTTCACATAATCTGTTAGACTGCGAGTAGTCTCAAATCGTGCTCGCTCGCGCTCGCTATTTGCGCTTCGTTCTGCACGGATTTTAGAGCAAAAGAGAGACTGCTCGCTGTCTAATAATCTGTCCTCTGAACAGGCCATTTGCTTTGCCGTCTGAATTTGCACTAAGACTGAGCAAACTATTGCTTCCTACGCTTGCGGTCGTTTAGTCTCACAGACGTCTGCGCGCAGGCTAGCGGTCGTTTCGCCTACGAGTCTTTCCGCCCAAGGCCAGTTGGTTAACCTTTGACGCGCTTAGAGAACGAGAAATTAAATATATTGTTTTTTCTTTTCCTAGGGTAACACGCTTTAAGAACGAAAAATAGTATATAATTCACTTACTTTCGGCATTTAAGACGTTAGCAGACAAAAACAAAAACAAAATGTATCGTAGGCGAAACGGTTTCCCCTTGCTGACATCGTGATTTCATCCTCAGCGTTCTAATCGTTGGCCATGCTACTGGTTGCAAGTTTCACTTCAGAGCACTTAATTCGATTGCCCAAGAAAAGTAGTGCTTTCCAGGCGCTTAACAGGAACATCTAAAAGTCGCCTAAGAATAACGTCCCAACGAAGAAATGTCACTTTACGAGCTTGCCTTTGGCATTTGTCCAATTCGGGAGTTTGACGGTTCCGAGTTTCCTTCACCATCTCTCTGGCCTCGTGCATGATGCCGAAGTCACAGTATTAAAACTGGTATTAAATCTGCAGCATTTCAACCTTGTTCTACCACAATGTTGAACTCAAATATTATAGTATATGGCAATTTAATATTGTACCGAATGGACTAAACTGCAGTTTAACGAAACTGTTATTGTTATCACTGTTATGGAAAAACATCCAGGGACTTCTAATAATTGTGAGACATGGGAAAGTGACGTGCCCCCCCCCCCCACCAACCCCCCACCCCGCAAAAAAAATAATAAAACAAAATATAACATAACATAACAAAAATGCAGACCTTAAAATACCTGCTACAGCTAGTAACAATTTATTTTTAATCTTTCCTCATTCAACTGTACATATCATTGTTTGCCCCAATTCTCTAGACCTACACTAGCATAAGTACCGAATGGACTAAACTGCAGTTTAACGAAACTGTTATTGTTATCACTGTTATGGAAAAAACATCCAGGGACTTCTAATAATTGTGACACATGGGAAAGTGACGTGCCCCCCCCACCAACCCCCCCCCCCCGCAAAAAAATAATAATAATAAAACAAAATATAACATAACATAACAAAAATGCAGACCCTACAATACCTGCTACAGCTAGTAACAATTTATTTTTAATCTTTCCTCATTCAACTGTACATATCATTGTTTGCCCCAATTCTCTAGACCTACACTAGCATAAGTACAGATCCAGGAATAGGATTTATAGAAACAGGTCATGAAATAACATCATTGTGACACCATCAAAGGCTTTTTTAACTAGCATGTTCTTTGTAAATAGTGATCTAAGGAATGCTAAACCTAAAAACTATGTTTAGAACAAATAAACTTTATTATCATTTGCCTATAAATTATTAACATGCTGTGTGCAAATATGAACCGAGAGTTAATTCCAATCAAAATCAATATAAATCAATGATAGTCAATAACAATCAATAGTCACTCAACTTTTAAGCTTTGAATTGTATTGATTTCCATAACCAGTCAGTTCATTGGAATTGATTATTATTGATTATATTGACTATTTGTTTTCATTGTTTGATACTGCCAGGCAGAAGGCAACAGCCATACACTGATGACAGATTTGAATGCTACTGCTCCCCTAATTAGTAGCTAACTTTTAATTGAAAGGGATTGTTAAAGGTAACAGTCACACACACCGACGATACATCTGAATGTTACTGTTCCCCTCATTAGTAACTGAGACTTAAAATAGAAAGGAATTGTTAAAGGTAACAGCTGCACACTCCGACGATACATCTGGATGCTATTGTTCCCCTCATTAGTACCTGAGACTTAAAATAGAAAGGGATTGTTAAAGGTAACAGCCGCACACTCCGACGATAGATCTGGATGCTACTGTTCCCCTCATTAGTAACTGAGACTTAAAATAGAAAGGAATTGTTAAAGGCAACAGTCGCACACTCCGACGATACATCTGGATGCCACTGTTCCCCTCATTAGTAAATAAGACTTCAAATAGAAAGGGATTGTTAAAGGCAACAGTCGCACACTCCGACGATACATCTGGATGCTACTGCTCCCCTCATTTGCTAATTTTCATTTTTATCTTTTGTGATCACTCCCTTAATTCTTATGATCTGTATGTGTTACCATGCATTGATATGTTGGGGAGAACGGTATTGGGATTAAAAGGGTCAATAAGGATTTCGGCAACCTAAGGTGAATCAGTTTTCCGCGTTGCGGATGGCAAGTAAAAGAAATTAATGTCCGTAATGAAGAAATGTTGTTCTTTTTTTGTTTGTTTGGTTTCAAATGTATGGTTTCAAATGTATGGTTTCAAATGTATGAACGAACAAGAAAGTTGCATCAAAGGTTTTATTATTATGGCTACTTTAAAAATTTTTCGACAACGTAGCCATACACCCATGAAAATCGGCAAAAGCATGCGCCACAAATTAAGACCAAGGTTGATTGAATCATTAATTTTTCATGCCACTTTGGCAAGATTTCCACGATACACGAACTGACTACGCCAAACACTGGGAAATAGTTTCCTTTTGAACATTTTTTAAAGCCTAAATCATTGTCACCAGTGGAATTGGCTCGTAAGCGGTCTAACTCAGGCCTGTTTCAAACGTAGAACTTTTTCAAGGGCCGAATTCGGGAAACAAATGCAAATTAGCAAAAACAACAGCTTTTGCTCTTTAGGTCGTCACGCAACGACTAAATAACGCCTGTGTAGGAGACTACACTAGGCTCGGCACATGAAAAATTCGACGTTTGAAACAAAATTCGAAACTCTGCGAGAACTAGTCAAATGCATCATAGTTTGGCGAAAGTACGTAATAGTTATCTTTACGTCTTCTTGTGTCCTTAACTCCATATTGCGTAACTTGAAAGTAGGTAAGCATTGAATGACGTCACCAAAGGAATTTATTTCTAACGCAATTTGAGCTTCGATTGCTGATTCATTGCTTACTAGCTTAAACTGAATTAGATAGTAAGACCTTTTACTAATGCGCATCAGATCTTAAGTTCTTTGGAAATGGAAAAAGACATGAATTAAAATTCTTCGCAGCTTACAAGATTCGGCAGTTGTGGCATATTGAAAAGTGGCTATGGTGGTAATAAGATATCAATTATGGCCAACAATGCATTTGCATTCTGATATTGCAAACCGCTTTTTCTGCTGTCCTTTTGGTAAATAATGGCTTCATATTAATTTCAACAACCTGCAGAACTTGTTAAAAGTGTTCCGTGTTAGCTAGTGTGGCAGTTTGTCTGTGGAAAGACAAATTGAGCATCCGGACCAGCTGAGAAGGTAAGAGAAAGAACTCAATTTATTTGTACCGTTAAGTAGCTTGAAATATCGTGCAATTTAGTCGTAATAAATCTAACTGAAAGTATTGAGATGTTAAAAAAGACCCAAGAATATTGCTTTAAAAAGTTAAGAGCCAGATTTTCTGCAAATTAGTTCAGTTCGTTATTTAAAAAGACAAGCCTTTCCACCCCGCGCAGGTGTTTTCTCATGTGGGTCTTTAAATCCAGATCTAACTGGAAATTGAATAACTGCTCTCTGTAATTTGGTGAAAAAATCCGTAGAACCTTGAACAAATTCTCGGAGCAAGGCGAGATCTAACAAAAATTATAATTCACATGTGACACCAAGATAATTAGACTTCAATCCTACAGTGCGGCACCGGGTGAAAGCGAGTTTTCTCAACACTGCACCAAAATTCGGCTCCCCACCTTTTTACTATACAGATCAATATGTAGAATTTTGTCTCTCGTTCGGTATGGATTTTAGCGATCAATACCCGGTAGTTCAAAGAAGGGTTATGAGCCCCAGCTTAAGCATCGGGTTTTAATTCAGTTTTATAGGCTCAACTACAACAGGATTGGATTCCTGTAATTCTTTTTTGCCCTACACTAATTCTGACTTTGTAGCTGTCAAACTTACTTTACTTAAATTCAGCAATAGAGACGCTTTTAAACTGAAAAGAAAGAGAAACCTTGGTTAGCTTTAAATCGAGGGTTAACGTAAGCGTTAATCGGCTATCGAAAAACCGGGTCTAAAACTTAAGATAGGGGGTGCAAATCATATATTTTAGTCTGAAACTGAAGGTGGAAATTTTGAGACGCGAGCGGGACACATCGAACTACCAGAAATTCGAAAAGGTATTTGCCTCATGGCATCTTTATATAAGAAAGCATTCTCGTTCATCGCGAATTAAATAAAAATGCTACAGAGTTTGAAACACGACTTGCTCAATAGCATTAGGCAACTTTTGCGTAAATTGTCTAACAAGTTGCAAAAAGCTTCCTTGTGCAGTTTCGAGACGTTTTCCAGCGTTCCCTCAATCGTTGGAAACATACGACTCGACTTGGACCTACCTTTTGCAAAGAGGAAAACGACCTCTTTCACTGAAGCAATACTATTGCGGAAGACTTTGCAAAACAGATATTACACCAGTATCCGAACCAAGCTGTAACGTATTACTTAGTAGACAAACTTCTACGTATTTTCTAAGCGTTTCTTCTCGACTTTTTCTTTTCCAAACAATTTCACAAAGAAATTTTACCATGACGAGACGCTGCGGGGTCTAACTGGAAGTACCAACCCCCCCCCCCCCCCGCAAAAAAATAATACTAAAACAACATATAACATAACATAACGAAAATGCAGACCTTAAAATACCTGCTACAGCTAGTAACAATTTATTTTTAATCTTTCCTCATTCAACTGTACATATCATTGTTTGCCCCAATTCTCTAGACCTACACTAGCATAAGTACCGAATGGACTAAACTGCAGTTTAACGAAACTGTTATTGTTATCACTGTCATGGAAAAAACATCCAGGGACTTCTAATAATTGTGACACATCAACCTCGTTCCCAGGGCTTTTCCTTTGGCGATTTGGCACGGGCGGGAAAAGCCCTGGGAACGAGGTTGGTGACACATGGGAAAGTGACGTGCCCCCCCCCCCCACCAACCCCCCCCCCCCCCCCCGCAAAAAAATAATAATAATAAAACAAAATATAACATAACATAACAAAAATGCAGACCTTACAATACCTGCTACAGCTAGTAACAATTTATTTTTAGTCTTTCCTCATTCAACTGTACATATCATTGTTTGCCCCAATTCTCTAGACCTACACTAGCATAAGTACAGATCCAGGAATAGGATTTATAGAAACAGGTCATGAAATAACATCATTGTGACACCATCAAAGGCTTTTTTAACTAGCATGTTCTTTGTAAATAGTGATCTAAGGAATGCTAAACCTAAAAACTATGTTTAGAACAAATAAACTTTATTATCATTTGCCAATAAATTATTAACATGCTGTGTGCAAATATGAACCGAGAGTTAATTCCAATCAAAATCAATAATAATCAATGATAGTCAAAAACAATCAATAGTCACTCAACTTTTAAGCTTTGAATTGTATTGATTTCCATAACCAGTCAATTCGTTGGAATTGATTATTATTGATTATATTGACTATTTGTTTTCATTGTTTGATACTGCCAGGCAGAAGGCAACAGCCACACACTGATGACAGATTTGAATGCTACTGCTCCCCTTATTAGTAGCTAACTTTTAATTGAAAGGGATTGTTAAAGGTAACAGTCACACACACCGACGATACATCTGAATGTTACTGTTCCCCTCATTAGTAACTGAGACTTAAAATAGAAAGGAATTGTTAAAGGTAACAGCTGCACACTCCGACGATACATCTGGATGCTATTGTTCCCCTCATTAGTACCTGAGACTTAAAATAGAAAGGGATTGTTAAAGGTAACAGCCGCACACTCCGACGATAGATCTGGATGCTACTGTTCCCCTCATTAGTAACTGAGACTTAAAATAGAAAGGAATTGTTAAAGGCAACAGTCGCACACTCCGACGATACATCTGGATGCCACTGTTCCCCTCATTAGTAAATAAGACTTCAAATAGAAAGGGATTGTTAAAGGCAACAGTCGCACACTCCGACGATACATCTGGTTGCTACTGCTCCCCTCATTTGCTAATTTTCATTTTTATCTTTTGTGATCACTCCCTTAATTCTTATGATCTGTATGTGTTACAATGCATTGATATGTTGGGGAGAACGGTATTGGGATTAAAAGGGTCAATAAGGATTTCGGCAACCTAAGGTGAATCAGTTTTCCGCGTTGCGGATGGCAAGTAAAAGAAGTTAATGTCCGTAATGAAGAAATGTTGTTCTTTTTTTGTTTGTTTGGTTTCAAATGTATGGTTTCAAATGTATGGTTTCAAATGTATGAACGAACAAGAAAGTTGCATCAAAGGTTTTATTATTATGGCTACTTTAAAAATTTTTCGACAACGTAGCCATACACCCATGGAAATCGGCAAAAGCATGCGCCACAAATTAAGACCAAGGTTGATTGAATCATTAATTTTTCATGCCACTTTGGCAAGATTTCCACGATACACGAACTGACTACGCCAAACACTGGGAAATAGTTTCCTTTTGAACATTTTTTAAAGCCTAAATCATTGTCACCAGTGGAATTGGCTCGTAAGCGGTCTAACTCAGGCCTGTTTCAAACGTAGAACTTTTTCAAGGGCCGAATTCGGGAAACAAATGCAAATTAGCAAAAACAACAGCTTTTGCTCTTTAGGTCGTCACGCAACGACTAAATAACGCCTGTGTAGGAGACTACACTAGGCTCGGCACATGAAAAATTCGACGTTTGAAACAAAATTCGAAACTCTGCGAGAACTAGTCAAATGCATCATAGTTTGGCGAAAGTACGTAATAGTTATCTTTACGTCTTCTTGTGTCCTTAACTCCATATTGCGTAACTTGAAAGTAGGTAAGCATTGAATGACGTCACCAAAGGAATTTATTTCTAACGCAATTTGAGCTTCGATTGCTGATTCATTGCTTACTAGCTTAAACTGAATTAGATAGTAAGACCTTTTACTAATGCGCATCAGATCTTAAGTTCTTTGGAAATGGAAAAAGACATGAATTAAAATTCTTCGCAGCTTACAAGATTCGGCAGTTGTGGCATATTGAAAAGTGGCTATGGTGGTAATAAGATATCAATTATGGCCAACAATGCATTTGCATTCTGATATTGCAAACCGCTTTTTCTGCTGTCCTTTTGGTAAATAATGGCTTCATATTAATTTCAACAACCTGCAGAACTTGTTAAAAGTGTTCCGTGTTAGCTAGTGTGGCAGTTTGTCTGTGGAAAGACAAATTGAGCATCCGGACCAGCTGAGAAGGTAAGAGAAAGAACTCAATTTATTTGTACCGTTAAGTAGCTTGAAATATCGTGCAATTTAGTCGTAATAAATCTAACTGAAAGTATTGAGATGTTAAAAAAGACCCAAGAATATTGCTTTAAAAAGTTAAGAGCCAGATTTTCTGCAAATTAGTTCAGTTCGTTATTTAAAAAGACAAGCCTTTCCACCCCGCGCAGGTGTTTTCTCATGTGGGTCTTTAAATCCAGATCTAACTGGAAATTGAATAACTGCTCTCTGTAATTTGGTGAAAAAATCCGTAGAACCTTGAACAAATTCTCGGAGCAAGGCGAGATCTAACAAAAATTATAATTCACATGTGACACCAAGATAATTAGACTTCAATCCTACAGTGCGGCACCGGGTGAAAGCGAGTTTTCTCAACACTGCACCAAAATTCGGCTCCCCACCTTTTTACTATACAGATCAATATGTAGAATTTTGTCTCTCGTTCGGTATGGATTTTAGCGATCAATACCCGGTAGTTCAAAGAAGGGTTATGAGCCCCAGCTTAAGCATCGGGTTTTAATTCAGTTTTATAGGCTCAACTACAACAGGATTGGATTCCTGTAATTCTTTTTTGCCCTACACTAATTCTGACTTTGTAGCTGTCAAACTTACTTTACTTAAATTCAGCAATAGAGACGCTTTTAAACTGAAAAGAAAGAGAAACCTTGGTTAGCTTTAAATCGAGGGTTAACGTAAGCGTTAATCGGCTATCGAAAAACCGGGTCTAAAACTTAAGATAGGGGGTGCAAATCATATATTTTAGTCTGAAACTGAAGGTGGAAATTTTGAGACGCGAGCGGGACACATCGAACTACCAGAAATTCGAAAAGGTATTTGCCTCATGGCATCTTTATATAAGAAAGCATTCTCGTTCATCGCGAATTAAATAAAAATGCTACAGAGTTTGAAACACGACTTGCTCAATAGCATTAGGCAACTTTTGCGTAAATTGTCTAACAAGTTGCAAAAAGCTTCCTTGTGCAGTTTCGAGACGTTTTCCAGCGTTCCCTCAATCGTTGGAAACATACGACTCGACTTGGACCTACCTTTTGCAAAGAGGAAAACGACCTCTTTCACTGAAGCAATACTATTGCGGAAGACTTTGCAAAACAGATATTACACCAGTATCCGAACCAAGCTGTAACGTATTACTTAGTAGACAAACTTCTACGTATTTTCTAAGCGTTTCTTCTCGACTTTTTCTTTTCCAAACAATTTCACAAAGAAATTTTACCATGACGAGACGCTGCGGGGTCTAACTGGAAGTACCAACCCCCCCCCCCCCCCGCAAAAAAATAATACTAAAACAACATATAACATAACATAACGAAAATGCAGACCTTAAAATACCTGCTACAGCTAGTAACAATTTATTTTTAATCTTTCCTCATTCAACTGTACATATCATTGTTTGCCCCAATTCTCTAGACCTACACTAGCATAAGTACCGAATGGACTAAACTGCAGTTTAACGAAACTGTTATTGTTATCACTGTCATGGAAAAAACATCCAGGGACTTCTAATAATTGTGACACATCAACCTCGTTCCCAGGGCTTTTCCTTTGGCGATTTGGCACGGGCGGGAAAAGCCCTGGGAACGAGGTTGGTGACACATGGGAAAGTGACGTGCCCCCCCCCCCACCAACCCCCCCCCCCCCCGCAAAAAAATAATAATAATAAAACAAAATATAACATAACATAACAAAAATGCAGACCTTACAATACCTGCTACAGCTAGTAACAATTTATTTTTAGTCTTTCCTCATTCAACTGTACATATCATTGTTTGCCCCAATTCTCTAGACCTACACTAGCATAAGTACAGATCCAGGAATAGGATTTATAGAAACAGGTCATGAAATAACATCATTGTGACACCATCAAAGGCTTTTTTAACTAGCATGTTCTTTGTAAATAGTGATCTAAGGAATGCTAAACCTAAAAACTATGTTTAGAACAAATAAACTTTATTATCATTTGCCAATAAATTATTAACATGCTGTGTGCAAATATGAACCGAGAGTTAATTCCAATCAAAATCAATAATAATCAATGATAGTCAAAAACAATCAATAGTCACTCAACTTTTAAGCTTTGAATTGTATTGATTTCCATAACCAGTCAATTCGTTGGAATTGATTATTATTGATTATATTGACTATTTGTTTTCATTGTTTGATACTGCCAGGCAGAAGGCAACAGCCACACACTGATGACAGATTTGAATGCTACTGCTCCCCTTATTAGTAGCTAACTTTTAATTGAAAGGGATTGTTAAAGGTAACAGTCACACACACCGACGATACATCTGAATGTTACTGTTCCCCTCATTAGTAACTGAGACTTAAAATAGAAAGGAATTGTTAAAGGTAACAGCTGCACACTCCGACGATACATCTGGATGCTATTGTTCCCCTCATTAGTACCTGAGACTTAAAATAGAAAGGGATTGTTAAAGGTAACAGCCGCACACTCCGACGATAGATCTGGATGCTACTGTTCCCCTCATTAGTAACTGAGACTTAAAATAGAAAGGAATTGTTAAAGGCAACAGTCGCACACTCCGACGATACATCTGGATGCCACTGTTCCCCTCATTAGTAAATAAGACTTCAAATAGAAAGGGATTGTTAAAGGCAACAGTCGCACACTCCGACGATACATCTGGTTGCTACTGCTCCCCTCATTTGCTAATTTTCATTTTTATCTTTTGTGATCACTCCCTTAATTCTTATGATCTGTATGTGTTACAATGCATTGATATGTTGGGGAGAACGGTATTGGGATTAAAAGGGTCAATAAGGATTTCGGCAACCTAAGGTGAATCAGTTTTCCGCGTTGCGGATGGCAAGTAAAAGAAGTTAATGTCCGTAATGAAGAAATGTTGTTCTTTTTTTGTTTGTTTGGTTTCAAATGTATGGTTTCAAATGTATGGTTTCAAATGTATGAACGAACAAGAAAGTTGCATCAAAGGTTTTATTATTATGGCTACTTTAAAAATTTTTCGACAACGTAGCCATACACCCATGGAAATCGGCAAAAGCATGCGCCACAAATTAAGACCAAGGTTGATTGAATCATTAATTTTTCATGCCACTTTGGCAAGATTTCCACGATACACGAACTGACTACGCCAAACACTGGGAAATAGTTTCCTTTTGAACATTTTTTAAAGCCTAAATCATTGTCACCAGTGGAATTGGCTCGTAAGCGGTCTAACTCAGGCCTGTTTCAAACGTAGAACTTTTTCAAGGGCCGAATTCGGGAAACAAATGCAAATTAGCAAAAACAACAGCTTTTGCTCTTTAGGTCGTCACGCAACGACTAAATAACGCCTGTGTAGGAGACTACACTAGGCTCGGCACATGAAAAATTCGACGTTTGAAACAAAATTCGAAACTCTGCGAGAACTAGTCAAATGCATCATAGTTTGGCGAAAGTACGTAATAGTTATCTTTACGTCTTCTTGTGTCCTTAACTCCATATTGCGTAACTTGAAAGTAGGTAAGCATTGAATGACGTCACCAAAGGAATTTATTTCTAACGCAATTTGAGCTTCGATTGCTGATTCATTGCTTACTAGCTTAAACTGAATTAGATAGTAAGACCTTTTACTAATGCGCATCAGATCTTAAGTTCTTTGGAAATGGAAAAAGACATGAATTAAAATTCTTCGCAGCTTACAAGATTCGGCAGTTGTGGCATATTGAAAAGTGGCTATGGTGGTAATAAGATATCAATTATGGCCAACAATGCATTTGCATTCTGATATTGCAAACCGCTTTTTCTGCTGTCCTTTTGGTAAATAATGGCTTCATATTAATTTCAACAACCTGCAGAACTTGTTAAAAGTGTTCCGTGTTAGCTAGTGTGGCAGTTTGTCTGTGGAAAGACAAATTGAGCATCCGGACCAGCTGAGAAGGTAAGAGAAAGAACTCAATTTATTTGTACCGTTAAGTAGCTTGAAATATCGTGCAATTTAGTCGTAATAAATCTAACTGAAAGTATTGAGATGTTAAAAAAGACCCAAGAATATTGCTTTAAAAAGTTAAGAGCCAGATTTTCTGCAAATTAGTTCAGTTCGTTATTTAAAAAGACAAGCCTTTCCACCCCGCGCAGGTGTTTTCTCATGTGGGTCTTTAAATCCAGATCTAACTGGAAATTGAATAACTGCTCTCTGTAATTTGGTGAAAAAATCCGTAGAACCTTGAACAAATTCTCGGAGCAAGGCGAGATCTAACAAAAATTATAATTCACATGTGACACCAAGATAATTAGACTTCAATCCTACAGTGCGGCACCGGGTGAAAGCGAGTTTTCTCAACACTGCACCAAAATTCGGCTCCCCACCTTTTTACTATACAGATCAATATGTAGAATTTTGTCTCTCGTTCGGTATGGATTTTAGCGATCAATACCCGGTAGTTCAAAGAAGGGTTATGAGCCCCAGCTTAAGCATCGGGTTTTAATTCAGTTTTATAGGCTCAACTACAACAGGATTGGATTCCTGTAATTCTTTTTTGCCCTACACTAATTCTGACTTTGTAGCTGTCAAACTTACTTTACTTAAATTCAGCAATAGAGACGCTTTTAAACTGAAAAGAAAGAGAAACCTTGGTTAGCTTTAAATCGAGGGTTAACGTAAGCGTTAATCGGCTATCGAAAAACCGGGTCTAAAACTTAAGATAGGGGGTGCAAATCATATATTTTAGTCTGAAACTGAAGGTGGAAATTTTGAGACGCGAGCGGGACACATCGAACTACCAGAAATTCGAAAAGGTATTTGCCTCATGGCATCTTTATATAAGAAAGCATTCTCGTTCATCGCGAATTAAATAAAAATGCTACAGAGTTTGAAACACGACTTGCTCAATAGCATTAGGCAACTTTTGCGTAAATTGTCTAACAAGTTGCAAAAAGCTTCCTTGTGCAGTTTCGAGACGTTTTCCAGCGTTCCCTCAATCGTTGGAAACATACGACTCGACTTGGACCTACCTTTTGCAAAGAGGAAAACGACCTCTTTCACTGAAGCAATACTATTGCGGAAGACTTTGCAAAACAGATATTACACCAGTATCCGAACCAAGCTGTAACGTATTACTTAGTAGACAAACTTCTACGTATTTTCTAAGCGTTTCTTCTCGACTTTTTCTTTTCCAAACAATTTCACAAAGAAATTTTACCATGACGAGACGCTACGGGGTCTAACTGGAAGTACCAACCCCCCCCCCCCCCCGCAAAAAAATAATACTAAAACAACATATAACATAACATAACGAAAATGCAGACCTTAAAATACCTGCTACAGCTAGTAACAATTTATTTTTAATCTTTCCTCATTCAACTGTACATATCATTGTTTGCCCCAATTCTCTAGACCTACACTAGCATAAGTACCGAATGGACTAAACTGCAGTTTAACGAAACTGTTATTGTTATCACTGTCATGGAAAAAACATCCAGGGACTTCTAATAATTGTGACACATCAACCTCGTTCCCAGGGCTTTTCCTTTGGCGATTTGGCACGGGCGGGAAAAGCCCTGGGAACGAGGTTGGTGACACATGGGAAAGTGACGTGCCCCCCCCCCCCACCAACCCCCCCCCCCCCCCCGCAAAAAAATAATAATAATAAAACAAAATATAACATAACATAACAAAAATGCAGACCTTACAATACCTGCTACAGCTAGTAACAATTTATTTTTAGTCTTTCCTCATTCAACTGTACATATCATTGTTTGCCCCAATTCTCTAGACCTACACTAGCATAAGTACAGATCCAGGAATAGGATTTATAGAAACAGGTCATGAAATAACATCATTGTGACACCATCAAAGGCTTTTTTAACTAGCATGTTCTTTGTAAATAGTGATCTAAGGAATGCTAAACCTAAAAACTATGTTTAGAACAAATAAACTTTATTATCATTTGCCAATAAATTATTAACATGCTGTGTGCAAATATGAACCGAGAGTTAATTCCAATCAAAATCAATAATAATCAATGATAGTCAAAAACAATCAATAGTCACTCAACTTTTAAGCTTTGAATTGTATTGATTTCCATAACCAGTCAATTCGTTGGAATTGATTATTATTGATTATATTGACTATTTGTTTTCATTGTTTGATACTGCCAGGCAGAAGGCAACAGCCACACACTGATGACAGATTTGAATGCTACTGCTCCCCTTATTAGTAGCTAACTTTTAATTGAAAGGGATTGTTAAAGGTAACAGTCACACACACCGACGATACATCTGAATGTTACTGTTCCCCTCATTAGTAACTGAGACTTAAAATAGAAAGGAATTGTTAAAGGTAACAGCTGCACACTCCGACGATACATCTGGATGCTATTGTTCCCCTCATTAGTACCTGAGACTTAAAATAGAAAGGGATTGTTAAAGGTAACAGCCGCACACTCCGACGATAGATCTGGATGCTACTGTTCCCCTCATTAGTAACTGAGACTTAAAATAGAAAGGAATTGTTAAAGGCAACAGTCGCACACTCCGACGATACATCTGGATGCCACTGTTCCCCTCATTAGTAAATAAGACTTCAAATAGAAAGGGATTGTTAAAGGCAACAGTCGCACACTCCGACGATACATCTGGTTGCTACTGCTCCCCTCATTTGCTAATTTTCATTTTTATCTTTTGTGATCACTCCCTTAATTCTTATGATCTGTATGTGTTACAATGCATTGATATGTTGGGGAGAACGGTATTGGGATTAAAAGGGTCAATAAGGATTTCGGCAACCTAAGGTGAATCAGTTTTCCGCGTTGCGGATGGCAAGTAAAAGAAGTTAATGTCCGTAATGAAGAAATGTTGTTCTTTTTTTGTTTGTTTGGTTTCAAATGTATGGTTTCAAATGTATGGTTTCAAATGTATGGTTTCAAATGTATGAACGAACAAGAAAGTTGCATCAAAGGTTTTATTATTATGGCTACTTTAAAAATTTTTCGACAACGTAGCCATACACCCATGGAAATCGGCAAAAGCATGCGCCACAAATTAAGACCAAGGTTGATTGAATCATTAATTTTTCATGCCACTTTGGCAAGATTTCCACGATACACGAACTGACTACGCCAAACACTGGGAAATAGTTTCCTTTTGAACATTTTTTAAAGCCTAAATCATTGTCACCAGTGGAATTGGCTCGTAAGCGGTCTAACTCAGGCCTGTTTCAAACGTAGAACTTTTTCAAGGGCCGAATTCGGGAAACAAATGCAAATTAGCAAAAACAACAGCTTTTGCTCTTTAGGTCGTCATGCAACGACTAAATAACGCCTGTGTAGGAGACTACACTAGGCTCGGCACATGAAAAATTCGACGTTTGAAACAAAATTCGAAACTCTGCGAGAACTAGTCAAATGCATCATAGTTTGGCGAAAGTACGTAATAGTTATCTTTACGTCTTCTTGTGTCCTTAACTCCATATTGCGTAACTTGAAAGTAGGTAAGCATTGAATGACGTCACCAAAGGAATTTATTTCTAACGCAATTTGAGCTTCGATTGCTGATTCATTGCTTACTAGCTTAAACTGAATTAGATAGTAAGACCTTTTACTAATGCGCATCAGATCTTAAGTTCTTTGGAAATGGAAAAAGACATGAATTAAAATTCTTCGCAGCTTACAAGATTCTGCAGTTGTGGCATATTGAAAAGTGGCTATGGTGGTAATAAGATATCAATTATGGCCAACAATGCATTTGCATTCTGATATTGCAAACCGCTTTTTCACCTGTCCATTTGGTAAATAATGGCTTCATATTAATTTCAACAACCTGCAGAACTTGTTAAAAGTGTTTCGTGTTAGCTAGTGTGGCAGTTTGTCTGTGGAAAGACAAATTGAGCATCCGGACCAGCTGAGAAGGTAAGAGAAAGAACTCAATTTATTTGTACCGTTAAGTAGCTTGAAATATCGTGCAATTTAGTCGTAATAAATCTAACTGAAAGTATTGAGATGTTAAAAAGAAGCAAGAATATTGCTTTAAAAAGTTAAGAGCCAGATTTTCTGCAAATTAGTTCAGTTCGTTATTTAAAAAGACAAGCCTTTCCATCCCGCGCAGGTGTTTTCTCATGTGGGTCTTTAAATCCAGATCTAACTGGAAATTGAATAACTGCTCTCTGTAATTTGGTGAAAAAATCCGTAGAACCTTGAACAAATTCTCGGAGCAAGGCGAGATCTAACAAAAATTATAATTCACATGTGACACCAAGATAATTAGACTTCAATCCTGCAGTGCGGCACCGGGTGAAAGCGAGTTTTCTCAACACTACACCAAAATTCGGCTCCCCACCTTTTTACTATACAGATCAATATGTAGAATTTTGTCTCTCGTTCCGTATGGATTTTAGCGATCAATACCCGGTAGTTCAAAGAAGGGTTATGAGCCCCAGCTTAAGCATCGGGTTTTAATTCAGTTTTATAGGCTCAACTACAACAGGATTGGATTCCTGTAATTCTTTTTTGCCCTACACTAATTCTGACTTTGTAGCTGTCAAACTTACTTTACTTAAATTTAGCAATAGAGACGCTTTTAAACTGAAAAGAAAGAGAAACCTTGGTTAGCTTTAAATCGAGGGTTAACGTAAGCGTTAATCGACTATCGAAAAACCGGGTCTAAAACTTAAGATAGGGGGTGCAAATCATATATTTTAGTCTGAAACTGAAGGTGGAAATTTTGAGACGCGAGCCGGACACATCGAACTACCAGAAATTCGAAAAGGTATTTGCCTCATGGCATCAAGAGAATGTTAGTTTCTGCCCTTTATAGAAGAAAGCATTCTCGTTCATCGCGAATTAAATAAAAATGCCACAGAGTTTGAAACACGACTTGCTCAATAGCATTAGGCAACTTTTGCGTAAATTGTCTAACAAGTTGCAAAAAGCTTCCTTGTGCAGTTTCGAGACGTTTTCCAGCGTTCCCTCAATCGTTGGAAACATACGACTCGACTTGGACCTACCTTTTGCAAAGAGGAAAACGACCTCTTTCACTGAAGCAATACTATTGCGGAAGACTTTGCAAAACAGATATTACACCAGTATCCGAACCAAGCTGTAACGTATTGCTTAGTAGACAAACTTCTACGTATTTTCTAAGCGTTTCTTCTCGACTTTTTCTTTTCCAAACAATTTCACAAAGAAATTTTACCATGACGAGACGCTACGGGGTCTAACTGGAAGTACCAACCCCCCCCCCCCCCCGCAAAAAAATAATAATAAAACAAAATATAACATAACATAACAAAAATGCAGACCTTAAAATACCTGCTACAGCTAGTAACAATTTATTTTTAATCTTTCCTCATTCAACTGTACATATCATTGTTTGCCCCAATTCTCTAGACCTACACTAGCATAAGTACCGAATGGACTAAACTGCAGTTTAACGAAACTGTTATTGTTATCACTGTTATGGAAAAAACATCCAGGGACTTCTAATAATTGTGACACATGGGAAAGTGACGTGCCCCCCCCCACCAACCGCCCCCCCCCGCAAAAAAATAATAATAATAAAACAAAATATAACATAACATAATAAAAATGCAGACCTTAAAATACCTGCTACAGCTAGTAACAATTTATTTTTAGTCTTTCCTCATTCAACTGTACATATCATTGTTTGCCCCAATTCTCTAGACCTACACTAGCATAAGTACAGATCCAGGAATAGGATTTATAGAAACAGGTCATGAAATAACATCATTGTGACACCATCAAAGGCTTTTTTAACTAGCATGTTCTTTGTAAATAGTGATCTAAGGAATGCTAAACCTAAAAACTATGTTTAGAACAAATAAGCTTTATTATCATTTGCCAATAAATTATTAACATGCTGTGTGCAAATATGAACCGAGAGTTAATTCCAATCAAAATCAATAATAATCAATGATAGTCAATAACAATCAATAGTCACTCAACTTTTAAGCTTTGAATTGTATTGATTTCCATAACCAGTCAATTCATTGGAATTGATTATTATTGATTATATTGACTATTTGTTTTCATTGTTTGATACTGCCAGGCAGAAGGCAACAGCCACACACTGATGACAGATTTGAATGCTACTGCTCCCCTTATTAGTAGCTAACTTTTAATTGAAAGGGATTGTTAAAGGTAACAGTCACACACACCGACGATACATCTGAATGTTACTGTTCCCCTCATTAGTAACTGAGACTTAAAATAGAAAGGAATTGTTAAATGTAACAGCTGCACACTCCGACGATACATCTGGATGCTATTGTTCCCCTCATTAGTACCTGAGACTTAAAATAGAAAGGGGTTGTTAAAGGTAACAGCCGCACACTCCGACGATAGATCTGGATGCTACTGTTCCCCTCATTAGTAACTGAGACTTCAAATAGAAAGGGATTGTTAAAGGCAACAGTCGCACACTCCGACGATACATCTGGTTGCTACTGCTCCCCTCATTAGCAACTGAGACTTCAAATACAAAGGAATACGATACATCTGGATGCTACTGTTCCCCTCATTAGTAACTGAGGCTTCAAATAGAAAAGGATTGTTAAAGGTAACAGTCGCACACTCCGACGATACATCTGGATGCTACTGCTCCCCTCATTAGCAACTGAGACTTCAAATACAAAGGAATTGTTAAAGGTAACATTCGCACACTCCGATGATAAATTTGGATGCTACTGTTCCCCTCATTAGTTAACTGAGACTTAAAATAGAAAGGAATTGTTAAAGGTAACAGTTGCACACTCCGACGATACATCTGGATGCTACTGTTCCCTTCATTAGTAACTGAGACTTAAAATAGAAAAGAATTGTTAAGGTAACAGTTGCACACCCTGACGATACATCTGGATGCTACTGTTCCCCTCATTAGTATCTGAGACTTAAAATAAAAAGGAATTGTTAAAGGTAACAGTTGCACACTCCGACGATACATCTGGATGTTACTGTTCCCCTCATTAGTAACTGAGACTTAAAATAGAAAGGAATTGTTAAAGGTAACAGTCGCACACTCCGACGATACATCTGGATGCTACTGTTCCCCTTATTAGTAACTGAGACTTAAAATAGTTTAAGGGATTGTTAAAGGTAACAGTTGTCGACAGGTGACCTATCTCAGGGACACTAATGTTAACTTTGTTACTAACTGTAGTTTTCAAGTTGGAAGGGACTGTTAAAATAAGGCAAAATGCAGTACACCCTGTCATTACATCAACACCACTAAGGCAAAATGTAGTGTGCGAGTCCTATTCTTGGCAGGATTCAAATCTCAGTAGGCATTCTTCATATATTTAATTGGTAGAGCATGTTCCATGGTATCTTTTTAATTTCCTAAGGTCTCTGGGCCGATGGGTCAATGAAGCAAACGATCACCAAGGCTGGATTTCAGCATTTATTGAAAATATGTAATCTGAAGATTGTCCGGCCTTGTGAAAAAACATAGAGTAAAACTCGCCAACTTTTAAAACCCTTAAAAACCTTAAAAAACAGCTTATGAATAAAACATTCCTAGCTTTCGCTACCACGACGTAAGGCAAACGTGTTCGGCATGAAAGATTGCATAACAAAAACGGTCCATAGGGCTTTGCGGCCCTTACTAAGCTAGTGTCCAGTCCATTGCGTTTAGGTAACGCAACATTCCCCCCCGCAATGGGAATTCCCCATTCTATTCACCAAAGCCTTCAGCAGGATAGATCACGCAAATCTTGGTAATGGGACGCATGTATGTTCCTGAGGCGGTCTTGACTTGCACGTTCCGTACCAAACCATCTTCTCCTGGAAACACTTGAAGAATCCTGCCAGCGCTCCACTTTCCACGAACTGCGTTCGAGTCGGCCAGAATAACGAAATCGTTGACTGCAACATTTCTTCTTTCAACATTCCATTTTTTCCTGGGTACAAGGTATGGCAGGACATCTCTTGCCCATTTCTTCCAAAATGAATCCACAATTTTCTGGCAGAATTCAAATCGATGGCGGGGATTCTCTGTGTGACGAAATGGGCCTTGGGGAACTGTGCTCGTTGCTCTTCCTAAAAGGATATCGTTTGGGCATAGATATGCACCATCATCGGGATCATTGGGTATCCTACCAATGGGTCGCTGATTGACAAGGTTGGCGACTTCGAGAAGGCAGGTGTAGAGCTCAAATGGGGTGAGCACAGTGTCTCCAATGGCTTTCTTGAGTGATTTCTTTACGGTCTTTACCATAGCCTCTGAACACCCATTCTGGTGTGGGGCATCGGGTGTGGTGAATTGCCACTTCATACCTCGGTCGGCGCAGAATTCTTTGAGCTGGTTTTTGTCCCATCCTTCAATCATCAGGCGCAATTCATGCTCTGCTCCTACCATTTGTGACCCATTGTCGGAAATGAGAGCCTTGGGGTAACCGCGATACGAGAAGAACCTTCTTAACACTTGCAGAAACTCCATGGTGGTAAGGTCAGTGGCAAGTTCGCAGTGAACGGCTCTTGTATTGAGACACGTGAAGATTACGCCATAGTGTTTTGCCGTCTTGTTTCTGCCGACCTTCACTTTGACTGGACCAAAGTAATCGCATGACGCGTATAGGAAGGGTGGCGTGCACGGCTGTAGGCGGCACCTAGGTAAATTTGCCATAAGTTGGGTTTCCACCTTGGCTTCAATTTCCCGGCAGAAGGTACATCGTTGTTTGATAGTCTTCGCGACGTTGGTTCCCTTGATGATCCAGTACCTTCTTCTTATCTTTGCTGTTGTGGCAGCAACGCCAAGGTGACCTGCTCGGTGTGCGTTGCGGGTGACGAGGATGGATATCCAGTGGTCACGGGGTAGAAGGGCAGGGCATTTTCCATCATAAGAGAACAGGTGTGGATCAACACGCCCACCAACTCTAATGATGCCTTTGTCATCAACCAATGGACTCAGCGTCTTGAAATCTCCCTTGACCACTCTTTCGGAAAGGGCAGTCTGAGCTTGCTTTGTCCAATATTCTTCGGCACTTTCGATCTCGTTTGAGCTCAGTGGACCAACATGCACGTCATTGTTATCACTTTCTCGGCTTGACTTGATGCGGATGTTGCGACAGAACCGAAGAACATAGGCAGTCACTCTAAGCAGTCGTCTCCATGTTGAAAACTCTTGGCAGTTCATGATGGGTTGGCAAACAGCAGCAGCGCATGTGATTTGAACCTTTCTTCTCTCTTTGTTTACTTCTGTCACGTCAGGCGCACCATGCTCCACGGGCCAGTGCTCCTCTGGAAGCTGTAGAAACTTTGGACCGTTGAACCATCTCCCATTTGCTTCTGCGGCTGAGATGCCCTTGGTTAAATCATCGGCAACGTTTAGCAACGTAGGACAGTGGGACCAATCTTCGGGCGAAGAATTGGATTGAATTTCGGCAACTCGGCAGGACACGAAGGGCTTGAAGCTGCGCGTTTCTCCTTTGATCCAGGCCAGGGCGACACGGCTGTCTGATAGATAGCGAACCCTTTCAAAGTTTAGCCTTGATTCTTGCAAGATGGACTTTCCCAGACGGCTTGCGACCACAGCGGCTTGTAGTTCGAGTCGAGGGATGGTCAATTCCTTAAGAGGAGCCACTCTTGATTTTGCGGCAACAAATCGCGCACCAAACTGTCCATCACTCAGTTTCCATCTGGCGTAGGCACATGCACCGAATGCCAAGCGTGAAGCATCACAGAACACAACCAGGGACGGATTACCTGTTGCATTGGGCGGAGTCAGGCAGCGTTCAAACTGTACGTTATTGAGGGCAATCATTTCTTCAAACAAAGTCATCCATTTGCGTTTCACTTCTGGTGGCACTTCGTCGTCCCAGCTGAGACCAAGCTGCCAAAGCTCTTGCATGGCGATTTTCGGCTTGATGAGGACAGCCGCACCCGCTCCAATTGGATCAAAGATCCCAGCCAACTTGCTAAGAATTTGACGTTTCGTTAGCTTTACAGGAACGTACGTTGACTGATCCTTTACACTGGCCAATTCAATTTTAATCTTGAATGAGAACTTGTCTTCTTTAGGAAGCCAGACAGTTCCTAGAACTTTCTCCGTGTGGCTTTCACCTCCAAGTACGACAACTTCTAAACTTTCTTTATAATTCAATGCCGCATTTGAGGTCCACTTCTTGACTTGAAATCCGCCAGCCCCAAGTACCTCGTCAACATCCGAGATCAGCGATTTAGCTTCATTTTCACTGTCGACAGAGTCACATATGTCGTCTACATAAGCATTGTTGATGATGGCTTCGGCGGCCTTCGGCTTATCATCCTGCTTCAGCTTAGCCGTTTTGCGCATAGCAGTGATGGCCATCGTTGGCGCTGGACGGTCTCCAAATGTGAGAACAGTTTTAACATAAGTGTCCGGTTCGCGGCCTGTTTCAAAATTGCGCCATAGAAACCTGTGGACATGCTGATCTACTGGAGGGATGGCAACCATGTGATACATTTTCGTGATATCACCACAAACAGCAACTGTATTCTCTCTAAATCGTAATACGACACCAAACAAGTTGTAAAGCAGATCGGGTCCCTTGAACCAATAGTCATTAAGGGTGTGGCCTTTGAATGACGCAGAGCTGTTGAACACAATTCTGATTGGTGTACTTTTCTTTTCTGGACGCAGAACAGCATGGTGGGCGACATAGTGAACAGGTCCTTTCCATTCCTTTTTCTCTTGCTCGGTCAGCTTTCTTGAAAACTTCATTTCTTCCATTTCTTTAATCTGCATATCGTAGCTGCTAGCATGATCTGGCTGTTTCATAAGGCGTCGCTCGGTAGATTCAAGCTTCTTCAGAACTTGCACATAGTTGTCCGGCAAACAACTTGGATCCCTTTTCCACGGGTACTTCATAATCCACTTGTTCTCTTGTAATTCACATGAATCTTCTATCAGTTTCAGTTCGGCGCGTTCCTCTGTAGACATCTTAGCAGCCTCACACGTACATGGTGACACAGACACGCCCATCGATTCAGTTTTCCAAAAATCAGTAGGGTCAATTGGCTCGGCTAGACGAACGTGAAGGACTTGTTTGGCTTCTGGCAGGGCTTCGTCTGAATTCGATCCGAAAATGACCCAACCCAGGGGGCTTTTTCGGGCCACGAGCCCATCCTTTACTTTGGTTTCTCCGACGTGGAACCGAGGATAATTGATGCCAATTAAGACATCAATTGGACCCGCCTTTCGATGAATCTTCTCTTCAGGTATGCCTAAGACCTTTGACATGTGATTGACATCTACTCTTGCTGGCTCTTCTGATATCTGGGGGATGCCCACAGCTTGAATTGTTTGGATCATCTTTCTGCTGCCTGCGTACAATGGTACCTTGTACAACTTCGTGTCAAGCTCTTCCTCAACTCAACCAACTTTCGTGATCACAATCTTGACAGGCCTGCTTTCCAGTCCCAATTGGTCAGCGAACGCACTTCGAATCAAGCTGATTTGTGCTCCACTATCATAGAAAACGTTAGATTCCACCAATTCGCCTTCTCTTCCTTTCGTGAGACTGGAGATTATTGGAAGAATCGTTTTGCTGCTGTCTTGAAGAAAGGCTACGTGCAGGGCGTCTACATTTTCTGTTTCATGAAGAAGCTCGTGATGAGGTCTTTTGCAGGTCGTACCGTCGCGTCTACTTTTTCCACATGCTTTCCTGCGCGTACAGTTGAACGAGGTGTGGCTCTTCCCTCGTTTTAGACATGAAAAACAGGCTCTTTGTTCTTTGACAACCTTCCATCGTTCACCTGGCACCATGGCAAGAAATCTAGGACACTGATCCACATAATGTTCCCCTTTACAAACATAACACGGGATTGGCTTGGACTTCTGGTCGCCGGGTTTCTCTGGGATACTCCTTTCCTTTGCGTCTACCTGGCCATTTGACCCAACCACGTGAACTGACGAACGGGAGGAAGGGCCAGTTTTACGTATCACCGCACCAGAACGCAGGCGAGCCGTCATTTCGTCTTCCAACCAAAGGAGAAGGTTAGACATAGAAGGTTCCAGCTTCTGGAGGTTTACGTGGCGAGCCCATACTTTCAGGTCGTCCTGGGTCATTTTCCTTTCGATGAGAGAGATCACGTGCGTGTTGTTGATGTCCTGAGGCCGCTTTACTTCCTTTAGAATATTAAATGATCGCCTGACAAGATTGACAAGGTCGCAAAAACGATGATCTTCACTTGGCTGTATGGGTTTAAATCTTTCCAAGTCAGCTGTGACAGTGTCAGAAATAACCCTGGGGTCTCCGTAATTCTGATCCAAATACCTCCATGCGGCCTTTAAATCGGAGCTGATACCTTCGATTAGTTTAGCGGGCTCTGGTGCAAGACAGGAACGTAGTATTGCGATAGTATCTCTGGCGCTGCAGCGTTTTTCGACAGCATGCTTAAAATCTTCTCGGAAAATAAAGTATTTCCGGACGTCGCCGTAAAAGGTTGGCAATTTGGGCTTCTCGTGTTTCAAAACAATGGGCTTTGCAGAGGCTTCTGCTGATTTGGCTGACGTATTTTCTTCGTTTATATGCTCGCCACTGACTAAATTTTGTGCTTCTTCATTTTCTTCTTCATTTTCTTCTTCGCTTACGTCTTCTTCTTGTTCGGTTGTGTCATCGGTGTAATCATTAACAAGCACTGAAAATGAAATGAATCACGCGTACATTCGTTCATCCAAGCTTCGGCATCTGTGTAATCGTCATCGTTCAAGAACATCGTGTATGCTTCATGTTTGGCAACCAAATCCGTGTGGGCGGCTTTAACCTCTTCAAATACCTCACGGACTTCTTGCATTGGACGTTTGGCTTCCAATAACATATTTCCGGCGTTAAGCGTTCTTGTCAAGGTCCCTTTCGCCGCTCGACGAACATGTTTGGCCTTTTCCATGACTTCAAATCACCACCAGCGACGTGTAGAACCAAAATCTTCAGATGATGGGCCGATGGGTCAATGAAGCAAACGATCACCAAGGCTGGATTTCAGCATTTATTGAAAATATGTAATCTGAAGATTGTCCGGCCTTGTGAAAAAACATAGAGTAAAACTCGCCAACTTTTAAAACCCTTAAAAACCTTAAAAAACAGCTTATGAATAAAACATTCCTAGCTTTCGCTACCACGACGTAAGGCAAACGTGTTCGGCATGAAAGATTGCATAACAAAAACGGTCCATAGGGCTTTGCGGCCCTTACTAAGCTAGTGTCCAGTCCATTGCGTTTAGGTAACGCAACAGTCTCTTTCCATGGGACCTGAAAAATGACAGTGCATGCATTAAGCAATGATATATATTAAGTTACTATCAGTGATAAAGTATCACCACAATGGAAGGTATGAATTACATGGAAAACATTTTGACTTGATATTTCTTAATTGGTCTAAAATGGTGACACTGAAAACCACAATTCAGTGATGGGATTTTAGCAAACTTTGTCTATGATGGTAAACTCATTTGGCTGGCAACTTCACCAACAATGTGCCTTAGGCCTTAAATCTACTCTTGCAGGCTTAAGCTTATGTCCCAAAAATGGTACAGACAATAAAACAAATCCTGAAAAGGCAGTGTCATGTTAATTATTTGTAAAAAAAGAGAAAAAAAACATGATCAGTTTTACACACCTGACATTGAGTTCACACAGATACTGTGTTTTGCATCTGCTGTTTGATATCCTTCCTTCTTTTGCACAGTTAAACTGACGTCAAGGTTAACTGGGCCTTAACTTCTCAGTGCATTGTTTGCATCTTGTGGTGAATCAGCTTTGTAGGCAACCACCACAGTAGAATCCAGAAGTTGTTGAGTATTTTGCAGTTCCAGTTGACCTGGAGGAAAAAAGTAACATTTTTATTTTAACCAAACTCTCTTACAGCTGTAATCAAACTCTCAGGTGAGGTCTAATATGAACACCAATGTTAACTTTTCAGGGGTTTAGTTCTTTGCTGTTTCTTGTGTTACTATAGCTAGATGTTATGTAAGTCAAATGATCAAGTAGCTATAAACCTAAACAGGAGGAAAATGTTATATTCAGCAGGATAAAAAACATGATAATGAGAAGAAAGAATAAAAATTGCTTGAAAAAAAGTCATGTTCAAGAATCCCATTACGACCAAAAAGACCAATTTTATCTAAAAGAATTCATGACTACAGCAACCAAAACTGCAGATGTAGGTATGCATGTCAACTCTACATGTATCTGGGAGACCCCTCAATCAATCAATCAATCAATCAATCAATAAACTTTATTTACCCTCGAATTTACAGTGTAGCACTCAAGTGCTAATATCTTCGAGCCAGCTACATTAATAAATAATTATAATAAAAAGTTAATTCTATATAACAAATAAGATAACTAACTACCTAGACAACTAACTTGCAAATTATCATGATGTAGAAAGGTTTGCAGTTCCTGCCCTTTTAAGTAAATTATTGTTCCCTGTAGATATCAGTCGTCGAAAAGAAGTAAAATCAGAAATAGTGCGGTAATGGTCAGGAAGAGAATTCCAAGATGTTGCTGCCAAGTAACTAAAGGAATTGAGACCATAAGAAGTGGTCAATGGTTTGGGCAAACAGAGCATATTATGTCCTCTTAAAAAGTAGGTGCTAGAGCGTAAACGAAACATATCTTTTAAATATCTTGGATAATCAGAAAAATGAAGACATTTAAAAATAGTAAGAATCATGTTCATCTTGATATCATTTTCAAGGAAGAAAAATCATCATATGTTAATATATACCTGAAACAGTGTCAAATAGTTCTACACTGATTAGACTCCTGGATACCCAAAAATTTAAAAATTAAATCACCCAGTCTATTGTTTCGGTCACAAAATCTCCTAGACAACAGCAATCTTGGATCTTTCTTCCAAAAAAAAAATATAAATAAATAAATAAATACAATAAAATAAGATTACAGAAATCGTTTCCACACAGCAAATATATCGTTTCTTTCTAAATGGGAAAGAAATTGGAAACTCCCAGGAGTACTCAGGAAAGGTTGTAATTGAGAATTGAGGTTGAACTTTCAGGCTCCCAATTTCAGCACGATCAGAATAAGCTGGACATATTTCATCAACAATTATATTTCTACGTCTTCGCCATTCAATTACCTTTCATTGAGGTCTGTCTCGGCCTTTTAATAGCGGAAATTTAACGCCAAAATGAAATCTCCCAGTAGTAATTTTCTTGTTTTGGGCAATGGACGCCATTTTGAATTCTCATTGGAAAACCGCTGTTCAAAGTGTTTCCGTTCTCACAAAGCCTACTGTGTGACAATGGCGCAAAAGTGCGGGTCGATGAACAACTCATTATTTTTTATTCCTTGCAACGCAAGGATCGTATCAAAGAACAATTTTGCTACAAAAGACGCGACCTAATAAAACGATCGCAAATCACTTTCAAAAACACAACATTTAAAATTTTTTTTCCAAATTCCTTTCATTTTGTGTTGTGATTACATAAGACAGGAAGTCAGAATTGATTGTAGTGAACTCAACACTGACTCAAAGCTAGGGCTTACCTTTTTGAGGAGCTGCTTGGTGAGATCGGCAAGAAAATACAATAGAAGGTGGCAGTGGCGTCACCAAACGGCAATTGCAGGGATCGAGCTCACGGCCATGTGAGTGCAAGCTGACAGCTTCACCCGCCAAGACTGAAAACCTTCCAAACGTCTCTTCTTAAAATAACCGCAAATTCGGCGCATGGCGAAGAAATATCGCAAACAAACCAAACGAAGAAGGCACGATTTCGTACTTTCCCAGGTACGGGGCACTTCGCGCGCTTCACTTTGCTACCCATGTGGGAATATCAAAATAAATTGTTGTTGTTGTTATAATCTCATCCGGAAAGCGGGCGGGGAACCTCTTTCTGTTTGTTACAATCTAACAGTTCCTGGCTTTTGTCCGAGAAGTGGACGAACAGCACTTTCCTCGGAGCCATCGACCGGCAGTTCTATTTTAACCTCGAAGAGACCGTATTCTCAAATGACCTAAACATGTGACTCACGAAATTCGAAATTTGAGCCTGACATGTATCCTATTTGATCCCCATTTACCTCGCTTTGTTGACAGAAATTTAATTACCGAGTAAACCGCAACTTAATTAATTGGGAAATCGGGTACTTCCAGTTCAAACCCACTTGCGTCTTGTCATGGACGACACCGTCTTGTTAAGTTGGTTCAAGGGTGTCTTTCGGTCGCACTAAGTGAGACCTAAGAGTTGTGTCTGATTTGAAGACGGTGCGTACGCCTTGTTGTTGTAGGCAGCGGCGAAGAACCTCTGATACACCTTTCATGTAGGATAGAACCGCAGTAGATTTAAAATCCTGCGTAGGTTTTTTGTTGGCTGTTGGTCTTGTTGTCTTTGTGAGCTTTCGTACAAATGAAGAAGGACATCCGTTCGAAACAAGTACCGATGATACTGAAATGTTTCTTTTCTATAGAGATAGCTGATGGTTTTGATGTAAGGTGTTTGGCTCGGTCGTATAGACACTTAGCAATACCACGTTTCACTGACTGAGGATGGTGTGAATCATAGGCTAGGTATTGGTCAGTGTGGGTGGGCTTTCTGTAAACAGTGGTGGTGAGAAGACCGTTTGAATCCCTTGAAACGGACGTGTCGAGAAAGGGGATAGTGTTATCTTTCTCGATTTCCATGGTAAAACGAATAGTAGGCTGTTGACTGTTTAGATGTTGTAAAAAGCCATCTACATGGTCTTTACCTAAGACTGTAAAAGTGTCATCTACATATCGCTTCTAGATCTTAGGTTTATAGGTCGCTGTTGCTATCGCCCGTTCCTCAAACTCTTCCATGGAAAGGTTAGCAATAACCGCGGAGGCAAGGCTCCCCATGGCTGCTCCGTCTTTCTGTTCGTAAATCGACCCGTTGTATTGGAAATAGGTGGATCTTAAGACAAAGTTTAAAAGGTCGGCAATTTGTGTAGGTGTAAGGTTTGTGCGGTCGGCAAGACCGGGATCGTTTTCTAGTTTGCATAATGCGGCCTTTACGGCACCCTCGATCGGCACGTTCGTAAATGACGATTCTACGTCAAAAGATACCATGACTTCATTTTCTTGTATTCGCTCATGGCTGATGGTAGACAAAAGATGAGAAGAGTTGGTAACTGTGTAGTCTGACGTTGACTGTGTAGTCAACGGGGACAGGATGTCAGCTAAGTGAGCCGACAAATCGTAAGCGACGGTGTTTACACACGATACAATAGGTCTTAATGGTATCTCGGGCTTGTGTGTCTTAGGTTGACCATATATCCTAGGTGGCTGTTTGTGCCTAGGTTTGATTTTGTTGTAGACAGTTTCTGAAAGATGTCCACTTTGTTTTAAGCTAAGAAGTTTTTCAGTAAGTTTTCGGCTAAGTCGGTCCGTTGGATCTTTATTAAGGAGTTGATATGGACCTGTTTCAATGACTGTTTTCATTTTATCATGGCATGTGTCGGTGTTCAAGAAAACACTGGCGCGACCTTTGTCCGCTGGTAGAATCATAATAGAGTCGTCTTGTTTCAAGTTATTAAGGGCTTCTTGCATTTCCTTTGTGATGTTAGGCTTGGGCGGTTCAGCCTGTTGAAGGATGTTGTCCTATTTGTTAAAGTAGTCCTATTTGTTAAAAGGCAAGATGCTGATTAACAATTATCCTGCGAAATCGCGCGGAATATCTCCTGATACTTAGCCGACGAGGCCGTAGGCCGACTTGGCTAAATCAGGGGATATTCCGCAAGATTGAGCAGGATAATTGTTTTATTATTCAACAAATTCCCATCGCCTACCATTTTCGGAACGAGAAAAACTACGGCTCTATGATCAAAACGCTAAAAGCTAGCAACACATAAGCTTAATGCATGGTTCAATTTTACCTGTTACCATCCCCCCCCGGGCAACCCCCGGGACACGTCCAGCCCTTTGGGCCCGGGGGTGGGGAATTGTTTGAAACAGTTTTGTCCCGGGGGTAGGGGGGCGGGGCAAATCGAAAATAACTTCTCGTTTTTCTCAGTGAAGCACGTCACTAGCTTATTATTTCTCAGTTGACACAATGGCACCGTACCGCGTAGAGAAGACTGCCTATTTCCAGGGAAAATCTCTAGAATTGGTAGCAGACTGGTTGGAGAAGTATAATCTCTTGAAATTAAAATCTGTATTCAAAGGCACGTTTATTATAAATTGTTAAACGAAGGTGCGTTTGATGCGTACTTGAATGGATGGAAGTAAAGGCCGCTTTACTTCCTTTAGAATATTAAATGATCGCCTGACAAGATTGACAAGGTCGCAAAAACGATGATCTTCACTTGGCTGTATGGGTTTAAATCTTTCCAAGTCAGCTGTGACAGTGTCAGAAATAACCCTGGGGTCTCCGTAATTCTGATCCAAATACCTCCATGCGGCCTTTAAATCGGAGCTGATACCTTCGATTAGTTTAGCGGGCTCTGGTGCAAGACAGGAACGTAGTATTGCGATAGTATCTCTGGCGCTGCAGCGTTTTTCGACAGCATGCTTAAAATCTTCTCGGAAAATAAAGTATTTCCGGACGTCGCCGTAAAAGGTTGGCAATTTGGGCTTCTCGTGTTTCAAAACAATGGGCTTTGCAGAGGCTTCTGCTGATTTGGCTGACGTATTTTCTTCGTTTATATGCTCGCCACTGACTAAATTTTGTGCTTCTTCATTTTCTTCTTCATTTTCTTCTTCGCTTACGTCTTCTTCTTGTTCGGTTGTGTCATCGGTGTAATCATTAACAAGCACTGAAAATGAAATAAATCACGCGTACATTCGTTCATCCAAGCTTCGGCATCTGTGTAATCGTCATCGTTCAAGAACATCGTGTATGCTTCATGTTTGGCAACCAAATCCGTGTGGGCGGCTTTAACCTCTTCAAATACCTCACGGACTTCTTGCATTGGACGTTTGGCTTCCAATAACATATTTCCGGCGTTAAGCGTTCTTGTCAAGGTCCCTTTCGCCGCTCGACGAACATGTTTGGCCTTTTCCATGACTTCAAATCACCACCAGCGACGTGTAGAACCAAAATCTTCAGATGATGGGCCGATGGGTCAATGAAGCAAACGATCACCAAGGCTGGATTTCAGCATTTATTGAAAATATGTAATCTGAAGATTGTCCGGCCTTGTGAAAAAACATAGAGTAAAACTCGCCAACTTTTAAAACCCTTAAAAACCTTAAAAAACAGCTTATGAATAAAACATTCCTAGCTTTCGCTACCACGACGTAAGGCAAACGTGTTCGGCATGAAAGATTGCATAACAAAAACGGTCCATAGGGCTTTGCGGCCCTTACTAAGCTAGTGTCCAGTCCATTGCGTTTAGGTAACGCAACAGTCTCTTTCCATGGGACCTGAAAAATGACAGTGCATGCATTAAGCAATGATATATATTAAGTTACTATCAGTGATAAAGTATCACCACAATGGAAGGTATGAATTACATGGAAAACATTTTGACTTGATATTTCTTAATTGGTCTAAAATGGTGACACTGAAAACCACAATTCAGTGATGGGATTTTAGCAAACTTTGTCTATGATGGTAAACTCATTTGGCTGGCAACTTCACCAACAATGTGCCTTAGGCCTTAAATCTACTCTTGCAGGCTTAAGCTTATGTCCCAAAAATGGTACAGACAATAAAACAAATCCTGAAAAGGCAGTGTCATGTTAATTATTTGTAAAAAAAGAGAAAAAAAACATGATCAGTTTTACACACCTGACATTGAGTTCACACAGATACTGTGTTTTGCATCTGCTGTTTGATATCCTTCCTTCTTTTGCACAGTTAAACTGACGTCAAGGTTAACTGGGCCTTAACTTCTCAGTGCATTGTTTGCATCTTGTGGTGAATCAGCTTTGTAGGCAACCACCACAGTAGAATCCAGAAGTTGTTGAGTATTTTGCAGTTCCAGTTGACCTGGAGGAAAAAAGTAACATTTTTATTTTAACCAAACTCTCTTACAGCTGTAATCAAACTCTCAGGTGAGGTCTAATATGAACACCAATGTTAACTTTTCAGGGGTTTAGTTCTTTGCTGTTTCTTGTGTTACTATAGCTAGATGTTATGTAAGTCAAATGATCAAGTAGCTATAAACCTAAACAGGAGGAAAATGTTATATTCAGCAGGATAAAAAACATGATAATGAGAAGAAAGAATAAAAATTGCTTGAAAAAAAGTCATGTTCAAGAATCCCATTACGACCAAAAAGACCAATTTTATCTAAAAGAATTCATGACTACAGCAACCAAAACTGCAGATGTAGGTATGCATGTCAACTCTACATGTATCTGGGAGACCCCTCAATCAATCAATCAATCAATCAATCAATAAACTTTATTTACCCTCGAATTTACAGTGTAGCACTCAAGTGCTAATATCTTCGAGCCAGCTACATTAATAAATAATTATAATAAAAAGTTAATTCTATATAACAAATAAGATAACTAACTACCTAGACAACTAACTTGCAAATTATCATGATGTAGAAAGGTTTGCAGTTCCTGCCCTTTTAAGTAAATTATTGTTCCCTGTAGATATCAGTCGTCGAAAAGAAGTAAAATCAGAAATAGTGCGGTAATGGTCAGGAAGAGAATTCCAAGATGTTGCTGCCAAGTAACTAAAGGAATTGAGACCATAAGAAGTGGTCAATGGTTTGGGCAAACAGAGCATATTATGTCCTCTTAAAAAGTAGGTGCTAGAGCGTAAACGAAACATATCTTTTAAATATCTTGGATAATCAGAAAAATGAAGACATTTAAAAATAGTAAGAATCATGTTCATCTTGATATCATTTTCAAGGAAGAAAAATCATCATATGTTAATATATACCTGAAACAGTGTCAAATAGTTCTACACTGATTAGACTCCTGGATACCCAAAAATTTAAAAATTAAATCACCCAGTCTATTGTTTCGGTCACAAAATCTCCTAGACAACAGCAATCTTGGATCTTTCTTCCAAAAAAAAAATATAAATAAATAAATAAATACAATAAAATAAGATTACAGAAATCGTTTCCACACAGCAAATATATCGTTTCTTTCTAAATGGGAAAGAAATTGGAAACTCCCAGGAGTACTCAGGAAAGGTTGTAATTGAGAATTGAGGTTGAACTTTCAGGCTCCCAATTTCAGCACGATCAGAATAAGCTGGACATATTTCATCAACAATTATATTTCTACGTCTTCGCCATTCAATTACCTTTCATTGAGGTCTGTCTCGGCCTTTTAATAGCGGAAATTTAACGCCAAAATGAAATCTCCCAGTAGTAATTTTCTTGTTTTGGGCAATGGACGCCATTTTGAATTCTCATTGGAAAACCGCTGTTCAAAGTGTTTCCGTTCTCACAAAGCCTACTGTGTGACAATGGCGCAAAAGTGCGGGTCGATGAACAACTCATTATTTTTTATTCCTTGCAACGCAAGGATCGTATCAAAGAACAATTTTGCTACAAAAGACGCGACCTAATAAAACGATCGCAAATCACTTTCAAAAACACAACATTTAAAATTTTTTTTCCAAATTCCTTTCATTTTGTGTTGTGATTACATAAGACAGGAAGTCAGAATTGATTGTAGTGAACTCAACACTGACTCAAAGCTAGGGCTTACCTTTTTGAGGAGCTGCTTGGTGAGATCGGCAAGAAAATACAATAGAAGGTGGCAGTGGCGTCACCAAACGGCAATTGCAGGGATCGAGCTCACGGCCATGTGAGTGCAAGCTGACAGCTTCACCCGCCAAGACTGAAAACCTTCCAAACGTCTCTTCTTAAAATAACCGCAAATTCGGCGCATGGCGAAGAAATATCGCAAACAAACCAAACGAAGAAGGCACGATTTCGTACTTTCCCAGGTACGGGGCACTTCGCGCGCTTCACTTTGCTACCCATGTGGGAATATCAAAATAAATTGTTGTTGTTGTTATAATCTCATCCGGAAAGCGGGCGGGGAACCTCTTTCTGTTTGTTACAATCTAACAGTTCCTGGCTTTTGTCCGAGAAGTGGACGAACAGCACTTTCCTCGGAGCCATCGACCGGCAGTTCTATTTTAACCTCGAAGAGACCGTATTCTCAAATGACCTAAACATGTGACTCACGAAATTCGAAATTTGAGCCTGACATGTATCCTATTTGATCCCCATTTACCTCGCTTTGTTGACAGAAATTTAATTACCGAGTAAACCGCAACTTAATTAATTGGGAAATCGGGTACTTCCAGTTCAAACCCACTTGCGTCTTGTCATGGACGACACCGTCTTGTTAAGTTGGTTCAAGGGTGTCTTTCGGTCGCACTAAGTGAGACCTAAGAGTTGTGTCTGATTTGAAGACGGTGCGTACGCCTTGTTGTTGTAGGCAGCGGCGAAGAACCTCTGATACACCTTTCATGTAGGATAGAACCGCAGTAGATTTAAAATCCTGCGTAGGTTTTTTGTTGGCTGTTGGTCTTGTTGTCTTTGTGAGCTTTCGTACAAATGAAGAAGGACATCCGTTCGAAACAAGTACCGATGATACTGAAATGTTTCTTTTCTATAGAGATAGCTGATGGTTTTGATGTAAGGTGTTTGGCTCGGTCGTATAGACACTTAGCAATACCACGTTTCACTGACTGAGGATGGTGTGAATCATAGGCTAGGTATTGGTCAGTGTGGGTGGGCTTTCTGTAAACAGTGGTGGTGAGAAGACCGTTTGAATCCCTTGAAACGGACGTGTCGAGAAAGGGGATAGTGTTATCTTTCTCGATTTCCATGGTAAAACGAATAGTAGGCTGTTGACTGTTTAGATGTTGTAAAAAGCCATCTACATGGTCTTTACCTAAGACTGTAAAAGTGTCATCTACATATCGCTTCTAGATCTTAGGTTTATAGGTCGCTGTTGCTATCGCCCGTTCCTCAAACTCTTCCATGGAAAGGTTAGCAATAACCGCGGAGGCAAGGCTCCCCATGGCTGCTCCGTCTTTCTGTTCGTAAATCGACCCGTTGTATTGGAAATAGGTGGATCTTAAGACAAAGTTTAAAAGGTCGGCAATTTGTGTAGGTGTAAGGTTTGTGCGGTCGGCAAGACCGGGATCGTTTTCTAGTTTGCATAATGCGGCCTTTACGGCACCCTCGATCGGCACGTTCGTAAATGACGATTCTACGTCAAAAGATACCATGACTTCATTTTCTTGTATTCGCTCATGGCTGATGGTAGACAAAAGATGAGAAGAGTTGGTAACTGTGTAGTCTGACGTTGACTGTGTAGTCAACGGGGACAGGATGTCAGCTAAGTGAGCCGACAAATCGTAAGCGACGGTGTTTACACACGATACAATAGGTCTTAATGGTATCTCGGGCTTGTGTGTCTTAGGTTGACCATATATCCTAGGTGGCTGTTTGTGCCTAGGTTTGATTTTGTTGTAGACAGTTTCTGAAAGATGTCCACTTTGTTTTAAGCTAAGAAGTTTTTCAGTAAGTTTTCGGCTAAGTCGGTCCGTTGGATCTTTATTAAGGAGTTGATATGGACCTGTTTCAATGACTGTTTTCATTTTATCATGGCATGTGTCGGTGTTCAAGAAAACACTGGCGCGACCTTTGTCCGCTGGTAGAATCATAATAGAGTCGTCTTGTTTCAAGTTATTAAGGGCTTCTTGCATTTCCTTTGTGATGTTAGGCTTGGGCGGTTCAGCCTGTTGAAGGATGTTGTCCTATTTGTTAAAGTAGTCCTATTTGTTAAAAGGCAAGATGCTGATTAACAATTATCCTGCGAAATCGCGCGGAATATCTCCTGATACTTAGCCGACGAGGCCGTAGGCCGACTTGGCTAAATCAGGGGATATTCCGCAAGATTGAGCAGGATAATTGTTTTATTATTCAACAAATTCCCATCGCCTACCATTTTCGGAACGAGAAAAACTACGGCTCTATGATCAAAACGCTAAAAGCTAGCAACACATAAGCTTAATGCATGGTTCAATTTTACCTGTTACCATCCCCCCCCGGGCAACCCCCGGGACACGTCCAGCCCTTTGGGCCCGGGGGTGGGGAATTGTTTGAAACAGTTTTGTCCCGGGGGTAGGGGGGCGGGGCAAATCGAAAATAACTTCTCGTTTTTCTCAGTGAAGCACGTCACTAGCTTATTATTTCTCAGTTGACACAATGGCACCGTACCGCGTAGAGAAGACTGCCTATTTCCAGGGAAAATCTCTAGAATTGGTAGCAGACTGGTTGGAGAAGTATAATCTCTTGAAATTAAAATCTGTATTCAAAGGCACGTTTATTATAAATTGTTAAACGAAGGTGCGTTTGATGCGTACTTGAATGGATGGCGTTCATCACAAACATAGAAATATTTCTTCAGCGTATTTGTATGAAACAGATGCACGTCTTTATATTAAACAGAGCTCTCAGTCCACTGTTCTTGTGAAACAAGCTAAGAAAAACTCGTTTAAAATGCTGTCATCAATTTGCTAACTGGACCTCTTTTGTGCATGTGCTATATTTAGAATAAAACACGCGGTGAAGAACATTTCTTTACTCGCCAGCCGAATGCCAGTGCGGTTAGACTTTTTTCTTCAGTTTTCTTTTTCAGTGTAGTGTCCATGTTTTTTAATACTATGTAATATCATTCGTTCGTTCAGTAAACTCTAGAAAAGCGTTTAAGTTCTTGTCATAACGTCTGGTTGTGCTGTTGTACGGAAATCAATTTTGAACACAAAACAACGTTTTTGTGGTCAACGAAGAGTCCCTGGGGTGGGGAATTGTCTCTTTCTGCGTGCCCGGGGGTCGGGAATAGACCGCCAAGTAAGAAAAAAATTGCAAATCCCCGGGGATGTGCCCGGGGGGGGGGATGGTAACAGGTAGAATTGAACCCTGCAGAATAAAAATCAAAACAGAACTTCAAGAAATCGAAGATTACTACCGTTCACTTAAAAAGACTTAATTATTTACAAACTCATGTTTGGAAATGACAAGACAAAGGAAAAAATATATTGCTTCCTTACCGAGAATAAGTCCTCTTTCTGTAAATTAAAATCTTTTCAACTTTAGTCTTTACAACTTTCCGTGAGCAAGTGTGCTGCTTCGTTCGCAATAGCATTTTCTTGGTTGAGTTCTCACTATGAAAATTCCAAGTCAACCTCTGGATATCTTTGTGAGCTGAAGCAAATATTTGTTGACTTTTTGAGAGCATTTAATCGTGGAAAGTTTCTTCCAGAGAGTTAAAATTTACGGAGAACACTGCTAAAACTGCCTCGCTTTTCAAAATGGCCACCATACAAGCAATGAAAGAAAATCTGCAGTGCACTTCCAAATATGATCATTTACGTATATCGCAGGATATCTGTCATGTAGGATGACAGATATTGAGGGCTTCCTTACCATATATGGGCATAGTGATAATTTGTTGAATAATAACAATGCATATTTGTTAAAATGCAAGATAACAATGCAACAAAATGATTTTGCAAAATCTGGATTCATCAACTGGTTTGACATGGTAAATTAGCCACCACAAACTAATTCAAAAGCTGTCATTTTGAGTGTTAGCTATTCATTAGAGCAAATGAGCTATTTAACACTCAAACATCAGTTTTGTCATTTCTTTCCGGTGGCTAATTTACCAAATCGACTTGGTTGATAAACCCCAATTTCTGTTTTTTACTTTTCCACCAACAAATTACCACAGTTTCTTAAAATCAGTAACTAACCCCTTTATTAAAAATAATCTCTTCTGAGTAGTTGAAAGCATTAAATGTTAAAGTTAGGTTATTGTATTAATTGCTTCTATATATAACAAGAACATTTTGTAATTGGATGGCTGTAATCGGACAACTATGTTACGCACGCGTCAATCAGGTGCACTGAAATGGGTTCTTTTTATAGCTGTTTCTCCACTGCTTGCAAAACTGATAATTAAAAATATATCCCTGAATGGCACATAGATAATTTTTCAAATCTCTCATTTTGTTATAGATAGGATTAATTAATTCAGGGGTAATCGTGCTCGTAATTTCAAATCGTCCTCGCGCTACGCGCTTGGCTGATTTAAAGTAACTTGCCCAATTACTCCCTGAATTGTGCTCCACTGAGTCCAATTACCATTACTAATCAAGAACTCTTTGAAGTACAATGGAACTCTAACTAAGAGAAAATATTAACTTAAATTCCTGGGTTGCATGTATTCACTTATAGACACACTGGCTTTGTAACATGGTCCTAGGCTGGTTTGATAATGACATTTAATAAATCATCACTTAAATAGCAAGCAGTCTCCCGTTTACCACTTGCATGAAGAAGGCAAATTGGATCGAGTCTTGTATAAACTACCAAATAAAGCGCAAGTGTAAGCAAGCGCTGTTTCATTTGGCTCCTCAATCCTCTCTAGGATCAGGGGAGAAAAGGCCGCTGGTGCAGTTCTATATTATTACGCGCAGTTACGTTCACATTTTAATGTTTCAGGATACTTTGATGTGAGAATTTCAATTTTTTTAGGAAACAAAACAAGCCATGGTGCAGTTACACTTTTATCAGTTAGAGACATAGAGACACGGCATTCATGGAAAGCAGTTTTAGGCAGTAATGTTTAGATTAGTATTTTTACTAGATAAGATTACCTGATGAATTTTAACCGTATATAAATAAATGTAATAATAATAATAATTGTTAATAATAATAATAATAGTAATAATAATAATAATAATAATAATAATAATAATAATAATAATAATAATAATAATAATAACAAGCAGACAAAAAAATTTGTTTGCAGGAAGATGCAGCCGGGAAAAAATTGTTTGCACAGACAACAACACAGAAAAAAATTGTTGGTCTTGAAAAAATTTTCACCCCCCCCCCCTCCAAAAAAATAATGGTCCGTCCCTTATCTGGAATCAATTCTCCAATAATTCGAGTTATTTCAAATGATAATTAGCTGTAAATTTAGACAATGAGGTATTCGCTAATCGACAACGATTGCGCGCACTATACATGATGGGAAGGATGTGTAAACCCATTGTCCATATCAACTTGCGTGTTCTCCTGAAAGGTCCCCATTTGCTATGGAACAAGTTGAGATGATTTGTTTAACAATCACTGCATTTGTCTTTGTTGATCATTTCTTTCATTCTCATGACCTGTATGTTTCATCATTTAGTGATATTGTAAAGAGAAATTAGCCACTGATCACTATTGGGCTTAAAGGGGTAATTTATGATGGAACGAGTTCGACAAGTCTATTTATTAAATTAAAAAAAAACCAGTTGTGGTTTTGTGCTAACATAACCTCTTATGCAAGGACTAAAAATGAAATAGGGCAACTCCAAAGCACTTTTGTAAACAAACTTAGCATTCCCTAACTTTGGACGTCGAGTTTACATCGGCTTACGTTCACATTCGTAGACACGCGCCTAATTTGATACTTATTTCCGCATGGGAGTCACGCTAACACGAAGAAGAGTTAATGTTTAATTTCATCTGAGGGGACTAAATATATATAATAGCGCATTGTGCTTGCAGCGGCAGAGATATTTCCGGGAAACATCCGTGACTATCCTCGCCAATGTATCTCTCCATTTGTTTCAGATCTTAGTTCCAAATGTAATGGACGACAAAACAAGAGCTTACTTCCTTGTTGCTGTGTTTGCGTTAGCAATTCGTTCGGTTTCAGGTAGGTTCTAACGCAGTCATAACCTATGAAGTGTACAGTGCAAAATAGTGTCTTGTTCAGGGCTCATTTTGTTCCACATGGTTACAGCATTGTATCATAATACAATTCGGGTTTTAAATATAAGTTATCGCTGTACTCTAACAAAATCGTAACTCTACGCAAAACTCTGCATTCCAACCGATACGAGAATCTTTCGGATCGAAAATTTCCATCCGTAGAGAAGTCGAGTATGCAAAAACAGAACGACCTAAACCGGTGCTCCAGCACGCACTCGGTTGCACGTTTCATTCAGTCTCTCCAAGAGGCGAACGGTGGGTCACATAACGTGTTTCTAACTGTTGAGTCTATCCCCCTCAGACTTTCTCCCAATCATCTTGCTTTAATATCTTTGTCTTAATTCCATGGCAGCGGTCTTTTCCTTCGTTGTGAAACAGTTTCGATTTGTCGCTGTTTTAACACCATGTCCCTTGTCAGAATTTACCCTAAAAGAGGCTCATTAACGAATACTTCTATCGTTGCCACTTTTGAACACGTTTGAACATGTTACTGTTAACTACGAGCGCCTACTTCCCTAACCCACCATTTATTTTGTTTACCTTTTCTTCTTGGGGTGGGGTACGTATAAAAAGGTGCCCCGAACAAAAAGAGAGAAGACTTACTAAGAATCTCCGCAACCAAGCTGGAAACTTAGCTTCAATTTGCTTTCAACAAAAACAAAGCGAAAAAAAAAAAAGTGTAGAAAAAGGAAGGCGATATTTTCCAAGCGAGACTCTCTTGATCGTTTCGAAGAAATTGCTGGAAATAATCGGATTTACTGGAGCATGTTGTTTAGTTTAGCTCTTATGCGTGACCCAAATTACTCGTGGAAAAACAGTTATCTGAAGAGTCTGGAAAATTTGCCTTTTGACCCGCTGTCATATTTTACCGGTATGTTTTTAATCCTGACCCCTTTGATCTTGTCACTTCCCAGGAGAATCTTGTTTGACAGGAAGATCTCTAGCATTGTTTTCATATAACGCTGCAGATTTGTCAATATTTTGTACAATGAAATTTGGAATTTGTATTCAATTTTGTTTTATGAGAGATTCACTGAAAAACACTACCGCATGTTTACTGTTACGAGGGTCAAGTTTACTTTGAAGCTGTCTGAACTTTAAGCTTCCAGATATTCTTTATTTGTTAACTCTGTCACTCTCAAAGGTTCTTTTAAGGTGGCTCGAAAGAGTTTTTAATTGTTTTAATCCTTTTGAAACGATGAAAGATTACAAAAATTGTTTCTGACCATGAAAGCAAACTGTGAATATCTTAGCACTTCTTTTGTCAGGCAATACTTTAGGGCTGATTGTGACGTCATAGCCGTTACCATAGCAACGTTAAAGGTCCACAAAGAGAACCTCCAAATTTCAGTTTTTGTCGATTATCTGAAAAACTAGTTTGGTGATCTACCCTTTTTATTACATTTTTGGAAGGCTCCCTAAATTCTTAAAGGTGGTACTATACAAAAAAATGCGAGGTTTAGGTCACAAAAGTCATTTTTTTGAAAACGGCGAAATTGTAGCCTTTAGTCACTTGTGAATACTACCGTTAAAGTATTTCACTTGATTTCCAGCATTAATTAAGTCGGTGAAATTGACCAAATCTGAACAGCAGTACGAATTTTTTCCATAGCAACGGCCATAGCAACCATTATTTACATTTATCAAATGCGAAAAAAATGACTTTTTAAAAGGAAAGTTATCCCCCCCCGCTTCCCTGCACAAACCGACGTCGGTGTTCGTCTAGAGAAACACCTGCCTGAGAAGAAGGGAGATTTTTGGTGTCTGCGTTTTAATTGGCAAAACAAGTCCTAGTTCTTACAGAAAACATGTTTTTCTGAACGGGAAAGTCATTCAACTTAAATTTCAATGTGACAAATTTCATTTGACAATAGTTTTAGGGCAATAAGCAACGAATTAGTGTCGAGAATTCATTCCTTTATCCTTGAGACCGTTTTTCTCGTATAACAGAATTTCCTGGAACAGAGCCGGAACTCTTAACAAAGATATCTCCCTTGTGTTTTAACCTACTGTTCTGAAATTTTCATCTGTGCAATAAACCTAAAACCGAGTCTACAGGTTTGAAATACGTCTCATTAATTGGCTCTTTGTCTAATAATTATTTCCTGTTACCTGACGTTCTAAGAAAAAAAAAATTTTTTAAAAATCGAATGAAGGAAAACTGGCTAATTTTTGAAGTTCATTGCACAGTCATGTCATTTGTGTACATGTTAGAGTTGGTTTGATACTTTTCCAACGGTGCATCAGTGAGTTATCGCTGTTACCGTGAACATCACTTTTTCTAACTTAAGACGCTAGTTAATCATTAACTATTGTGACATGTGACCTGAAAAGACTCATATTGATGTTAGGGCGTGAAACCCTATAAAGTGATGGTAGAAGTTTCCCCAGAAAGTTCTGTTATAAAAAAAATTCATCTTCTAGGGTACCATTCCACCTTAACTTCTCTGGCGGTATGGCAAAAGGTTATTCAGTAGAACTTAAGTTATAGCGAAAAAGTCGTTTTTTGAATAACAAAAAAATTCCACTGAATAACTTTCCTCCAAACGTTTCTATTTGAATTGGCACACTTAATGCTATATGCATGCAAAAAATCAGGATGGGTCACCGAGCAAAATTTCGAGATGAAAACAAATGTTTTGTGCACGTTTTATTTCCGGTTCTAGCTATTTTACGCCGTTTTTCACTTCCGGTACTTTACACGCGCGACTTTTACTAGAAATTTCGATTCACACAGCTGACACGTGCATTCTCGCAATGTCTTGTGTAGGCTAAGCGCGAGCGCGGCTAAAAACCCTTTCGATGAGTGATAAAAATTAGAAACCCTGCGTAGCGTAGGTGCTAAATGTATGAATGACAAAATAGGTAAATACTACGCTGTAGTCAAAATACTTTTCCCGACGTTTCGGCAATGCTGCCTTCTTCAGGGGGACAAAACTATTTCACCGTTAAAAAGTCCGTTGTATATCTCGCGTATTTAAATAAAAGCTCGCGCACGTTGCCGCGCGCGCGACAGCGGGCGATAAGACAAAGAAGTCAATTCACGTGAAGCTAAAGTCGTGGTTTAGTCCACTGGGAGCCAGAGTTCCGTGCTTAAAGATATATCGCATCTCCTGTTTCTTGCGGTGCTGTTGTTTTACCAGGCCTGCCTTCAGGACAGCGACCTTCATATCCTGCAGGGAGTGATCCGGCTGGTTAAAATGTGCAGGCACAAGGAAGGTCATTCCTGCCGTTGATCACATCCCTGCGGTGTTCCCTAAAACGGTCTGCCATCCTGCGCCCAGTCTCCCCAATATATACGGTCGATGGACATTTCTCGCATGTTAAGCAGTATACCACGTTCTCCGTTGTACAGGTGTAGTGACATTTCAGAAAACTCCAAGATCCTTCACGATGATAGCACGACCAACAATATCTTCAGGAAACCACTATTGATGGCTTTCAGGCGTGCCAAGAATCTGAAGGACTTGTTAGTCAGAAGCAGCCTACCGCAGGACCCACCGAGCCATCCAACGGGCACATTTCGCTGCAACAGGACCGTTTGCCGCACATGCCCCCATGTTAACTCATCTAACACAATTGCAACTGAACAAAACTGAATGCAAGGCTGGCACTACGGCAAAGGGCTGATTTATTTAAGGCCAATATTTCGGCTAACAAAATTAGCCTTCCTCAAGACCAGAGCTATACAGAAGGAAAAGGAACACCCACGGGGCATACAACACCCACGGGGCATGTTAACATTACAGGTCACTACACCTGTACAACGGAGAACGTGGTATACTGCTTAACATGCGAGAAATGTCCATCGACCGTGTATATTGGGAAGAGTGGGCGCAGGATGGCAGACCGTTTCAGGGAACACCGCAGGGATGTGATCAACGGCAGGAATGACCTTCCTTGTGCCTGCACATTTTAACCAGCCGGATCACTCCCTACAGGATATGAAGGTCGCTGTCCTGAAGGCAGGCCTGGTAAAACAACAGCACTGCAAGAAACAGGAGATGCGATATATCTTTAAGCACGGAACTCTGGCTCCCAGTGGACTAAACCACGACTTTAGCTTCACGTGAATTGACTTCTTTGTCTTATCGCCCGCTGTCGCGCGCGCGGCAACGTGCGCGAGCTTTTATTTAAATACGCGAGATATACAACGGACTTTTTAACGGTGAAATAGTTTTGTCTCCCTGAAGAAGGCAGCATTGCCGAAACGTCGGAACAAGTATTTTGACTACAGCGTAGTATTTACCTATTTTGTCATAAAAACCCTTTCGAGCCTCCCTAAGGACGTTCACGCTAATTGTTTGTGCGCATCCTTACTGCGCACGTAATTCATGTCGCAATGCCATGCCACGTCATGCATCGAGCGCGCGCGCTGAGTAAGAAATATAGACAAATACAGTATTGGTAGGTATTTTAACTCTCTTAAGGTGGCTTACTACAGTTTTTCTGAGATACAATTACGCGCGCTAAGAAATTCTTTTATGCCATTTTTTTTCGCGCGCGCAATACTTAACGCCATCATCGAGAAAAAGATGAAAACATCTCTGAATTCTGGCTTGTAGAAATCGCTCGTGGCATACTGTGAAACATTCTCTTTCATGAATAGGTGAAGTCTTGACGCAGTCAGTGAGCGCTACCGGTGTAAAATATATGTAAGACCTCGAGAAGTTGTTTTAATAATTCTTATTTTTATCGCACGCTCCATATTGCGTCACTTCAGCGCTCGCTCAAGTTGTAAGCATGCTCAGTTTTGCTCGCGAAGGAGGTCGCAAAAAAATTGCAAATCGACTTTTTGAAGCCAAACTACTTGAAAACTGACCGAATAACCTACAGTGAAAATTTCAGAATCGATTTATAGTAGTAACGTACACTTGTAGACAAAATATTAGCAAAATCTGTAAGAGCGATTCCTAGTAATTCTCAAAAGGCCAAAATTCGACATTTTCTTCATTAGCAGAAATTCTGCCTTACAGATTTTCATTTTCTTTTAGATAGGTGTTTATTTGTAGCTTCTTTCAAAATCCTGAAAATCTGAGGTAGGGTCGTACGGCTAGATTTTGAGAAAAAAGCTCTGAAAAAGTTTAGTTTCCAGTCCCCTCGTAGGGCTCGGTCCGTTATTTTTAACATTTTGTAAGCTTATCGTATTTCTTTTCTACCATGAAATCATTTCTTTCAATAGTTATAGTGACAAATGAGCCAAAAGAAAACTCCTGTTGGTTATAAACTAAATATTTAAAAAGGTTATTTTTCTCTTCTGAAAACTGTAGTAAGCCACCTTAAATACACGGTGGCCCTATTCTTCTTTTCGATAAATCGATTTCTTTACTGGTTCTCTGCATTTTGTCCAAAAAGCAAAAAATTATGAACGTGAGAAGCTTAAATTTTATTGCTATTTCTACTCAAATACGATCGAACTTTTCTACGAATGCAGGTACTGTATGATTACAATTATCCTTCTGTGAGGCTAATTTTACCTGGAGAAACGATATTACCTGCCAAAATGTACTTAACAGGCCTATTTGCGATGAAATAAATAAATCAGCATTATCTCGAGTCCTCCACGTGACTTATTTTATTCCTTGTAGCAAGAAAGCCGATTTCACCTTACATAACCAAATCTTCTAAAAACACAACATCTCCAATACGCTTTATCTCGGAAACGAGCAGGGTGACCCCCCAATTTTTTTGCTTTTCTGACATGAGTTGGTCATTATCTGACTACAGCAAAAGTTTGGAAAAAATCTGAACGTGGGAAGATTTTGGGGGTGAACGTCCTTAAGTTAAAGTTAAGAAAAAAATGATTCAGCTCACTGTAAAATATCGAAAACGAACGGCGCCATGAGAAGTACTGCTCAATAGCTTTCTTTTGAATGGTTACACTCTAAGGTTTCACCCACGGACTCAAAAGTTAGAACACCTTGTAGAACTTAATAAACGGCACTGCAGGAAAGACTACTCAGGAGCTTACGTTTCCGTGGTGACACTATAGGATTTCATCCACTGACTCACGATGTACAGCATGAAAAAACAACGCCACAGGAGTGAACTGCTCTTTGAAGTGGCTTTCATTTGAATGGTAACTCTTTAACTCTTTTTTTTTTTTTTGTTTCATACATTTTTTTGTTTTACGTATTTCGTCTTCTGTGTCTTCGTTTCTTTAACTGCCGTAAGGATCAGTCGTTCCGTATATTTTTTTACTTCAAATGTTTTACTGATCCAGGTCTACTTAAGATCCGGCAACTCTCAACGCCTTGTCGCTGTGGTCTTTCCAGTTTATAAACTCTATAAGTCCAGTTTATAAACTCTAAATGTTAGAATCATCTAGTACTGTGTAATAAGTTAAAACCTTCTACCGTGACTCAGTTTTTCACTGTCTGGTATATAGAAGCCTCCTCGGGGGGGTACTCCCCGAAAATTTGGGTGGGGGGGGGGTGCGGCACGCTTCTGGAAACCCTTACCCTATTTCACACCACAATATGTGATTTTCCCCATCCTATTTCACTATTTCAGACCCTATCCAAAATTTGAAGCGCTATTTCAGACCAAGCCCATACCCGATTTCGTTTGCGTAAGCATTTATTATTAGAGAGGATGTTTGAAGTTTGTAAAGCGCTTTTGATCATATATGAATGTAAAAAGCGCTATAGAAGTATTAAACATTATTATTATTATTATTATTATTATTATTATTATTATTAGTATTATTATTATTATTATTATTATTATTATTATTATTATTATCATCATCATTTGAGAAGGACTTCAAATTCCCGTCGTTAATCAAACCGCACTTCCCAGAGGAAGAAAAATCAACAAAAAGTTTGCTTCTTTTAAGAACCATACCCAATTCGAGACCAGAGTGCACAAACCTTAACGTATTTCAGACCAAAATGGTCAAAATCTATACCCTCTTTCAGACCAAAACGGCTCAAAAACCATACCCTTTGGCGTCGCACATACCTATATAGATTATAAAAGGGAGTACCCCACCCCCCTGGGATAGACGTATACTTCAAATGGTTAGAATACTTGCAAATGAAACAAAGAGGCCAGGTCATTAGATATCTAATTTCCCGCGCGCTTACGATGCCGTGTCAGCCAGTGTCGTGATCCGTGACGTCACATCATTGCATGTATTTTTTATATAGACAAAAGTTCTCCGCCAATCTCGATAAATTGACATGAAGGCACCTTTTTTCTCAGTTGACTTTGTAATTACTGAGTCGAAATTTATACAGTAAACAAATTTTTCATATTTGAATGTTTTGGCCCTTTTAGGTCCCTTCAAAGGAGTAAGTGGGTTCTGTGCTTATTGATACGTTGGTTCGACTTTTTTTTAGGAGAATGTGGAGATAATGCGCTCGGATTAGCTGATGGATACATTTTAGACAGCCAGTTAACTGCTTCCTCTGAACTAAATGCCAACACACCAGCCAAGAATGGTCGATTGAACTACACAACAGGGTCATCATGGTGTGCATCCACAAGTGACAGTAATCCATATCTACAGATTGATCTACAGACACTGCATATCATCTGTGCTGTGTCCACTCAGGGGAATTCACAAGCAGATCAGTGGGTAGAGACTTACACCCTGCAAGTATCCACAGATGGGACAATTTGGACAGATTACATGCAGGGTGGACAAATTAAGGTAACAAGGAAAACGTTGTCGAGTCGGGGTAAAATAAACAACAGTGTTTTCGATAGTTTTTACTGTTAAGCATCCACACAACTGCTAGTCCATGCTTGGCGCTCAGTTTCAAATAACTGCGGGTTTTTTCTTCTTATTTCTCCTCAGGTTTTTCTTGGAAACATCGGTAGTAAATCTACAGCAAGGCGTGTATTGTTGACTGCGATCAATGCAAGATACTTACGAGTCGTTGCTCAAGATTACCATGATAGCGTTTGTATGAGGGTAGAGCTGTATGGAATGCCACAATTTCAAGGTATTTTTGCACTTATTATGTCCTTCAGTTGTATTGTCTAACCCGTAGTGATGGTACGAGCAATGTATGAATATAGAATTCTTTGTAAGCTTTGCATTTAGTGGTATTGCTTCCTTCTGTGGGATGGTTGAGTGATGTTTGAGGGATGTTTGTTTACAGGCTGTATCCTTTCTCCTGTGGGATGTTGTGTTTAGTTACGTTCATTGAGGCCAGTGTGGTGTTTTCTTGATCTGGACCATAAATTTAATTAAAATTTATGGCGCTTTTAAGATTTCTGCTCTTTGGCAGTAGAATGAAGGAGGTTATTGAGAGGAGGTTGTTTACTTATTCTATAACCTTCTCTAGGCTTTACAGCCTGACATGAGTTGTCTACCAGACGAATTTGGTTTGTGAATCTTTGTAAGGGTGTTCTTGGCGGATTTGTCATAAATAATCGCCTATTTTCCCGACTTTTTGTTCTATCATTTCCCCTTGTGGAGTTCTTTGTCTCTTTCATTTATTTAAGTATAACACATAGAGTTTGGGATCACATAACAGGACATCTGACAAAATTCCTGTATTCTCCTCCCCTTCGATTGATAAATAATGACAGGTCCCTTAATAAAGTATGATCTTTTTTCAAGGGAATATTGCACTTTTCAAACCCACTGCCCAGTCAAGCACATTTGTAGTGAATAATCAGCCTTTAAGGTCAAGCTTTGCCGTAGATGGAGGAAAGAGTACGTATTACAGCCGCTGTACTCACACTGGTGACAGTACAAAGACAAATCCGTGGTGGCGAGTGGACCTGGGACGAGTGGAGCCTGTGGCTGAAGTGTACATACTCAACAGAGGAGATTGTTGTGGTAATCGATTAGATGGAGCTGAGATTAGAGTGGGTAAGTGTTTAGGTAACACAATACAACACAACACAAACTTTATTTAAGGGTCTAAACTTCCAACGGTACGTCAAATGTGTGGAACACATCGGGGACACTGTCAGCAGTACATTTTGATCAAATTAATAGTTATTTTTTTAAATAACTGATTAAAATAAAGTTAATAAACCTAAGTCAGATTATCATCTGTAACCCAAAGTTTTTTATAAACAAGTGACTGAAATAGAATTTTATATAAGCTAAAATCGGAGTATTAGCAGTTAGACAAACTGGCGTCCGATCTCACCAAGTTTCACCATCAATTGAGCAAGCTAATATATTTTGTAATATTTCTTTTGAAGCTTTGCAGTGATGGAGGCTTTCTTTCTCATGGCTCTAGTTAAGCTCACGGATAATTAACGCTAATATCTACAGATAGGCTAGCCTAACAGCGGAGCTGCCATGAATGAGCTGGTGTTCGTTTCTCAAAAAAAACCGAAAACTCTTTGGGCCAAAAAAATTGCAGGGCTATTTTCGGGCGCGAAATTCTTTCGAAAAGTGTTTCTTAACCGAAAGTGTTCTGTACAGCGCCACAAATTATTCCTGCGAATTGCCGCACAATAATCCGAACTCGAAAGTCACTCTGGAGCACATCGTTGTTGTTATTATTAATTTTTTTTCGAGCTTCAAGCTGTACGTATAAAATTTCTTATTCTTGCGCCGTCTTCATTGGTTTTTACAATGTTTCAATATCCTGCCATTTAACTGTCAAGACTTGTCAAATCATCTCAGACTACTGGCTGTTCGCTTGAATGAACTGAAAACGTCGCCTATCTACAACAGCTAAATATAACTCACTCTAAACGGGTTATCGTTTTGGGTTTTCACCGTGTTCGGATCTTGACAAATAACACGGAATCAGTAGCGCTGAAGCTAACTGACCTGTAATGGAAAGCTAAAATTTCGCGTTAAGTTTTCGATTGCTTCTTTCTCGTTTGGCTAGATCAGACAGTAGAATTATCAAGATCGGCTACTCGTCTGATTCGCCTGCTTCAGCGTTTGGTCGACCTGGTTTTCATTCCATCGGTTGCTGCAGTTTGATCTGAATTTTCTAGACCGAGAGGAGATAGGTTTTTTTTTAAAGATTTTATAGACTATCGGCCGGTTTATTAGGTGCCGTTTTTTGTTTTTCTTCTACAAAGTTGCTTCACAATTTGTTTATGCATGGTTCAATTTTACCTGTTACCATCCCCCCCGGGCAACCCCCTGGACAAGTCCAGCCCTTTGGGCCCGGGGGTGGGGAATTGTTTGAAACGGTTTTGTCCCGTGGGTAGGGGGGCGGGGCAAATCGAAAATAACTTCTCGTTTTTCTCAGTGAAGCACGTCACGAGCTTATTATTTCTCAGTTGACACAATGGCGCCGTACCGCGTAGAGAAGACTGCCTATTTCCAGGGAAAATCTCTAGAATTGGTAGCAGACTGGTTGGAGAAGTATAATCTCTTGAAATTAAAATCTCTATTCAAAGGCACGTTTATTATAAATTGTTAAATGAAGGTGCGTTTGATGCGTACTTGAATGGATGGCGTTCATCACAAACATAGAAATATTTCTTCAGGGTATTTGTATGAAACAGATGCACGTCTTTATATTAAACAGAGCTCTCAGTCCACTGTTCTTGTGAAACAAGCTAAGAAAAACTCCTTTAAAATGCTGTCATCAATTTGCTAACCGGACCTCTTTTGTGCATGTGCTATATTTAGAATAAAACACGCGGTGAAGAACATTTCTTTACTCGCCAGCCGAATGCCAGTGCGGTTAGACTTTTTTCTTCAGTTTTCTTTTTCAGTGTAGTGTCCATGTTTTTTAATACTATGTAATATCATTCGTTCGTTCAGTAAACTCTAGAAAAGCGTTTAAGTTCTTGTCATAACGTCTGGTTGTGCTGTTGTACGGAAATCAATTTTGAACACAAAACAACGTATTTGTGGTCAACGAGGAGTCCCTGGGGTGGGGAATTGTCTCTTTCTGCGTGCCCGGGGGTGGAGAATAGACCGCCAAGTAAGAAAAAAATTGCAAATCCCGGGGGTGTGGGGGTGTGCCCGGGGGGGGGATGGTAACAGGTAGAATTGAACCCTGCATTACTCTTTTGACTCTTTCTATAACCTCTGAAAAACAAATTACAATTGCAAAGGTTTTTCATCAGATGTAAGCCTTATAGATACGTTTCGTTTCCCTCTAAAAGAAAATGCCACACGTGGAAATGACAGCATGTACCTTAAAAATAGGAGTGATTAATTTACCGTAAAAGATCGGAAATACGATACTTCTAGCTCGTGTCTGACTGAAACTGTCCGTTTTGCGTTAGATGAGACATTGTTTATATCTAAAACAGGTCGTTTGCCTCAACTTTGTCCTCCATACAGTGTCTTTTTATGACTTAAAAAGCATTCTAAAAGAGAGAGGAACGTGGTGCAATCATAAAACTTATTTTTCTAGTCGTGAATTGTTCTGCGTTTTTATCCTGATCGCGCTAAACACTGTTAATTTTGAAGAAATTGGAGTGCATTTGTGGATTGTAAAGACGAAATTCTTCTCAACCTATTGGCCCTTAAGACACAATACATTTCAATTGTGTAGTTATTCGCCAATACACAATGGCTAGGGGGGTGCATTGACGGTGTTGGGCGCTCCACGCTTTGGTGGTTTTACGATCTGTTCTATAATTTCATGATCATGTTAATTGAAAATAAAGGAACAATTATTATCCTATGTTGATATCAGGCGACACACTTTTTTGTGTATCTCAAAAGAACGATTTTAACATTCACCTGGCATGAAACTATCTAGCCAATGTTTAAATTCCTCAAATTCTCATCAAATACAGGTTAAATTTGCTTAGCGCTACTGTAGAATTCAGATAACAACAAAGCCGTCTAGAGAACAGAGTTCCAAGGGTGCATCACTTTCCAAAAATATATTTTCGAAATCAAGACCGCCCTAGCAACGTAAAATAGCGCAAAGTATCTGTAAAAGATTCAGTTTCCTGTTCCAGGAGTTTTATTCAATTCGTCCGGTTAGTTTTCATATAATTCGTAAAAACGTGAATTTGGCAACTTCGTTATATTTTTGTGCAAATAGTGAGTTTATAATAGCCGCCCAAACTTTTTCGTCGTTGCGGATAGCCAAATGCTGTTTGGAACTAACTATAGCGATACATTGAACTAACTTCATCTGGAGTTATTATGCTTTTAAGTCAAATTTGAAAAGCGCTGGAGCGGTCCAAACCTTGAAGTCCTTCTGGGGTTGTTATTTTGATGTTCAAATTGTGCCGGGATTTCTGTTCCGACGGTTTTGCGGAAACTTGAAGAGTCAAGGTAAGATGTTATTGTAAGCTGATTCTAGAAGTTTGAACAAATCGTGGCGGTCAGTTTTGTTAGAATAGCAATTTCATCAAAAAAGAAGTGTTCAATAAAAGCAAAATAACGCAAAATTAACGAACAGTACATCTACATGTTGACATACGTATTATTCCGCGAAAAATTGCTTGTAAAATGCGAAAGTTTCAAGGCAATCGAGTGAGACATGACGATGTTATTAGAGTTTTTAGAGAAGCATAGAGCGCGTCATTTATATAGATCGAGTCACCTTAACTGTAACATGTACAGAGCTTCAAACAGTAAGTCTACAATAATGGCGACCGAGCGAATTTTCGGTTGGTCAACAGATAAGTCATCACCAAAACAACCCAGTCCGCTGGGGTATCGCGAAACAACAAAATGGATTGAAGAACAACACCAACTCAGTCTACAGTAGTTACTATTATTAACTTTGGAATACTAAAACACACCAGTTTTGAAATAAACATTGCCAAACAAACTTGAAATGTAAAATAATAAAAAACTGCAATAGAAGATTTGGGTTCTTTTAATCTTACAAATGGCTCATTGATGAAATTCCTTCAATTAATATTTTTAAACACAGAAAAAGAGACAACAGGCCTTCATAAACAAAAGCATTTATTTAGAAAAACATTTGTTTGCCTGGGAAAGTAAAATCCATTCAGTTGCGGCCTCGTGAAAAAATTACTCGGAAGCAATTCCATTCTATTGCGAGAATTTAATTCACTTGAACATCTTAAGAAAATTATTTTCAACATAGGAATTCTCTCAGTTAAGCAATTCTTATAATGTAAATCCACAATCAAATACGTAATTTATACTTTACCGTGGAAGTGGAAGAAGTACTTGAGAATTTACCCTAAAGTTTGACGCTTGTGTGGTCTTTTGGGATGGTCGCTCTCGAGATCTCCTGAAAAAAAAAACAAGTCTGTCCTCGAGCAAGAATTTTGTACCTTCTACTGAAGCTCTCCAATATTTCTCCTATATGCGCCGTCAAGTATTCTTCAGGTCTTTTGCCTTTCATGTAGAGATTTTACAAGAAATATGTTCATTTCAAGTTCACAAAGCTATCCGAATTTTGCTTCTTGTCAGTGTCCAGTGTATGGGATATTGCTGTTTACCCCGTTATGACATCAGTCTTATCTTTACGGAGGTCCATGAAAGTATGTTCTTTTTACTTTAAGCCTCAAACAAATCAAAGAAGACAGTTTAGACTGAAGCGTTTTTACTTCCTTGGTAGTCCGCCATTTTTCTCCAGTACCAGCACGTGAGCATTCAAGGACACTTTGAACTTACTACATGAGGCATGTTGCGACAACATACGGCCATGAATGACGTCATTACCACAAAAATTGAGTCGCATAAGTATGGAGCTCCGCTCTAGCGGGGCCTTCGGCCCGCGAAGCAGCTCCGCTACTAAAGCAAGAAGTATAAAAATCTGCATTCCAGAGGTTATTGACTGGAAGAACGTGAAATAAACAGATCGCTAAGTCTGTTTAGTCTAAAATGGATTATTATTGAAGCAATGCAAGTTTGGAACGAGAAGCGGAATCAGATGGCATTTATGAGGTTATTTCTTGGCTCTAGATAGTGTGTCAAAAGTCATTATTACTGGGAGATAAAGCGAAATGTAAAAATTGGAGCGTCAAACTTTGGCAAGAAGCGAAAATATGGGTCAGTGAATTTTGTTTACTTTTGTTTCTAACATACGTTTGTACGTCGGCGCGACAAGCAAATCGTAGATATTGCGAGCAGGGCGGAAAAAGGTTGGGCGATGAAACGAGCGTGTCCGAGCAAAAAGGTGTGATGCAGTGGACTGGGATCGAATTGGGTGCTAGACCAAAATTCAAAATTCAAAGATCCAAATTCAAAATCCTAATAATCTATTAATAGTTTCCGAAAAACGTTAACTTTGGGTTATCTTTTCTTTGTCTTTTCCACCTTAATCGATGCTAAAAAACTGTCTTAAAACGAGCAGAGCAAAGTAAAAAGATGGAAAATGGCGTTTGGATGACGCGTGGCATGACGCGTATTTATAATTCGTGCAGCTCGTGCAAGGTTAATCATGACTCGTCCCTAGTTAATTAATGAAATCAAATCAACATTAACACCGCGCTTCTTCTTCTTTTTTTCCCAAAACCTCTCCTATGCTTGTCTGTTTCTTTAGGCATTACAAATAGAATTGCTCCTCAGTTTAGACGGTTTTCTTTGCTTTGTTTTTGTGACATAAAGGGAGGAGAAATCTGCAAATTTAATTTCACTTTTAATTTGTTTACATACAGTTTGTGGCGTTGCGACGAATCATCGCCATGGCGCGTTGCAAGGAGACAAAGTTTAAAGTTACAAAACGCCACTATCTCCAAATATCTCCAGCTAATTTTTTATTATGTCATGTAAAATTTATCGGCCTTTAATATATGTAAGATTTAAGGTGGAGTAATTTGGAGCTTTTTTAAAAGAGACGAGGAAAGACAACCATGTCGTGTTTTTCGGCAAGAGCAAGCATTCGACACTCTCAAATTGAGCGCATTTTTCGGGAACTTACTGTGAAAAAGATTGACTAATGTCCACGCAGACATAAGCATTTTAAGCTGTGAGCCAGGACTGTGGAAAAACGTTTTAATCATAGTACTCGGCTGGCTGAAAAATAAAGAAAGAAAATGAGATTTCCGGTTTGTTGAAAGGTAAATTTTGCCGGCCACCAAACGCACCGGAAGCGCGGAAAGAGCGCTCGTGCCAGTCCTTCTCCGCATCACACATCGCTTGAAGAGCGGACTGCTCGTTTCATCGCCCAACCTTTTCCCGCCCTGATTGCGAGTATGCCAGAACGTCTGTAAAGATTTAGTATGGTCCAAAAATTCATTCGCCGATCTGTTTGTCTGTTTATCTTCTCGTTCCATATATACATATTTTTTTAAAACTTTTCTTTATATACTGTATTTTTATATACTGTATTGCATTTTAACTGCTTTCGTCATATTTTTAAATGAATTGTAAACTGTTTTTAAATTAGATTTCTTTTATTCACCTTCTATTGTCACTGAAAAACCCCATCAGGGGAGTGTCAATAAATATTGTATTTTATAGTATTTTATAACGAGTGTTACTCCTAAAGGAGGTGCTATAATTGTTGCCGATTGTTTCCTAAAACAAAGAGTTGTATGTATCTTTGTGGTGATTGGCCAAATATGAGGATGTGCAGACAACAAGGTAAGGCTAGCTGCGAAGGCCAGCCCAGCTTAAGAGCCCGATGGGGTACCACTGGGGACTTGACAAGCCAAATATTTCGGTAGCCCTTGACCCATAACTTTTCTTCTAGTCACGAAATAACGGACTTTTGCTTACTTTAAGATTCTCTTTCAATTGGTATTGACGGAATTTCTGCCAAGCGAAAGTAAAAAATGGAGAAAAACTGCAAGCGTTGTATTGATGAGTCTCCAATTGTCTTTTTATTTACTTGGCAAGGTAATTCAACAGGAAATGGAGGAGCAGACAATCATCTTTGCGCAAATAACATACGCATCTTACAAGGAGGAGTAAAGAATTTCCTCTGTAAACCGACAGCATATGGCAGATATGTTTACGTCAGAATACCAGGCAATGACAAATATGTGATGATTTGTGAGGTGGAAGTTTATCCTAAACAGCATCTTTCAAGTGAGTGTCTGTGTTCTTGTTTGGAAACTTAGCGCTTGTTAAACGCCGATTGTGGGTGTGTTGTATTGTGTAAAGGGAAATAACGTCAGTGAAGATTCAGTGACGTCCTTATACAAGGCTAAAATATCGCCCGCTTCACGCACTGTTAGCTTTACTCACGGTTACCAAAATTTGCAGCCAACTGGATGCTGATGATGATGATGATGATGATGCTGATGATGATGATGATGATGATGATGATGATGATATGACTGTACAGGATGCGATTGGACATTCTATTTCAAGCATATTAATAGCAGGAGTCGCGTCGCAATGACCCTAGTAAATATGCGTTAGCCATCCTCGAAGCTTCAAGTAGCTCAGTTGGAACATCCTACCGTTATACGGAAAGCATGGGTTCGATTACCGTCGAGGACTCAAATTTTTTTATTTGTCTGACGCTCGTGACGTGTTGAAAATGACATCTTTCTCATTCCCGAAAATGCACACTGAACTAATTTTTAAAATTTGCCATTCCATTCATATTTCAAGAACAATCATCATCTTTTAACAGGGTGGTCAAAAGTGTTCAACCTGTTTTATTAAGCAATATGGAAAGATGTTAAACATTGTTGTTGAGACGACATTGTTGTGTACATCATGGTAGAGTACAACAAGCAGCAATGTTGATTAATGTTGAGGGTTGAATCCGTTAGGCACCAGACAAACGGATGCAACATTTCCACCTTTGAAAACGGTCAACATTGTTGATTTCAGCACATGAAAACAATCGAATTCCGTTCAACATCATTCTTCATCATCCAACATCATTCCACGTGGTGGCTAAACGTGTGTAACATCTTGAACTTAACAATATCGAACGTTGTTGAATGGAAATTAAATTGGAAAGTTATGAGGTATGGCATTAAATGTTCGTGGTTCTTTTTATCTGATTGTATCTTGTATACTTTCCTTCTGTTAGCCAGCGCTTGATCTATTACTTCCAATAACTAGTTAGCCCATTAGTTATAAGAAATGGACTGTCTGTAGGAAACCGTTGTTGTTGTTGTTGTTTAATTCGTCTTTAATACGGTTACCTTTGCCGATTAGATTTGTTAACAACCTTTTTCAGATTGTTAACGACTTTTCGTTTCTCAGATGTAGCTCTCAATCGGCCTGCTAGCCAGGTTTCTATTCTTGCTGGTGGAGTAGCTTCACGAGCCTTGGATGGGAAAACTACAACAAACTGGAGCGAGGGCAGCTGTACACATACTGATTATGCAACTGACGCTTGGTGGAGAGTGGACCTGGGAACATCTCTTCCTGTGGCTGAAGTCCTTATTGTTAACAGAAATTGTGGTGCATGTGGAGCTTACTTGTCAGCATTTGAGATCAGAATAGGTCAGGATAGGTTCCTCTGGTAAAGGAGTAAGCACCAGTGTGCGACTATTAGTTATGCTCACGATCAAGAGTGGTTACTGCTTTGGAATCAAAAGTTGAAACCGCACCGAACCAAAAAACAAAAAAAAGTACCACATGAAAGTACTGCTCAGTAGCTTTCATTTGCATGAATGGTCACACTTTAGGATTTCATCAACAGACTCAAAAGTTAGAATCATCTTGTACAGCATAATAAACAGCACCACAGGAAAGTACTCCAAAGCAGCTTTACTTTGAATGGCCACTGTTTAGGATTTTGACCACATACACAAAACGTTAGTCTCCTTGTGTAGCAAAATAAACAGTACGACAGAAATAGTTCTGCTTTGAAGATCGCTTTCATTTCAATGGCCACACTTGAGGGCTTTATTCACAGACTCAAAGTTAGAACCACTCTGTACAGCAGTAGTAAACAGTACCACAGGAAAGTACTGCTCAGTGGCTTTCTTCTGAGTAGTCACCAATCTCGTATTCAGAGTCGTCGGGCTTCTTGGTCAGCGGGCGGCGCCAGGAGAGACATTCTCTCCTGGCGCCGCCTGCTGGCCAAGAAGCCTGAGCACTCTGGGTACGAGATTGAGTGGTCACACTTTAGATTTCGTCCTCGCGAACAGAATTTAAGCTTGCACAGCTTGTTCACGTAACAAGGAAAGGGGATCAAATTCGAAAACAGTCGGTACTGTTAACTGGCGTGAAATGAGAGTGGTGAAAACAATAGACAGCTAATGCACGAGGGAGATTTCCGATGACGGCACTCGCAGGAAGTTTGAATCTTCGGCAAAAGCAAATAAGCGACAAATTTTTCCCTGTGGGAGAGGGTAAGAGTTGCATTTGTCATGACACGAATAGGACTCGAATAGTTACACAGCGGTGTAAGGCTCGGACAACAGAGAAATAGTGTAACTTAGTTTATCGGGTTACAGAATGGTTAGATAGCGTTCTTTACTTCTTTCGGCGGCATTTACGTTTGCCAATCAGCCTCCAAAATTGCATGCATTTCGATCTCGAGATGTACAAAGACACCGCAAACTGCTTTTATCGGTCATTGTATTTGTTTACACTTGAATGGTCTCATAACTCAAAAGTTAGACCACTTCGTACAGCGTAATAAACGCCACGGCTGGAAAGTTCTTCTCTGTAGCCTAGGGCTTGCGGCCTATTCTGTATTTAACTAACCTTTGCTTCGTTTTCTCTCGCGGCACAATAACATTCGAGTACTTAATTTGCGTAGTATATAATGTGCCGGATAACTCACCTTGTAGTAGACATTTCCTTAGCCCCACTGTTTACCCGTCTTTTGTGACCTGAATTCTTTGTTTCGACAACATCGTGTCTTCTGATACAATAAACAGAAAAGATACCATAAACAATGCCTAAGGGAAAAGTCATGTCATCTAAAGTGGGTAGACTTTAAGATTTGGTAGAAGGGTCTGTTGGCACATAGGGACGTCATACGCGGCACATTTGTTTTTCCTGCATTACTAGTGTAACTTTGTTTTACTTACCAACTAAAAACTGTTTATGAACAGGTGATGTTGATGAACAAAATGGTGGCACTTCTAACGAACGCTGTGGAAATCTTCATAGCGTAAATTCCGGGAAGACAAAGTCAATCTATTGTCTGCCTCGCCTTGTTGGTCGTTATGTTTACATTCGAATTCCCGGCAACAGAAAATTTCTTTCATTTTGTGAAGTGGAAGTTTATTCCTTCAGAAGGACACTCAAAGGTAATGTACTATAACATAAAGTTCAAAACTAGACTAATGTTAATGCCATGTAAGATGTGGTTGTTCATCGTCGTTTATATCGGATAGCTGTATTTGCCTTACCGTTTGTCTCACGATATTGTCACGTTGATGTGGATCGCGATCCGCATCAAAGTGATAATATCGTGCGACAAACGGTAAAGCAAAGCTATCATAGTGATACTGGGAATAAAATAACAATCTGGGTTTCCATGTCACACAGAACTGATGGTTCGTAACTGATCCCTATGGAATCAAAAGACGACGGTGTGGCGGCCATTTTTAATGACATGGCGGGCCACTTTTCTCTAGTTCTAGTATAGTGTTTTGGAAAAAAACGCTCGGACCGTTGCTAGGAGATTTGTGCCATTGGCCAATCGTAGAGCCGAAAAGACAATCGCTATTGTTTTTCAAATTCGTCTTCATCTGGTAAGAGCAAAAAGCTCTTTCCAGTCCCCCAACAGAATCTAATGGAGGCCCGTCGTGCAATGTTCTTACGAGCTCGTAACCATAACCTGGAAAAGATGGTCTACCCAGGGGCTTCAGGGCGTCGAGAGGAGGTTTTCTAGTTAGCTGCGTAGAACTGGAAATGAGTGGTTTTTCAAAATGGCGGGTGCTAAAAGTAAGCATATCGAACTCATTGAAGAATCGGGGAGAAACAGGGATATTTGCAGAAGATGATGTAGAAATCAAAGACACAGGACAACAGAACTGACGGTAATGTGATAATTTTATTGAAGTTTCATCATCTTGCAGCGCTGTTTCCCTAAAACAACTTTCGATTCTGACCCCATGTTTCCTATAGCTCATGGTGTGAACGATGTTGTTTGTGGATGGCGTTGTTTCGTGAAAGAATGGTGTTGTTAAATGGTTGTCTCCCTTATCAAACAAGGATTGAGAAAGCAAAACCAAATATATTGCCGTCTTTTAAATTACTGCACTTCCTTTTTTTTTTGGTAGCGTGCAACAATCAACCAGTTGGAACAGAAGACAGCTCCAAAATTCCTGACTACAGATTTACAGCTTCATCGTCTGGAACTAATAAAGTTCCGTCTCTAGGACGCCTAAACGGAGCCAAGGCTTGGCTGCCCAGCACTAAAAACAACGATGAGTTTCTTCAAATCGATCTGGGGTCTGTTTACTTTGTATGCAGTGTAGCAACGCAAGGAGCTCCTAAGGCGACTGAGTGGACAAAAACGTACAAGATTGTGACGTCGTTGGACAATTCAAACTGGACCACATATGCTGAGAACAACGTTGACAAGGTAATATTCTGACACAAATTTGACGTAACCATAGCAACTATATTTTTGGAATTTGATTTGCCTTTTTTAAATGATAAATTATATCTTTCTAGCGTAAACGTTTATTAACAAATCTATTAACAACTGGTCCATGCCATAGTTACTCGAGGGACTGGTTATGAAACCTTACAAGTTTCAACGGCCAAAACAAAGGTGCTGCAATTTATGTTGAAAGTTCTACGAAAGTGCACAATCTTTTGTTTTACGATCGCACGCTATGGCTGAATAACTTAACAGTGACATTTTTATTGGTTCGTTGCTTACGCAAAATTCAAAACCTATTGTTGTTTACATAAAAAAAACAAAACAAAGGACTTTGCTGAGCTTCATAATTAGATTCTTTTATTAACTGTGTTCATGATTAGCGTGCGTACATCGAGTTATGGATACACGCGGGAAGTTTGGAGAGCACGAGAGAAGCGTAAGAGTTTTACTGTGTTTTATTTGTGTCAGTGTCTCAGATACCACGCAGCTCTTAACAACCTCTAATTTCATTGAACCTTGGTATCACGCAGCTCTATTGTTTTCAGGGATAGGGTCCATTGTTCTGTTGTTTGTTGTATTGTTTTCTCAGCAAATCAGAGAAGACCTTGTAAGAGCTGCGTACCTCCCCCGTTGTCTTGATATTTTGGTGTCAAAAGTTTTCCGTATAAAACCTACCTTTTGTCAACATTTGTTGAGAGTGCGGCAAATCGTGAAAGAAATCGCAAACACAACGCCAAAGACTAATAATTATACTTTAAAAGTTTGAAGGTTTCTTTTTCAACAAAGTTCCTTGCTCGTCCTAAGAAATCAAGCACTCTGCAACAATTTCGCTGTTGTAATTTCTCCCTAGTTTAACTCTACTGTAAAGTGATTTTTCGGGGTCATTTACTCGCCGAGTTGCTTGAGAAGAAGGCACTTTTAGCCGCTACACGATGGCTACAATGGCCTTGTTTGAGCGAGAACGCTTCATCTGGTTTATCTTCACTAGTTTCTTCCATTGACTGTGGGAAGTTTAGCAACAGGAACTCGCGGCTAAATTCGACGGGAACTTGGCAGCAAAATGCAACTGCACACGGCATGATAAATACACACGGCTGTGCGCATATTTAAGGAATGTACCACACATTTCTATGTTTTATTGGCTCAATAAACCATGCGGGATGTCGGAAGAACACGAGAAGAGATTGTAAGTCACGAGCAGAGTGTTTTTCCAACATCCCGCGTGGTTTATTGAGCCAATAAACCATAGAAATGTGTGGTATATTGCTCTTATGTAATAACTACATTTTCAATGTGCTTTACTGATATAATAATCAATAGGCATTGACCAATCACAACACGCGCATTATCTTCAGTTATTGTATTTAACAGTTAGAAGATGAGCTCGAGATTTCTATCGCGTGATAGTTGATGAGGCCGAAGGCCGAATCAACTATCACGCATGACGGTTCAATGTGAGCGGTTCAATGACGGAGCTATGTTATAAATAGTTTTGGGTCATTTTAGGTCGATTTTTTTCGGAAGTTTTGGAAGAAACAAGAAAAAAGCTGACGGACTCTAAGATAGCCGCTGTTTAGAAATCCTTGACGCAATTTTCACTTCATGTGAAGTCATCAGCGTACATTGCGGACTTTAAAAGAAAATACTCTTGCAGTTAATGGGGTTGGGTTGGGGGGGGGGGCTAATCTGACGCACTAGTCCAAGAAGACCAGAAAGGCCCCCCCCCCATCCCGGTCTGAACAGGGCTATAAAAATAGTCCGAGATTTTTTACTCTAGCCCTGCTTGACCATCAGAGAGATTGAATCTGCTTGAATTTGAATTCCCCGAAAGTTTAAACTCTGTCTTCTTGTGATCGCCAATCCAACCGCGCTCACAAAATGTTAACACTCTTTGCCTCTTTTTATCGCTTTATCTCAGCTTAGCATTACTGATAAAATGTAATTTCTTTCAGATATTCACAGGAAATTTTGACCGGACAAGCATCATTCGAAACAACATAGACAATCCACTATATGCTAGGTTTATCCGTTTTTATCCGTTGGCATTCACCGGCCACAAAGCTTTGAGAGTTGAAGTTTACGGGTACTCTGAAGGTGTGTATAACTGACCTTGGACGTTTTGGAGTATTTCATATTTTAAACTACAGTACACCCAGCTATCTTGACCTACGCCTTTCTCGAATCCCTCTCTGTCCCATAAAACACATTTCTGTTGAATGCCTTTACTAGTTTTCAGTCATTTACTCTTACCTATAGTGCACCCTGTTATCTCGCACAAAGTGTGACTTCCCCTGAACTGAACTAACTCTCCGAAAAACGACGACTCACAGAAAATGCCACAATAAAATTGTTTTTTTAAAACTAAATAAAGGCTTGGTCGTTAAGTAACGTTAGTTTTAGATTAATATTAAAATGTAAATTAGTTCTGGAAATCCAAGTTGGAAGAAGTAATAAAGTATTGTGTTGTGTTGTATTGCATTGTATTGTATTGTATTGTATTGTATTGTATTGTATTGTATTGTATTGTATTGCGTTCGTCTAACCTTCGGTGAGCAACATGTTTATGGAGTGTTAAAATAGAAACACATTAGTTAAAGGGTCATAGTCACGAGGATTTCAAAGATTTTTGGCCAAAACTGTGCTAAAATTATCGGTAGCTAACTTTATCCATGCCCACCTTTGTGTTTGGACATTTAAAGGAACATATTAACTTAATTTCATTAGGGGAAAAAACCATGACCATTTAATATCGATTTAATGTCAACACCTTGAAAGAATTTGAAAAGTTTAGCCTAATTTTTTCAAATTGCAATCCATTTCCATCTGTGCCATCCGTAGCAACAGACGACTGGAAATAGTATCAGTGAAGTAATATGGTCTTAGGTAACAAAGCTAGACCATTATTTGTGGGCGTTCACTGCTGTGAGGACATATTTTTGATTTTTTGAAGTGAACTAAAATAGCGTGACTATGCCCTTTTAATAAACAGTATGAATAGCTAACATAGCACACGAGGGCTTATTGAACAGGTTCTGCAAGCACCAATCGATAGGTCGGTAATTTATACCACAGTTACATTTTGTCAATGTGACACCACTCTCGCTATCTCGAACTCTCTCTATCCCGAATTATTTTGCGCTTCCCACGGTTTGTACTGTATTATTCAATAGCAGAGGTATCCGCTTTGGCCTCGTATCATCTAACCCTCGCAATCCTGCTGCTTCAATTTTTAAGCTCTTTTATACATAACGGTTTGCTTTCTAACATATTTGGGCGTCAGTGTTTACTTTCATTTTTCAAGGATGTCATTCTTCGCTGGGTGTAGAGGACGGGCGTATCCAAGTATCTCAGATGCATGCATCATCAGAAGTGGATGCAAGCCACGCTGCAGGTTTCGGCCGCCTTTATGGAAGTTCGTCTTGGTGTAGCGTTCTATCCTTGTCCTCCGAATACTTACAAGTTGATCTTGGACAATTGATGACAGTTACTGGAGTAGCCACACAGGGGGACCCCTCAAGTGACAAGTGGGTTACGAGATATATGGTACAGTTTGGAGATTCTAACTCCAGATGGTTTAGACAGTTGGTAAGCAAGTTTTGTTTTTGCATAGTCTTAACTGACAGTCAGTCAGTCAGTTAGTCAGTCAGTCAGTCAGTCAGCCAACCAGTAAGTCAGTCAGTCAGCCAGCCAGCCAGCCAGCCAGCCAGCCAGTCAGCCAGCCAGCCAGCCAGCCAGCCAGCAAGCCAGCCTGTCCGTCAGTGCGTTAGTTACAGAGATTTCACCCCTTATTCCATGCGTATACTTTGCTATTGACAAGTTACTGCTGTTGTCTCAGGCAATGACCATAAACCATCAATCTGCAGCATCCCTGCTAAGATATTTTCGGAAGTTTTGTTATGGTCATTAAAAAAAAAATAAGGGAAGCCAATTCTGTTGAGCTGTCAACAAATTTTTGCGAGTGCTAAAGATACAAATCTGAAAAATCCTTTTGAATTGAACAGAAATTCATGAACGTACCGCTCTGTAGGTCTTGTTCAAATAGTCATAGTTTAGGAAATCTTTCATATTGCCAGTTTGACTTTTTTTTCTGGTCATAACCTGTCGTAAACTTCCTACTTGAATAATTTCCAGGAACCGATTGCGTCTGTTTTTTAGAGTTTCCATGGAAACGATGGACGTAATCAAACATATGTTAACTGGTTTAGTGAGCCAGTGGAGACCCGGTTGGTACGAATCGTCCCTCTGATGTGGACAACTTCAATTTGTTTAAGGTTTGACATCTACGGCTGCAATCAGCTTTTAAAAGGTTAGTGCATTTATGTCAGTAAGCATTTTTAGGGAATATTTAGTATGGTTTTCACTTGAAAAGCAACAAAAAGTTTGCACTGAAAGATGCGACAACTACACGCATATGTTTTAAATAAGCCCGTGCTTAAAAATTGCTTTATGTTTGTCTTTCGTTTCTTTAGTTCCTAGGCCGGACATCAGCAATATCCAGGGAGTGAATCTACAAGCTGCTGAAGGAAGCTTTGTAGACCTGACATGCAACGCTTCAACGAGGTCAGATGTGATGACAGAGGGAATTCGTTGGGGAAACAAAGGAAAAGATATCACCAGTTTATCATCAGGTGTCTCGACGCAAGGGAAGATTAGCTTATCCAGGTTGAGAGTCAACTACACGACTGCTAAAGACATCTTGTTAATATCAGACTGTAGCAGGCAAAATGAAGCATCACGAACGGTGAAATGTGACAACACATTCATTTGCGTGGCGTTTTACTCGTCACTGGCTTTTCGCTTAGAACCTGCTTATGAGACAGCAGTTGTCACTGTTGAACTACGTAAGTTAATCTTTAATGTTTGGTGAAAGTGATACATCTCATAAGTTACCATGGTGTATTGTAAAACTCAAAGTGCTAAAGGCCTATACTGCCAGTAGCCAACAATTTCATTTGAATGGTCACACTTGAGGATTTTATTCACGGATTCAAAAGTTAAAACCATCTATTCAGGCGTAGCCTGTTCCAAGCTCCGAGATAGTAGCAAAAGCGAATGAGAAAACGAGCGCGAAAAAGGCCTGGTGGCCGGCTAAGGAGAGCGGATTGGCCCCCTCTATTTCTCCAGATCCCTTGCGTCTTCTTTTCGCGGTCTCTTTCTAATTTAGCCTAGAGTACAAGCTATGTGCAGCATAATAATCAGCACCAAGCGTGCCAGGTTTGTTTTCCAACAGGCGACGAATGTAGGTTGGGTATACGGTGAGTAGTTGTTATACTTGTTTTGTTTGGTCTATTATTACCAGTTAGATCTTAGAGAGATTGCCATTCAAAAAACAGGTAGTTGTCTACTGCTAGGAGAAGAGAATAACAGTCGGTTTCACTCGCTGTAATAGATTGTTTTTAACGTCTAACATAATTATCTTTTTAATTGTAGGCGTTCCAGCAGCGGTTAACAAAATAACAGTAGACACCATTTTAGGAACATCTGCCATAGTAAGGTGGCAGCAGCTATCTGTGGGAGTTGACGAGGATCACATTACCGTGTATGAGCTCTGGCTTTCTAAGGAAAGCAATCCAAACACTGCTAAATATTTCAATGCCTCTTCAAATGATACGCAAGTTCTTAAAGACCTAACCAGGAATACAAGGTACGAGGTCAAAGTCCGAGCGATTAGTGCTATTGGAAAAGGACTTTGGAGCTCTACTGCGTACTTTAAAACAGCGAGAAGTGGTACGTATTCAAAGATATTCTTACAGTAGACATTAAGCTACCACTGGCCTGTTTTATTTCAGCCTGTTCCAGCTCCGAGAGAACGAGGGCGAAAAAAGCGTAGGGGTTTGAGGAAAGCCCTTTGTTGCCACCCCCCCCCCCCCTTCTTCTCCAGATCTTGCGCGTCTTATTTTGACCGTCCCTACTATCTGTGAGCCTGGAACAGGCTAGTTTCTTTTTTTAAAAAAAGTAGTTTCTGTCCGAAAAGTTAAGTATTTTTTTTTTCAAATCCTATCTTTATGGACTGGGGGTCATTTTAAAGACAACCAATCCCAATGTTTCTCGAAGTTGTAAAAGTTTGTACTTTTTCTACGTTCCAACAGTTCCAGTAGTTTTCTGGGCCCAAACGCTCAAAGTGGCACCGGACAACATAAAAAGTCAGTAACAATACAATAGCAAGTGTAGCTCAATAGCTTTAATTTAGATAATGACACTTCAAGGTTTTATTCCCGGACCCGAAACTTCAAAGACTTACCAAGCGCATCGAAATAGTAAGGACTGCAAGAAAGTAACACTTAACAGAGTAAATTTTAGCCTGAGTAAACAGCCGACGTCTGGCGAGGTCGCCACTTGAGCCCTCGCAAAACGACGTCTGAGTAACGAGTGTAGAAATTCCATACTGACGAGGCGTCACTACCCAGATCTAGGTAGTGCTTCTGATTGGTTGAAACGAATTTCCCTTGCGTTTTCATGTACGAACGTGCACTTTAAAAGCACCCCGTAGAACATAACAGTACCACATGAAAATACTGCCTTTTAATTGTCTTTATACATCAGTATTTCACCAAGAACAGTATAGTAAACAGAACGATAAGAAATTTGCTACGATCGAACAAACCTTTGCAAATTGTATTATTTAAATTGCCAATAATCTAGCTTTAGCATTCTTTAGTGTATCCGTAACGACACTTATTTTTTTCAAGTGAGCTGTGAAGAGAAAATTTTGGGCGCGGAAACTGGGTTCTACCCTGATATGACCGCATCGTCTTCCCAGTACAACGCCAGCACCTCAGCGTCTCACAGTTTCATGTCCTACGCAGTGGACATTCCATGGTGTGCCGACCGCAACGACAATTCACCTAATTTGGAAGTGGATTTGATAGACGTTCACGTGATCTGTGCTCTATCTACTCGAGGGGACCCCCAAGGGAAACATTGGATAGAGACTTACACATTACAGTCATCTTTAGATGGAACGACTTGGACCGATTATAAAGAAGTAGACCAAAAGCGGGTTGGTGAATTCGTTAGTTTGTTCTGTTTCAGTAAAATACACTCATAGTCATACTACATAGAATGATTTCTCCTGTGCCATTCTTCAGGCAAGAGCGCGATAGTGTTGTTGGTTAAATGGAAAATTCAAGTTGAGGTAAAGTTAGTAAGTCGTTAATTGTCCGTTGTGACTTACAGATCGTATTTTTTTCTAGCTTAGTTATAGTTATTCCTGGAATGTTATTGTGTTGTAAGCGAAAACCAGTGAGACCGTTAGCCATAACGGTTTTCTCTCCTCTATTATTTTTCACAGCACACTTGTCGAAGTCAACATCTAAGTTTTCACGCATATTGGATTTTCACTGTAAGGAACTGTGTTCACTTTTCTGTTTCTCTCTTGTTTACCAGATGTTCCTAGGGAACTATGACAGCACCTCCACTGTCAAAGAAGAGCTGTATTCGGGGCTTGCGTCTCGAAAAATTCGGTTGCACGTGAAAACTTTCTATGGACTTGCGTGTTTAAAACTTCAGCTGTTTGGCGTTAAGCAGGCTCTTGGTAGGTTGACATGACTCGTGCTATTTTCTTTTAATTTAATTTCTAGCGTGACCATAGGCAAATGACATTTTCCAGGTAACCACTTCTTCAGTCGCCACCAAGTTTTGTTGTCCTTTGCTAGCTTGAGGCGCCAATTCTCCTTTAAGTCGTAGGACTTTTTTGTTCTTTAACTTGGAGAAGCCCTCATGCAGCTATTTTGTTCTTCCGCCAGTATGTTCTTGTTAAGCATTCCGCAGTTCATTCTAGTAAGTGGCCTTTGAGGTCCAATGATTTAAGACTTCTCATTTACGTGAAACAGGTCTTGATTTCAAACGCCAAACCGCTTTGGAATCGCCGAGAAACGTAGGTGCCTTGAGACGCGCGCCACGTCTAAGGCGCTAGTCCTTACACCGAGGCAAGCCCAGATCATAAACTGAAGCCAAACAAATCCCTCTGAGCTAACCGATAATTCTTGTGTGCAGATAACCTAGCGCTCAACCAGCCTGCCATCCAGTCTTCCACTGATGTAGGTGGAGTACCGTCACGAGCTGTGGATGGGGATACTTCAACAAGCCTTTGCACGCAAACAGCTGCGGAGAATGACCCATGGTGGAGAGTAGATTTGGGAACATTTTACCCGGTGAAAGAAGTTGTTATTGTTAGCAGAGTTGCTGTTAATGGGTTTGAGATCAGGATAGGTAGGTTATATCTTTTTAGTAAGAAGTCTCATTGACCAGCCATACATCGACCGCAAGGCACCACACGACCTTCCAAGGTTCCTATCGAAAGTGCCTCTAACAACTATCCGTTAATTTCACACAATTTGAAGACAATCCACGTTAACTTAAGACGTGTTAATTTCTGTGTCATAAATATTTATTACTCTTATTCAAAATTCTGAAAGCCCTACTCATGAGCAGGTTTCTCCTGTAAAATCTCTTTAGGTAATGTCACTTCCAGAGGAGGGACATCCAACGAAATTTGTTCAAGCAATCTGGAAATATCTGCAGGAGGAGCAAAGACTTATCATTGTGGTTCCACGAAATTTGGCAGATATGTTTACGTCAGAATTCCTGGAAGCAGCAAATCCTTGTCCTTTTGTGAGATTCAAGTCTACTCTACGATATCAAGTAATTTTTGGTTCTCTTTTTCACATGTTAAGACTTAAACATATGCTGCATGCTTACAAGACACATTAAACCCCCTGATAAATAAAGTGAAATCGCATTAACCCCTAATAACTAATGTGTAGGTATCAATGTAGAATCTATGAAAAGATTGCTTACATTTTGACTGTCAAGGCTCCCCTCCCGTCTTGCATGTACCTTTTTTTTCAGATTTAGCCCTCTACCAGCCTGCCAGCCAGATTTCTATTCTTGCTAATGGAGACGCTTCACGAGCCGTGGATGGGAAAACTTCAACAGACTATTTTCAGGAGAATGGCTGTACACATACTAATTATGCAACTGACCCTTGGTGGAGAGTGGACCTGGGAACATCTCTTCCTGTGGCTGAAGTCGTTATTGTTAACCGAGAATGTGGTTCATGTGGAGATTACTTGTCAGGATTTGAGATCAGAATAGGTAAGAATAGTATAGGAGGAAGCACGTCATTTTTATCAACTTTCGATTGTTATGATGGGAAAAGAGTATGTCATTCGTTAGTATAAAGAGAGGGGAATGAAAAGCAACTCTGACGCCATGAACATCTTAAAAGTGCTCCTGTCATTCTCATAATTATTCCAAAGCGCAATCCGCAAGAAAAGGTGGCTTGTGCCATTTTGTTTAGCATATTAAACTGTTCCTGTTAACCCTAGTGTTATAAATGACTATATTTGCCAGGGTAACCAGTTTTAAACTCAATGGCCCGGTTATTTAAACAACGTTTAGACGTGTTTTAACAAAATCGGGATCTAAATCGATTTCAATATCTGGCCAACCAAGCAGATATTTAGCACAGACTACAAGAACATTCTCTTTTAATGGGGCCTTTTACCGACAGGTAGCGGGGGTAGTTAGGTCTACCTGTTTGTCGGTTACATGGAAGAAGCCATCTTATCACAGTATACCGGTCTTATTTTCACAATTGCACAAGAGGAACAGCCTTCCCTACAGCCAACTTCTGCGCCTCCGCCGCCTTTGTTCAGATGACAATGATTTCACCACTAAAGCACAAGAGATGTGTGGTTTCTTCCAAGAGCGGGGCTACCCCACTGACTTACTCCATGAAGATCTGCGGAAAATAAACAACATCAACAGGTTCGACACCATCTATAGCCATAGAGAGGAAAACAGCAAAGCTAGCACTGGGAGGCTTCTGTGGGTACTTACTTACCACCCCCTTAACGAGAAAATTAAGAAAATCCTGCTTAGCAACTTCGGCATTCTTATAAACGACCCAGCGATCCACTCATGTCCAATACTGCCGCACTGATACGGACCGTTATTTGCAGTTGACGGTCCGTTCGTTTCGCACAGACCGTCATCCTTACTTACAGTCCGAATACAGAGCGTGCATCTCATTATCGCGCCAGGGCCAACTGTTGACGGTCCGTACATTTCGCACGGACCGTCATCATTGCTTACGGACCGTTATTTGCAGTTGACGGTCCGTTCGTTTCGCACAGACCGTCATCCTTACTTACAGTCCGAATACAGAGCGTGCATCTCATTATCGCGCCAGGGCCAACTGTTGACGGTCCGTACATTTCGCACGGACCGTCATCATTGCTTACGGACCGTTATTTGCAGTTGACGGTCCGTTCGTTTCGCACAGACCGTCATCCTTACTTACAGTCCGAATACAGAGCGTGCATCTCATTATCGCGCCAGGGCCAACTGTTGACGGTCCGTACATTTCGCACGGACCGTCATCATTGCTTACGGACCGTCATTTGCGGTTGACGGTCCGTACGTTTCGCACAGACCGTCATCCTTGCTTACAGACCGTCATTTACGATTCACGATCCGTATGTAGTGGTATAAATAGTCGATACAAGTATGATTGAGCCTCGTTAATGGTTATTTAAGCGTACGTACGAAGCAAGCGAGATACACCAAAGAGGTCGAAAGAGAAGACGGTAATATGTCTATTACTCGTTCTATAAGCGTTGCGCAAACTAATAACAGAGTTCTAAAAGCAAACTTTTATGTCGATTATTCCTTCTATTGAAGCCTTGTGAAACTGTTCAGGGAAAGGCAGACGATAACATGTCCATTACTCGTTCGATAAGCGTCGCGCAAACTGATAACAGAGTTGTAAAAGCGAACTGTTATGTCCATTACTCCTTCTGTTGAAGCCTTGTGAATCTGTTCAAGGGACGGCAACCATGATTATGCCACGTTATTTAAGCGCCATACGAAGCGAGCGGGATACACGAAAGAAATACGTACGACGCGAGCGCAGTACACGGATAGAAGAAGATAATACTGTCTATTACTCGTTCTATAAGCATCGCGTAAACTGATAACAGAGTTCTAAAAGCGAACTGTTATGTCCATTACTCCTTCTATTGAAGCCTTGTGAATTATGCCTCGTTATTTAAGGGCCATACGAAGCGAGCGTAATACACGAAATAGAAGAAGATAATATTTCTATTGTATAAGCTTTCCGTCAATTATCCATCAAACAAATATTCCTACTATCAATTCAGGCAACCAACCGACCGCAAACAATCGATGAATAGGAATTATTTTCATGCGTATTCTCCCTTCCATTACGATCTGTTTAAACACGAACGATCGATCGATTATAAATGTAGTATTCTGCCTTCGTTCCACACTTTCAACTCGATACAGCCCTACCGCACACAAACAATACAAAATGTTTCATGCGAATCTGCCTTCAATCGCGTAGTCCCTCTAGTCCCCTACACAGCCATTTTTATGTCTACAGGAGCCTTGCGTGGCGACAATAAGCCAGCTGCACAGGAAACTATCAATCGCACTATTTATGAAATGTCGACTACAATGCTCTAAGTTCCACTAATGAGATGCAATTTACGGACCGTGAACTCCTCTATACGGACCGTATCTGAAGTTCACGGTCCGTACAAACTGTACGGTCCGTAACAAAGATATCTCCCTCTTACAACGGGAATGAAATATTCTAAGTCCCACTAATGAGATGCAATTTACGGACCGTAAACTCTTCTATACGGACCGTATCTGAAGTTCACGGTCCGTGCGAACTGTACGGTCCGTAATAAGAAAATTTCCCACTCACAACCAGCATGAAATACTCTAAGTGCCTCTAATGAGATGCAATTTACGAACCGTGAACTCTTCTATACGGACCGTATCTGAAGTTCACGGTCCGTACAAACTGTACGGTCCGTAACAAAGATATCTCCCTCTCACAACGGGAATGAAATATTCTAAGTCCCACTAATAAGATGCAATTTACGAACCGTGAACTCTTCTATACGGAACGTATCTGAAGTTCACGGTCCGTACAAACTGTACGGTCCGTAAAAAGATATGTCCCACTCACAACGAGAATGAAATACTCTAAGTGCCACTAATGAGATGCAATTTACGGACCGTGAACTCTTCTATACGGACGGTATCTGAAATTCACGGTCCGTACGAACTGTACGGTCCGTAACAAAAAAAACTCCCTCTCACAACGAGAATGAAATATTCTAAGTCCCACTAATGAGATGCAATTTACGGACCGTGAACTCTTCTATACGGATCGTATCTGAAGTTCACGGTCCGTTCGACATATACGGTCCGTAACAAAGATATCCCCCTTTCAAAACGGGAATGAAATATTCTAAGTCCCACTAATGAGATGCAATTTACGGACCGTGATCTCTTCTATACGGACCGTATCTGAAGTTCACGGTCCGTGCGAACTGTGCGGTCCGTAAAAAGATATCTCCCACTCACAACCAGAATGAAATACTCTAAGTGCCACTAATGAGATGCAATTTACGGACCGTGAACTCTTCCATACGGACCGTATCTGAGATTCACGGTCCGTACGAACTGTACGGTCTGTAACAAAAATATCTCCCTCTCACAACGGGAATGAAATATTCTAAGTCCCACTAATGAGATGCAATTTACGGACCGTGAACTCTTCTATACGGACCGTATCTGAAGTTCACGGTCCGTACAAACTGTACGGTCCGTAACAAAGATATCTCCCTCTCACAACGGGAATGAAATACTCTAAGTCCCACTAATGAGATGCAATTTACGGACCGTGATCTCTTCTATACGGACCGTATGTGAAGTTCACGGTCCGTACAAAACTCTACGGACCGAAACCATAGTCTCACGGTCCGTTGCAGTGCGGGTGTATTGGACAACCCTCCAGCGATCGGGCAGATCTTTACTGACGCCCCGCTCGAAGCGTATCGTCGAGATTGCAACGTTATAAACGTGAAGGTGCACACCACTGTTGGAAGTCAATCCGCAGATCCCGTTGGTACCGTTCCTTGCGACCATCCAAGATGCCGTACTTGTCAACATGTTAGCTCCTCACTAACTGTTAGCGGTCCTAATTGTTCAACATCAAAGAACATTTCAGGTGCCATTCCAGCAACTTAATTTACTGCATCTCGTGCCGTCGCTGCTCAGCTCTCTACATCGGGGAAACCGGTCGAACCCTCCGAGCGAGAACGTTTCGGGGAACACCTCAAAAGGATAGAGAAAAAATCTCCCGGTTTCCCCGTTGCTGAGCAGTTTAATGGATTAGACCACACTGTCCGACGCCGAGATTCGTGATATCAAGCTCTGCACCGGCAATAACATTCACCAAAAACGACTGAAAATGCGACTAATCTTCATGCTGGGAACTGTGCGACCACGCAGGCTTTCAACAAACGTTTTTCCTTGCGCATCGGTTGTTGTCACGCACAATTTCGAAATCGTTGTTATACCACTGATGAAGGGCTAATCCCGAAACGTTTGGTTTTTAAATTTGTCTCCTTCAAATATCCCACTTGTAAGCAGATGTAGTTCATTTACTGCCATAAACCATTGTCTATGTTAGACGTCATCTAAATAATTGGCCCAATGTCAATCAATCAATCAATCAATCAATCAATCAATCAATCAATCAATCAATCAATCAATCAATCAATCGCTTAATCAGTAAGTCAATCAGTCATTCATTCAGTCAGTCAGTCAGTCAGTCAGTCAGTCAGTCAGTCAATCAGTCAATCGCTTAATCAGTCAGCCAGTCAGTCAGTCAATCAATCAGTTAAAAAGCAATCTATGAAAAAGGACTATACGTTGGCAGTCGGAGTCAACTGTGCGAAATGAGTCAAGTGATTTAATATCATAAAAGGCTGGTTTGTAAAAAAAACTTGAACACCAAAATAATTACCCTCCCTTTCGAGGTTGTACCCGTTATTGATATTTATTATATTGCTACAATAGTACGCGTGCTCTGATTGGCTGCTGAGCGGGCAAGATTTTCTTGTAATGACCGAGCATTATGAAAATTTTTCTAGGCGCGACAGCTCTTTTAAGTTGCGAGCAAAAGCTACGAGCGCGGGCGAAAAAAACCAAAAAATTCCGACAAAATATAACTATCTTTTCAATAACTGAAAGAAAAACACTAGCATACCGATACTTCTTTAGTATGAGCGACGAAGAGAGCCACAGTGAGAGCGAGCTTTATTGTCCAGAAGAGGAAGAACAGGCCAAAACTGAGCACAACAACATGACGAAGGTTACCACTCACGGAGACGAAAATTTCAGTAACAGTCAAGAGGAATTACAAAAGTTTGTTCAAGGACAGAAAAGTGAAAACGCTGTGAAAAAACAACGTCAAGTGATATGAAGTGTTTTTACCGTTTTCTTGGCGAGGTAAAGCAGATAAATGCTCAGATTTTGCTGTACGACACGGCAACCGCCGAGTAAATCCTCAAGTGTGGTACATGAACTCCGTAAAAACTAAAATCTTAAATTACTGCGCCTTTCAATAACATGCGGACTCCAAAATTCAAAGCTCAAACGACAAATGCGTTTTTCGCTGCCGTCAATCAAATGTTCGGCTGCTCCTCCCAGCTTCCGACTACTGCCGAGCGCTGTTCGTATCATGAGGCTTTTTATAGTCGTCAGCCAGGTCAAGCGTACCCCTATAGAATAAAAATTTGAAGTTGATTATTGCAATAGTGATTTCATTATTTGTTTCAATAATCCGCTTTTCAAATGAAGAATGAAAAATATTCAAACTGAAACTCGAGCCCATACTCGATTTTTGTATCGATTAATTCATGCAACAGCCACGTTGGAATTTGACAGGTTTCCGCATTTGCATAAGCCGCTTCCAACGGATTCTCACATTGTTTTAATTTTACTTCTGCTTTCCTTACTGAATTGCCTCCTTTCAATCCCAACAAAATGCTCAAAGTTTTTTGCGCGGTCTGAGTTGCTTCAAAAAGCTTAGTAGTGGAGAGAAAAGGAAAGAAAAAATTTAAAATCAGATGACCGTTGGAATATAGTTCTGGGAAACCTGTCAAATTCTACGTGCCTGAGACATGATGTCACGCAATTCGGCTGACCGGTTGAGTTTCATTTTTGAAAATTTCATTCTTCATTTAAACAGTGGATTGTTGAATCGAATAAATAAATCAATATTGCAGTAATCAACTTCAAATTTTTATTCCATGGGAGTACGCTTGAACTGGCTGACTACGAACAGCGCTCGGCAGTAGTCGGAAGCTGGGAGGAGCCGTCAAAAATTTGATTGACGGCAGCGAAAAACGCATTTGTCGGTTGAGCTTTAAATTTTGGAGTCCGCATGTTATTGAAAGGCGCAGTAAGATGTTTTTTCGTCTTAGAGACTGGTGCCTAGATAAGATGCGCATTTGTATTAAATTAAGATACGTCGTCTTACTTTAAGATGATAAATCGTCTTAGAACAAGATGTCAACCTGTTAATTTTAGTTGCCTGACATCTTAAACACGAGGTGCCTAGATAAAATGGGTTTTCGTCTTAATTTAATATTTCAACTCGTCTTATTTTTCTGGAGACCGTTACATTTCAAAAATTGATTGCGCGTATTCTCTTTTTCGCGTCGCGGCTTGCCCGCTCAGTAAAACGAGAATGAACAAATAACCACAAAACATATTTTAACCAAAAACGTTTTATTACACCACTAAATTAAAATAATTCAGCTCAAACACAAAAGGAAAGATAGAACAACAAGCTCATCACCGTATCTTTGCTTTTTTTGCGGCCCTTTGCCAGTCTTCTTTGAATGCACTCACGCTGAACTTTTCAGTGGCGAAAAAAGGAAAAAGCGTCAAATATGGTTGAATACGTCTTCCTGAAGATTTTCTTTTGATGGTACACATCCGTTGCTTGTGTATATTTTTCCCAACAGTTGCCATTACATCTTCTTCTCAGTAAACTTATCTTTATGCAGTTGCTTTGGACAAACTGTCTTTGAACTTCACAGACATTCTTTCCGTTTTATCGACTCAAGTCTTCAGCATTAAATAATGTATGAATTCACCAACACCAGTTGAAAAATATGTCACTGTCACAACAATCTACGGGCATAAAAATTTCAAACTGAACCGAAGAAGTCATGGAATTCATGCCGTGTTGATCTGTTCCACGAATTGAGTCAAGCACAAAAACGTGACTGTTTCCTCTGCGGTACGCATTTTGGATCGAAACTAACCAATCACGAGAGGTCAGCAGAACTTTCGATCCTTTTCAGTTGAAAGCTTTGAAAGAAATCTGTTCCTGTCTTAATTTAAGACACACCGCATCTTAGTTAAGATGAATTGCTCTTAACTGTTTTCAAATGATCTTAAAATTTATTTCAGATCAGGAACAATCTTATTTTAAGATGATCCCTGTCTTAAGATATTCCAAAGTACATAACTTAAAATAAGAAGTGTAATTCTTAAATTAAGATAATGATAAAATAATACGTCTTAATTTAAGAATCAAGATATCTTAGTTTTAAGACGTATTCAAAACCTTAAATTAAGACGTTAAGAATCTTACAAAGAAATAAGAGTGTGGTCATCTTAATTTAAGACGTTTTTGACTCAGTTAAGGGTATATCGTCTTAATATAAGATGACTTCGGTCTTAATTTGAGTTATTATCCATCTTTTGTGAGATGCCTAACATCTTAATTTAAGATTTTAGTTTTTACGGAGTCAGCAAATGAGCACCATCGGCGACACATGTCGTTTATCTTGAGTGGTTCAAATCAGTCTTAAAATGCCCAGCAGATAACCAGCGCTTTCAATAAGCACCGACGGCCGACGACAAGCTATTTCGGCTATTTCGGCTATTTCGCTCAGAAAAGTCGGCTACTTTTTGCCCTGAATTAAAGTAATTAAAGGAAGACTGTTTCAAACCCTTGTTCATACAGTCGGTTACTCTACTCAAACCAGCTGCCTACTTCAAATTTTATTGAAACCCCTGGATAACTGCTCCTCCAGCCAGTAATAGTGGCCAGGTAATGTCAAGTTCCCAGCAATCACACAGCCAGCTGAGCCTCCAACACACGACAAATTCACTCCCTGTGAATAATGCAAGCGTTCCAGCAGCTTCAAATGGCGCTTTTCCTGGAGCGAATATCAGCAGTATCTCTGGATGCCAGTTTCAGGTCTTCACTGGCCCAGTGAAGTTGATCCAACAAGGGAAAAAGCGACGTTGTATTATTGAGAGCGACGACGAAGATTAACATTCATCGCAAATGTCACTGAAATCACTGCAAGTTCTCCCCACGTGTTCAAAATTCAATCACAAACTAGGCCCATCTTTGGCTTAGCTTTTAAACTTTTTAAGGGTCAAACACTTATAAACACAGGTCAGTGTGTTTTTTGAAATTAAAGTGGTTGAATTTGCCCTTGATCTTGCCGTAATAAAGACAAAATTTGTCTCATTGTCAACATGGTCAAAGAAACTGTTTCTTGTGGTTTCGATCGCATCGCCAGGGATCGCCAGGTTCGTTTCGGTTTAGTGAACACGACCTCGAATGACCTCTTGCGCGCGCAAGCGGATATTGAAAATTACTTCCAGTGTTTTTTATTATATTCTTGTTTCTTTTTTTTGAACATCGCTGTCGCTCGGTCAATACATCAAGGCCTCGGTCTGAAATTTCCCTGTAATGACCGAACGGACGAGGTTAATAAGTGGTATATGAAAAGGTAAATTATGCATAACGAATTAAATACTTCAATACTCGCATCTTTTAATAACATGCATCTAAGGAGGATAACATAGGTATCGTTCACCATATGCAGAATCAGTTTTGTAGAAAAAGCCTTTTTAACCCTTGTGTTGCTGTTAAACCTGACCAGGCTGTTCTTTATAATAACGAGCATCGCTCTTTACAGGTGATGAGGATGTTGCAAACATTATTTCAAATGCAAAGTGTGGGGATCTTCATAGCTTGGCTTCTGGAGAAACAAAGACAATATATTGTTTGCCACGCCTTGTTGGTCAGTATGTTTACATTCGAATTCCCGGCAATAGAAAATTCATCTCAGTTTGCGAAGTGGAAGTTTACTCCAGAGGAAGAGTCGGCAGTGGTATGTTATGCCTAATTGTCCTTAGTGTTTATCATTTACAAAAAAGTTTGGAAATTTCGGTTTGCCCAAACGGAAAATTTCATAAAAAAAAGGACGCGTCTTGAAAAGTAGTCCAAAATTCCCAGCCTTAGTATCCGAACGGAAAATTGTGTCCCGTTTCCGTTTCTCTACCAGTTCGAAGCCCCGCGCCAATGGGCAAACCAGACTCTCTCTGTAATTTGTAGTGGCTTGCGTAATTATGGTTATCGGTACAAGCCAATCTCCAACGGAACTTCCCGTGAAGGGCTTTTGTTTACCACTTTCACAAACCGTGGACCAGCTGGTTTCCCTATGCGAATGGTAAACAACTTGTGTTTCCTATTCTCAAACCTTTTACCTTAACATTCGCAGGTTAGAACTGTTAAATTTATTTTCAAACAATTGCCACGTGAATGACCTTCTTACAAGCTTTCATTTGAATCATGTTAGCCTGATTTCCAGACTGTCCAGGTCGCTCGCGGCCACTCTCACAGAGAGTGGCCGCGAGCATCATGGTAGTGTAGACCGTACTGCCCTGACTCAAAATTGCAGTTCGATTTCTAGCCATCTCTTTACGACCTGTTAGTACTAAATTCATTCAAATAATGATTAGTCTCTATAAAAGACATTGTCAATATAACTAGTGATGCAACGAAAAGGACATCACAACAAAAATTAATGATCACTTTTTCCTTTATATTGTTACGTTTAAACTTTTGTGTTTCTAATGTTTCGTTTTGTTGTGTTCCTCATACTGGTAACAAAATTCATTTCGATACGTCGTTACTGTGTGCCAAAATAGTTTAATGTTCTAATATTCAAGTCATACCCTGACTAAATAAAGTGTTAATGTTGTTGTTGATCGATTTATTTTACCTCAGTTTGTGCTGGTCAACCTGTTGGGACCTCGGACATATTCATCATTCCTGATCATAGATTTTCAGCTTCATCTTCTCGAATTGCAAACGAACCTTCCAAAGCACGTTTAGACGGAGACAGTGCATGGGTTCCCAGCACTAACAACAACAACGATGACTACTTGTTGATTGACCTGGGATCTGTTTATTTCGTTTGTGGGGTTGCCACCCAAGGAAATTCCGGTTCTAGTGAATGGACAACGCAGTACAAGATAAAGACGTCTCTGAATAACAGGAATTGGACGGTGTACATGGAACATGGTACAGAAAAGGTAAACCAGATGTGTTCCTGCGTAGCGCTTTCGCTTTGAAACAACCAAACAAATGAAAGAAAGAGGGTAGAGAAACCTTTTCTTTAGGAAGGCGGCTTTTTGATAAGCGAAGTTATCCCCCTTTTTAATCGGTGCCGTCACGTTAGTGACGTCACTCGGTTTATGTAGGCGGCTAAATTTCAACGAGTGGACGATGTTTGTCTCCGCATGTGAGGCCCGGGGGGTACCCTATGGGTTTTGGGGTGGGGGTGTGCCACATAGAAGAGTATAACAGCTTATAACTTGCACTACCTCGGTCGGACTGTGAAGTGTCTGGATTCGTTCTCGACCAACTAGGACCTACTGTATTTTGCATTGCATACCGCGTCGACTGCGCTGTTTTTGTGGACTGAGGTTTGGCAGGTATTTTTGCTAGTGTATTTGCCCGAGGGATACAAATTTCCGAAAAAAAATATGCAGCAAGACAATGAACTCGACTTGGTTTGCGAATTCCCATGCATATGTCGTTTATATTTGCACTTGTTTCCCTTTTTAATCTCCAAGCTGAATTATTCGTTTTTTGAAGGAGCCCATTTTGAAGCCGAGATAACTGTTTACTGAGATTGGGAAGCAGGCAGCTTTTGAAAGTGCGAGCTGAATTTTAACACTTTCGTACTGTTCGAAGGCAAAGCAAACGAAATTTATTCGGCTAAAAAGTGAAGAGCGTGAAACAAGTTTACACGAGAGCTAAAAATAATTTTTTTAACGCGGGAAATTTAGAAATGTAAACAATTATTATGCAAATAGCACGCTTTGCTCCGCGATTCTCGAAGCAAAAAGACGAAAATTATCATAGCCGACTTGACTTGCAACAAGAAAACATACCCCGTAAATTATCGGCGTGAGTTAAAGCCAAACTCCAGCCTATAGGCAGATAAATAAAGTAATAAAATAAAAGGAATAACTGCTTGCGCTTGCAAATGATTTGACCGCATGACTGGTAGCTAACGGCGATAATGAAGTCACGTATTCCCAGAAAGTCAGAAAACCTGAGATCTGAGCATTCGGAAGGCAGAGTTGTGGTGTATTGTTGTCGGCCAACTTTCTGCTCACTTGCCTACAAACGTAACTAGTTGTGCACATTTGTGACAAGGTAAAAAAAAAAAGGAAACGTCACCGGTTTTACATGCACTGCATACCTATGTTCTCGGTTGCGAATACGTGAATTAGATTGGCCGAATCTCGTTGTTTATACGCTGATAGAAAATGGTCGTTAAAAAGTAGTCTTGTTTTCATTTTTTTGTTGTAAATACGGCACTGATATTTATTGTTATTTTCCAAATACTATTATTTAATTGTCCATCGAAAACAACCCCACAAATCTTATCTTTCACTTTTTGTATGAGCCATAGTCAACCTGGCAATTCGCTCATATAACACTTGACCTCGTAGTTTACAGTAGAATGCTGTTATTTAGAACCATCCACTGTCCTTAACAGGGGGCTTTTTGTTTACTTTTTGTTTTTTTTTCGATACTTCTGATATTTTAGATATTTGATGGTAATATTAACGACAACGCTTTACGAAGGAATGGGCTTATCACATCTCCTTTGGCCAAATTCATCCGTTTTTACCCAGTCAGTTACAGTGGTGCTAAAGCACTCAGAGTTGAGGTGTATGGACATGCTCAAGGTATGGATTATTCTAACATAATGTCTAGTTCAGGCTTGTTTACACCTAGCGACGGATTCGAAACCGGAGTCGGAATCCTACTAAGGAGCCTTCAGGTCAGTGATAATTTAAAAGTACAGAGTTGTAAGAGGAAGTATGAATCCTGGAAGATTCGAGTGTTTCCATTCTTTTTGATTCCGCTTCTGCTGTCATTACTTGCGATCTAGAGACAACAGTGTGAACAGAAGGGTGCAAGCAGAAAAATTCGTAGTTGGTTAAGATGAAATCTCGCCGAGTTGTCTCAAAGAAAGTTCTTCCGTATTTGCCTGTTAAATTGTGAAAAGACTCCGGATCACACACACACAACACTTTTGGTTCTCCGTTACTAAGCTGTTGTTGTTGTTGTTGTTGTTGTAATTCTTCTTCTTTCACGAACTAAAGAAGAATTGAAACAGCAGTATAGAAGTCGACTGTCATCAACACTCTCTACCATGTTCAAATCTTACGGCATTAAAGCGACGCCTTTTTTGCTTGGTATTTGTATTTGTATTTATTTATTTACCACACATTTTCCGCAGAGGTGGGCATGTCGATTTTTACCGAAAACCAGTTAGAACTTTTTTACGATTCCGCTTCTGCCTGTAAACGAGCAATTATACTGTGGTAAATCAAGAACGCAATCAAACGTCAGATGAAAGAACGACAAAGGTGCTTAGTGACTTGTGTTGCTTGGCTCAAGTCGTACAAAGCGTGCAAGTTGTTTCAAAACCTCGGCACCTGTTTCCTATCAGTAAACCGCAAGCGATCCAAGTTGCTTGCAAGACGTTCATTTGTCAACTTCCGTCTACTTGAAAATTACTAATCTTTTCAACACTTGGACTATCACTTACAGGTAGCAAAACACCATTCGGACTGGAAAATAGAGATATCATAGACGCTCAGTTAGAAGCTTCGTCCAACTCAGCTACCGCCGGAAATGGTCGTCTTTATAATGTTTCTTCATGGTGTAGCTCTACTGCATCATCCTTGGAGTACTTTCAGGTGAGTGTTGAAGAAGTTAGTGCGGGAAGATTCCATACTCCCCCGTCCCCCGAAAGAGGAGGTCATATTAGTTGCCATACTAGGGTCACGTTTTAGAAAGATTTGCGACCACGTATCACTTTTAAATGGCGCTTTAGTTGTTGGAAGTTATTTTTATAACACACACCATTAAAAAAACAGCCATGCATTTTAGCATAATCCTTCCCTTTGTTCTTCTCTCTTTGCGCATGGCGGATCCTCCAATGACTTTAATACCGTGAAAGTTGTTAGATTTTGTTGCAATTGAATGCCATTAATTTGTTCTCGTACTCCGTGAACCAATTTAATATTAGATAATTTATTATTAAACCCTATTTCCAGGTTGATCTTGGAAATGTGAAAACAATAGCAGGCGTGGCCACTCAGGGAGATCCTTCCAGTGGCAGATGGGTGAAAACATACACAGTGAGCTACAGCTGCGAAGGCAACCGCTGGACGCAGTACGAAGGCCACTCTCATCATCCAGAGGTTTGACCCTTTTTGTTTTGGTTAACTTATTAGTTAACGCGGTCATTTGCAAAAGTTTAAAGGACTAAAACCTGTTAGAAAATAACGAATACCTCCTTGGAATTTTCTGGGACATTTTCGGTAGCCTCCGATCCGGAAACACTCAGTTATGTTCTGAAAGTGATGGGAAACACTGGTATGACCTTAAGACAATCTTTTTTTTCGCATTTGGAGGAATCCATTCTTCCTAGCAAAACCTTTTTTTTAACTGCCTGATTCAAAATTTCTTGTGTGACGACTTGTTTTTGCCATTTTCCTTTTTATTTTTGTAAATCTGCAGATTCTTAATGGAAACAACGACCGTAACAGTGTTCAAGCAAACTGGATGGTGAGGCCATTTGTAGCACGATATGTAAGGATTTACCCAACCACGTGGAACTCTGGAATTTGTTTAAGAGTTGATGGATACGGAAGCCCCCTTGGTAAGTTGCTTTCTTTCGTTCTTTAATTCTGTTTATCTGCAGAAGCTAGTCATCAAAACACATGTATCATCCGCCTGTCGTGTGCAGACTTCAAAGACCCTGTTTCTTTTGTCAACTGCTGGTTATCAGCAATGTGAGCTCCGAAATTGCCGCAGTCGTACATGAAGGTTGCTCCATTCTTTAATAGTGTAATGTCTGGTTAAAAAGTTGCAATTTTTTTTCCAAAACTTAATAATCCACCCTGAAATAAGCCAACGGTTCTTCAAAAGCTGGATCGATAATCGTTATCCGGGATCTAAGAGTTTAATTTCACGACCCAGTTTGTATTACTTCAACGAATTCATAGGATTCGAAATCGTAAGACCTTCAAATAACGCTCGCGAGTCACGTTTCCACGCGGCAGGCGAATTTCGTGCTCGCTCTCGAGTTCTTTTCACTGGACTAGTGCTGAGCGGAGAGAGAGATGGCTGGTCGTCTGGCAATCGACCTAATTTAAAATTGACTCTAATCCTGGATTAGCTTAATGCTACTTGAAGCAAGTGGGTCTAGAAAATTAACAGTTTACATCATTTTTCTCCTTACAGTCAACGCTCCCATCATACGTCTCAGCTTACTGGATAAGATCCTACAGAAGGCACTTGGAAGCTCAGTGGTCTTAACTTGCGTCGCGTATGGGGTTCCACACGTGACTGTCACGTGGATAACAAATGGTGCAGAACTGGTTAATTCTTCAGAGATTGCTTTGGAGAGTGCACGTACAAACAACTGGGAGAAAATAGAATCCAACCTGACTGTGTCTTACAGGGACGCCGCGTATGCCAAACGTCTATTTCGATGCACAAGGGTGTCGCAAGAATCAAGAATTCTCCAGTGCAAAACGTTAAGTGTGACATGTAACGCCAGATACTTCGGAACACTTCTTGAATTTTCGTCAACGGCTGTTGTCAGCTTAGGGGAAAATTTGTGTAAGTGTGCGTAAATTTGACTTTAAAACGAGAAGTGCCAAGGGAGAGTTCAGTCACTTTCTTTACTAGTTTCAAGTTTAGCTCATTACATCTCGCAGGTCAAATACATCATGTGACATTTTGAACGTATTGGTGAAAACAGTGCATACCTTCTTTGTTCCCCCTAGATGTACGGTGTGTTTGGTTTAACGAGGTGTTTGTGAGGGTTCCACTGTATCATGTAATTATAATAAAAATTGGATCTCTGTTGACATCCGTCCTCTGCCCTTCAGATCTACCAGATTCTCCAACGCAGATTGCAACCTCAAACATCATGTCAACCTCAGTCACTCTTGCATGGAACAAGACAGATGCAGGAGATAGTCGTATTCTGTTTTACAGAGTCTTCTACAACACTTCTCTGAATTTGATTCCTATATCAATGAACAAGACAACTGCTGTAACGAAGGTCAACATCAGTATGTTGCAACCCAACACGGACTACACTTTCAAGGTTCAAGCCGTTAGTGCTATTGGAGGTAGTCCTGTCAGTGAGGGAACATCTTTAAGAACGTATCGTAAGTGACATGCAACTTCATACGAACTTCTGAAAATGTGGACATCAAAGACGTAAAAATGAAACTTTATAGCGGAGCCAGCGCGCTAGCGCGTCAGCGGAGCTCCATTGCTAAGGAAATTTGGTAATCTATCAAGCCAAGAAATTTGGGTAGCGACGTAATAGTCACGTGACCCTCCGTACGTACGTGCGTACGTCCGTCCGTCCGCACCACAGGGTTACCACAGTGTTACACTGGATATAACCCTGTGTTGAATCCCGTGTGTTTTTGGCGCGAAATCGCATGTTGACCCGCGTTGTAGCAAAACAAGCAAAGACAACAAAAGTCAAAAACAAATTTGTTAATGGAACAAAAAGTTCAAAAGAACACTCAGTTGCCTTTTTGGTGAAAGGGGAAAAGTTTAATTTAGGCGAAAAAAATTAGGCGATAAAGTTCAGGCGAAAAGTTCAAATTTGCCTTGTCGGTTCTGTTCGAACTCGGTCGGCACACTGCTTGAGTTCGCAGCTTTTCGCAAGCGGTTTCGACGCCAAATATAGCAGAGCTAGTGCTTTTTGGTTTTTTCTGTCCACAACCATGGTTTTTACGGCGTTCCGAACACATTTTGCCAGGAAAAACACCAGCATTTTCATGCTGATAGGCAGCTTGTCACGAAGAAAGAAATAAATATTAAAATTAGCTGAATGATTACAACAAGCGCTGATGGCCTAGTGGACTAGTATCCGGCTTCATACGCTGACGACCCGGGTTCGACTCTCAGCAAGGGTAGGATTTTATCTTTTTTTTTCTTTTTTTTTTTAATTTCACGACTTGAATGAGAGTATTTTCACAAATTAATAACTGCTAGCAAAAAAACAAACAAACAAAACAAAAAGGGGGGCTCCGCTTTTAGGCTTGGCTAAATCTATATATAATTTTAGAAGTGTGCCTACCCACGCATAAACATGGTGTATGGTAGTCACTTGAATATTGAAATAAGCTTATAGGCTTGCATCTTGCTCTTTAATTTGGAGGTGAAATTGGCTGAAATTGAGTGAAAGTTCATAATTGAGGTAAGATTTGCAGATTATTTGTTCCCAGTCTCTGTATGGTAGGATCTTGGCGTGCTCCCTTTTCAAAAGGAAGCGGATAAATTCAGACCAAGTGAAACTTGCATTAATTAAATAAAATTGCTTTTCGCTTTTGTCTTTCATTTCAGTTCCAGCAAGCGTATTCGTCCCTCCTCCTGAAGTGTACAGACTGTCTTTGGGCCAAAAGAACGTATCGTTCCTTTGTTTCGGGCAAGGTTATCCTATTCCTAGGATAGTGTGGAAGAAAGATGGAAACCCCATTGTGTATCCCATAGTAAGTCAGAATCTCTCAGCGACTAACAGCAGCAAGCGTCTTGAGGTCAAAGCTGATGGAGTGACATATGAAGAAGCTGGGAAGTACACTTGCGAGGTTTACAATGGAGTGGATGGAATGACTGCGGCATCTGCGACAATGGAAGTAATTTGTGAGTATACGTTTCCTTCGATATTTTCCTTCAATAGTTTCCTTTCAATATTAGAGATACCCTCTTCCACGTGGAGGATATATCATGCCATAACTTGGAATGCTATTTCTAGGTCTCTTTAGTAACCACGCGCGTTTTGTTGTTCCATTCCTTCAGTTATTCCAGAGTTTACCTTGAAACCAAGAGATACAACTGTTGTGGAAGGAAAGTCAGTCGTCTTTAACTGCAATGCCACAGGCATACCAACACCTAAAATATCATGGAGTTACAGCGGTGCGGGAGGACTTCCTCCTAATAGCAGACAGTTATCTAATGGCAGTTTGTTGGTAACTGACGTGAAAAACACTGTGGATTATGAGGGTACCTACAGCTGTAATGTCTCTAACAAAGCAGGAGTAAGCATAGCACATGCAAACCTAACAGTCTGGAGTAAGTATATAATGCAGTAAGTTGTGTGTTTAGTTTGTCACAAGCGTGAGACCTGTCTTTCTGCTCGGCTCTCTCCTTTCTTGTCCTCAATGGTGATTAAAACAGCTTTTGGTGTTGCAAGTCATTGGTATCAGCAACACTGGTAGAAGGCACGGCAGAGATTCAGAAAAGTGTTCCAGAAAGTGGACAAGGAATTAATTCTAGACTCGATCGGATGGAGCAATTCGGCTAAAGGTCAGAATGCACCTACCAATGCTTGTGTGGCTCTGTCCTCAATGTTAGGTGAAACATCTGTGAAGCACAGAGTTAAGGCCATGGCCAAACGTCGAACTTTACCTGTGTCGATCCTCATGAAAATTAGCAAAACCACACATGTAAGGTTCGACGTTTGGCCTTGACCTAAATGTTCCAAAAGATGTTACGACAATTGAATTTTCAGGAAGCCCTGTTTTCTATGAGTGATCTGTCAACAAGGGTATGAAAATGTCGTAAGGTATTTTTTCCAAAGTCAATTGCGCTATCGTCTATCAGAGAGCAGGCATTCAGCCGGGGGTCGAGTGGGAGGGTCCACAGGGTCGGGACTCTCCTTTCCCTATTTTTAAAATTTGTACTTGTCTTTTTGACTTGAAATCATGTATTTTGAAATGCATTCAAACTAAAAGAAAAGCGTAGCGTAGAATATCTTTGCCTAGAACTCTTATCGGTTATTGTAAATTTGCCCAATTCTTTGGCTTTTGAAGTATTAAATACAAGTTGCCATTTGGATTTCTCTTACCGAAATTCCTTCGTCCACGCATGAATGTTTGAGCCAATCACATTTTCGTATTTCCAACTAGATCACGACAAATGATCTGGACCGCTCTTGTTAGATGTATAAATGTTAGATGTATAAATATAATTGACAGAGCTTCCCCGTGCGTTCATTTTACCCACTAAGGAGATGAACCTGTTCAATTATGACAAAAACGTCACCGTGGATTGCTATGGCTACGGAAAACCTCTACCAAAAATTACATGGATTCGGCATAAGAAGAAAATTCCCACTGTATATAATTTTACCGATAAAGACCGAAAGAAGGTTGTGCAGGAGATTTTCCAGCGGAGTAAGGAGTCACCTTGGAACGTGACAAGCCGTTTGTACCTGCGTTTGGATGGCGTGACATATCAAGATGCTGGCAACTATACTTGCGAAGTCTTCAATGGTGTAGGAGGCAACATTTCTGCCTCGGACACCTTACAAGTATTTTGTAAGTGAAAACTTCCTCGGCTTATCCTCTCTAATGGTCTTTCTCTTAATACCAGGAAATCCAAAACCGAGAACAATTGTTTTATCGTTATTTTTTGCCTCGTTATGATAAATGCACCGAAAAATAATCCATGCTTTGACGAAATGGCTAGAAAATGCGGCTTGTGTGTTTTTGACTTATTATTTGACGCCAGGAAAGTTGTATTGACACCGGTGTCCGCGGTATCGAGAACGAGTTGTTTTGCTAAGATCACTCGCATGGTAGTTTTGTGGTAAAGTTTGAATTTGAGCGCTTTTACGAAAATTTAAAAAAATGGTTCAACAGATTTTTTAAACATTGAACACACGTGCTAGTCCTTGAGAATGTGAACATATATATTCTGGAGTCCTATGAACATTGAATCACTAGACCACTTTTAGAATTAGCATAAAAGAGGACGTATAAACCGTGACCTGGAAAAACCACGTGGATGAAATTTCTAAAAGGGTATCCTCTGGCATTGGTGCCCTAAAAAGACTTAGGCCATAGATATAGCTTAAATATAGATAAGATATAGCTAAAGATATAGCTTAGATATAGCTAAAAAAAGATTTGATTCCCTCATCCAGCTAGATTTTGATTATTGCGTCTGAAAAAAACCCAAGTTTCAAGTGATGTGCACCAATTACAGTTCACCACTATTCTTTATATTGCGTTGTTCGTATTCAGTTTGAATGTTGCCCAGTACACTTAACCGTCCCTTTTTTCCACGTTGTAATCCACTAAACTTTCCATTGATTTAACAATAATTAATTCTTAACTCAAATTAAAATTCTTGATTCAGATTTGATAATTAATACTGAGTAGTACATTGTCACCATAAGACAACCATCTCGTCTTCCAGGTTGTGGGTGGAGCAAAAAACCTAAGACCCATTCGCAAAAAAGTAGAATAAATTCAGGTTCAGAAACTATAGAAGTTCTTGGATTTAGCTAGCACTTCATTGCCCCATGTGGCTACCCTAACGCGACTACAAGTAATAATTGTGCACTATAAAACTCATTTTTTTCATTCTCCACCAGTCCCGCCGCAGTTTACCATAACCTTGAATAAGTCAGTGGTTGCTGAGCAAGGTGACACAGTGAGACTCTCCTGTTCTGCAAGCGGAGATCCATCGCCTCGTTATCACTGGACCAAAGATGGCTCACAGATAATTTCAAACGCAACTTTCGAGAACTCCAATAGGACGTTACAACTGACGAACGTGGATTCTAGAAATGGCGGCGTATACACTTGCTCGGCAGTGAATGATGCTGGTCGTATCTCTACATCAAGCAATGTTACAATTCATGGTAAGAAACTAGTAACTGCTTCTCAGTAACAAAGGAGAAGTAAGACGCTAAGTGGCTTCATGCTTTAGAAACCGAAGGGGTGGGGGGGAGGGGGGGTTAACAGCAGGCCTATGTCTTGTGGCCTTTGCGGCGTTTTTACCTCATCAATCACAACTATCAGTCAGGGTATCAATCATCAGTCAGGATGTTTTTAAATTACTCCAATGTCAATTTTGACAGGATTTTGGAGGTTTGGAAACATTGAGAAATCCAAGATGGAGGATCCAAGGCGGCCGTTGTTGAGCAGTCGTGACGTAATTCCCAACCTCCCGTGACTTGCTCAAAAAATTGATTTTGCGGACTTCAAGGGGAACAATTGGAATATGCCCTGTTTCCTCAAAGTGCCGTTGTTATATAACGTTGATACTCTCGTAGTGAACGAGGGGAAGGGAGGAGGTGGATAAGGTTACGAAGCTTGTATTGAAAAATTCTGGTCTCTAATGGGGCTAATATTCTGTTGTATCTTGTTCCGCTTGCTTGCAGGACGTCCTTCACTGTTAGAGAGTTTTCCTAAAATTACAACCAAAATTGAATATCACAGGGTGCAGTTATCATGTACTGGAGAATCCATTCCATCGCCCACTGTAATGTGGCTCCAAAATGGCGAATTCATCAGCAGCAATAAACATATTGTTATAACCACGAGAGGAACTTTTGAAAGAGTGTCAACGTTGACCATAGAGAAAGTGAAATATGAGGACCGTGGGGAATTCACTTGTTCCTTTAGAAACTACAAAGGAAATGTTAACAGCACTGGACGTTTGGTTGTGTACGGTAAGTGGTTACTCACACTCTATGTCAATAAGTTCTTTAAAAATAATACTATCAACTGGCTAACTTAATTGATGCTATCTATCTAAATTGTTACTATCAATTGGATAAATCCCTTTCCAGATAAAGTCACTCACCCTCGTCGCATTTGCTTGTTTGCTTGCTTGTTTGTTTGTTTTTTGTTTTTGTTTTGTTGTTGTTGCTTGTAATCTTGGGAGGCCATGTCAGGTCTTGACATGGTATTGCAGCCCTGACGAGGGCTGGATTATACTGATCTCGCAAAACATAAATCTAATTGCTTAAGTCAGAAAAGACAAATTTGTGAAACTGTAGTAACATTCAATATAGACTTTCTCAAAAGTCCCTTGCTTGGTCAAGTCTACATTCAGTATTGGAAAAATGACACAGCAGCAGTATCCTAGCTTCTTTTGTTTGCAGTTCCGCCGGACATTTTGATTCCGCCAGCATCAGTAAAAGAGGAACTTGGCTACCGAGCAAGGTTTAATTGCAGCATAAGAGGCTTTCCATTGCCTTCTTTGGTTTGGATGAAAGCCAATGCCAACTTAAATGGTTCAACAGGAGTTCAGATACAAGAACACAGAGACAAAGACATGATCGAAGGTGTTACATCATTGACGATTTTTCAAGCAAAACGAGGAGACACCGGGGAGTACATCTGCAAAGCAAACAACTCTGTAGGGACGACATCGAGATCAGCCAACCTAACTGTGCTTGGTATGTATGTCTGGAGGAATGGTGATTCCTTGAGCAATTTTCATCAAGATTTGCCCCGAAATTTTTTCTCACGCTCACCCTTCAACATCAAATTGCTTAATCGCCGGCGATATCGCGCTTCGTTCTTTCCAAATCGCCCTGAAATCAACTGGTTTACGCGTGATTTGAAGTTCAAGTAGGTGTGGGAGAAAAATCGCAGTGAAAATCGCTACAAAATTGCGTTGACGTTTATGCGTGTAAAGGCCGGGGATAAATTGCATATTCCAAAAAACAAAAAAAACACCGCACACATATTTCACAATCTTTCAATTGGGAGAAAAGTATTAAAAAAAAAAAAACTCATGTGAAGAGTGAGAGCCTCCGCGAAAAAATTCTCAATTGCAACTTTTCGTAGAATTCAAGATGAGGTTTAAAACAAACGATTTAGACGTATGTGTTTCCTTGTTTCCAATAGAAAAACCAGACAGACTGGAGGCAAAGATTGGGTCTATAACTTCAAGTACCGTACACTTATTATGGACAGTGTTATTTGATGGCAATTCCCCTGTGCTGTATTTCACCGTAGCACACAACACATCTAACGGAACCAGGTCTTACAATGTGAGCTCAAGCAAGTGGAGTTATACTGTGCTGTATTTGATTCCTGCTACGTTTTACGAGTTTTCAATAACAGCTACGAACCAGTTGGGTACAAGTCATCCTGTTATGGTCTCCAATACTACCTTGGAAGCAGGTAATAACTCAGCTGCTGTGCCTGAGGGACGCACACAAGGAGTAGCATTTTACTGAGCATCATGTGTTATGTCTAAATGGCATCTAGTGTGTGTCCGTTTACGTCACGGACAAAAGTTCCGAGGTAGAATGGCCAGGGCAGTGAAAGCGCAATGCCATATCATTTTGCGCAGCGCTGCACGCAATATATCAACCTACATTTGGGCCTTTTAGAAAGTGTAAAGAAATTTTGTTGAATTTTCTGTTAAGTAAAAAGTTATATAAATATAAGTGCTTCATTGACCATTCCCTGTGAGGGGGGTGTCCAGGGATAAGGAACCTAATACTGAAAATTCAACTCAAAGAAAAGAAAAGAAGAAAAATAACAGGGGAAAAACAGACCAGAGTCGGGGGTATCTTATATAAGTACGGGCTGTGTTTAATAACTGGAATAGGAAAGGGTTTGTTTTAGATAGGGTTCGTTTGTACGCTTGCTTCTTTGATTGATTTTCTTTTTGGCGTGGCGGTATGACAATTTATGGCGAATGGACCTATGAAGCAATACATTTAATTTTCAAGACCATTTACTGTAGCAGGACGCCGGGGCTGCACACACCCAGGCCTTATAATAACGTTGTAACATTTCCCACAGTGAAATAACAGCTTACTGTATTCAACAATTTTTGGAGATGGACGCTCTTTGCAATTTAGCACTACTTGTAGTCATCACTTCACAACGTTTCTCAAGTAGAGAAAATATATTTTATAAGGTCAGACTGAAGTAAATGGGCCTTTGACGTTTTGTCAATTTCAAAGGCCTTATCGTAAGTATTGTGGTTACTACTACTTCTTTTTCACACAGGCGACTTGGAACATATAACAATTTAATATCGTTATATTTACCAAGCTAGCTGTTGCTCATGGAATTTTATGGGATCGTGATTAATTAAACGAACTGCATTAGTCATACTGATTTGATTCAAATGGGCAATGGGAAACCACACAGCACTTGAAAATAAAAATTGTCATTGGGCATCAGCGTTGGGTTACGACCGACGTTAAGTGCTTAGACGTATGTGTTTCTTTGTTTCCAATAGAAAAACCAGACAGACTGGAGGCAAAGATTGGGTCTATAACTTCACGCACTGTAGACTTGTTATGGACAGTGTTATTTGATGGCAATTCCCCTGTGCTGTATTTCACCGTAGCACACAACACATCTAACGGAACCAGGTCTTACAATGTGAGCTCAAGCAAGTGGAGCTATACTGTTTTGTATTTGATCCCTGCTACGTTTTACGAGTTTTCAATAACAGCTACGAACCAGTTGGGTACAAGTCATCCTGTTATGGTCTCCAATACTACCTTGGAAGCAGGTAATAACTCAGCTGCTGTGCCTGAGGGACGCACACAAGGAGTAGCATTTTACTGAGCATCATGTGTTATGTCTAAATGGCATCTAGTGTGTGTCCGTTTACGTCACGGACAAAAGTTCCGAGGTAGAAAGGCCAGGGCAGTGAAAGCGTAATGCCATATCATTTTGCGCAGCGCTGCACGCAATATATCAACCTACATTTGGGCCTTTTAGAAAGTGTAAAGAAATGTTGTTGAATTTTCTGTTAAGTAAAAATGTATATAAATATAAGTGCTTAATTGACCATTCCCTGTGAGGGGGGTGTCCAGGGATAAGGAACCTAATACTGAAAATTCAACTTAAAGAGAAGAAAAGAAGAAAAATAACAGGGGGAAAACAGACCAGAGTCGGGGGTATCTTATGTAAGTACGGGCTGTGTTTAATAACTGGAATAGGAAAGGGTTTGTTTTAGATAGGGTTCGTTTGCACGCTTGCTTCTTTGACTGATTTTCTTTTTGGCGTGGCGGTATGACAATTTATGGCGAATGGACCTATGAAGCAATACATTTAATTTTCAAGACCATTTACTGTAGCAGGACGCCGGGGCTGCACACACCCAGGCCTTATAATAACGTTGTAACATTTCCCGCAGTGAAATAACAGCGTACTGTATTCAACAATTTTTGGAGATGGACGCTCTTTGCAATTTAGCACTACTTGTAGTCATCACTTCACAACGTTTCTCAAGTAGAGAAAATATATTTTATAAGGTCAGACTGAAGTAAATGGACCTTTGACGTTTTGTCAATTTCAAAGGCCTTATCGTAAGTATTGTGGTTACTACTACTTCTTTTTTACACAGGCGACTTGGAACATATAACAATTTAATATCGTTATATTTACCAAGCTAGCTGTTGCTCATGGAATTTTATGGGATCGTGATTAATTAAACCAACTGCAATCATACTGATTTGATTCAAATAGGCAATGGGAAACCACACAGCACTTGAAAATAAAAATTGTCATTGGGCATCAGCGTTGGGTTACGACCGACGTTAAGTGCTTAGACGTATGTGTTTCTTTGTTTCCAATAGAAAAACCAGACAGACTGGAGGCAAAGATTGGGTCTATAACTTCACGCACCGTACGCTGAGTCTCAACAGACGCTAACTCAACGCTAACCCAAAGCTGATGCCCGATGACAATTTTTATTTTCAAATGCTGTGTTGTGTGGTTTTCCATCATGTTTGTGGTTTAAGGTTAGGGGGTGGGGAGAGAGGCCTGCAATTAGTCCTTAGACCTATCTATTTAGGTTGGGTCATTAAGAAGCAATTTTACAGAATGGATATGTGTACAGTCTGTGGTCTGAGGTCCTCCTCAAGAAATACGGTTGTTGTTATTTTTTTCTCTCCATTAGTGCCTAGCCGTGGGCCAGAAAATGTTTCCACAAAAGAAGTGAACTACACAACATTTCAGATAGCTTGGATTGCATTGCCAAAAGAGGCCAGTAATGGCAATATCAAAATGTACCAAATCAAACTAATTTTAAACAAAACCTGTACGGTGGCTCAATCTCCAACTTACTTGACGCTCAACACAACCACTAGAGAAGTCCTCTTGTCCAGTCTCTCGATTTGCACACGGTATGATGTGGCAGTAAGAGCTTACACTATGGCGGGACCTGGACCTTACAGTAAATCAATAGCGTTTCAGACATTAGGTGAGTGATACTCATCAGCTGACTCATATGTACTTGTTAAAAGTAAAGTAACGGTTATAATTTTGTTGTCTAGATTTTAATTTCCTCAACACAAAATAAATCGAACAGAAGAAGTTAAGTAGCTTGCTTAAATTCAGCTTACAATTCTCCAAGTTTTTTCTGGAAAGTTTTTCAAAAAAAGTCAAAGATTCAAAATGGTAGATCCATTACGGCGGTTGTTAACACATGGGCACCGTACAGTTGACTCCCGATATAACGATAACTCGAACCTGCAAGGGAAATAAAAAATGGTTCGAGTTATCAGGAGTTGAGAACAAATGACCGGAAATCAAGAAAAAACGGTGTAAACTGTATTTTTATTCATACAGTGTACCTTTTAATCAAATTTAATTATGGAGAAGTCGAGTGAAAGCGGAACAAAATTTCTAAATTATAAATCAGAACGTAACGTACTGTGAAACAACAAAGCAAAGCAGCAGAAGACTAGGTACTGCGAACTTTGCAGGTTTCATAGTGAACGACGTCGGGCTACTGCTACAGATTTCATGCGATTTACTTTTCCGAGAAATAGTTAATACGCCCTGGCGCTTCTCAACTAATCTAGTACTATTATCCTTAAAAGTTTTCTAACGCTGTATTTAAAAGAATCGATATCAACCTCCACAAAAAAACTGAACTTCTGTAGCACGTCAATGTCGTGGCACAGTTCGTGTTTTGAGGGGCATTTCGGGGGCGGCTCATCAATCACAACCTCATCCTCCTCTTCAAACAAATTGTCATCTGGCTGAAATTCAGCGAGTATGTCACTATCATTCGGCAGCTTGGTATATGTTGTTCAATGTTTTGGACTAAAGTACTTTTTGTTTTGACTTGTCACGACTTGAAAAACATGTCCTTTCATGTCTTGAAAATGTCCTGCAGGGAAACGAAAATTGCTTCGAGTTAGCGGGAGGTTCGAGTTATCGAGGGTCCGAGTTACCGAGGGTAAAATTGCAGTAAATGTATGACGGAAATCCAGGGGAAATCGATTTTGGTTCGAGTTAGCACGAGTTTCGAGTTGGCGCCGGAGGGTTCGAGTTATCGGGAGTCGGCCGTATCTTAATTTTAGAGGATGTGGTGGGCTATGCACATAAAACATTCCAGACTCAGAGTATGAAGAGGCAAAAACGGTATGGGGGCCCACTTAGATCTCACTCGACCTGTTGTAGGGTAATAGGGTAATTGTTCAACAAACGTGTCTAACCTTTACCGTTGCAGGATTACCATGGTCCAAAGAAGCGCCAGCTTCACCTTCGTTTTCTACGAATCCAAGTGGTGGAGGAATAATTGCAAATATAAAGTTGCCACGCTTTCCAGGAAATGCAAAGTGCGTTAATTTCTTTGAGTCATAGTCTAACATTACGACGTTAGTATCCAGTTTGTTCTTTTTTTTTTAATATTTGTTGTGTACAAACATATTTATCCCTAGGTCGATCCTAAGATCAAATTATATGCCATTGAAGAGCCAACTAATTGCCTCCTTCCTAGTCTTCAAATGTTTATTTTCTTCATGTGACGTTTTTTTTTTTTTTTAGAAACTGCTAAGTTACTCGCAACTTTATTACCAAACTGAAATGTGCACTTCCTCCAACCTTTTCTGTCTTTGATATATGGTGATGCAAATACATGTCTACAGGGGACAGTCAGAAATTTAAGCTACCACTATTTTAGTGTCAGTATTTCCACGAAGAAGTGTTCAACTATGCATTTAACTTCCCTTTTGGCAGATGATTTTATAAGAAATCTGTTCTGTTGCCTTTTCTTGATATTATTACAGCATATAAATTTGATGTTAAAAGCGCGAGTAATAATTTAAGCCACTGAAATAATCATTACAAGAACAAGGTTTCAGCTCATCTAACCCCCTATACAATGAAATAATCTGTCACTTTACAAGAGGTTTCCTTAGCTAAGTTTCAAAATTTTTCTAAAGGCGTAAACTTTGCAGGTTCTTCCAAGTTATTGTCATATCAGTTCGTCCAGAGTACAATGGCGTTATAAACTCACCTCAAAGCTTTGCACCTCAAGATATGCTCACGTACGAAGAGGCACATCGGTCTCCAATTCCTGCCGCCTACGTCAGCTTCGAGTTTGCAGGAAACGATTTTGATAAGTACCAGAAATTTGGTCTTGGAAGTAGAACAAGCAAAAAGAGGAGTAGCGACATTAAGGAATTTGAAAACAAACCTCTACAGCCGAATACCAACTACAGAGTGTTTCTACGGGCTTTTGTTACTGAGGTACTGTTACCCAACTGCTACTTTCTTACTGGGAGTCAAAATTTACCTTTCTTAATTCCGCCTTCGCAATATGTTTTTGTCCCGAGTCCCACCAAACCGTGCTTTCTGACAGAGATTTTAATATTCCAGGCCAAGAGCGTTAAATTTCTACAAATACCAGTGAGTAGATGGACTGTTTTTCACAACGCTGGATTATTCACACCTCTCAACACTTTCCTGCTGGAACCTGTGCATATTAATTTTTACTTCAGATTGAGACTAAGGGGCCGATTACCTGAGGCGGGCTGGCCCGGTTAGCCGGGCTCGCTCGGTTTGCCGGGATCTCGGCAGGTCTGTGAAACACACTAAAAATCAACTTCACGATTACATGGAAAAATCTCAGCCCGGCCAGCTGGAATCCCGGTATCGCGATGCCGGGATCTCGGCTAGACGGGCTGAAAATTTACCATGTAATCGCGATTGCCGGGCCAACACTTTTTCGTCACTTACTTTCGCTTTAGAGCAAAATGGATCGCCAGAAGGTGAGTATTTCTCTTTCTAGATAACACATAAAGGTTTATCGGACCATAAAGCTACGTAAAACTGAAACTTATACACCAAAATAATGGATTACCTAAAGAAAAATCACTCGATTGATTCTCTTTGAGAGAGCCATCTTTTCACACGACAGCTTCTAAATTTAGCCGCTGGCGGGCTGGCTCGCCGCATGGAATACCGGGCTGAACCGTCAACTCAGCAAACCGAGCCAGCCCTGCTAACCGGGCCAGCCCGCCTCATGTAATTGGCCCCTAATTTCGGTAAAAATGCGGTAATAATGTTTTAGTTTTATTGATTCAGCACGCAAGGTCAATATTCGCTGTAACGTCACGTAGCGCGTGATTTGTATTTGTACCGTAGAACTTCATCATAGGCTAAAAAGTAATTCACATACTATGATTTGTAAAACAATGAATTGCTGTAAGCCTAATTTAGAAATGGATATTTGGTGTGCCAAAAATTTACCGCAGTAATCTTGTATTTCTGTAGTGTAAATAAGGCATTGTTGTAATAGATTTAGTAGAGAATCGAATGAAATTGGAACGGAAAGGAGTGTCCTGGAGAACAAAGTTGTATCATTGTGAAGGAGATTGTGGAGGATACTGAACGCCTTTACTGTAAAGATACAGTCCTTTTGAGTGTGGAACCAGCATCGGGAAAGATTCCCGATCAAATGCTTCTTTAGTTTTTCTTTTTATTCAGCGGTAGGTGAATTCATTCGAAGCTGGACTATTATTTTTTCGCATCCCGGCTACAAAAGATAGCACATGCCGCTTCCACCTTATCCTGTATGCCGCCCTTGAAATTTATTGAATCCCGCGTTCCCAAAGGCTTTTGGCATCTCTCTGACGCAGAGGTACTTCAAAAGGCTTAAACGTTGAAAAGCTAAGGAATTGTAATAATTGGCAGTTGATTTTCGCATTGTTGACTATCAGAGGACAGTCCCAACAAAACAGCTTTAATTTCTTTTATTGTTTAGAAGTAAATTTTTAGTGGCCGTCTTCAATCCAAAACCATTAAGTACTGACATGCAAGCCTGTTTTCAGGAGGTGTATATCTCGAGCAACTTCGTGGAGATTAACACAAAAGGTATCAGAGACTATTGTAGTTTACTTAAAATATATTGCGCGCGCGATGTGCTCCAGTAGCGCTTTAGCATTGCTATTATGTTCACTAATGTGTTAAGGTAGATGCATTTCTCAGATTACGTAGTTTACCCAGGCGATAACCTGTTGGGAAAAGAATTATTAAATGTAATACTTTCCACCTTCCTCAAATAAGCCTGTCGTTCGACAACTACCAGAAACAATCATCTTTTGGGGTGGGAAAACTGGCCATCTTAACATGCGAGGTCAGCGGAGATCCGGAACCCTCTGTTATTTGGGCCAAAGACGGAGATACCAATATACCGCGGGCGCAGTTCCAAAATAATGGCCGCATTCTCGTCATACAAGATGTCATTCCTGGTGATAGAGGTGTTTATGAATGTAAAGCTTGGAACATGTTTGGAGAAAGTCGTACAGCTACCACCATAATAGTCGCCGGTATGCTCTATAAGGCTTAAAGAAAAACAACAACAACAACAACAACAAACAAGCAAATTCGTATCAAATGCCTATGAGGCCCTGTTCATATGCATCTGAACTGCGCAACCGGGCCAACCTGATGTGGCGACCCCCTCGTGTTTCTTATGGTTGTGAGCGTGAAAACTCTTGAATTTACACTTGCTCTGCCTACAACAACGAATCGTTTTTACAACAAAAATGCACTACATACCGATGTCTTGGAAGACGATGTGTTACCAAAACTTAGTAACCAGGCCATCCTGCCTTCTCACTTGAACACAAAGGAAACGGAGGGCGAAAGGAAATCTACCTGGTAAAACCTAAGGGTCGATTGCTTAAACGAAGTCTAAGTTAGACCTGGTTTAAGGATATCTCGAGGTTATTCTGGGACTCCAAAACTACATCTAACCAATTGAAAATTTACTATAAAAACTTGGGATAGCCAAGGACTGCAAATGTCCATTCTATGCAGAGTCTAGCAAATTGTGCTAATCAGGTTACTCCCATCTCCAAGGTTTTCTTATACCCTGTCTAAACTTCGTTTGAACATTTCCTGGTACCAGCTTTCAAAGTTCGTTTTTCGAGGCAGATAAGACAGAGAACTTATTTGTCGTTGGGGAGATTTTGTCTTTGAGTAACAAGATTTTTCCTCTAAACAACAGATACTATTTGCAAATTCAAACAGTTCCATCTTTTACTCTATAACGCTCTTACGGGAAGACGGAGTTTTTCCCTATCCAGCCACACTCCTTCCAGAACGTTTACTTTAAGGTCGGGCCCCCATGCAAGCCGGACTAACTCAAATATGTAAATACAGGTTGGTTTCTATGAGTTGACAAACCAACCCACTAATGGTCTCTATGGTTATTTGCGTGTGTTGTGTTTTTAATACAGTGCCACCTAGCATAGAAGAAGACGCTTCCCCCTCATCAGTGATATGTAAAAAACATACCCTGTGTTTACTATCTTGCTACGCAACAAGTGATTATCCAGTCACTTACGCTTGGACAAAGAATGGCGGGATTCCAGACATTGATGGCGTCAAAGTAAACGGCAGTACCTTGGCCATCAGACCTCGTGATACAAAGGATTATGGGGTGTACATGTGTAATGCTATGAACAGCTCTGGTTCCACAGGTTACAACATCATGCTGTCAGAGTGTCCGGAGTGTTCAGCTGCTGTTAACAGGATACAGGGAGAAAACAGTGAGTTTTAACAAAACCCGAGACCTTAGCTGCTCTTGTGAGGTTTACAGAGTTTTCTTTTACGTCCTCTAACGGGGAATGTATTGATAGGAAAGGCATGTGGCAAAAAAAAACTGAAAACAATAAACTATTTTGAGTTCTTTCCTTTTATTTTCTTGCTTGGAAATTACTATTTCCGTGTACAAAAATGTCGATGTAGCCGGTAATAAATAGATGGGTAATCTTAACCAAGGGAAATTCCAGCTCGAGATAACAGAGAATTCGAGATGGCAGGGTCTACTGTACATAACAAAATTGCAGTTCTTTCGCCGCGAAATAAATTATGAATAACCAAAGAAAAGTTTCATTGAAAAGATTTTTTTCATCGCTTTCATGTAAAATTTCTTCTTTGTTTCTTTTAGACATCCCATTTTAATCCGATGTTCAAGCAATGCTATACCGCCACCGTAGTATAAGGGAAGGGTTGGGTAGAAAAACCCTCCTTGGGTTTTTGTTGTGTTGAAAATATTTCGAAAAGATAGTTGTCTTTGATAGATAGCATGTGATGTACTATTCAAATTGAAGCTAGTATTAAACGTTGTAGCCCGGTGACGTCATTCAAAAGGGTGGCCAAGACGTCCGCCATCTTGGATTTTACCATATTTCTTAGGATATATCAACGAACGGCGGATATTGAAAAATGCTTCTGCCGCTAGACATACGGATGTGACAAAGCCAATGACTCTGTTGCTTTTTGTTAGTTAAAGGTGGAAAACAGGCATTTTTTTGTCCAAAAATAGCTTGGTCTCATGCTACCTAGGACGTTGTTTCTTGAAACCAGTTCTCACCAAACATTGCCAAAATGCATGTCTAGGAAAAAGTTACTGAAACGGCAGGCGCTGATTAAAAAAAAAACATTTCCCCCCGCTCCCTTTTTGCACTTCCGAGGGTTAAAATGTGATGAAATTGACACACTCACACACACAGGGCAACGTTTTACGCACTAAAAAGAAAAGAAAAACTTAACACTCATGTAGTGACTCTTCCATGTGTCAAAATCAGCGTCTTATGAGGGATCAAAAGGCGCAACCGGTGTGCTTTTCTTGTTGGAAAAAATGCTCTAAAACAAAAAAAGTCGTTATTGTTTTTTTAGTTCATGTTTTTGTCATAATTGTTTTGTTTTAATCTTTTTTCAGATCAACAACATATATTGCGTGTCGTTGTCATCACCTTGTCCTGTGTTGTTGTCCTTCAGCTTTTTGTTATTGTCTTCGTTTTATGGCGTCAAAGACGAGCAATGTCTGACAAAACAGATAAGCCAAATAAGAGCACCACTGCAGCTGACAGGCATGACTCAGCACGTGATCACCACGTGTCAGAGCCAGGTGTATACATGGAACTCCACCCCAGGCCATTGGAGGGGGAGTCACGTGCACCATTGGAGTATCAGACATTACACGGCGAAAACACAGAACCAGGATATTACAATGTGGGCGTCAAAAGAGGAGACAAAGTACAAAATGAAGAGGTGTATGAAGAAATAGGGAGTGAACAGGCCTGAGACTGGGGTCTTCCCCACATAGTAATCTATAGTCTGAAAGTTGACCGTTTACAGTCTATGAATTATTAAGCACTCACTCCGCTTTTATTCAACAAACATGATGTAGGTGTTGATATCAGAAACTACTTTAAAGAAACAACTATGTTTTAATCGCATCCCAATTACAACTGAAGCCAATTCTTTAACTACAGTAGATAAATTTAACACAAAAAAGTCTAAAATTAATAGCAGGTCAAAATATCGTTCAAGACAGTCAAGAGTACAGTTCTTAGTGCGAGAATTGCCACCAACCGTCAACCATCTACTCAGAGTAGGGCAGTGGATCCTCGCTAATAAGACCACTGAAGGGAAATGTGGCGGCCTTAACGGTGTCGCTTTATTGATGATGATGAGATTGACTAGTTTGTTCATTGAAAAAGTGATGAGGATGAGGATTGTCACAAAACGACGATAATAAGCGTAAATAATGAAACGTTGAACTACAACAGGTGGACAATTTGTACGTTTTACGCTGTAATGTACATGAACTTCAGAGAGGAATCTGTGCTTGAATGCTGCATTAAAATTCGCAAAGGTACCAAGAAAGCCTTACAAGATGTCAGAGGGACCCAACGAGAAGTGCGAATTTTACGAAAATTGCGAGAATTAGGTAACTTGCGAAAATTTGCAAGATCTCAGAGGGACCCAACGAGAATTACGGGAATTACAAAAACTGCAAATATTTGCAAAGGTACCAAGAATGGCTCAAAAGATGTCTGAGGTACCCAACGAGAACTGCGAATTTTACGAAAATTACGAGAATTACGAAAACTGTGACAATTCGCAAGATCTCAGAGGGAAGCAACGAGAATTACAAGAATTACGAAAAACTGCGAAAATTTGCAAATGACCAAGAAAGGCTGAAACATGTCAGAGGGTCCCAACAAGAACTGCGAATTTTACGAAAATTACGATAACTACGATAATTGCGAAAATTCGCAAAGATCTCTTAGGGAGCCAATGAGAACTATGAAAACTACCAAAATTCCCAAAGGTACGAACAAAACCTTACGAAAGCCCTCATGATGTCAGAGTGGCCCAATAAGAATTGCAAAAATTGCAAATATTATGATTACCGTATTTTCTCAATTAAACGCCGGGGGCGTTTATTTAAAACTAGGCCTCGTAGACCCGGCGTTTATACGAACCCGGCGTTTATTTATTAATGGCATTTTTCAGCCATCCATTTTTTTTCATCAGAACTGGAGGTTTACTGACTGTTAAGAACCAAATTTGAAGAAAATCGTTAAAAAAATGTCACCAACTTCTCATCTCAGTCAGGCTGGTTAAGTCATTTATCAAAAAACATCACTGACAGGAACAGTGATTGAACTCTTCTCTTCGTTACATTTCTCCGTGAAACACAGAGGAAGTGTATCGGCAACTGCTCGACAGTAAAATTACTGTGCAAGCAATTTAGAACGAGGTGATGGCGAGGTTCCTGTTCCGTCATTTCTGCCGGAAAGGCAAAATTATGGAATGATTCAAGAAACTGCTGGAGAAACACTGGAGAGACCCTCGAGGTGATTTTCGCTTGATGGACAAGCCTGCAGAATAGATACCATGATTTAAAAGAGATTGGCATGATACCTGATACGTCGTTTGTTTCATCAGTTTTTGTGCAATTTGACAAAAACTCCGGATTTAATATACCCATCTCGAATAAACGCCGGGACCTCAAATAAACGCCGGGACCCCGAATAAACGGGGGCGTTTATTTTAATCCCGGCCCTGCAGACCCGGCGTTTATTTGAACCCGGCGTTTATTCGGGGTCCGGCGTTTAATCGAGAAAATACGGTATTAGGAAAACTGCTAAATTGGCAAATTTCAAAACAAAATTATGAGCTATCAGACATACATTAAGGAAAACTGCTTAAGAAACAAGGGTTACAATTTGACCAAAAATCATCATCAATGGTGAAAAACATGTATTTCTGCTTTGTTACTTTATAACAGCTTGTTTCATCCATCATTTCACCTATCACAAACTCAGTGCAAAAGCCTCTGGGTTGGTTTAAATTTACTGTCTCCTTTCATGACTGAAATGACTGTAAGAAATAATCATTCAAGAAATCACAACTGTCTAGATGTGCTTTGATATTCAGAGTTTTTTTTTTGTAAATGCAGCTTGTGAGGGGTGCAAAAACAACAACAGATAGGGAACAAAATAAAGCCAACATACGCTTACCTGACCTCCTTCGCTCTTTGAAGTGTAGCCACTACAGCCAATAAATTGTTGTCAGTCCTCCATATTGTTTTTATAATCATTTGATGTTCAGAAATTGTAGTAGATGTATATCTTGAATGTAAACTACTGACGTAAAGTGACATGTTTGAATTAGAAGCCAGTCAGTAGAGAAAATCGTCCTTGAATTGTGGAAGACGAAGTACTGGTAGAGATGTCTTTCACATTTCCAGACTGATCGATGAAAAAGCATGGGTAGTACAGAATTTCTCAGCTCCCAGCTTGTCGAGGAGGAATGGAAGATTAAGCCAACATATAGCAGTGATGAAACGTTTCTTTTCACTTGTTTTCCTGTTTATGATCCCCAAAAACTATCACAAGGGAATGAAGGTTTTTCTTGTTCTTTAGATGGCTTTTGTTACACTTGAAATGGCTGAACTTTTGCTACTGATTGAATTCGAAGTGTAAATAAATTTACCGAACATGGCGAACACTTCTACTTGCTAAATCTGCCAGGCCTTCCAGGCATTGTGACGCTTGAGAGAGACGGGGGTAAAAATCGCCCCATTTCTCCCCAATTCCCCCCCCCCCCCCCCCCCCACATCCACCCACAGAGAACGAGGGATTTCTGGCGCTTGGTGCTTTTAGAACTAGGGATATTCATAAACTCACGTTAAATCTAATGCCAGGAGCTTAAAGAACGAGGAATAGTCTTAGATTTCTGTAATATCTAGCGCTAGATGCTTTTAGAACGAAGGATATTATAGCTTCACGGTTTTACCTTGCGCTAGATGCTTTTGAACGAGGGATATTTACAGCTCCATGTTATATCTTGCGCTAGGTGCTTTTAGAACGAAGGGTATTCATAGAAGGGTAGAGCCATGTTATGTTTCGCGCTAGGAACTAACCTGCGATCAGGCTCTATTTTCGTTTCGCTCGGTGAAACAGTCAGGCGGGACGGGCGAAACGAAAAATAGAGCCTGATACAATTCTTCTACGGAACACCTGCCGCCCACTTTTTTGATTGATTGACATTCAACAAAACAGCCAATCAAAATTTCTTCTGCTTGCACGATCCTCGGTATGCAAATTTCCCATAGCGGCAATTCGCAAAAAGTCACGCAAATGTCGGCAAAATAAGAAAATTATAGGCTACGATATATCTTCTAGGCACAAGCACTCAAATTTACACGATTGCTAACTTGAAGAGTCCGGTAATGTACATGGTTGCTCTGTCTGAGCTGAAACTGAATGAAAATTCAAAACACGACGAGGTTGTCATGTACCTGAACTGAAATATGCTGCATGCTTGAATCCTTTCCCATTTCAGGTGGTATCCAGAAATATTCTCCTCGCATTTGTCACCGATTTTCTGCGTAAAAAACCTTGGGCAATTAAGAGTTCAGTCCTTCAGTTTCATTCTTTGGAATAAAGATATAAATAAAACCGTTTATAAACAAAGGAGTATTTTGTAATTCAATTTAGTTCCAGAAGTGATAAATATTTGAGATTAGCAGCGAATTTTATCTCTAAACAGCAGCGAATTTTAAAATGAAGAACATTTATTATAAAACTAGTCAGATCCTTTGATGTCAATGTCAGAGATCAATAAAACGACATAAGTATTAAACAATGAATGAATAAACTAAAAATCGTTATTGTGACTTGATTGCGGCTCTCGCCAAACATCAGTTTACCGTTAAGTTTACCGAATTATCCGTTGACTTGTTGATCTTTCTTGGCGAAAGATACTTGTTCGTCTGCTGTTCGTTTTGTTTTGTAAAACGCGGAAACAACCACTACTCTGTTCATGTTATCAATACTAGCTGAAAGCCGTCAAATGAAAATTCCGAGACACGATGCGATAAAACGGAATACATACTTCAGTGACTGTTGCTGTACTTCTCTGCTCCAGGTGAGAGACAGCTTGCGTCAAACCGAACGCCATTCTCAAGAGAGAAAGAAATGGTGACAATTCTCCTAGAACGACGAGAATTTATTAGAGCAACACATTTTACTTGGGCAGACTTGCTCCTTAGTTGTTCCTTGGCGATGGCAGTCGGATCGAAATTGTGAGCGAGTCTCGTAGACAATTTACTTCCGTTGGCAGCTCTATTGTTAAAGGGCCAATCAGATTGCGAGATTCCCGCGGCCAAAATTTGGCCGCCGACTTGAACTCCTCTGAGAGATTGTATCAGGCCCTATTTTAGCGAGCGACCAACGCAATGCATGGTTCAATTTTACCTGTTACCATCCCCCCCCCCAGGGCAACCCCGGGGACAAGTCCAGCCCTTCGGTCCCGGGGGTGGGGAATTGTTTGAAGCCGTCTTGTCCCGGGGGGAGGGGGGCGGGGCAAATCGGAAATAACTTCTTGTTGTTCTTGTGAAGTACGTCACTTTTCGGTTGACGCCGGACCGCGTGGAGAAGACTATTTGTTTCCAGTGAGAATCGCTAGAATTTGCAGCAGACTGGTTAGAGAAGAATAATCTCTCAAAATTAAAATCTGTATTCGAAGGTACTTTTATTTTAAATTGTTAAACGAATGTGCGTTTGATGCGTACTTGAATGGATGGCATTCGTCACAAACAAAGTAATATTTCTTTAGCATATTTATGTATATACTAAGACGACTTAAATAGACTCTATATGAAAACGGATGCACGGCTTTATATTAAACAGAGGTCTCAGTCCAGTGTTCATTCTTATGAAACAAGCTAAGACAAACTCCTTTAAAATGCTGCCAGCAATTTGCTCACGGGCCTCTTGTGCGTATGTGCTAGATTTAGAATAAATCACGTGGCGAAGACCATTTCTTTACCTGCTAGCCGTATGCCAGAACGGTTAGAGGTTTTTCTTCAGTTTTCTTTTTCAAATATAGTGTCCATGTTTTTAGTACATTATACATGTAGTGTCCTTCGTTTAAGAAACTCTAGAAAAGCGTTTAAGTTCTTATCAAAACGTCTGGTTTTGCTGTTGTACGGAAATCTATGCTTTGTACACAAAACAACGTATTTGTGGTCGATGAGGAGTCCCGGGGGTGGTGAATGGTCTCTTTCTGCGTGCCCGGGGGTGGGGAATAGACCGCCAAATGAGAACAAAATTGCAAATCCCCGGGGGTATGCCCGGGGGGGGGGGCATGCTAAAATTCGGCCTGATCGCAGGTTAGCTAGGAACTTGAAGAACAAGGAATATTCATCAATTTCTGTGATATCTCGTTCGCTATGCCTTTTATATCTCGCGCTTGATTATTTTAGAACGAGGGATATTATAGCTTCACGGAATTATCTGGCGCTAGATGCTGGAGCTTGAAGAACAAGGAATATTCATCAATTTCTGTGATATCTCGTTCGCTATGCCTTTTATATCTCGCGCTTGATTATTTTAGAACGAGGGATATTATAGCTTCACGGAATTATCTGGCGCTAGATGCTGGAGCTTGAAGAACAAGGAATATTCATCAATTTCTGGGATATCTCGTTCGCTATACTTTTTATATCTCGGGCTTGATGCTTTTAGAACGAGGGGTGTTATAGCTTCACGGTTTTATCTCGCGCTTGGTGCTTTTAGAACGAGGCATATTCATAGAGCCGTGTTATATTTCGCGCTGGGAGCTTAAAGAACGAGGAATATTCATAAATATAAATTTCTGTTATATCTCGTTCGCTATGCCTTTTACTTCTCGCGCTAGGCGCTTTAAGAACGAGGGATATTCACAGATTCATGTTACATCTCGCGCGAGGAGCATTCACAAACGAGGGATATTCATAGGTTCACGAGACTAAAGACTAAAGACTGTGAAAAATCATAAAAAAGCATAAACAATCGTTGAGCATAAACAATCGTTTTCGCGAATTTTGTAAAAACTGCTAGCCGACTATCCTCTGTTGTCATGGGGCAATTAGCAAGACAAAAGACTGCGAAAAATCGCAACGCAGCGCGAAAAATCGTTGAGGCTAACGAAAAATCGCTAAAAGCGCTAAATTTTAAAATCCTCCATGTCTCAAGCAAAAAATCGCTAGAAACGTAAAATTTGTAATCTGAAGCGAAAAATCGCAAAAAACGTAAAATTTAAGCCAATTTATAAGTATTATAAATTAAAGTTAATGGGACAACCATGAGGTTAATGCCTAGCGTTACTATATCGGCAATGTGATATGTCATCAAGATAAGACCTTTCAATCATCATGCCTAAACGTCATGCCGCATTCACGTGCAAAGATCAGGATATTTATAGCGGAGCCTGCGGGCAAAGCCCGCCAGCGGAGCTCCATTGCTAAGGAAATTTGGTAATGTAGTCGGTAATGTATCGATGCGAAAAATTTTGGTTGTGACGTCAGCGTCCGTCCGTCCGTCCGTCCGTCCGTCCGTCCGACCGTCCGTACAGACTCTGGGGGAGGGGGAGGGAAGTCCCAAGGCAACCCGACCGGGAGTGGGGAATGCCATCTTTTCTTGGCGGGAAATCGCGCGGTGCTTTTGGGCAACCGGCTTGAAATCGCATGACCATCGTCGCTTTTGAAAAAGAGGTTTCTTTAAAAAGCTTAAGTTTATTTAGCAAAACGATTGTTCGACGGTACTGTAGTTTTAAACTTGAGAAAAAAACGTTTAATGCCTATAAATGGAAAGAAAAAGTCCAAAAGAATACTGGTAGTAGGCGAAAACTTCAAGTTACGAAAGCTGCCTTCAAAGGACCTCATCGCTTTGTTTTCTTCACGGCGGAGAGCTTGCCTTGTTCTGAAACACAACCGAGTAAGTGAAGTTTTTAAAGGGTTTAAGGTGCATGATGTTGAGTATTTATTACGGTCAAAGAAATTACATTTTGAAATTGAATTTATGTCATTAGAAATGTGTCATTTACTTCTGACTTCAAAAAATTATTAGAAAACGAGCTCAGATTTGTGACAGATGTAGTCTTAGAATATTTTGCCATGCTGGAAGTGTAATGCGAATTGCATTTAAGTGTAAACTTACGAGTTTTCGAATAAACTTTTTCAAAAAAGATTTCTCTGTTTATTTTGTGTTTGTTTATTCATAACAGTAGGTCAAAGCACAGTCGCAAGGCAACTGCACAAGCATCACTTACGGCGAATAATTACTTTCAATTTTAACTGTCGGATCGGTTTGGGCAATTGTCGATTTTCTTGTCCAAGAACTTTTCAATAGTAAGCGAAGCAGTTGTCGGTTTAAGACTATTTTATCCGAAAAGCTTCCGAAAAACAAGTTTTTTTGCGTTCCTCAAAGCGCCTAACTTTAAATGGGCTTACTTCGCATCCGCAAAACTTATGCCATAATTTAAAGCGTGTTTGGTGTTTGCTCGTTTTCAATCTTGATGGTATAAATTTTGACCAGACTAATAGGGGCAGTTCATGTTATTTGTTAACTGAACATCTGAACGCGATGAAGATAGCCCATTTACTTCAGAATAAGTATTATTTTGTTGTTGTACATGAGCGCTGTTTCAAGTTCATTCAAGCCAACAGCCAATAATCCAAGGAGATTTGACAAGCCTTGACAGTTATTGACAGGATATGGAAACATTTAAAAAACCAAGCAAGACTGCTCCTGAGTAAAATATGTGTTCAGTTTGATGCCCGAAAAAAAAATTAAGCTGTGCTCAGCCTCTAGAATGACCTTTCGAGCTTGGTTTTACAGAACAGATCCTCAAAATCTTGGAGGACAATTAGGAACACTTTCGGGCTTTTTGAGAAACACTTTTCGAAAGGGAACGAGCCAAAGAAAGCCCCGAAATATATTTCAGAGCGAAAAGTTTCAGGACTATTTTTGAGAAACGAGCACCAGTTTATTCCTTGGAGGCTCCGCTTTTAGGCTTGGCTAAATCTATATATTTGACCAATGACGTTTGGCTGCTCACGTGAAATCAAGCACCATCAATCTGCCTTTGTTCATTTCAGCCTTCCAGTCTAGTAATCATTCTGGTTGAGTACCTTTGTTAACCAGCTCTTTCTTACGTCCTTTTGCGTATTGTTTTACGGATTCCGACAGCTTCCTCAATTATTTTCATTGAGCATATGCTTCTTGAGCCTGGCAATTTGAAATTATGCCGCCCATTGCACCTCGAAGACGTTCCCGTTCGCAGACAGCTCCGACTAATGCTTGAAATCTCCGACTGAACACCGCCGTTTTTCAGGCTTTCTGGCTTTTCGACTACCTGCGATTTCTGCCATAGTAACAACCTCTTAGCCACTGACAACCGTTTGACGCTATCAAAGCGATTGGAAGACGCTGGCTTTCCCTTTAGAGGGTCCCGAAGGACGAAGAGCGGAGAAATGCTCCAAATGTTCGACCACAACGGACCATTGAACGACACGCCAGCAGGTTCTCAACGGCAAGAAAACCACACATTCTCTGAAGAATAGACGGCCGAGATCAAGCCTTTGGTCCAAGAACGCCCTCCTGCCGTTACCGCAGCTTGAACAAGATAAGTACTTTTAATTTGTGTTATAAAAATTCAATCCCATTTTCAGTGTTTAAAAGTGTGACGGGCCTGCGTGACTCCAACGCACGTGTTTTTAGCCTTTCTAGACTGGAAGAGTTTTGTTCGCACGAATATATCTTTAAGGGAAAGGCTTCTTTTGCACAATATTACCGTAGGGGCGGTTCCTTGAAAATGTTATTAAGCAATGGTTGCTGTTTTATAATATGCCAGCTGTTCATGAGTATTGCTTAAGTTAGGCACTGCATGCTGGGTGATATTGCGTTACAAAGGGCCTGATTTTCTTATTTTGTTTTTGTCGGAGGGCTTGATTTCTGTCTTCAAAAGTACCGGTAACTTCTGAGAAGGTTGTTTGAATAAAGTTTTCTGGGTATTCTCTCTCAAGAAGATGTGTTTTAAAGTTTTTACCCCCGACGGATGGCAGGTTGAAAATGGGTGTTCTGAAATCTTTCAGTGGGCTTAAAGTAGGTGCATACATCTGGCACTGATTCGGTTTTAAATCTTTCGCCTTTGTAAACAGTAGTGTCCAAGAAATTTGTTTCTGTTTTGGATACTTCAGCCGTGAACTTAATAGTTTGATGGTGTTTGCTAGCTTGTTCAATGAACTTTATAATCTTCAATTTGGTTGTGCCCCAGAGGGAGAAGATGTCATTAATGAATCATTCCCAGCCGAGCGGTTTTAAAGTGCTTTGATTTAAGATCTCTGCTGCTACCTTAGCCATGAAAATATTTGCAAAACAAACGCCGTTTTGGTGCCCATGCCAGTTCCATGTACCGGTATCTGTACATAGTTTTCTTCATTAAATTGAAAAGAGTTTTTCCACTAAGATAAGTTTCTTGAGCGCTCATTACAGTAGTGACGTAGAGATAAGAGGTTCATTTCTGTGGAATGCTTTGTATGCGTTGCATACAACCGTGGTATATTTGTATATAAGCTTGTAATGTCCACTGAACAAAGATTATGTTTTCTGAAACCTCGATTTCCCTACGAAGTCAATGAAGAGAGTCGTATCTTTCAGTTATGACTTTTATTGTTGTGTCATAGACTGAGGGAAATTGTTAACGAATGTTGATAGTGTCTCTCTATTTTAGGGATATATTTGTTCACAAAATTGGGATACGGATTATTTCCAAAATTTACCCAGGATTAGGGATTATTCAGAACCCTCCTAGCAGGACCTCTTATTTTTAAGATTGCGTATTAAATATTCAGCCTTACATGTATACATTGGCTGTAATGTGGACAACCTCTCCAGGATTCGCTTTTTTCTATCTATATGAGAGTAAATCCGTCAAATAATCACTTATTGTTGGTCTGTGTGGGTGGTAATTGTTTTGCCCTTCGTACACGCCTGGGAAATGCTCATACTTGGTGCTTTTCATTTACTAAAGACAGTTCCATGCAACCTGCAATTTTTGTTATGTAGTTTACAAGTATCATGCTTCAGAACTTCCTTGGGTTTCTTTGATGGTAGTTTATACCAGGAATAGGATGATAGATGTTTTAGTCTGCTTATGTGGCAGGCAATCATTTTATCGGCAAATCAGTGCCCTAAACAGTCTATTGTGTCTATTGTGAATCTGGCAAATTCAAGCCTGTCGGTTATCTGGCAGGCACTGAAGGTTGCTGTTTCTTATTTAGATTCCCCTGAGGGGCTACCAGCCAAACAAGCAGCCTTCCTCTCAGGCCTTCCAAGCTCGGATTACCTCGCGGCCTCGGCGAACACTAATGCCCCTGAGCTCCCACCCTGACCCTCTCCAGTCACGCAGTGTTCTTGGTACACCCCTTGTTGTCCTCACTGGCACCATTGTTTTTTGCAATGTACCAACCTGTGCTACCAAGGTTTTACTCTGGATCAGAGATGCGGGAGCCATCACCAATCTGCTTGAGTCTATCCCGGAGTGGGCCTGGATCATCACACTATGTGTTATCAACGATATGCAGATTTCCTCCATAGATGCCTGGTTATTACAACCTAGTACTGCAGTCATGAACTTTACTTCACAGAATAACCTATGCTTTGATTCACAAGCTTTATTTATTTGTTTATATATCTATTTATTTATTTAGTTATTTTTCTGGTATGTGATTGCCCCTATTTTCAGGGTTTGTGTGGTCTGCAGTGATCTGGAAGACAACATTCCCCTATTTTTCCCCACAGTTACTCACCAGTCCATGCTAGAATTTCCACAGTTAATTCATGTGGACTCTCACTGTGCAGGTCACCTGATAGTTCTTTTTACAGAACCGGATTTCTTCATGGCAGCCGGACCAGTCATTTACTTTCACATATACATCCATTCCTTGCATTGATATGGCAAGATTTTACTAATGCAAACAAACCTTAAGACTTTCATCTCATTAACCAGTATTGTATTGTCCCCATTCTGTATTAATTCTGTGCATGGGAAAGTTCCAGTTCTCAGCATTATAACATGCCCCAATTATACTATGCAATTTCTCGTCAGAACAGGAGCTATCATGAGAAATATGGGCATTCTGATTTAAGGTGAAAAGGGGACTAAGGCCACGGGGGTTTGGGGTTCGTCATGGGGAATACACTTCGTGTATTTGTGGGAGGAAGTGCTCCCAATACAGGTCACACTTTTCCCCATGGACTCACAGTCTCAGTTACTTCTATATTCTGCGCCATTCACAACTGGTTACTATGGTAACCTTAGGGTATAGGCTCGGATAGGATAAGGACCTCGCTCTGAGGGGATTGTTGGCTCCCTGGGGAGGATTGGATATGGACCTCGCTTATGGGGGATTTTGGCCCTCTGGGGAGGATTCGGTCCTCGCTCACGGGAGATGGCCCTCAGGGGAGGGGGGACCTCGCTCTGAGGGGATTTTTGGCTCCCAGGGGAGGATTCAGTCCTCGCTCTCGGGGGATAGCCCTCAGGGGAGGGGGGACCTCGCTCTGAGGGGATTTTTGGCTCCCAGGGGAGGATTCAGTCCTCGCTTTCAGGGGATAGCCCTCAGGGGAGGCCCATTGCCAATATAGCCTAGCCTGACCTGTATGCAATCTATGCTTCACTGGAGTACTTCCTCCCCTACCCCTTTATCCCACAAACTGTTGTTGTCTCACTCTCATGGGTTGGAACATTAAAGCCAATTTATAAGTATTATAAATTAAAGTTAATAGGACAACCATGAGGTTAATGTCCTAGCGTTACTATATCGGCAATGTGATATGTCATCAAGATAAGACCTTTCAATCATCATGCCTAAAGGTCATGCCGCATTCACGTGCAAAGATCAGGATATTTATATTTGACCAATGACGTTTGGCTGCTCACGTGAAATCAAGCACCCTCAATCTGCCTTTGTTCATTTCAGCCTTCCAGTCTAGTAATCATTCTGGTTGAGTACCTTTGTTAACCAGCTCCCCTCCCTCCCTCCCACGTGTTGCCTCAGTTTCTATGGGCATGGCTTTGCACAGTTTCATAACCGTTGCCCCAAACGTTATAAACACCTGTATCCGGTTGTATGCAATAGTACCTTATCTACAGTATACATCTTGTTCCGTCAGCATATAGGTGTAAAATTAATGTACCAGCTAATTGTATATTACCACAGTTTCTAGTCTAAATGTAGTTTATTGTTCATTCTTTGCCACAGCGCAAAGCTGTGATGAGACTACGAACTCTGGCTTTATAGCCTTTTTCTTAGCCTCATTTACTACTGACTTGCTTTTCATTATTGGCATTGTTTTATTTATTTATTTATTTTTATTTCCTAATTTTTGATCACTTCTTTGAATAGCGTGATCAATGTAAGGGCATGATAGTTATTACTCTGGCCTTCGTACAATGCTCTAGTTGTTAGTCTTATTTTAATAATTGTTAATTTCAATAAACATGGGTAAGGGAGGAAGTGCTCCCAATACAGGTCACACTTTTCCCCATGGACTCACAGTCTCAGTTACTTCTATATTCTGCGCCATTCACAACTGGTTACTATGGTAACCTTAGGGTATAGGCTCGGATAGGATAAGGACCTCGCTCTGAGGGGATTGTTGGCTCCCTGGGGAGGATCGGATATGGACCTCGCTCATGGGGGATTTTGGCCCTCTGGGGAGGATTCGGTCCTCGCTCACGGGGGATGGCCCTCAGGGGAGGGGGGACCTCGCTCTGAGGGGATTTTTGGCTCCCAGGGGAGGATTCAGTCCTCGCTCTCGGGGGATAGCCCTCAGGGGAGGGGGGACCTCGCTCTGAGGGGATTTTTGGCTCCCAGGGGAGGATTCAGTCCTCGCTCTCGGGGGATAGCCCTCAGGGGAGGCCCATTGCCAATATAGCCTAGCCTGACCTGTATGCAATCTATGCTTCACTGGAGTACTTCCTCCCCTACCCCTTTATCCCACAAACTGTTGTTGTCTCGCTTACTCTCATGGGTTGGAACATTAATTCATCTCACTACTCTGAAACGAAAAATCGTAACATTACGAAAAATCGTAAAATTTGGAACTGAAGCGAAAAATCGTAAAATTCGTTGCAGAGTTCAATCCTGGACATAAGTGCTTCCTCGTGGTAAGTAGTCAATAAGACACTTTACAGTTTCAGTGCACTCGACATGTGTTAACCTTATTCTGCCTGGGGCGAGGGGGGGCGGGCCCGCGCTGACTTTAACGAATTTTTAACTTTGAAACGGCTAAACCAATAATGACCAAATCTCGTGACTTTTCCTAAAATTTATCAGAAAAAATTTTCCTGTGTCAATGATGTGTCTATGATGATTGACGTTTCCATAGCAACCGTCTACTCAGAAGTGTATTTTGACTATTTTCTGTCTTTTTTTCAGTCTTTTTTTCTGGTTTACCCCCTTCGTTTGTAAAAAGGGGATAATTTTTTTACCTTTTTGTGCTTGTTTTGACTAAGTATGTTTCTTAGAACAAAATTATATATATTTTGGTGACGTCATTCCCAGCTGTATGACTGCAGGTTTGGGATTGAAGACGGCGGCCTCAAATTCAAAATGGCGGGTTTGTGACGGTATTGTGACGTCACGACACGTCATGATTGACACGCAGGCAGGATAGGGTTAAGGTTCCCACTGCGATTCAGTGTCATAGTTGCTAAAGAATTAATTAACTGTTAAGTTTTGCTAGCGGAAGCTAAGAGTCAAGGGCTTTCACTTTACTTGAATTTTAAAGAACATGCAAAGTTTAAGTAATCATAAGCCAAACCATACCAACGTGTACCTTTTGCACTGTGATGTACTGTCCACATGTAGGCATTCAACAAAATTCTTACTTGAAATGGTTAATCGGCCCTAGCCTCAAGTGGCAGTTGACAGTATTAAAAATAAGAGTTTGTTTTTAAGTACTGAGCATTTCTAAACTCATTAATTTGATAAAGCTGTTCTGCAGTGTGATTTACTAAATGACTAACGGCGGAATTTAATTCTACCTTAGAGAGAACCAAACTCCCGCCAGGGATTTTTCAAAATTCTACTAATTTATTCTAGGGAGGGCAAAATCACAGAGCAGATCGAGTTTCACCAGGGGCCCGTTTCTCGAAAGTGCCGGTAACTTTTCGGGCCCGGGAAGCTATTTCATGTGCGCGATGTTTGCATTAAAGACTCAAATTTTGTTGGTTTTGAAACTTCTAAGTTGATAAAACAAGTTGGGCTGATATGCGGGCGAAAAACTACGCCAACGTTCTATAGATTTTGATTTTTAAATAAAGCTCCGGGCCCGAAAAGTTACCGGGACTTGCGAGAAACGGGCCCCAGGTCTGTCATGTTACTTGTAGCGCTACAAGTACAAATAACTGTGGGCCACACCACTATGAATGCAAAGAAAACACACTCTGTGGGTTGTTTTCTGAAGGAAATGGACTGCATTGTATCCATGTTATCAACACACTGGAAACAGGTGTGCCCAACTCGTATTCTCGCAGCATTTCTAGTTTTGTAGCTATAACCTTGTGCCAATTTGATTGCGAAAATGTGAAAATAATAGCTTAGACTTACTATCTGCCTTATAACATTGTTCTTTTACATTGTTTCTTTCTAGCTTTTTTAAAAGCTGGAAATTAAAATTTCCATCTACAAGGTTTGAAGTTTTATTTGCCGAACCTTTGGTGAGCTGATGTTTTTTGTTCACTTGTAAAGTTTACTTTCTTTTTCACGTTAGTTTTCATTATTTGGAACCACTTTCCTCTTAATTCGAGTTATTTCTAATAATAATCGCTTTAATTTCAGATAATAAGGCTTTCGCTGATAGTTAATGATTGTGCTGGAATGGATATTATAATGCATTTGAATATCAACTTGCACGTCCACCTGAAAGGTCTCCATTTATTTCTTATGACAAGTTGAGAGGATTTGTTCAACAATAACGGCATTTATCTTTCGTGACCATTTCTTTCATACTCATGACCTGTATGTTTGATCATTTAGTGATATTGTAAGGAGAAATTAGCCACTGGTCACTATTGGGCTTACAGGGTTAATTTATGATGGAACGAGTTCGACAAGTCTATTTATTAAATTAAAAACAGTTGCGGTTTTGTGCTAACATAGCCTCTAATGCAAGGAAAGAAAATAGAATAGGACAACTCGATAGCACTTGTGTAAACAAACCTAGCATTCCCTAAATTTGGATGTCGAGATTGCATAGGCTTACGTACACATTCGTAAACACGCGGGCGCATTTGGTGATGCATTCCGCATCACCAAGAACAGTTAACGTTTATTTTCGTCTGAGGGGACTAAATATATCAAATAGCACAGTGTGCTTGCAGCGGCAGAGACATTCTCGCCCGGGGGGGGGGGTACTTCCTTATATACGATATATAGGTATGTGTCGCCCGATAGGATAGGTCTTTTTGATATTGTGATCCTTGGATGTTCCTTAGATAGGGTCACTAAATTGCAGTATCCACCTCAACGCGCAAAATGAAAAAGATATGGTCTGTTAAAACTGTACTACACGTTATAAAGTTTAACAAAGCGATTCTAAAAGGACGTTTATCGCTTGTGTTGGCGCTCCTCACCACCTAGTTACAGAATTATGAGTTATCTTGTTCCCCTTAAATAGGGTGCCATTTCTTGGTTTTGGGCCTGTAAAAGGGTATCAATTCTCGATTCTCTACCCTTAAATAGGGTCAGGGTTTGAGAACCTTGGCGGCACACACCTATCCTAAATTGAAGGGAGTAACCCCCCCCCCCCTGGCATTCCCGGGAGACATCCGTGACAATCCTCGCCAATGTTTCTCTTTATTTGTTTCAGATCTTAGTTCTAAATGTAATGGACGACAAGACAAGAGCTTACTTCCTTGTCGCTGTGTTTGTGCTAGCAATTCGTTCGGTTTCAGGTAGGTTCTAACGCAGTTATAACATATATGAAGCGTACAATGCAAATTTTCTTGTTTGGGGCTTATTTCTCCACGCGGTTTAATACGGCATTGTATCATTATCATTAGAATACAATTCGGGTTTTAGACATAAGTTATCCCTATTGTCTAACAAAATCGTTACTCCATAAAAATCTCTGCATTGTGACCGATTCGTGAATCTTTCGGATCGAAAATTTCCATCCATAGAGAAGTCGAGTATGCAATAATAGGACGACCTACGGTAAGCCGGTGTTCCAGCACCGAGAATTGCACGTTTCCTACAGTTTCTCCAAGAGGCGAACTGGGGGTCACATAACGTGTTTTAACTATTGAGTCTATTGATGATCTCTTATGTGTGACCATTCGCTGAAAGAAATCGATTTCCTGCGGTGCTACTTATTATGCTGACCAAAGCGGTTTTTAAACCGCATTGCGGGTTTTGTCCAATTCCTATCAGAAGTCAATGCAGTTGTGACTTTTGTTTCTGTGGAAGCGATCATTTATTAACCGAAAGCGGATAAGTATTATTTGCGTGATAATTTAGAAAATTGAGAAAATAACCACATGGCTATGAAACTTTTCTCTTGTGTGACCAAAGAAATGAATACCTAATAGGGAATTTGAGAAAGTCCGAGTGCTATTGAACACAACCTTTTTGTGGCGCCTTGGTTTTCTTTTTTCAGTTAAAACATTTTCGTTTTCCCGGCCTGTGCAGGGGGTAGGGCTATGCACGCAAGTCATTTCAACAGGAAACTGTTGAATTCCTGTTGAAAGGTCTCAACTTTGTTCAGGAAAAGTATAACAAGCTAGCAGTTTATTATAAAAGAACGTGACTTTACATTTGCGAATGAGATATTTGATTTTTCCTACACTAGTTTTCGTTTTTGTACAGTTCATAAGTTGCTTTAAAAGTGCATAGCGTAGAAGTTGGCTTAGCGGGCGAAAGAGTTAATTGTATTGACGGAGGTTTTTTAAGGGGAGGTGGGTAGGGTGCCTGCATGTCTCTGACTTTTGGGCGTTAATGTCGCCCTCAGACGTTCTCCCAATTATCTTGTTTAATATTTTTGTCTTAATTTCATGACAGCGGTCTTTTCCTTCGTCGCCAAACAGTTACGATTTGTCGCTGTTTTAACACCATGTCCCTTGTCAGAATTTACCCTAAGAGAGGCTCGTTAACGAATACTTCTATCGTTGCCACTTTTGAACATGTTTGAACATGTTACTGTTAACTTCGAGCGCCTACTTCCCTAACCCACCATTTATTTTGTTAACCTTTTCTTCTTGGGGTGGGGTATGTACAAATAGGTGCCCCGAACAAAAAGAGAGAAGACTTACTAAGAATCTCTACAACCAAGCTGGCAAAGTAAGCTTCAGTTCTCTTTCAACAAAGACAAAGCAAAACTAAACAAAGTGTAGGAAAAGGAAGGCAATATTTTCCAAGCGAGGTCGCAGATTGCAACATTAAGGAAAGGAAGTGACCGTTCCAAAGAAATTGCTGGAAATAATCGGATTTACCGAAGAATGTTGTTTGGTTTAGCTCTTATGCGCGACCCAAATTACTCGTGGAAAAACAGTTATCTGAAGAGTCTGGAAAATTTGCCTTGTGACCCGCTATCATATTTTACCGATATATCTTTTATCTTTGACCCCTTTGATCTTGTCACTACCCAAAAGAATCTTGTTCAACTGAAAGCATTGTTTTCGTACAATGCTGCATATATGTCAATATTTTGTAAAATGAAATCTGGAATTTGTATTAAATCTTGTTTTATTAGTGTTCAAACAAGGCGCAATTTTTTTTCGAGTGTTGTGTGACGCGGATCCACTGAAAAACACTACGGCGTGTCTGCTGTTACGAGGGTCAAGTGTACCCTTGAAGCTGTTCTTTATTTGTTAACTCTGTTAACAAATGTTCTTTATTTGTTAACTCTGTCACTCTCAGAGGTTCTTTTAAGTTGAAGTTGGGAAAAAAATGAATCAGTTCACTGTAAAATATTGAAAACGAACTGCGCCGCGTGAAAGTACTGCCCACCCACGGACTCGAAAGTAAGAACCACCTTGTAGAACTTAATAAACGGCACTGCAGGAACGTACTACTCAGGAGCTTACATTTCCATGGTGACACTTAAGCATTACTTCCATGGACTCACGAGTTAGAGCCACTTTGTACAGCACAATAAACAGCACCACCGTGACGGGAAAGAAGTGCTCTTTGAAGTGGTTTTCATTTGAATGGTAACTCTTTAAGGTCTTTTAAATGTTAGAACCATCTAGTACTGCGTAGTAAGTTAAAAAACCATCTTCCGTGACTCAAGTTTTCACTATCTTGAGGACAGAAGCATACTTCGAATGTTTAGAATACTGGCAATTCAAACAAAGAGGCCACTGATAGTTTAAGGCACCTGAGGTCACTTAATTTTAGCAACTTGTCTATTTTCTTTCATTATAAGCTCGAAACGTAAACAGGTGATAGTCTTATTTTCGTAACATCCAAAGAGGATTCGATGCATTAAAGGCCACACTTTCGTTGTTTAGAGAGGGCGTATATTAAATTTAACACCATTTTTTTTTTGTGAATGATCTATTTAACAGAACGCTTTATAAAATTTGGCAAGGGCCAACCGGACAAAGCAAAGGTGCGGATCCTGCTGGATCTAGTCAGCAATTTAAGCATTCACCGGGGTACCGAAGTCATCAGGTCGAGTAAATCTTTCCGCCAATTTATACGCAAAGGTTTAGGCTGTCATAAGGGTAAATCTCTCTCTAACAAAACGGCCCCAATACTCTATTTCAAATATCGCCCGATAATTCATCTCCTGGTCAAAGTCCAATTGCCCATGCGCTGTCATGTTAGCAAATGGCGTGATCCGTGACGTCATATCATTGTAAGTACTTTTTATAGACAATGGGTCTTGTCCAATCTCGACCAGTCAGTTGATATAAAGAAATTGATACATTCATATGCGAGGTTTTTTTTTCTCAGTTAACTTTTGTAATTCACCGAGTCGAACTTTATACAGCAAACAGATTTGAATTTCTTTGCCCTTTTTTGTCCTTTAATTAAAAAGTTACAGGGGTACGAGGAGTCCGTAATTATTGATATCTTGATTTTACTTTGTAGGAGAGTGTGACGACAATGCACTCGGTTTAGCTGATGGGTACATTTTGGACAGCCGGTTAATTGCTTCCTCTGAGCTAAATATCAACACACCAGCCAAGAATGGTCGATTGAACTACACAACAGGGTCATCATGGTGTGCGTCCACAAGTGACAGTAATCCATATCTACAGATTGATCTACATACACTGCATATCATCTGTGCTGTGTCCACTCAGGGGAATTTCCAAGCAGCTCAGTGGGTGAAGACTTACACCCTAAAGTCATCCACAGATGGGACAACTTGGACAGATTATATGCATAATGGACAAATTAAGGTAGAAAGGAAAAAGTTATCGAGTCAGGGCGAAATAAACTACAGTGTTTTCAATAGTTTTTACTGTTAAGCATCCGCACAACTACTAGTCCGTGCTTGGCGCTTAGTTTCAAATAATTGCAGTTTTTTCCATTTCATTCCTACTCAGGTTTTTCTTGGAAACGTCCACAGTAAATTTACAGCAAAGCGTGTACTGTTGACTGCAATCAGTGCAAGATACTTGCGAATCGTTGCCCAAGATTACCGTGATAGCGTTTGTATGAGGGTAGAGCTGTATGGAATGCCACAATTTCAAGGTATTTGTGCACTTTTTATGTCCTTCACTTGTATTATCTAACCTGTGGTGATGGCACAAGCAATGTATGAATATAGAATTCTTTGTACGCTTTGCAAACAGTGGTGTTGCTATCTTCTGCGGGATGGTTGAGTAATGTATAAGTGGTGTTTGTTTACAGGCTGTGTCCTTTCTCCTGTGGGATGTTTGTGCCATTAGTTGCGTTCATTAAGACCAGTGTAGTGTTTTCTTGATCTTGATTTTTTTTTTCTACTAAGTTAATTAAAAGATATGGCACCTTTTAGATTTCTGCGCTTTGGTAAGAGACTGAAGAAGGTTGTTGAAGGAGATTGTTGACTTATGATGAATCTCATTCCACAGGCCCTTCGCAGCCTGATATGAGTTGTCTACCAATGGAATTTGGTTTGTGATTCTTTGTAAGAGTGTTCTTGGTGGATTTGGCATGAGTAATCGCCTATTTTCCGTCATTTTGTTTTTCTATTACTTCACCTTGTGGAGTTCTTTGTCGGAGGGGTCGCACTTGAACTTCAACTCATTTATGTAAGATAAGATAAGATAAGATAAGATAATTTAAACACGGTAAGTCCTTCAGGTGAATATAAAAGGTATGAAAACCTACAGATCTATTGATTACAATCATCTAATGATATGTCAATGCATTACAATAGAGAAAAGAGAATAACTTCAAGCTAAACTTTAAGGCACAACTAAAGATATAAATCTATATCATAAATAATAATAATAATAATAATAATAATAGTAATAATAATAATAATAATAATAATAATAAAAATAATAATAATAAGAAAACATCCTACTTTACAAGGAAGCTGGGTGAGCAATCAATTTACCCTAGGAAAATGAGGCAACGCCGGATTTGAGACTTAAAATTTGTCAGTGGTGATGCCTGTTTTAGATGCCCCGGCAAGCTATTCCACAGTACCGCTCCACAATAACTGAAACTTCTTTTGAAATATTCGGTACGTGGAAGCGGTACTGCCAGTTTGTCTATGCCAGGTTAAGTACAACCTGACATAGAGTTTGGGTTCACATAACAGGACATCTGACAAAATTCCCGTATTCTCCTCCTCTTCAGTCAATAAATGATGACAGTTCCCTTAATAAAATATGATTTTTTTTCCAGGGAATATTGCTCTTTTCAAGCCCACTGCCCAGTCAAGCACATATGTGGCGAATAATCAGCCTTTAATTTCAAGCAATGCCGTGGATGGAGGAAAGAAAACACATTACAGCTACTGTGTACACACCGGTAAAACTACAACAACTAACCCATGGTGGAGAGTGGACCTGGGGCGAGTGGAGCCTGTGGCTGAAGTGAACATACTCAACAGAGGAGACTGTTGTGGCACTGAATTAGATGGAGCTGAGATTAGAGTGGGTAAGTGTGTATACAATACAGTGCAACACAACACATTACAATACCACATAGTACATTACAATACAATACGATGCAATACGACACGACACGATACGATACAATACGATAATACAAATATACTAAAGTATCTTACTTCTAACCTTAACACTTGTGAAACACATCGGAGAGACTGTCAACTATAGGTAATCAGCTACGATTTTGATGAAATTTTTATTTCTTGTTTTAAATAATCAGTGGCCAAAGTAAAATTAATAAACCTAAATCGGAGTATCAGAAGTTACACAAGCTTTTTAAATAAGTGACTAAGATAGTATAGTTTCCTTCACCCGCCGACAAATGAAGAAAATATAATACGATAACCCCTCCGAAAAACATCTTGCTAACTTAAAATATAAGTATAAGCAAGAGGTTAAACAACAAACAGAGAATAAACGTAATATTTCGGTTCTCAAGACTTTTATCAAACGTAAGAAAGATAGTAAAGCGTTGAAGTATAAAGAGAGCTAGCTAGGAAGGTGTGAACGAAAATTAACAAGCTTATGATTACAACAAGAATGCAAAAAATTAAACACAAGAATGTGGGGGAAGTATAGCAAAAATGTAAACTGCTAAAACTAAATTAAAACTAAAGCTAAAACAATACGGGATCTTTCGCAGCTTTGATGCCATAATTAAGCTGAGGTTTGTGCCTCTTAAAGGGACACTGTCACCAATTTTAAGGATAACTTTGAAAAGCTAAAAGACACATTGTGATCAGGGGAAACCCATAAATACTGGTTGAGTTTCGTTTCAAACCACTCTACAAGTTCTCTGAGACTATAATTAAGTGTGTTTGGCTGCGGATATGGAAATGGTTTCAACTTGAAAACATCAGGCTGATGTTTTCAAGTTTTCCCTTTGTTTGGTGGAAAAATCACCAGTAACTTATGGTTTGCTCTTCCTTTGAGAAAATCATTTGACTTCTTTCTCTTGACGTTCTAGTAGTATTCTGTGTTCGTGAAGAGGCATTTAATGTTATTCTCAGCACGTTCTCCGCCCCAAAACGTAAAAATCCCCGTGACAGTGTACCTTTAATTAGTAGAGATCCCAAGAAGCATAACTGATTATAATTGTTGTTGCACGCACTAATTGTTACGCTAGTTAAAATAGTTTGGTGAACGTGTGATTTAGAATTAGCTAAATCGGCTCTGTTGTTACAACACTTAGGTAAATCATTCAAAGAAAACAAAAACTTTAATGCCTCGCAGCCGTGCAGGTGATGAAACATGGCAGAATTATGGTCAGAGCTGTGTTCGTCCAATCGTACTCTAAGGCATCTATCAGTCTTGCCTATTTATTCAGCATTACAAGCTGGGCATGTCAGTTTGTAAATTACATGAGATTTCAGATACAAAGGGGTAGGATCCTTGTTTGAACAAACGATGAAACTTTCCTTGTTTGGTAGAAAATTTTGAAACGAACAGGCTCCCTAAAACAGCGCTTTAATTTCCGCACTAACCTGTTTACGATTGACTCTCCAAAGTGGCCTGTATAAGGCAATCGAAGCCAGATTATCTTGCTAGTATCGGTGTTAGATGATCTGGGTTCAGAGCCACTGCACATGAAACGTTTAATGAGGCTAGACGCAACAGATCTAGGAAAACTATTCCAGGACAGGAAAGTTTTGGTTACTGATATTTCAGCATTACAGCTTGTAATGCTGAATACATAGGCAAGACAAATTTTGTGCATGTACGCACTAATATAGACCAACTCTCAGTCTTTAATTCCACATTTTTTAAAATTTTGGCTGGGAAGAGCAGCTTTAAATTTCCGAAACATTTGAATTTGAGCGTCATATCTTGCCAAGAAGCGAATATATGGGTCAGTGAATTTTGTTTTATTTGTTTTTCCAACATACATTTGTATGACGGCGCGGCCCGCAAATCCTGGACATCGCGAGTATGCAAGAACATCTGTAAAGGTTTAGTCTGGTCCAAAAATTCATTCGCAGATCAATGGGTGTTACTCCTAAAGGAGTGCTATAGTTGTTGCCTATTGTCTCTCAAAACAAAGAGTTGTATGTATCTTTGTGGTGATTGGCCAGGAAAGCATGCGCAGACAAAGAGGAAAGACTAGCTGCGATGGCCAACTCAGCCTAAGAGCCTGATGGGGTACCACTGGGGACTTGACTAGTCAAATGTTTCGGTACCCTTTGACCCATAACTTTGCTTTTAGACAACAAATATCGGAATTATTCACGACTTTTCTTTGATATTAACTTGATATTTACTTGATATTAATGGCATTTCTGCTGAACTAAAGTGGAAAATTAAGAAAAACTGCGAGGCGTTTTATTAATAGATTAATGAGTCCCCAATTATTTTTTTTTTGTTTACTTGATGAGGAAATTCAACGACAAGTGGAGGAGCAGACAATCATCTTTGTGCAGATAACGTACGCATCTCACAAGGAAGAGCAAAGAATTTCTACTGTAAACCGACAGCATTTGGCAGATATGTTTACGTCAGAATACCAGGCAGTGGCAAATATGTGATGATTTGTGAGGTGGAAGTTTATTCTAAACGGTATCTTTCAAGTAAGTGTCTGTGTTCTTGTTAGGAAACTTTGTGCTACAACATTGCTATAGATGGAGAAGTTATGAGGGATGGCATTTAATGTTAATGCACTGTTGTATCTCTAGCTATCCTATGTACTTTTTTCCCGTTGGCCAGCGCTCAACCTATTACTTCCAATAACTAGTAAGACTAACTAGTTGGACTGTCTGAAGCGAACCTTTATTGTTGTTGTTTAATTCGACTTTTTTTTCAATCAGTAATATGGTCACCACTGCCGGTTAGATTGTTAAAAATGAGTGTTCTTTTTTTCAGATTGTCAACGACTTTTTATTTCTCAGATTTAGCTTACAACCAGCCTGCTAGCCAGATTTCTACTGTTCACGGTGAAGTAGCATCACGAGCCGTGGATGGGATAACTACAACAGCCTATAGTGGGGGCAGCTGTACACATACTAATTATGCAACTGACGCTTGGTGGAGAGTGGACCTGGGATCATCTCTTCCTGTCGCTGAAGTCGTTATTGTTAACAGAGCTTGTCGCGACGAGTGTGCAACTTACTTGACGAACTTTGAGATCAGAATAGATAAAACATATCTCTTTACTATGGGAGGAAGACGTCGTTATCGTGATTGTCAGCTTTCGATCCTTATGACAGCAGGATAGGAAAATCTTATAAGACTTTGTGTAGGAAGAGAGTATGCCACACACTAGTACATGGATTAGAGAGATTGCGGCGGAGACTGTGGAGGTTACTTGTCAGCATTTGAGATCAGAATAGGTAAGAGACGTTCCTCTGGTAGAGGAATAAGCACCAGAAGGCGAGTATTAATTAGGCTTACGATCAAGAGTTGTGGTTACTTATTGGGAATCAAAAGTGGAAACCGCATCTAAACAAAAATAAAACAAACAAACAAAAGTACCGCATAAGGACTGCAAAGCACCTTTCATTTGAATGGTCACTCTTTATGATTGTGACCACGAACACAAAAAGTTAGCCTCCTTGTGAACCAAATGAACAGTACGACAGAAATAGTTCTGCTCTTAAGATCGCTTTCAATTTAATATTCAAACAGGAGAGCTTTATTCACAGACTCACAGTTCAAACCACCTTGTACAGCATAATAAACAGCACCACAAAATAGTGCTGCTCAATAGCTTTCTTGTGAATGGTCACATATAAGATTTTGTCCTCAGAAACAGAATTGTACAGCTTGTTTAGTTACACCGCAAAGTGCTGCAAACGGTCACTATATTTGTTTAGAATACACTATAATGGTATCAGTAACTCAAAAGTTAGACCACTTCGTACGGCGGATTAAACTCGCCGACAACTGATGAGCTTAGGAGCAGGTGCCTCAGAGGATTGCTAAGCGCAAAACACGAAAGGCATCACAGCCATGGATCTAACCATGGCAACCCTGTGAGTGAAACCACCAGGTGGAAGGGAGGAGGAACGATCTGCAAAAATCGCTGTATCTTTGAAATGATACGCAAAGGTCAGCATGCTAAGCTAAGCAAGATAAATAGCAGCTCTTCTAGCTGTGACCATAGCGCGCCTGCTCAAATGGGTTGTCACCGCTGACCGTGCGCAATTGTCTCGAGGTTAACCCTTCACAGCGGTCAAACGCGAAAAGCTACGTCACATCCGGTCTTTTAGAGCCTTGAAGTTTGAATCAGTTCAAAAGCTTACAAGCGTGAAGTTCGTATGAAAGCGATGCAGAACATGTCCCGGCAAACCGAATTTCACGCCGGCAAAACTTGTGCATGACAGTTACTTCATTTCCAACACATACTCAACGTAAAAAGCTTAAGTTTTCAGCAACGGCTTTAAGTTTTGCGGTTAAAGTGAAACTTATCAACATCTGTGTATTTTCCTTTGTAAAATTATGGCGGGAACTGCGCGCGCGTCGTGCGTTTGACCGCTGCCGTGAAGGTTAACCCTGCCTAACTTTCATTTAGCCACATATAAACGGACGGCTGAAAAGTTTTACTCTGTAACATTGGGCTTGCGAATTATTTCACTAACATGTGATTTTTTTTTCTCTCACGGCACAATAACATTCGAGTGATTCATTCGTATAGTATAATATATAGATTTAGCCAAGCCTAAAAGCGGAGCCCCCCCCCCCCTTTTTGTTTTGTTTGTTTGTTTGTTTTTTTTTTGCTGGCAGTTATTAATTTGTGAAAATACTCTCATTCAAGTCGTTAAATTAAAAAAAAAGAGAGAAAAACAAAAGATAAAAATTCCTACCATCGCTGAGAGCCGAACCCGGGATGATGGCGTCTGAAGCCGAATATTAGTCCACTAGGCCATGAGCGTTTATTGTCATTATGCAAGTTAATTTTAATACTTATTTCTTTCTTCGTGACAAGCTGCCTATCAGCATGAAAATGCTGGTGTTTTTCCTGGTAAAATGTGTTCGGAACGCCGTAAAAACCATGATTGTGGACAGAAAAAAACCAAAAGCACTAGCTCTGCTATATTTGGCGTCGAAACCGCTGTGAAAAGCTGCGAACTCAAGCGGTGTGCCGACCGAGTTCGAACAGAACCGACGAGGCAAATTTGAACTTTTCGCCTGAACTTTATTGCCTAATTTTTTTCGCTTAAATTGAACTTTTCCCCTTCCATTAAAAAGACAACTGAGCATTCTTTTGAACATTTTTTTCCATTAACAAATTTGTTTTTGACTTTAGTTGTCTTTGCTTGTTTTGCTACAACGCGGGTCAACATGTAGGCTCAGTCTCCAGCCGTGAGTGTCTCGATGCGCCCACGACTCTCGCCACCTTCACTGCTGGGTGCACGGGTTTGGTTGCATGTCCGTGACGTCATTACAATTTTAATAATTATGCAGACAATCCACACGTCATTTGCTTAAATTTTATCTGTTTTTTTTTTGTATCGTCTTGAAAAAAACCGAAATGCGAAAAGTATGCCTGAAACGTCCTCCTAAAAGTGTGAAATTTCAAGAGAAAGACGAAATCTCGCTAAATTATGCCGCGCATTCTGCCCCGCAAATTTCAGGGGGCTTGTCTCTGATTGGTCAGTCTAAACAATAATCAAACCCGTGTGCCCAGCCGTGAAGGTGGCGAAAATCCCGGGCGCATCGAGACACTTACGGCTGAAGACTGAGCCTAGTCAACATGCGATTTCGCGCCGAAAACACACGGGATTCAGCACAGGGTTATATCCAGTGTATGAAGTGTATTGGTAACACTGTGGTACGGACGGACGGACGGTCACGTGACTATTACGTCACTACCAAAGTTTCTTGGCTTGATAGGTTACCAAATTTCCTTGGCAATGGAGCTTCGCTGACGCGCTAGCGCGCAGGATAACTCACCTTGTAGTAGACATTTCCGTTTCCTCACTGTTTACCTGTATTTTGCGAGCTGGATTCTTTGTTTCTACAATATCGTGGCTGCTGATATAATGAACAGAAAAAAATAGAAATAAACGGTGCTCGAGGGAAAAGTCATGTCATCTGAAGTGGGTAAAGATTTTGGTAGGAGGGTATATTGACACATAGGGACATCGTAAGCTGTACATTTTTTTCCTACCTTATTAGTTTATATTTGTATACCTTACCAACTGAAAATTGTTTATGAACAGGTGATGTTGATGAGCAAAATGGTGGCACTTCTAACAAACGCTAATTGCACTTGTCAAAATTGGGCCACTCTTTTCTAGTTCTGTACTAGAGCCTTGGAAAAATCGCTGAAAACTATGTTTGCACTACCGTTAAGAAAATCGCTGCATGTCTTCCTCTTGGTGTACAAGGAGTGTTTTATTGTACGACAAAAGGTACCTACGTTTAACTGAATTGCGACGTAGTTTTGACCCAAAAACTTCACTTGCAGTGAAGGCGCGTGTAGCTCTGAGATCACATCGGAACTTCTTGTTTAACACCTCATTTCTCGAATTTCTTCATTACTGGATGGCGATTTAGTTATATCAAATAAAGTGTTCCCAATTTGTTCTCACCGTAGTCTAAGATACCATGTGAAGGTTTGAAAGGCCTTTTCACTTCGACTCTCTTGTAAAAAGCGGGTATCTAAGACGTTGATAATTGCGTACAACATTTGCTTTTAAATGGCTACGTCGCTTATCAAACAGGCCTAAAGAGAACGAGACAAAATAAATAAATATCAACGTTGTGTTATTTACTGCACTTCCGTTTTTATTGCAGCGTGCAATAATCAACCTGTTGGAATAGAAGACAGCTCCAAAATTCCTGACTACAGATTTACGGCTTCATCGTCTGGAACTAACAAAGTTCCGTCTCTAGGACGCCTAAACGGAGTCAAGGCTTGGCTTCCCAGCACTAAAACCAACGATGAGTTTCTTCAAATCGATCTGGGATCTATTTACTTTGTATGCAGTGTAGCAACACAAGGAGCTCCTAAGGCGGATGAGTGGACAAAAACGTACAAGATTATGACGTCGTTGGACATTCAAACTGGACCACATATGCTGAGAACAACGTTGACAAAGTAATATTCTGACACAAATTTGATATAAACACAGCACCCATAGTTTGACAGAAGGTTTTTCGGAATTTGAATTTTCCTGTTTTTAATTGATCAATGTTAACTTTCTTGCGATAACTTTTAAAGATTTTGGTTAATTTAGGTCAATTTTGGTCTTTTTTCGGAAGCTTTGGAAGAATCAAGAAAAATAAGCTGGCTGATCTTAGCCGCTGTTTAAAAATCCTGACTCAATTTTCACTTCACGTTATCTCATCAGCGGCTTATGATGTTGATCTCACCTCAAATGGAACATTTTTGAACGTCCTTATGGGTGGGGGCGGGGATCCGGCGCCCTAGTCCAAAAAGGCCGAAAAAGCCCAGACTGAATAGGGTTACAAAAATAGTCGCCGAGATTTCTTACTCTAGCCCTGCTTGACCATCAAAGAGATTGAATCTGCTTGATTTAGAATTCACCGAAAGTTTAAACTGTCTTTTGATCGCCAATCCAGACGCGCTCAGACTCGCATCCAGTCGCTATTAATGAGTCTGGGGAAATGGTTCTATTGAGGCGCGCGGGGTGACATTCGCTCCTTCCCATGTCACCCCGCGCACCTCAATAGAATCCAATCTTCTATCCTTTTCCCCCAGAGTCATAAATAGCGACTGGGTACTAGTCTGAGACGCGCTCGCTTTATTCCAGCTTAGCATTACTGATAAAATGAATTTATTTCAGATATTCACAGGAAATTTTGACCGGACAAGTATCATTCGAAACAACATAGACAATCCACTAAACGCTAAACTGATCCATTTTTACCCGTTGACATTCACCGGCCACAAAGCTTTGAGAGTAGAAGTCTACGCATACCCTGAAGGTGTGTATAACTTACCTTGGACTTTTTGGAGTATTTTATAATGAATATTTCAGTCATTTGCCTATCTAGCCTATCTTGCACCCGATTATCTCGCACAAAGTGTGGCTTCCCCTGGACGAAATTAACTCTCCGCATTTTAAACTGAAAGAATTACGACATTGAATGAATGAAAACGGGAAACGGTGATACGCAGAAAATGCAACAATAATATGGTCTTTTTAAGACTAGATAAATGCTTGATCCTTAAGTAACGGTGTTCGTCTGTGAGAGTAGCCTTCGGTGGGCAACATGTTCATTGAGTGTTAAAATAGAAACACATCAGTTAATAAACCGTATGGATAGCTAACGTAGCATACAAGGCCGGCTTATAGAACAGGCTCTGCAAGTACCGATCGATAGTTCAGTAATTAATACATAGTTACATTTTGTCAATGTGACAAAATCTCGAACTCCCTCTCTCTCGAACTATTTTGCGCTTCCCATGAGAGTTCCAGATAGTAGAGTCTACTGTAATATTCGATAATAGAGATGTTCGCTTTGCCCCTGCATCGCCAACCCTCAGAAGCCTGCTACTTCTATTTATTAGGCTCTTGTATGCATAAAGGGTTGCTTTCTCACATATTTGGGCGTGAATGTTTACTTTTATATTTTCAAGAATGTCATTCTTCGTTGGGTATAGAGGACGGGCGTATCCAAGTATCCCGGATGCATGCATCATCAGAAGTGGATGCCAGCCACGCTGCAGGTTTCGGCCGCCTTTATGGAAGTTCATCTTGGTGTAGCGCCTTATCCTCTTCCTCAGAATACTTACAAGTCGATCTTGGACAAATGATGACAGTTACTGGAGTAGCCACACAGGGGGACCCCACAAGTGACAAGTGGGTTATGAGATACTCAGTTCAGTTTGGAGATTTCAACACCAGGTGGTTTAGACAATTGGTATGTGAGTTTTGTTTTGTATAGTCTTAACTGAGATAACTGTGCTTCCCAGTCAGTCAGTCAGTCAGTCAGTCAGTCAGTCAGTCAGTCAGTCAGTCAGTCAGTCAGTCAGTCAGTCAGTCAGTCTGTCAGTCAGCCAGTCCGTCCATCCGTCCGTCCGTCAGTGCGTTAGTTACAGAGATTTCACCTCTTATTCCATGCGTGTACTTTGCTATTGACAAGTTACTGCTGGTATCTCAGGCAATGACCATGAACCATCAAACTGCAGCATCTCTGTTAGATATTTCCAGATCTTTTGTTATGATCATTACAAAAATAATACAAATCTAAAAAATCCTTTTGAATTGAGCAGAACTTCAAGAACTTACTGCCTTGTAGGTTTTATTTAAGTAGTCGTGGTTTAGGAAATCTTTCATGTTGCCAGTTTGACTCTATTATTTAAGAGCGACTTTCAGTAAAAATCAAGCAAAATTTCAATTTAGGGGCAGTAGTTGAAAAATCGATTTCTTTCGTATTTTGCATATAATTAGGTATTAGTAAAGCTAGAAACCTGATGTGGTTCGTTTTAGCCAGAAGCGTGGAAAAGAGAGGAAAAAAGAGAGGAAATCGATTTCCCGGGTTCGGGGGGTCAAAATCACATGAAATTAATCTTGAAAATCAGTGCTATAAACTTGCATCGCGCTGGTAATCTAAAGCGCAGAGAAAAAGATAGACACTTTCTATCGACAGAGTCTTTTTCATTAACTTGACAGTTGTGAAACAGCAGTAGCAAAATCTACTGAACACAAACAATTCCAAACTAAAAGGCAGGTTTTGATGATCACGTAGAAACTGATTTGGAACCTAACTTCTGTGAAATAATTTAACATGTGCCATAATTCTAAATGGTCTCAATCCTCATTCAGTAGACAGCACAAACATTGGAAATAAACCATACCTTGAAACTGGCTTGGGTTATCCCTGCTACTTTGTTTGGGACCAGTTCGAACTCAGCAAAGCTTTAACAAATGGGGCTTAGTGAAGTTGAATTCTGCCGTACACAAAAACACGGGAAATTTTGCTTTTTTAACCGCTCTACTTCATTCTTGTTAATTTCCAGCGTTAACATTCTTTTGCATTCCAAAAAGAGGAAGAAAAAGCCCGAAATGGGCGATTTTCACGTTTAAAAAACTTCGGTTCCATCGTGTGCAAATATTCTCTGTACATTTTTTTGCATTGCGTTACCAAATACCGTGACTAAATTGTTTGACCAAATTTGGATATGTGATGTCACAGGTGTAGCATATTAGATGTCACGTTTTGTCGTGGCTTGCACAGAGGACTCACAACGATATCACCAGTATCGTTCAGTTTTTTCTTTTCCCTCTACCTTTTTTGAGATCAACCGAACATTTTAGTTTGAAGCCATCATCAAGCATCAAGCAATGACGAAGAAAAGAGAGATTGTGTAGCTTAACACGAAAAATTTGGTGCATTTCGGGATGCGCCAAAGTTGAACTTCATTAAGCCCCATTTGTTAAGTTCGCTGTCTTCCAAGTTTTCCCAAAGACAGCAGCATGGATAACCCAAGCCAGTTTCAAGGTATAGTTTAGTTCAATGTTTCTACTGTCTATTGAACGAGGATTGAGACCATGTGGGGTTATGGCACATGTTAAGTTATTTCACAGAAGTTAGGTTCGAAGTCAGTTTCTACGTTAACATCAGAACGTGCCTTTTAGTTTGGAATTGTTTGTGCTCATTAAATGTCGCTACTGCTGTTTTGTAACTGCCTAGTTAATGAAAAAGACTTGTTCTGTTAATAAGAAGTGTCTATCTTTTTTCCGCGCTTTAGTTTTACCAGCGCGATGCAAGTTTATAGTGCTGACATTCAAGATCAATTTCCTGTGATTTTGAACCCCCGAACCCAAGAATCGATTTCCTCGTTTTTTTCGAAAATAAAGCGCTTCTGGGGAAAACGAACCACATCAGGTTTCTAGTTTTACCAATACCCGTTTATGTGCAAAATATGAAAGAAATCGATTTTTCAACTTCTGCCGCCGAATGCTCGATGTTTACTGAAAGTCGCTCTTAATGGTTATAACTTGTCGTAAACGTACTACTTGAATAATTTCCAGGAACCGATTGGGTCTTGTTGTTTTTAGAGTTTCCATGAAAACGACGGGCGTGATCAAACGTACGTTAACTGGTTTAGCGAGCCAGTGGAAACCCGGTTGGTACGAATCGTCTCTCTGGCGTGGACAACTTCTGTTTGTTTAAGGCTTGACATCAGCTTTTAAAAGGTTAGTGTATTACATCAATAAGCATTTTTGGGGAAATATTTGGTATGGTGTTAACTTGAAAAGCAACAAAAAAATTCTCAGTGACAGATGCGACAACTACTCGCATATGTTTCAAATAAGCTCGTGCTTAACAATTGCTTAATGTTTGTTTTTCGTTCCTTTAGTTCCTAAGCCGGACATCAACAATATCCAGGGAGTGAATCTCCCAGCTGCTGTAGGAAGCTTTGTAGACCTGAAATGCAATGCTTCGTCTAGGTCAGATGTGATGACAGCGGGAATTCGTTGGGGAAACAAGGGAGAAGATATCACAAGTTTATCATCAGGTGTCTGGACGCAAGGGAAGATTTGCTTATCCAGGTTGTGAGTCAACTACACGACTGCTAAAGAAATCTTGTCAATGTCAAACTGTAGCAGGCAAAATGAAGCATCACGAACGGTGAAATGTGACAACACATTCATTTGCGTGGCGTTTTACTCGTCATTGGCTCTTCGCTTAGAACCTGCTTATGAGACAGCAGTTGTCACTGTTGAACTACGTAAGTTAATCTTTAATGTTTGGTGAAAGTGATATATCTCATAAGTTACCATGGTGTATTGTAAAACTTGAAGTGCTAAAGGCCTATACTACCAGTGGCCAACAATTTCATCTGAATGGTCACACTTGAGGATTTTATTCACGGATTCAAAAGTTAAAACCACCTACTGCAGCGTAGCCTGTTCCAGGCTCCGAGATAGCAGCAAAAACGAATGAGAAAACGAGCGCCAAAAAGGCGTGGTGACCGGCTTAGGAGAGCGGATTGGCCGCCTCTATGTCTACACATTCCGCGTGTCTTCTTCTCGCGGTCCCTTTCTAATTTTCGCCATTTTTACTATCTGAGAGCTTGTCTTAAGCCTGGAGTATAGGCTATGTTTAGCATAACAAGCAGCACCAAGTGTACCAAGTTTGTTTTCCAAAAGGCGACGGATGTAGGTTGGGTCTACGGTTAGTAGTTGTTGTTTTATACCAAACCAGTGGATAGTGCTTTTCGCGTGCTCTGATTGGCTACTGAAACTCGGGATAGTATCTGCTACGCCCGGCTTTCTTTTTTGAATTTCACGCGCGAGTTTTCTCTCATTTTCGCAGAAAGAGGAATTATTTGATGCTGGCTGTCCACTGGTTTGATATATATCTTTTTCAAAAAAAGGTTGCTTCAGTGATGCATGTTTCATAGACCGCAGTGCTTCATGCTCGTTAAATTTATGGCTGCTTTTCTCTAGCTATCAATCGTAAAGCAAGGGCAAATGTAAATTTTTATGATTTGGTTTTCTCCTGGAGTGCCCTCAGTCAGAAAAGTGATCAATACATTTATTTATAGCAACCATGATGCTTTGCGGTCTATGAAACAAGAATCATGCATCATCCATCATGCATCACTGAAGCAACTTTAATTGAAATAGGTGTATACTAAAAAAATTATCCACCTCAGTGTCGGTGAAGAGTGGTTGATATTTCGCGGCGAGGAAAATATCTCCCACTGTTTACCTCTACATTACACTTGCTTTGTTTGGTCTAAACCCGTTACATCTCAAAGAGAGAAGAGGATAACGGTCGGTTTTGTTGTCTTTAGCTTCTTATTATAATTATCTTTTTACTGTAGGCGTTCCAGCAGCAGTGAAGAAAATAACAGTAGACACCATTTTGGGAACATCAGCCATAGTAAGGTGGCAGCAGCTATCCGTGGGAGGAATTGACGAGGATCACATTACCGTGTATGAGCTCTGGCTTTCTAAGGAAAGCAATCCAAACACTGCTAAATATATCAATGCCTCTTCAAATGATACGCAAGTTCTTAAGGACCTAACCAGGAATACAAGGTACGAGGTCAAAGTCCGGGCGATTAGTGCTACTGGAAAAGGACTTTGGAGCTCTACTGCGTACTTTAAAACAGCGAGAAGTGGTACGTATTCACAGATATTCTTACAGTAGACATTTAGTTACCACTGGTCTGTTTCGTTTCAGCCTGTTCTAGGCTCCGAGAAAACGAGGGCGAAAAACGCGCGCGGGGAAGGGGACGGGGGGGGGGGGCGATTTCGAGGAAAGCCCTTTATCCCCGCCGCCGCCCCCTTTTTCTCCAGATCCCACGCCTCTTATTTTCGCCGTCCCTACCGATCTGTGAGCCTGGAACAGGCTAGTTTCTTTTAAAAACGTAATTTCTGTCCGAAAATTGGCTTTTCAAATCCGTACTTAAAACACTGGGGGTAATTTGTAAGGCAACCTAGCCCAATATGTTTCTTGAAAATGTAAAAGTTTCTACTGTTTAGTTCTGTTAAGTTCCAACTGTTTGCATATAAAATAGTTTCCTGGGCCCGAACGCCCGCAGTGTCGAGTGGCACCGGAAAATATAAAATTTCAGTAACCGAAACAATACCACAGCAAGTGCAGCTCAACAGGTTTAATTTGGATGGTGACACTTCGAGGTTTTATTCACAGACCCGAAACTTTAAAAACTTACTGCGCGAATCGAAGTCAGCCCGTGAGACAGGACTGCAATAATGTCATGCTCAACAGCACATAATTTGGACATAATTTAATGATAAAGATTTGATAATTTATTAATTCATATTGCACAAATATCAACATGAAGTTTTTAAATGCGCTTTACAACAATTTGACTGTTCATACCAAGCATTTTCTTGGGAACAATAAACAGTACGATAAGACATGTACATTTACTAAAATCAGGCAAACTGTTGAAGTATTTTGACATTGGCCATAACCGATTGTGCCATTGCTAGTTCTAGTAACCTCAATTACATTCATAACGATCTTCTTTTTCAAGTGAGTTGTGAAGAGGAGATTTTGGGCCCGGAAACTGGGTTCTACCCTGATATGACCGCATCGTCTTCCCAGTACAACGCCAGCACCTCAGCGTCTCACAGTTTCATGTCCTACGCAGTGGACATTCCATGGTGTGGCGACCGCAACGACAATTCACCCTATTTGGAGGTGGATTTGATAGACGTACATGTGGTATGTGCTCTATCTACTCGAGGGGACCCCCAAGGGAAACGTTGGATAGAGACTTACACATTGCAGTCATCTTTAGATGGAACGACTTGGACGGATTATAAAGAGGGAGACCAAAAGCGGGTTGGTGAATTCGTTAGCTCGTCCACTTCCAAAAAATACACCTATAACCACACTACGTTGAATGATTTCTCCTTTGCCATCTCCAGGCGAGATAAGTCCTAAAAATAGTGTTATTGGCTGACGATTTGTTAACTAAGCATAAGACAAAAGAGTTAAATAGAAAGTTAGTGCCCAATTGATTTTATTGAATCTTTGATGGCCTGTTTTGACCTAAAGGGCCTGACGTTGTTAGCTAAGTTTTAAATATTAGCTTGGCGCCCTATGATTGGCTAAAAAACATGTTTTAGGACGATATAAAATAAATCCAATTGAATTTTTTCGAGGTACGGCTACAAAAAAGCGCTATACGTTTCACAGTGGGAAAAAAAACCATATCTGACGCCTACTTCACTACATGGGAGAGGGTATTAGAGACACTTTGTGTCAGCTGTTAGTTGTACTTACAGTTTGAATTATGAAATTAGGAACACTGAAAGTATTTCTAAAATGTAGAATTATGTTGCGAGCGAAAACCTATCAGATGCGAGATGGATAAGCCGTTAAATACAACGGTTTGCTCTCCTGCACGATTGTTCGCCGAGAGTTGTACAACCTAATTTAAAACAAAGTGTTCATACATTTGGGATTTACACTGTAAAGAACTGTGTTTAATTTCTTTTTTTGTCTTCTATACCAGGTATTCCTGGGGAACTACGACAGCACCTCCACTGTCAAAGAAGAGCTGTATTCGGGACTTGTGTCTCGAAAAATTCGATTGCGCGTTAAAACCTTCCATGGGCTTGCGTGTTTAAAACTTCAGCTGTTTGGCGTTAAACAGGCTCTTGGTAGGTTGATATGAATATTTCTTTAAAATTTGTTCGTAACGTGACTATAGGCAGATAACATTTTCCAGGTACCTACTGCTTAAGTCACTCCCACGTTTTCTTGTCCTTTTCTAGCTTGAGGTGCCAATTCTCGTTATGACTTTTTTGTTCTTTAATTTGGGAAAGCCTACACGCCCACCACTTTGTTTGTCGCCAATGGGTTCTTTAAGAATTAAGCGGTTCATTCTTTTAATTAGAAAAAGAGTTCAGATTATTTGTAGTAAAACAACCGTGCAACGATTTAAAATGGTCATGGCAAAACATGATTTCCAAATGCCAAACTTCTTTGTAATCGCTGAGAAACGTAGGCGCCTTGACAAAATCGTGCGCGCCACGTCTATGGCGCTAGTTCTTACCCCGAGGCAAGCCCAGATCATAAAATGAAGCCACACAAATCCCCCTCAGCTTACCGATGTCTCTTTCCTTTTCTTGTGTGCAGATAACCTAGCGCTCAACCAGCCTGCCGTCCAGTCTTCCACCGATGCAGGTGGAGTGCCGTCACGAGCTGTAGATGGGGACACTTCAACAAGCGTTTGTACGCAAACAGCTGCAGAGAATGACCCATGGTGGAGAGTAGATTTGGGAACATTTTACCCTGTGAAAGAAGTTGTTATTGTTAGCAGGGATGCTATTAATGGGTTTGAGATCAAGATAGGTAGGTTATGTTTTTTTAGTAAGAAGAATCATTTACCGGCCGCACATCAACCACAAGGCAACACACGACCTTGTTCCTATCAAGGTTCCTATCAAATGTGCGATCGAGTCCACCTCGCCTCCAACAACTCTCCATTAAAGTCAAAGAAATTGAAGACAGGTCATGTTAATTTGAGGCCTGTTTATTTCTGCGATATATGTACATTATTCTTAATCAAAATTCTGAACGCTACACTTATTGATAAGTTTCCCAGTTAAGCACATTTTAATCGTGAAAACACGTCACAATAGAGGGATAAGGCATCGCGTTTGCGGCAAACGCGAACGGCAAATATATCACGTGATCATGAGTTTTCCGCCATTTTTCACGTTTGCAGTTTGCCGTTTTCAACGTAGTCTCCTACGCAGCCGTTCTTAGAGACGTCACGCAACGCTCCTCGCCATAAACGGCTGCTTCGATCTGAACCACATTTCGTTCCCTTTGTGTTTGCGGTAAATCGAAACATCCAATCACGTCTCGGCAAGTTGACAATGACGTACATTTTCGCGCGAAAAAGGGCCCGGGGTTTTCCCGTGATGTGCCTCGGCTTGGATAAATTCTTCTCTTAAAATCGCTTATTCTACTCGAAATTCTGCCGCATAATTTATCCAAGCCTGGATGTGCCAAACATCCTTAGCTTGTGATCCGTTTCGGATGGCTGAAACACCGAAGAAATTTTTCGAGAAAGGTTCAAATGATGAATGAATAGGTGCTACGGTGAATGAATCACACCAGAAATCATCCATTCCTCGCTAAATGTGTGTGTAGGCCTAGGGCCGGCGGGGGAGGGGGTTGCTGTGAAGTCATCCAAAATAGTCGCCATGACATGTTCAAGTTTCAATCAATTTCTATCCTGGACACCTAAAACCAAATACACTTATGAACAGTTTCCGTTAATGTTCATTTAAAAAAAAACCTGGACCTTTTATTTTAGGCGTGCAGTGATGTAAATGGTCCTTTGGCTGTTCGAAATTGATACTAAATATAGCTGACATGGTGCCTCAAGAGATTGCAAAAAAAGTTTGTTTATGATCGATTATAACATCTTTTCAGGTAATTCTACTGCTGGAGGTGGGACATCCAACGAAATATGTGGAAGCAATCTGGGAATTTCTGGAGGAGAAACAAAGACTTATCATTGTGGTTCCACGAAATTTGGCCGATACGTCTACGTCAGAATTTCTGGAATCAGCAAGTCCTTGTCCTTTTGTGAGATTCAAGTCTACTCCACGATATCAAGTAATTTTCCTTTCTCTTACTGTAACATACTACACGAACGAGTCCATGTTTAATGAATCTAACCACAAGACCTGGCCTGGTTACTTATGTATGCTGGCCAGGTTACATATGTGACATCCCCTTTTCTTAAAAAAAAAAAACAAAAAAAAAACAAGAAACAGTAATGTAAACAGCGCAGCTATACTGAGTGACTAATCACGGTAAAGTTCAAAGGTAGAGAAAAAAACAAACAAACAAACAAATGCTTTTAGACTGAGGGTAAGACTGAATAGATCACGCAAGTCCTATTGCAAAGTAACAGGTTCAATGTCACTGTCAAGGTTCATAGTCATCCAGCCATTTTGGCTTGCTTCGCAGTCTTCCAGAGGTCCGCCTTACGGGAATTTGAGACGTAGACTGCGGGGGCTCCGTAGGTTGAGCGGCTGTTGTCTCAGATGAAACTGCTTCTGGAGTGGGACTTGGTGATGCCGGAGGTGCTGCCTGGACCACCTGATATGGTTGAGACTCAAATGATTGACGCAAGAATTTGCGATTTCGACGGTAGACCTGACCGTCTTCGGTTTTGACTTTGAATGATCGGGGTGCCTCATGTTTTTCCAGAACAATAGCAGGTGTCCATGTTCGCCCTTGTTGGATTCTGACAGGTGCGCCAATTTGAAGTGGAGGCAGAACTTTAGTACCACGGTCATGGTATTTCTTTTGCCTTTGCTGTCGGGCTGACAGAGATTTGTGTGCTCCTTGGACAAGCTTGGGAAGTAGCAAGGATGTTGGTGCGGGTAGTTTGTCTTTAAGCATTCGGCTCATCAATAACTGTGCTGGTGAATACTCAAGGCCTGATATGGGTGTGTTACGGTACTCCAGTAGGGCCAGATGAACATCTCTTCCTTCTTCAGCTGCTTTCCTCATGAGCTGCTTTATTGTTCCAACTGACCTCTCACTTTGTCCATTTGATGGAGCATGATGAGGACTTGATGTCTTAACTTCAAAACCCCATGAATCAGCAAATTGAGCAAACTGCTTACTTCCAAAAGGCATGTTATCTGCTATGACAGTGTCAGGTATGCCGTGTCTTGCAAAACAGGTTTTCAGGTGTGAAATGACGCAGGCTGTAGTCTTGGTTGCTAAATGGGACACTTCCGGATATTTCGAATAATAGTCAACAATAAGGAGGTAATCCTTTCCACTGAATGTGAAGATGTCCATGCCTAGCTTAGACCATGGACGCTGAGGAATCTCATGAGAGATGAGTGGCTCCCGGGGGTTGGCAGGCTTGTACTTGGCACATGTGGGACATCTGGAAATGGTTTCTTCGATGTCGTGTCCCATACCAGGCCAATACATAATGGAACGAGCTCTGGCTTTACACTTCTCCATGCCCAGGTGACTTTCATGCAGTTTAGCCAACATTTCATGACGCATACCAGTGGGAATAACGAGCTTCTCTCCCTTGAATACTAGACCTTCTATGGCGTGAAGCTCGTCCCGGATAGGCCAGTATTGCCTTGCCCTGATAGGTGTGTCTCTCTTGTACTCTGGCCACCCTTTACAAATGAGTACTTGTACGGATTGTAAAGCTTGCTTCAGGAGGTTGACTTTTTCTCCAGAAATTGGCAGCTCAGAGACCAGACTGTGTATCCTCAGTTCCATTTCTTCGTCTGGATAATCTTCACCGGGAGTCACAGGAGATGGATGCGCACGAGATAGCATGTCAGCAATGCAAACCTTGGTGCCTGGAACGTACTTCAAGTTCAGTTTATATCTTAGTAGCCTGAGGAGCATGAGCTGAATTCTTGGCGAGGCATTCTGGAGTGGCTTTCGGATAATGGTTTCAAGCGGTTTGTGGTCATTCTCAACTTCTACTTCTCTACCATAAATGTAGTGGTGAAAGTGTTCTGCAGCAAATGTGACCGCTAACAGCTCTTTCTCAATTTGGAACCAACGCTGCTCAGTCTCGGACAGGGCACGTGAGGCATATGCTACTGGTCCTCTGTCCTGAAGAAGGCAGGCACCTAGGCCAGTGGATGAGGCATCAGCTTGTATCGTCACCTTCTTGTTGGGGTCAAAGAAGCGCAGAACTGGTTCACTGCTGAGAACTTGCTTAATCTTGTCAACAGCCTGCTGGTGCTCTGGTAACCATTGGAACTCTACATCTTTCTTCAGTAATTGCCTGATGGGACCCATAGTGGTGGACATGTCTGGGATGAAATCTTTAAAGGAGGCAACAGTTCCCATCAGCCTGCGAACATCTTCTTTACTTGTTGGCTGGGGTAATTCCACCATGGCTTTAACTTTACCTGGGTCAGGTCGGATGCCATCTTCACTGATGATACTTCCGAAGTAGACAGCTCGTTGCTGTTTAAATTGAAATTTCTTTGGATTGAACTTTACATTTTGTTCTCTTGCTCTTTGCATGACATTTCTCAGCAGTTGGTCATGCTCCTCTTCTGTGGCACCAGCAATAATCATGTCATCTGCGATGACTTCTACTCCTTGCATGTCTCCAAATACCTTGTAAACTCTCTTTTGCAGAACTTCAGATGCAGAACAGATACCAAATGGCATACGTAAGAAACGATATCTGCCAAAGGGTGTGTTAAATGTGCACACGTAGGAGCTTTCTTCACTCAAGGGCACTTGCCAGTATGAGTCTTTCTGGTCCAAGACTGTGAAGTATTTCTTTCCTCCTAGGCGCGAGACAGCATCTTCAAAAGTAGGAATTTGAAAATGTTCCCTTCTTATCACCTGGTTTAGGTCCTTAGGGTCTAGGCATAAACGAAGACTGCCATCTTTCTTTTCCACGATGACGAGGCTATTAACCCAGTTGGTGGGTTTGTCGACCTTGGCGATAATCTCATCACGTTCCATTTGATCAAGTTTCTCCTTAAGTCGGTCGTGTAAGCCATGTGAGACTCGGCGTGGGGGGTGAATGACAGGCTCAGCGCCATTTTCGATAGCGATGTGGTATGGCTCGAACTTGCCCAGTCCCATGAACACATCCTTGTATTCTTCTAGAACATCTTGTTTGGTGAGGTGACCAGGGTTAATCACATTGACAGAGGGTTGTCCTCTCATTGGCTGACTAGGAAGGCAATCAGTTCTTTGTATCAGACCCAGTTTCTCGCATGCTTGCAAACCCAGAATTGGAGGCGCTTTTGTCATAGCAACATAGAATTGGAATGGTTCTTCACATTGATTGGTTTTGCAGGTCAGGGTAGCTTTGCCCTTGTGGTCAATGACGTGGTCTCCATAGGCTCTCAGAATAACGTTTGATGCTTGTAGGGGAGGACGATTCTGCAGCTTCTTAAACGTTTTCCAAGATATCACGTTGGTTGAGGCACCAGTATCAAGTTTCATCTTCACCTTACTACCATTTACGTTCACAACGGAGAACCATGCTGAGTTGTCTTGGGTAGAGATGTTCCCCACATAGAGGGAGTCCACAAAGAACTCATCTTCGCTGCTGTCTTGAGTGACCATTTCATTTACATTAGGATTCACCGACCTGCACTGGCTGCTGAAGTGGTTTGGACCCCCACACCTTAGGCATGTCTTTCCCCAAGCTGGACACTCGTTTCGCGCATGCGTGGTTCCACACCTTCGGCAATTTCGTCCTTTATCACGGTTTTGTGAGTTTCGCCCTCGGGATCCACCTTGTTTGCCGCTTTTTGGAGTGCGACCTTTGCTTGGACGAGTTGTGTTCAGGGCGTCTACTTCTTTGTAGTCCGACTTGTCGGCGCCTTTCATGCTCACGAATTCCTTGTGTGCGAGCTCGGAAGATCGAGAGATATCAACAGCTTTCTGCAGATCGAGTTGCGGTTCACGAAGCAGTCGCTCTTTCAGCGGAGGATTGTCGGTCGAAAATACAATTTTGTCTCTGATCATGTTTTCTGGTTCAGCAAACTCGCACGATAAAGCTAGCGTTCGCAGGTGTGTTAAGAACTCGTCGAAGGTTTGCCCTGCGGTCCTCGAGGAATCCCAGAACTGGTACCTGGAGAATACGATTCGCTTTTGTCCAGCAAACTCCTTTTCGAATTTTGCTTTCACGTGGTCGAATTTATTCTTGTCTTCGCCTTCGCGCCACTCGAAGTGGTTGTATCGCTCCAATGCTTCGGGGCCAACAGCCGACAACAACATGGCAATTTTGGTCGGATCGGGTTTCTTCGTCTTTTCTTTAGCGACGAGATACAATTCAAATCTTTGTATCCATCTTCTCCAATTTTCGGAGGGGTTCCCCTGAAGCGAAAGATATTCAGGAAGCTTGAAATCTTGCTCCATTTTGGTTGTTTCTCCCACTATTTGACACCATGTAACATACTACACGAACGAGTCCATGTTTAATGAATCTAACCACAAGACCTGGCCTGGTTACTTATGTATGCTGGCCAGGTTACATATGTGACACTTACGATTTAAACATAAGATAACAATGCAGAATCAAACATTTGACGAGAATCAAACTTCGTTATCATCATCCAGAAAAGTCAACATCATTCATCCCCATTCGACAGGTGGCCAAACGAATGCAGCATGTTGAAAACGATCTCGGACGATGTTGAATCTAAGATACGTTATCCGTTGGCTAGGCCTTTCGTGTGTTTGTTCTGAATCGATGATATTAATAAAGAGACAAAGCGGAAGAAATTTATTGAATATATAAACTTTAGTGAATTATAAGGTCTCCATGTATTTTTTCTCTAAAAAAAAATCAGATCTCTACACTGCAAAAAATGTCGATAGGTTTACGTGAAATTTTTAGTATATGATTAAACATCCTTACATCTTCTTGTTTCTAGGTTCCCAATGGTTTTCTCTGTATTGAATATGGCGTCGAGAGAGGTCCTTTGCAAACAATTCATCACGTAATGTCAACATTTCCATGCCTCCCACAACATTGCAGTGGTCAAAATTTCCAATATTTCTGAAGATACGGAACTTGCTATTTGGCAGAGTTGTCTTCGGCTGCCATTCTAACTAGTGACGAAAATGATCTGATTCTGAAATCTTCGTCTTTCTAAGTATGACTGCTTTTTTTTCAGATCTAGCCCTTTACCAGCCTGCTAGCATGATTAACACTGTTCACGGTGGAGTAGCGTCACGAGCAGTGGATGGGAAAACTACAACAGCCTATAGTGCTGGCAGCTGTACACATACTAATTATGCAAATGACCCTTGGTGGAGAGTGGACCTCGAATCATCTCTTCCTGTGGGTGAAGTCGTTATTGTTAACAGAGCTTGTCGCGACGAGTGTGCAACTTACTTGACGAACTTTGAGATCAGAATAGGTAAAACATATCTCTTTAGTATGGGAGGAACACGTCGTTATCGTGATTGTCAGCTTTCGATTCTTATGACAGCAGGATAGAAAAATCTTATAAGACTTTGTGTAGGAAAAGAGTATGCCACACACTAGTACATGTATTAGAGACGAAGGGTTTACGAAGCGACTCTAACGCCACCAATCCATCAAAATTGCTCCTATTATTCTCATAATTATTTTGGAGGACATTCTACAAGGCTAGGTTTACGGTAACATTTTGCAAAAAGCGCAAATAAATTCAAAACACAGTTTATAATATTATAATGCAGCTAGTAACCGTAGTGTTATTAATAACTATGCTTACTGGGGTAGTCAAGTTCAAACTCAAAGTCAATCAATCAATCAATCAATCAATCAATCAATCAATCAATCAATCAATCAATCAATCAATCAGTTAAGCCAGCCAGCGAGCAAGCAATCATTTAGAAAAGTTATATGTGAAAAGGTCTACGCATCGCCAGTTGGAGTCAACGTCGTGACTGTGCGATATTAATCAAGTGATTTAATATCAGAAAAGGCAGATCTTAAATATAAATCATAGACACCAGAATAATTACGCTCCGTTTTAAGGTTGTAACCCTTATTAATGTAATAGAAGGTAAATTCATAACGAATGCAAATACTTCATCAATAGCCTGATCTTTAAACAACATTCCGAAGTATGACAGAGGTATCTACCACAACATACAGAATAAACTAATGTACAAAAAGCCATGTTGACCCTGTTATTGCTGTTAAGCAGAACAAGTCTGGTCTTTTTACAGGTGATGAGGATACTGCAAACATTCTTTCAACTGCAAAGTGTGGCGATCTTCACAGCTTGGCCTCTGGAAAAACAAAGACGATATATTGTTTGCCACGCCTTGTTGGTCGGTATGTTTACATTCGAATCCCTGGCCGTAGAAAAATTATCGCAATTTGCGAAGTGGAAGTTTACTCCAGAGGAAGAGTTGACAATGGTAAGTAATGCCTAATTTTCGGTACTATTTACTATTTATTTTACCCCTATTTACCTTAGAATTCGCAGGTTAAAAACTGTTTAATTTATTCAAACAGTGCCACGTGAGTAAGAGTCTAAATAGATGGTTTTAATTTTAATCATTGCTCTGCCAGACTCAAACTTGTAGTTAAATCTTTTGCCATCTCTTTAAAACTTGTCTGTATTAAATTCATTTAAATATTGGCACATCCGGCCAATAAAAGCAGATTTACAACTAGCGAAACGACGAAAAGGACATCACAACACGACGAATGGTGGTTTTTTTCCTTTTAGGTTGTTACGTTCATCCTTTGTCTTTCTAATGTTCCGTTTCGTTGTGTTCCTCATACCGGTAACAAAATACATCTCGTTATGACGTTACTGTGCGCCAGGATAAACTGATGTTCCGTATTTCAAGTGATCGATCTTATTTTCCCTCAGTTTGTACCGGTCAGCCTGTTGGGACCTCGGACGGATTCATCATTCCTGATCACAGATTTGCAGCTTCTTCCTCTCGAAGTGGAAACGATCCTTCCAAAGCACGTTTGGATGGAGCCAGTGCTTGGGTTCCCAGCGCAAACAACGACAACAATGACTACTTGGAGATTGACCTGGGATCTGTTTACTTCGTTTGTGGTGTTGCCACCCAAGGAAATTCCGGTGCTAATGAGTGGACAACGCAGTACAAGATAAAGGCGTCTCTAAATAATAGGAATTGGACGGTGTATATGGAACACGGTACAGAAAAGGTAAATCAGACATGTTCCTGTGTAGCGCTTTGAAACAACCAAAAAAATGAAACTGAGAAAGTTGGTAAAGAAAACTCTTCCTCAGAAAGGTGTTTTTTGAATATGCGGAGACATTCGCAATTTTTTCTGATTGGCCGAATCTCCTTGTCTACTCGCTGATAGAAAACTGTCGTTGGAAAGAAGCATTTATTTTCTTTTTTATAGATAAATACGACATACATAGTGTTCTACTCCTAATTCCATTCGGAAAAAATCTAATCTCTCTTTTTCTCTAAGCCATAGTCAACTTGACAATTCGCTGACGTAACACTTGTCCTCGCAGTTTGATTAATAAATGAACTCATTCAAATACAGCAGAATATTGTATCTAGGACCACCCACTATCTTGAATAGGAAGCTGTCTCTTTTTTATTCTTTTGAACGTGAAATCTTTTAGTTTTATGTAAAACTCTGACAACCAATTTTTATTTCCTTTGCGTCTTCAAGAATTTTATTATTGTTTAGGAAAAGGCGCTTAATAGTACATGAGTTGACAAGATACTTAAGTGTTGTATTGTATCAACTGTATACCTTGTCACAACTTATGACCGAATGCGCTATTTTACATTTTTTAAAGATATTTGATGGCAACATTGACGACAACGCCTTACGAAGAAATGGGCTTATTACATCTCCCCTGGCCAAATTCATCCGTTTTTATCCGGTTACTTACAGTGGCTCTAAAGCACTTAGAGTTGAAGTGTATGGATATGCTCAAGGTATGGAGTACTGTAATACAGTGTCCGGTTTGGGCTGTTTTTCACTAACGAGGAATTCGAAAACGGAGTCGAAATCGTAAGCGTGCCAAAGAATGAAGAAAATAGCAGATAGAAAGTGAAATCAAAAAGGTACAGAGCTATAGGTGGAGTGATGAAGCCTTACAGAAGCAACATAGGATAGTCTAGAGAGTTACCGTTTTATTCTGATTCCTTTTCCAATTCCGATTCCGATTCCAATGGTCATTCCAATGTCGATTCGGATCCGATCTGATTCTGATCGAGCAAGAGCAGGGCGAATGGAACGGCACAAGCAGTAAACTAATCCAATAACAAGTCTGATTAGTTGTTGTTTACAGTTGTGTAGAGTTTAAAGAAAGAAAGTTCTCCGTATTGCCTGATGACTTATCAGAAGGGTCACATACACAACACCTTTGGTTCTCTGCTCCTAAGTTGCTTTAATTTTTTCCTTTATTTTTCTTGCACGAACTGAACAATTATTTAACACATTTTTACAGCATGAAAGCGAGGTCTTTTCTGCTTTCGTAGGAATGTCGAATTCCACGGAAATCCAGCCCGAACTTTCTTCCGATTCTGGTTCTCTCGCCCGCGTAAACCAGCAATTGTGCTCGGGTAAATCAAGTACGCAAGCTAACATCAATTAAAAAAAAAATGACTTGCGTGCCTGCTGACGTGTGTTAGTGTGGCTCCAGTCGTAGATAGCTGTTTCAAATGGTAACAAGTTTCTTTCGCCTTCAAAGGGTGCAAATCGTTTTTAAGCCTCGGCACTCTGCTACCTACCAGCAAGCCATCTAAGTTGCGTGCTTTCGTCTATTTGAAAATTGCCAATCTTTTTAACACCTACCCTCTAATACTTCAATTGGATTTGAGTTTAACACTTGGACTGTCACTTACAGGTAGCAAAACACCATTCGGACTGGAAAATGGAGATATCACAGACGCTCAGTTAGAAGCTTCGTCCAACTCAGCTTCCGCTGCAAATGGTCGACTTTATAATGTTTCTTCATGGTGTAGTTCCACTGCTTCATCCTTGGAGTACTTTCAGGTGGGTGTTAAAAATGTTAGCACGGAAGGATTCCAACAACCCCCTCCCCTGGGAAGATGAGGTAATGTTAATTGATTAATTGAGGAACATGTTTTAGGAAAATACTAAGTTTTACGGCCATGTACATCACTTTTGAGTCGTGCTACAGTTGTTGGAATTTAATACAAAAAATAAAACACCATCAAATGCCAAAAGCAACAGCCAAAAAACACTAGCGGAATGTATGTTGGATCGTTCCACTGACATTTATATTGTGAAGGTTGTTAGATATTTTTGCATTTAATCCCATTTGTTTGTTTTCGTACTTCGTCGACCTCTTTCCAGGTTGATCTTGGAAACGTGAAAACAATAGCAGGCGTGGCCACTCAGGGAGATCCTTCCAGTGACGAATGGGTAAAAACATATACAGTGAGCTACAGTTGCGAAGGTAACCGCTGGACGCGGTACGAAGACCACTCTCATCGTTCAGAGGTTCGACTCTTTGTGTTTGGTAAACTAATTAGTTAACGCCGCCACTTTGCGGGCTATGCGTTAACTTGTCTCCACTTTTAATTGTTGAAAGAAAAAATAAAACGCTGTTAGAAATGATGAATACCTCTTCATATTTTAATTTGTAGTCTCCGGAAACCTCGGGTTATGTTCTGAAGATGATCGTCAACTTTCATATGTAAAAATTTTCAACATATTTCGGAAATTTTCGACTTTCTTGAAACTCACACGAGATGTTTTCCAGGAACTGTTAATTTGAAAAAGTGGTCGGTAAATAGTAGTTGGAAATCAATGGTCTAAAACCCTTGAAATCATTGTTTTTGCATACCAAGCATTATAATGCACCTGCTGCTTGGAGGTACTTGGTATCGTTCCTGGCAATTTTAAGCTTATCCTTCATGAAATCAACGCAAACTTAATTTAATTCACCTACTTAACAAGCGTTAGTTTCTGATACGTGGTCGCCCGCGAATGAGGCCAAACAATGATGATGATAATGGTGATGATGATGATAATGATGATGATGATGATGATGATGATGATGATGATGGTGATGATGATGATGGTGATGGTAATATATTTCTCATTTGGCTTAATTTCATTCATCGTTTTTTGGCATTTTATTATAATGAAGAAGCATATTACTTAACTGCTTGACTTCGAGCTTCTCATTTGTCTCACTTGTCTTGCCATTTTTATCGTATTTTTGCATCTGCAGATTCTTGATGGAAATGACGACCGCAACAGTGTTCAAGCAAACTGGATGGTGAGGCCATTTGTAGCACGATTTCTAAGGATTTACCCAAACACTTGGAACTCTGGAATTTGTTTAAGAGTTGATGGATATGGAAGCCCCCTTGGTAAGTCGTTTCCTTTCGCTCTTTAATTATGTTAATCTGCAGAAGCTAATCACCAAAACTCACGTTTCCTGCGTCTTTTGTCAACTACTAGTTAACGCGAGCTCTGCGACAGCTGCAGTCTTTAATACTTGAAGGTTGTTCTATTTCTTTAATGGTGTAATGTCTGTTTAAAAAGGTATTTTTGTTTCAAAACTCAATAATCCACCTTAGAATTGACCAAGGTATGATTTAAAGTCCACACAGCGGTGTTTCACTAACCGGATCGATAATCAGTCTCCCGGACCTAAGAGTTAACGTCTCTGTTTCCCTTGTTGAAAAGAGATTCCTCTGTTGATTTCAATACCCAATTTGAAAGCAGTCAAGGTTAAATGTATGACTATAAATAATTTGTAGGAATCGAAATCGTGAGTCCATGAAATAGCGTTCGCGCGACGTGCTTCTACGTGGCGGGCGAATTTCACGCTCGCTCTCGTGTTTTTTTCGCTGCACTAATGCTGAGCGGAAAGAGAGATGGCTCGCTAATTTAAAATTGACTCTAACCCTAGATTAGCTGAATGCTGCTTGAAGCAAGTGGTTTTAGGAAATTAACAGTCTACACCATTTTTCTCCTTTTAGTCAACACTCCCATCATACGTCCAGCGTTACTGGATAAGATCCTACAGAAAACACTTGGAAGTTCTGTAGTCCTAACTTGCGACGCGTATGGGGTTCCACACATGACTGTCACGTGGATGACAAATGGTGTAGAACTGGCTAATTCTTCAGACATTGCTTCTGAAAGGAAACATACAAACAACTGGGAGAAAATAGAATCCAACCTGACTGTAACTTACAGGGATGCCGCGTATGCCAAAGGTCTATTTCGATGCACAAGGGTGTCGCAAGAATCAAGAATTCTCCAGTGCAAAACATTAAGTGTGACATGCAACGCCAGATACTTCGGAACACTTCTTGAATTTTCTTCAATGGCTGTTGTCAGCTTCAAGGAAAATTTGTGTAAGTGCGTAAATTTACTTAAAAAACACTCGCCTCCTTTACTAGTTTTAAGTTTAGTTCATTCATCTCCAATCACACGTCAAATACGACAGTGTCATTTTCTACTAACGATGAAACTCTTTCAAAACGGTCATCAAAAGGCGATAAAAATTAAATGCTTCTTATTAGAGGACGGGGCTCCATTATAATATTCGCTTTTTATAAAAAAAAATACATCTCTGTTAACCCCTAAGCCCAAAAGTGATCAGCATAAAATTTCTCCTTGTGATATCAGTGCGTTATAACACATACAGGTCATGAGAGTTAAGGAAATGGTTACCAAAGATAACTTGGCTTGATCATTTTAAACAACTTCTCCCAAGTAGTCCTCAACTAAAATGTATTGAGATCTGTAAGGAGAATTTGCATGATGATGCTGGGGCATAAAGGGTTAAAATCCGTTCTATTCTCCTCAGATCTACCAGAGGCTCCATCGCATGTTGTAACCTCAAACGTCACGTCAACCTCAGTCACGCTTGCATGGAACGAGACAGATTCAGGGGACAGTCCGATTTCGTATTACAGAGTCGTCTACACATCTTCGAACTTAAATCCTTCAACAATAAACAAAACAACTACCCTCAGGAGGGTCAATGTTAGTATGTTGCAACCCTACACGGATTACACTTTCAAGGTTCAAGCTGTTAGTGCTATTGGAGATAGCCCTGTCAGCGAGGAAACGCGTCTTAAAACCTATCGTAAGTAACATACAACTTTATGCGAGCCTCTTTAATGCCCAAGCCAAAGGTATAACATTGAGTCTTCATATTTCTATAGCATGTATACTATGGAGGTAGGGTATTTAAAAAAACACGGGTAGTCGCGCTATATTGACGACTAGTATATACCCGGTATCCATTTACACACCTAGGTCCATCGTGCTAGCACACCACATCATCACGTCCCCACACCATGCCTAGTAAAACATAAGATTAGTTTGGTTTTCGATTTTATCTTTCTTTTTAGTTCCTGCAAGCGTATTCATCCCTCCACCTGAAGTGTACAGACTTTTCTTGGGCCAAAGGAATGTATCGTTCGTTTGTTTTGGGCAGGGTTATCCTATGCCTAGGATAGTGTGGAAGAAAGATGGCAACCTCAACGTGTATCCCATAGTAAGTCAGAATCTCTCAGCAATCAACAGCAGCAAGCGTCTTGAGGTCAAAGCTGACGGAGTGACATATGAAGAAGCTGGGAAGTACACTTGCGAGGTTTACAATGAAGTGGATGGAATGACTGCGGCATCCGCCACACTGGAAGTAATTTGTAAGTATACGTTTCCTTCCTGTAGAAATACCCTATTCCACGTGAAGGATATAACATGCCATAACTTGGAATGTTATTTCTAGGTCTCTTTATTAACCATGTGCGTTTTGTTGTTCTATTCCTCCAGTTGTTCCAGAGTTTACTTTGAAACCAAAAGATAGAACTGTCATGGAAGGGAAGTCAGTCATCTTTAACTGCAATGCCACAGGCATACCAACACCTGAAATATCATGGAGTTACAGCGGTGCGGGAGGACTTCCTCCTAATAGCAGGCAGCTATCTAATGGCAGTTTGTTGGTAACTGATGTGAAAAACACTGTGGATTATGAGGGTACCTACAGCTGTAATGTTTCTAGCAGGGCAGGCGTAGGCGTAGCACACGCGAATCTAACAGTTTGGAGTAAGTATTTTCTTATTAAGTAAACTGTATTCAATTTGACAGGAGTACGGGACGGCAGTTGAACTGAGAGTGTATACTCGTGACATTTATACATTATTGAGCGTCAATCTGATCGGTTGTTTCCTCTTCTCAGTGTGAAGTGGAACAGCTTTCTGTTGTTATCGTTTTTATTTTTTATTTTTATCATTGGTGGGAAGCACGGCATAGAAAAGTTAATGTGCTTTCTCAAACCCTTGGCTTCAAAGAGGAGCATGGGCCATTGACAAATTCCTCCATGGGACTCGGTTGCGTGCCATTTTCTCTGTTACACGGAAACGGGATTGAATAGTATTTTACGAAATGTGACGTGGATTGGATTCTAGGTACAATTAGGTGGAGAAATTTGGCTAAAGGTTACAATGCCGCTACCAGTGTGTGAAGCTTTCTCCTCTCTTCTCATTGTTAAGTGCAACAGCTCTTGGTGTTGCCAGTTATTGTTATCAACAAAGACTGAGAAGCACAGAGATAAGTGTCCGACAATGTGACGAGAATTAAATTCTAGACAAAAATAATTGGGACATTTGGCTCAAAGTCACTTATTTTCGCAGCTTTCTCCTCTCTCCAATGCCTACAGTACAACAATTTTCGGTGTTGCAAGTCACTGTTATCAAGATACGCTCGCTGGGGAGCACATAAAGAGGTGTTGCAACATATGTAACGGGGACACGAGACTCCGTTTAGAGCACTGGGTTAGATAATCCGACCGGACATCCGACAAGATAGATTAGGTATCAAGTAAAGCAATTACCATAAGGGAAGGTACGTTTTTTCGTGGGGGGGGGGGGGGGAGGGCTGGGGAATTTTGGTAATTTTTTCCCAAAAAAGTGTTGGCCCTCCCTTGCGTTTTAATAAAAAAAACTCCTGACCCCCCACCTTTAGGTGACTGACAAAAGCGCGACCCCCCCCCCCCTCACTACAACATGGTATGTTCCATGCTGTAGAAACCTCAGAACGTTTCGCTTGTGAACGCAAAGTGTTTGAATATAAATATATCTCGATATTTAATGTGTGCGTGCTGAAACAAGGAAAATGCGAACAATCAGTGTGGGATATTTACGTTTTATAGCTGACGTTTGAATATGGAAGTATTTGAGTATTATAAAAGTTTTGAACATAAAATATCTAAGGGAAAATACACGCGCTTCTTTCTCCGACTAGCCGGCATTGCTGTTGGTTATTTTAACAGAAAGGTTTAGTTGTTTAGCATGCGAAATCTGCCTCTCAAAAACAAATATTTCCAACATATCCGACAGGGTAGAGCGCATTGTTGGATCTACTAGTAATTCTTCAGAACTAAACAACTCAGGAGATCAGGCAGCGGATAGCCAACAGCAAGAAGCTGAAGAAACGATACCTGAGTCAAGTACTTCTCGATACGGACGGAAAAGGACACAAGTCCTCCGAGAAAAACTATGTGCCATGGCATAATATACATGTAAAAATGTAACCTAGTACCTATAATAAAACACCAAATTAAATCAAAGTAGGTGAAAAGAAAAACTTAATCTGTAAGAAAAATGGAAAGCAACATCACAAAAATTCTCATTAAAAAATTCTGGAAAAGATGTGTGACCCTCCCTTGAATAGCTCACATGAGGTATGGCCCTCCCCTTTTGGTGCTCACTTTCACTGATGACCCTCCCCTCTGAGGCCCCAGCCCTCCCCCCCCAAGAAAAAACGTACCTTCCCTAAGCTATCGTTAAGGCCGGATTCAACATTTCTTTTCATTACCGTTGAACACTGTTGAATCCGGCTTGCTAAACGCGTTTGGCCTCACTTTTGAATGGTGTTCAGTGTCGCTCAATGATGCCGAATGAAGATGAAGTTTCATGGTACTGAAGAAAGCTTAATTGGCAACAAATATTCATACAACAAAGTTGTATTGACCAATGTTGGATGATGACAAATGGAGGCCTAAGGTGTAAGATTTTCAACAGAATAGTTAAGAAAGAATACTAATTCCCCACTTTTCTCCTTTCTACTTTGTATCAGCTTATCCCAAGATAACTAACACATCAAGAACGCACATTACCGTTTTGCTCGGATACCGATTGACGTTGACGTGCATAGTGGCTGGTGATCCTACACCCGTCGTTGTGTGGAGAAAATTCGGAAATCAGGAAATCCCGGGTGCCGTTTATGAGCATGGGAATTTTACTCTGCTCATTCATCAAGTGGCCATTACAGATGAGGGTGTCTATCAGTGCATGGGAGCGAGTGCTTCTGGTGTGATCTCAACCAACTTTACAGTGGTCGTTCCAGGTTCGTATTACGTGTAAATTTTAGGCTCGCTTTGTAACAATAAAACTTTCATAAACTTCTTCCACCAAATCCTCATATGTTACTCACAGCAGTACTCACTCACACGCGACTGAATATGAGTGAAAGTGAGCGAATATTGTTGTAAATTGCCATCTAGATCGAATACCAAGACTGATATTTACATGTGATGAACCATAATGAAAATGTATTTGAGTAATAAATTAAAAAAATTCCGCAATTGGAGTCTCCGATTTTAGGTAACAAAATCTGTAAACGTAACATAACATGCTGTAACCAGCCTACATGCATTGTCTTGAGTTGAATAGCCTGTGACAAATCCGAAAAATATTGGAATCTCGCAGGCTATGAGATGCGTCATTACTGAACGAATTGTTTTTCGTTTACGCTTTAGAGCCTGCAAAGATTGGCATACCAGACCCACAGGTTTTGAAATTACATCGTGGTGATAAAAACCTCAGCGTTGCGTGCTTTGGCAGAGGAAAACCTCGCCCAAAGATAACATGGAAAAAGAATGGCATAGATGTCTTTAGAGCTTCCCACGATACACGGAGTGGCGTTTTACAGATAGTCTCCAACAGCTCGGACGTCTGGAATGTTAGTAGTGTGTTGTATCTGCGGACTGGAGGAGTCACGTACAGTGAAGCAGGAAATTACACTTGTGAAGTGTACAATGGAGTGGACCAGAATGAAACTGTGGGAAGTATTATCACAGTATTATGTAAGTAACAAGTGTAGATGGTTGTCAAGGGAGAGGTGTAAACCAGAGTATACACTCTGGAAAATCACAAAAGAAATTGTCTAATGAACCACGCAAAAAACTTGGAGCAATTACTAAAAATTGAACAATGCCCCTCCACCACCCCCCCCCCCTTACCCCACCCCACTAATAATAGAACTAGAAGGCCTATTTTTTTCGAAGTAGGGCTAAGATGTTTTAAATTCTCGACATATTGAGTACATTGGTGGTGTACAATTTAGATTCTGAGATATCGGACTTGTAATCTGTAATTCATCTACTTCTGCCTTGTAGTGAAACAACTGCAAAACGGTTTAAATGGTAAAGTTCGAACGTTAAAGCTATCTCAAAGATCAACCGCTTTGTTAAAAGAACATAGGTGTCCTATCCTTGGCTTTGTTTTATGCGCCACCCTAATCTGAGAAGCAGTTGCTGTCATAATCGATTCTTTTGGCTTAATACTTTGGTAAGCTGAACCGGATAACCAGGGTAGTGAAACCAAACGATGAATTTTAACCCCTAAAACGTACGAAGATCGCCTGCGTCAATTTTATAGGGCAGTCTCGCAGAACCTACCGCTCGTCCTTTGTACTCGTTACACTGTGATTTTGACATTGAAAGCTCGTGCGTATTTATTTCTTACATTAACACTGTGTGGGGAATGTACCAGAGATGACGATCAACCACTTGCTCTCTTTAAATTTCTTTAGTTAAACCCGAGTTCCTAGAGAAGCCAAGGGATGTCACCATTGTGCTACAAGGAAGTGATGTCGTCCTGCCCTGTAATGTAACAGGAATACCTAAACCGTCCGTCAAATGGCGATTCAATGGCGGAGTCTTGCCTCCCAATGAACAAGAAGATGATGGTAGTCTAAGAGTATATGCAGTTCAAAACAATCAAAGCTACGAGGGACTGTACACCTGCAAAGCTAGTAGCATTGCGGGAACGCTTGCATCTAACATGACCTTGATTGTAGATGGTAAGTTATTCTCTTCTTTTTAATAGACACCTCTTACCTTGTTTCTGAACCAAGGATCGTCTTATCTTCAGTAGCGAAATGATGTCTTTCCTTGTAAATTCTCAGTTTTTTTATGAGATTACAAAAAAAATCAAGACTCCAATAAATAAATAAAAAAAAGTTAACATCATTTAGTGTTGAAATAGGGACATTTCCACAATGTTATTTACACGCGTTTTTGCAATTGTTGTTTGTTGTTTTGTTTTCCTGTATGCCATCGTTAGTTACCATAAACTGAAACAGAGGAAAACGAAATCAAAATAAGACCAAATGATGAGCAATTTTTTATTCCTTGTCAGTTTGGGAATGACATAGTTTGATACATGTTTGATAAGCCGCATTTTGTTCCGGCTTTGTCGAGATATGAGTGCCAATTCCATGCCCTTATTGCAAACTAATGTACTTTACTGCTTATTTAATGCTACTTTAAAATATAATAATATAATTAAGTGTAAAATGATATGCTTGATGTTAATTTCATATGCCTGCTGACATATATTTGTTTTACAGTCTCCCTGCAACAGGTTAAAATAACTGATTTACACCAACAGTGCTAGACGCGGTTTTATAATCTGACAATTAAAGCAAGAGTAGGAAACCCAATCAACCAATCGATGCATGAATTGTTAATGATTTGCATGAAAATAACTGAAGGTTTATCACTTATTGCATGGATTGTTGTCTAACATCAGGTAAGAAATAATGACTTGTTCTGATTAATTTTAAAAATTAACGAAACCAAGTTACTTAAAAATGGGTGGCTTTATTGGCCAAAGAAAACGCGTGCTTACATCCACAAGGAATACTTTGTACCTATAGAATGTATGCTTAAACTATATGTATGGTGAGCTGTTAATTCCTAACGTGGGTAAAAGATAGCAATTATTAATATAATCAGACTTAAGAAAGGACAATAATAATTATTGATCATGACATACAGAAAGAGATTTTTATGAAGACAATTTGGGTCAACCTGACCATAGGGATTTGAGTAATTTTTATTATTATGTTTAATAATAATAATAATAATAATAATAGCAATAATAATAATAATAATAATAATAATAATAATAACGGCAATAACAATAATAATATATATTTTTTGTTTTTTTCCTCCAAATGTTTTTCCTTAAAACTGTTTTTTTATTATGGCTGTTTGTTTTAGTGCGTCCACAAATCAAGCCACTAGAAGATTTGAAGATGACAATTTATTCTCAACTGAATTTGACATGCGTTGTGGAAGGAGACCCATTTCCCTCTGTCTACTGGATGAAAAACGGACTGCACGTTATTACACGAGGTCAAATGTCCCCTTTCAACAGAACGCTGACCATAAACAGCGTGGACCTTAGTACGGAGGGCACATACACTTGCGTTGCTTCTAACAGGGTTGGAAACACTTCGTCAAGCACTTTCGTGGAAGTTTTAAGTAAGTCTCTTAAGCCTTGGAATTGAGTGCTATATAGTTTCTTCCGGATGAGTACTTGGTGATTTGTTAGTTTATCTAATGCAGTCTTACATCTCCTTACGGAAGTCTCTCTATAACGGACAGTTTCCTTAGTGCGAAGGAGACCTAAATTCATGTTAAGTTTTCCTCGGCAATACGGTCACCTCCTATTCCGTCGGAGTCCGTATTTAAGAGTTTCTATTGTATGTAATATGTAAGGAACATTTCCCACAGTACTGGCTGGTTCAGAGGAATGATGCGGACCCTTACGACGCAGAGAAAACAAACGAACGCAACCAATGAACGCTAGGAAAATCTTTCCTTGTTGTGCTTGCATGGCTTATACTTGCGCCATTACGTCGCTTGTATAAGCTGGAATAACCTAAAATACACGACTTGAACTAGCTATCAGCTGCATTGGTATGATTCTAACGAGGCGGAAACGGCTTACTGTCACTGATTTTCGAGGGAGAAAGAAATGGCCAAATTTTTTACAAAATCTGGAGGCTTCAGAGGCCTCCCTCCCTAAAATTGTAAAACTACAGCCTGGCGAAAATTGCCCTCGAAAATAAGTGATAAAAAGCTAGCAACTTCTTGAGTAGGATCTTGACTTCGCTGTGCTTTCCTTTTTTTCAGTTCCACTACAAATATCCGTAGCTCCATCCAGTTTATCAGTTCTCAGACGGCAAGACACAAACACAACCGCAGATTGCTATGGTTACGGGAAACCAAGCCCAATAGTCACATGGTTTAGATATGGCGTCCAAGTTCCGTTGGTCAACGACGCAAAGATTTCCAACAACAGCGAGCGCGTCTTTCAAATCCTCACTTCCGGCGGAAATGCTTCATCCCAGTGGAATGCGTCTAGTCGTTTGTATATTGCTCCTCGTGGTGTGACCTACCTAGAGGCTGGGACGTACGTTTGTCAAGTTCAAAACAGTGTACAGAGGAACATAACCGTCAATGAGTCCGTGAACGTAGCATGTAAGTACTGACCTGTATGTAGTGTCAGAGTTGCTAAAACAGCAGTTGCAGCATTTCTTGGTATACAAATGCTGAGCCTTGATGGGCTTTAGTTGTATTATCTAAACTACCGTTTCCTCTTTAGTTTTTCCAGAGGTAGATGTTAATCCTAAGAGTCAAATTGTGTTGGAACGCAAAAACGCAACGTTTCAGTGCTTTGTCAGCGGAATTCCTCAGCCAACTGTCACATGGTCACGAGGTGGCACCGTGCTAACGACAAGTGGTGACGTCATCAACAGCAGCATGACCAATTTGTCCGTAAGTTTGAACCTAGCCGGTGTCACCAACGACTTTGAAGGAAACTATACGTGCAGCGCTTCAAGCTTCGTTGGAGTAAAAAACAAGACCGCAGAGCTTATTGTTGACGGTTCGTTAAACTTTCCTCTTTTTATTTTCTTGTGTGTTTAAGTTGTGTTACACTGTGTCACAGAGACCTTAAGCTATGTTTTCCTGGGAACAATATAACATTGAGTACAAATGCTGCTTCTGATATTCAATCACAGCAGTCACGTTTACAGATCCTATTGCTTTCTAGAGGAGGAAGATGCTCAAGGAACAGCAGTGCTTTGAGGTGTGATAACCTGATGAATTCTAGTAGGTTTGAAAAGTCGCACCCGTACTCAATTTTGTACTTACTCCTACTACACAAGACAACTACGCACAAAGGCGAATGAGGGTTGTGTTGCCGAGCTTTTTGGATTTTGGTTGATGGTTGAAGCGGATGATTCATGGGGAGTACTGCTTTTTAGTGGCCCTATACATATGCATAGAGTTTGACCATTTTTAAACCCTTTTCCATCGAATAGGGTCGTATACGACTCCTTAGGTGTTATGCGGACTCAAACATTTTTAACGCACTCGAAACGCACTCAGATTTTTCGTCAAGCGATCAATTTGATAGGTAACGGATCCAAAAAGCATAGATCATTGTATACATCCCTCATTTTGGAAATTTTGATCAAATCTGCCTGAGTTACATACAAAAAAATTATTGACGTTTTCTTGCCAAATTGATGTCTAATCTGGCTATTCATCTGGTACTCTTTCCAGGTAAAATTATCCACTTTCCTGAAAAGTTACCCAGACACCCTTCCGCAGAAAAGAAAGGCAAAAAAGAGGCCATCAAAGCAATTTAAAAAGAGGCGAACATTATAGAGATCGATTAAGGTTTGCAAAAAAATCCAAATTTTAAGTTGTGCTCGTGCAACTGGTGAAAGTGTGATCACATTGAGTAGTACTTTCCTGTGGCTCTGTTAATCAGTTACGCTGTACGCGGTGGTTCTGACTGTTAAGTCTGTTGTTCAAATTGTATGCTATGGTTTGACCATTCAAATGAAAACCATTGAGCAGTTCTTTCCTCTGGCGCTGTTTGTTTTCCACTTCTTTTAAAACAAAATTCGAGATTGTTTTCTGAATGTTTTATTTAGTTGAGCGTTCTCGGGAACAAAATGGTGCAAATACGTCTGCACGATTTCTGTTAAGTCTGTTTAGTACCAAAGGCAGGTGATTAACTATCGATAAACTCACATATGAGTTAAATATAACATACTCATATAAAAAATGTGTCTAATGTTGAACCCAGTGGGAAAAACAAATTCCTAAATTAAAATCTTAAAACGACCGCGATTTTTTGTTAAGTCAAAAGTTGAGTTTGTTTAACGAAAATAACGAGATAAAAGAGGAAATTTATTTGAGAACGAAAGGTATTAAAAGACATTTTAATAATATAACCTTTTCTATCGTTTTTGATTGCGTTTGCAACAACAAAAGCTGAAGTTTGGTTAAAAACACTTAATTAAAATCCTCGCTATTATGATTTACAGCCAATCACTGTAGATGCAAATAAACGATAAATCGGAAAAAGCCTTATGTGCAACTCGGCATGAAGAGGATGAGTGGGTGAGTGAGTTGGATAAATTGGAAGTTTAATTTTCGTTAAAGCCTCGTATTTAACGGTACAAATAATGCCTTGGGTATCTCTGTCATTAACCCTAATGTCTTCATCTTGCCGATTTCAGAATAAGCAAAATTTTCAAAATTAGCTGGTTTCATTTCCGCACCTGAAATTTTCTCGATATCTAACAAGTCGTATACAAAAACTAAGAAAGATCGAATTTTCCACCACAAGGCAACGTAAGACAATGTAATGTAGGAGACGATGTATTTAAAAAACAAGTGCAATGTATGTGGTCTTAGTATGCCTCACAGGATTGGCTGAGAAAAAATAAACTAGGGATAGACAAACAACAGAGAACAATAGAGCTGCGTGATAGCAAGGTCCAATGAAATTAGACGTTTTCAAGTCTATTTACTCAGAAAAAAATGGTGAGTCTCCCCAACGATCGATGTATCTCAATAGAAAGCACAATATATAGCAATGACCAAATGTGAGGTAGGGTGCATAGTCGTCTGTTGTGGCAAGCAAGAGAGAAATATATTCAAAATCCTTTCTGTGGATTATTTTTCGCGGCTTAATGTTTTTCAGTAAACCATAAGCGATGCGCGAAAAACAAATAAATGAAAAGGCAGTTAAGGTATTTTGCTTAAGGACATAATGTTTTGGAGATATGAAAAACTTGTCACAGTGCTTAAGTACGATTAATTGTGTGAAATTCATGACACTATAACATAGCAGACACTAATCAAAAACGGAAAAATGCAAAGGTAGAAACTCTATCAATTATAGAAATTTTTATCGTTCGAGGAGAAATATATTGAATACATCCTTACAACCGACAGAAAACACAGCAGGCGCTTTATTGTCACGAAGCATAGCAAAATGTTTTTAATGAAGCCCGAGACACTTTAATTTGATGGATTCCACCTAAAACACTTAATGAAAGCGGAAAAAAGGTAAGCATTTGATGGCTGTAACACAGCCACGAAAAAAGTACTGCATCGGATACATCAACCACGAGAGATAGTGTTTCATGGAGAAGAAAATCAAACCTCACTTAGCACAGATGTTTTGAACAAAAATTGACATTTGGGTGCATTGTCTGAAACAAGCCATCGAGAAAATGAAGCTAAAACTCGGCAGAATCTATGCTCATGAGACTGGACGTCAAACTACGATTTTTATTTTGTCGACACTTGATGAATAATTAATAAGTTTCAGTAAATATTAAAAAACACTGTTCAACGCGTGATCCATCAGTTTCTACGCGACTTCCAAAGCGTCTACAGACGTCTCGAGGTTTGCGACAAAATTTGCTGTCACAGTGAATCAGCGAATCGCTTTACTAGAATATCAAATTTTACCACCGCGGCACATTTGCAGCATTCCGCTGAAAACATTTGATAATTAGCACTTAATCCAGTGGACACCTGCTCCAGATAAATCGCTCGCGAAGGGAGCACTTGGTCTTGAAAGCTCAACAGTCCCAGAGCTGATCTCGTTAGCCCTCGAAACTGACGCCGCAAGCATATTTAAAGGCACTGAAGATTACTAACAGTCTGAAAAGAATTGTTCAAATGGATTTGGGGCTAAATGTCCTTGGATGGTTCCTTTCCATTGCAACGGCAATAGGAAACGCATTTGTGATTTTCCTCATTGCTAAATGTCACCGACTACATTCCTCGCCCAATTGGCTTGCCTTATCCTTGGCAATAGCTGATTTTGGTGTAGGCTTTGCTGTTTTTCCCACGGCGTATGTATGTAACTATTCGAGGGCTTGTAACATGAGGGTTTTCATGGCCTTTTACTGGTTCTTTGTACATTCGTCCGTCACAAATCTTTGCTCTTTGACCTGGGATCGCTACACCGCTATTGTCCACCCGTTCAAGTATCACACATCCTTGACTGCAAGACGCCCAGGAGTAGTTATCGTGCTTGCGTGGTTCATCGCTTTTGCAATTGCCTTATCTCTTGTCCTGGGAATGTACACCACAAACTCCTCCACGGCTTTGAAAATAGTGCGATTGATTGGAGTCTCGGCGTTTGACATGTCATCCTGCATTCTTCTTTTTTATACTGTTGTTCGTATCCTGGTTGTTCAGGCAGTAACTAACTCTGCTGTCAAGTCTCAAGAGCGGCACGTCCGCCGCAACCAAGCATTGAACCAATCTTTTCTTCCACATAGGCGTAAGAAACGCAACGCAGTAGGTTTCGTAATTGCTATTGTAGCATTTTGCTTAGGATGCCATGTAGCGGTCAACTATTTAGTTATGTGCATTACATTTGCTTGTAACAATCTATCTGATAAGGCAGGACTGGTTTTAACTCTCCTTTTGGTTGGAAATTCGGCAGTAAATCCTTTAGTTTACGCGTTCTTAAAGCGGGACGTAAAAAGAGAAATGAAAGAGCTAACTTGTGGACGAGAAGCTGAAAAAAGACGCACTTGGGAAACAAACAGATCAACTAGCGTGATCTAAAGTTTATCGGTTCGCAAATATTAAAATAATGTTGTCGCTTTCTTTGTTTCCAAGGTAGATTTAATACGGAAAGCGGTCTTTCCTTAAAGAAATATTAGTGAATTTTATTGTTTGTGTGACTGTATCCTCGTTCGCACACACTGCAGTATAAACAAACCAGTTTTTCCGAATTAACGGCGTTTTAATAACCTTAAATTCTCACCAGAAATTCTGTGTGTGGGTGCAAACAAAGCGATACTTAAGAAAACAGCGCTTCGCATTAATATTGTGTCCTTTGCTTAAACCTTAGGGCAATATGACGCAAAATTGTTAGATTTGTTCTTGAACATTTGCATATACCCTCAAGTGTTCGAAAAACAAACCAGTTTTTTTGTTTTGTTTTCTTTAAGGTGAATATTAAATTCCCACTAAAAATTTGCGTGTGAATGCAGGGCGTTTCTTACGAAAACAGCAATTCCAATTTTTTTTACGGCAACAGGAAGCAAAATTGTTGGATGTTTTTCATGATTACACATGTTGACAATTCATGTCATGTAAAATTTGTTGGAAGCAAATTGCAACTACAGCCCCCAATTCTATCCAGAGCATTTACATAAATCCTCAAGGTGTAATTTTAATCACTTGCGGGTAATGATATTTGTTGTTCGTTAGGGGTATTTGTTATTAAAAAGCTTTTTAAAGCTGCTGAATTTTATGGATCAAAGAGCTACCGCTAAGTTTCCAAAGTAATTTTCAGTTTTAGCAGTCTTTTACTGTGGCTCATTTCGGGAGTAACGGTCAAGAACTGTAGTTAGGCTGACAAATGTGAAAACTTACACACAATTTTAATTAAATGTGTTAATGAAAAATTTTCCAATAAAAATTATAACAAAAGTCAGTATTTGTCCAAGCCGGTAATACCTGTCGTGAATTGTAACAAAAATATTTGCGCTTTATAACTGTTGAAAATTGTATTAAACACTAGCCGTATTCTGTAATGAAGTAACTATCGCAAAATGTAGTAACACGTTGTTGCAAGTTGAAATGACGCAAGCTTTCGCAAATTGTAAAACTACGTTGTCGCGTTTGTAATACCTGCTGTAAAATTTACTGACCCTTTCCGTATTTTGCAACTATGACGTACCTATTGCAAATTGTAGTAACACGTTTTTGCAAGTTAAAATGACGCAGGCTGTCGTAAATTGTAACATCACATTGTCGCGTTTTGTGGTAAACCTTTAAATAAACAACTATCGGGAAAATCCGTGTTTTTGAACAAATAACAGTGACGGAGATATCTATTGAGGTAAAATTATTCCCGCTATTAAGACCAGCATAATGATGGTTATTTTATCAGTAATACCCTCTTTTGTGAAGTCAAGGTAGAGCACTTCACCAGAAACATCAAGAGAAAACAATCGACAACATTTAATGCCATATTGAGCATTGTGATTCCTCTATTCACTTAGTACAACTTGGTACAACGCTAAATTTTGGCGTGCTCCCATTGGTCGAAATCGATCACGTGACGCGATAGTGTCTCTCCTCAGGGGGCGTCTATCAGCCAATAGTGCCCTTCTGGGCAATTTTTGCTCAAAATTTAGTGTTATACAATAAAAGCAATAGAGTTCTTCTATCTCAGGCCCTATGTGTGATAGGTTCCCTTGGACATTTCAAATTTCCTCGGGCAACCTATCACACGATAGTGCCTTCTACAGAAGAACTCTATTGTTTAAATAGTAGATCACACACATATTGCAATCATAGTGTTCGTAAAAACGAAATTCTGGAGGCTGAATGCCGTGTACATAAACTGCGATGTTTTGAGTTCCGAAAAGACTAGTCAGAAATGACGTGAATTGCACGAAATCTCCTTGAAATTTCAGTTCTGCTGTACAGAACATAAACAAAGGATTTAAATAGTATAAACACGTACGATTGACATTAGAAAGTTATGCTGATCTATTAAATACTAGTAAACTACATATGGTTTTGCAGTTTTTTTACATTTTTAATACATAATAACCAATTTTTAGAGGGTAGATGACCTGGTTGGTCGGTCGGTCGGTTGGTCGGTTGTTTGGTTAGTTGGGTAGTTATCATCTTGATTTTCAATTCTCCTTTGGTAAAATGGTTGATTTTGTTTTCACGGATTCATCTTATACGAGTTGAAAGATGACATAAAATTACGTTTTCGAATCATTTTAGAGACTTGTTACAAAACATGACACTGTGTTATGGCTAAATCCGACGGCTTGGATTTATTATAAATTACAGCAACGTGTTATTCAATCCGCGGTAGGTACGTTATTACAATTTACGACGGCGTTATTAAATTTAAGATCTATGACGGCCATTATAAATCACGACGATTGTCATAACAATTTACGACAAGTATTACAAATCCCGACATTATAAATTTACAATTCACGATTGTACAATCGTTGTCTCTGTTCAAAGAGACCGGTGTCACGTTTAAAACTTTAGGGCAACGCATTTGTTAACCCTCTATAAAATAGAAGAGTTATTCCCTGTAGATAAAAGCTTGCGTAAGTTTAAGTTTCTTATGTTCAGTTTTAATAAAAAGATAAACACAAGATCTCTACAGCGATATCAAAACATTCACTATTACAACTTATACGCTTCCTATGTTTTTTTTTTTTGACCACCAATAACCAATTTTCATGTATTCTCTTTTAATTTTTTAGCGTTTTGCCAATTGTTAATTTTGGCAGCCATGTTGGTTTACAGTCGCTAGTATTGTTCGCTACAATAGCGGAAGCTCTTCCTATGAGAGACTTTTTTCTTCCTTTTATTTCTTCTGAAAACTTCGCATTTATCTTGCGGTCACTGCGAGTTATCTTATTTTACTTATCTTGTGGTCACTACAATTTATTTTGATTTGATTCCTTTTTAAGTGAAGAAAATTATTAGTCTAACTTATTAAAGTGGTACTATGATTAAAAAATCACTTTTATTTTTTCTTCGGATTTCGAAACTATGTTTGTTAAACACTCCCCAAGCGAAATTATAAGCGTTAATTTTGAGAAGAAGACCGTTAATTTAAACTGCAATTTTCCGGTTTAATGGTCCGCCATTATTACACCAGAAATGATACAGTGACGTCATACACTCAAGAGCTGTAAAATGTAGTGTGTGAACGCGGCTTACAAATTATGCAAAACACGAGTTTGAGAGTGTGAAAGCTCAAAACTCCCGTGCTGCATACTAAATAAGGCACTTTCACACACACTGCATTCTACAGCTCTTGAGTGTATGACGTCATTGTATCCTTTCTGGTGTAATAATGGCGGACCATTAAAACGGAAAATTGCAGTTTAAATTAACGGTCTTCTTCTCAAAATTAAGGCTTATAATTTCGCTTGGGGAGTGTTTAATAAACATAGTTTCGAAATCCGAAGAAAAAATAAAAGTGATTTTTTGATCATAGTACCACTTTAACTAGAATCTTAGGGTCAAAGTTGGAAGACGTCTCGCGATTCCTGAAAGGGTTCCTACGATCTCCGAAAAAACGATTTACCTTTTCCTGTTGAATTCACACGAATGCCCCTGGCGACCATTTGTAACAAATTCCCGTAGTTTACTGATGAATTCTGAAGACTGCAAAGCGAAAGATGTTTTGACTTGAAAAAAAGAATTCGCATTTCGATCTCAATAAACAATTCCCGGTTATACTCAGACTGTTAGGGTAGATCGCTGAGCACTGCGAACCCAGATGTTGGCACACAAAAAAATGATCCAGGGTGTGCATACAGAGAGTGGGATTGGGAATAGACGCTTCGAGTTTGAGGCTTGCGCGTGAGTATGCACGCTTGGGTGCTTCGTTCGTTGCATGTATTTGCGCTTTTTTGATCTGCACCGCCCTCTGTGAGGAAAAAAAAAGGGACTGTTTTGCAGTCCAGTGGAGGCGTGGCCTATTTCCCTATTGTATACGGTCATTGCCATTTTTGACGGTCGATGCCATCATTTGTAACCAAGCCTTTTGTCATGGAAGATGTAATATATGCTCTGGATTAAGTTACAATAAGGTAGCAAATACAGGTTAAGCTCAAGTTGAATTTACGTTTAAAGTTTGAGAAAGGGCTAGGGTCACCTATTATAGACGTATCAGTTATGAAAGACAGTTAATTATAATATACCCTTCAATTTTTCGCAATTGTGGCAGATTGGCGTGGTAGTGTATTGGCAAGGGAAAGAGATTGCCAAACGAAAGGACCGGTTTCGATTCTGGGTTGTGAATGTCTTTCTTTTTAGGATAAAAACTTTCAATAACGGTTCAAAAATTTTCTAAGTGTCTTAAAGATGGCAACGACCGTTTACGAAAGGGAAATTTGTGGAGGCGTGGTTTTGCTGTGGTCCTCTGGTGGTCCTGTGGTCGTCGTCTGTTAAGAGCGTTGGATTTGCTGCCTAAAAGCTGATAGCTGAGGTTAAGGCACCTCCTAGTGCCATTATAGTAGAGATAAACACTTCAAAGACGCTTTCTCCATCTTGGGGTTACATAGATATATTGAGTCTTTAGACAAGACACTTTTCTAAACGTTGTCTCTCTTCAGCTAAGGGTAACATAGATATGTTGTGTCCTAAGACAGGACATTTACTAAAACACTGTCCCTCTTTACTTTGGGGTATATAAATGTGTTTTGTCCTTAGATAAGACACTTAGGAGACTAAACATTGTTTCTCGTCATTCATGTGTATAATGAGTATCGACACACGCATGGGTTGGGGAATGCTTGCGAGAAACTTGGATCCCTTGCAGGGTGGGATACCAGTATTCCTGCTCGTTTCATGCTGTCCTTTTATTATCCCGTTTCTAGTTCCTCCACGGTTCATTTCACCGCTGAGGAATACTTCAGTCCTGATAAGCACCACCATGAACCTGACATGCACAGTCACAGCCGATCCAGAAGCTTCCATCCGCTGGTTTAAAGATGACTCCGAAAACATCCCCGGGGCGATATATTCACAAGGAAATGCAATTTTGATTTTGAAAAATGTGACATTAACTGATGAAGGGTGGTACAAATGTCTGGTTAAGAATAGAGCAGGAAATGTAACATCTGAAGCGTATATCGAAATTACAGGTACAGGTCTTTGTAGTGAGTTACGTCTTGTTCTCACATATTGCGCAATCATAACCACAAGAATGTTATATTATACTATCGCGTTAAATGAATACAAGCACTTATAGTACAACGCTAAATTTTGGCGTGCTTCCATTGGTCGAAATCGATCACGTGATGCGATAGTGTCTCTCCTCAGCGGGCGCCTATCAGCGAATAGTGCCCATCTGGGCAATTTTCGCTCAAAATTTAGTGTTGTACAATAAAAACAATAGAGTTCTTCTGTCTTAGGCCCTATGTGTGATAGGTTCCCTCGGAAATTTGATTTTCAAACTTCATATAAGCCCTCAAACTACTACCGCGTGCTAATATTTGTTGTGAACATCAAATTTCCTCGGGCAGCCTATCACAGGATAGTGCCTTCGACAGAAGAACTTCATTGTTTAAATAGCTGGCGGACATAGCGGGCATAGTTTCTTTGATCAACCTCGAAGGATGGAAGTTTAGCTTGGGAAAAGATGTTTGCTTGTTCTTTGGCTTGCTTCGTACGTGTAAACCAGACTTTGTTTGGTATAAATCTAGTAGCTCTGCTGTGTCTGAAAGCGCCTGGCTGGGGATATTAGGCGACTACTCCCTACACTTTGTCGTTAAATTTGATTTGATTTGATAGTTGTCCCCTATCTGAAACATCTCTCTTTTTCTTGGAGAGTGCGGGCTGCTCGGTCAACAGATGGTCCCTGGGCGAGACTCTGGGATAATTGAAAAAAATGTATGTTTTGATTAGCTGGGTGACTAACAAACTAAAAAACAGCTCAACTAACAGACATTCAAGATATAATAAATTTTAATTATCTTAGAGCCTTGACTGGGGACTTTTCGTTGACCAAGGACCAGGTGGACTCTGAATACGAGATGGCACACCTTCGCTAACATAAAGGTCCCTTCACAATTTTGTGTTAAATGCATTTTGATCATGCTTTATATCGTCCTTCATCTAGTTCCTCCTCAAGTTTCTTTGAGCCATGAGATCCTCAAACTTCGACGACATGAAAAGAATGTGGCCGTGGATTGCTATGGATCTGGGAAACCTCGGCCAGCGGTGACGTGGAAAAGAGGCCAAAACGACGTCCCAGTTTTTGCAGTGATTGCAACAAATGAAACCAACCAGGTACCGCAAACATGTTTTTCTAATCATTTTCACGAAACTGTTACAGAACTTTCTCTTGCCAGCTGCTTGTATTGAGTCCGTCGGCACTATGTGGTCTTCTTCACTTGACAGTGTCTTTTGTGATAATTACAATCACGAGTCCGAATATAGGAGAATATTTCGATTAGCTGGGGTTAAACTGTGGAACAGCATCTCAAGCAAATGTCATTAAATTCCTTCCTTCATTGACGAGAATACCTTAGAACTAAATGTGCATGTCATCGTATACTAACCAAATAAAATCAATCAATTGTATTTAGTGTGATTGATGTAAATTTTAATTTTTAGGTGATGCAAGTTGTTTTGAATACAAGTGGAATTCTGTGGTATGTTGCAAGCCGCCTGTATCTGCGAAGTGAAGGTGACGGCGTTACGTACCAGGATGCAGGCAGCTACACTTGTGAGGTATCCAATGGCGTGGGAAGCACCGGCTCCGTAAATGCAACAACTCAAGTGCTATGTAAGTAGATTTTGCTGGCATAATATTAACGTGCCTTTCATTTGTTTTCCCCTAAGTCATCAGTACTCTCTTTCTTCCCTTCCCATTTTCTTGTTGTTTCGTGGAGTTTGCGTTTTTCGGCTAAAATAATGCAAAGAATACTGTTTGCTTTAAGATTTTTAAAGTCTTCTAACCTTTTCTTATTTGAAATGATGACTGCTTTTAATTTTGGTAGTACCTGAAACGTCTTAATATAAACTTTTTTTTCCTGGATGGGAGAAAGAAGAGGCGGTCTTATTCCTTTGACCTGCTGTCAGCACGTTTACAAGGAACAATGGAAACACCACCACCACCAACAACAACAACAAAGCAAAGCCGTTCTTGTAGTTGAAAGAGACTAAACTATGTTTGTTTCTTTTTTTCTTCTTCTTCTTGTAAGTCCGCCCTGAGATTGTTGAGGAACCAAGTAACCAAATTATCTCAGAGAACAATAATGTTAGTTTTGTGTGCAATTCAACTGGCGTGCCAACACCATCCATCTACTGGACATTCAATGACGGCTCATTACCACCTTCATCTGGTGCAAACAGTACATCCCTGACTGTTTTCAGGGTAAAGAACACGGCGAGATACGAACGCAACTACACTTGTACTGCAGTCAATCGAGCTGGTACAGAGAACGCGACGGCGACACTTACTGTTGATGGTAAGTAATGGCTGAAAGTGTGAGACTGTTTTGTTTTGATTATTAGCTATCAGTCAATCTTTGCACAGGTTTTGTATGTGGTAACTATTTCAATAATGGAGGCGCGCACTCGACGGCATTCAGAATACGTGATTGACAGCTAGTGATTTGCAGCTACCATAGAATGATAACACTTTATTATAGACAGTGTTGTGACCTTAAAATTCGTTTAACTCTTCCTTTTTGGAGAAATTTTTAAGTTCAAGTAGACTTAGTTTTGACTTTGAAATACATTCGATTACAAATTCGAGTTAACTTCCATAATTACGGTAGGCAGTGTCCCTTACCCTGCGGTGGGGGGGGGGGGGGGACGGGGGAGAGGGGACTGTGCCTTACCCTAAATGCTGAAATTTCTTTTCTGTTTTTTATTAGATGTACCCCAACTCGAGTGACTCGTTAACCTCCTGGTCCTTCGCTCCAACGAATAAAAAGTTATTGTGCATCAAAATCCTAAATTGTAACCGTTTATATAAAAGTTATATAACAGTACGATCCTATGATACTGTTATTATTTGTAGAGTTTTCATGTTCAAGATAAAATTTTGAACTCATATTTAAAATATGAGCACTTGACCGAGCTCTTAACAAATCTTCATTAAATAGTAACGGAACATTTTTAATTTCTTTAGTTCCTGCATCAGTCCTCAGTCTTCCTCAGAATGTGTCTGTGGTTTCTGGATCCAACTTGAACTTGACTTGCCAGGTTTTTGGAGATCCATCACCTTCAGTTTACTGGTTGAGGAACGGATCACGTGTCATGAGCCGTGCGGAATTTTCCAATAGAAATAAAACCTTGGTTATTAAGAATGTCACAGTTGAAGATGAAGGATCTTTTACATGCTTCTCTGTCAATAGAGCAGGAAACGATTCATCCAGCGTACATGTAGAAGTCAATGGTATTTATTTATTTATTTCTTTATTTTATGTATTTATTCATTTGTTCGTTTATTCATTTATATATTATTTTACAAAAAAATCGCTGTTAAAAAATCGATTGAGTAAGCTACATTACACCACTAGTTATACTGCACTATGATAACATAGATAACACAGTTAAAGTAGTCAGCTTTAATATATCATTGTAGATATTTTTCGTAGTCGAATTTTCGTGATTGAGTTTTTGCCGGCTAACAGAAAGACACATGCCAGGAGCCAGAGAATAGGAGCCTAGTGCTTTTGTGCTTTTCGATAATCTTGCAATCTAATTGGGCGAGATGACGGTATCTATTGAACAACTAGAATAGGAAGCTATGCTTTCTATAAGCAAATTGTCATCAAGTCTTTGAAAAGTTCATAAGACATTTTTCTTTCCAAAGTCAAAGCGCGCTATAGTTGTCTATCAGCGAGCAGACATTCAGCAGGGGTCGAGGGGGAGGGTCCACAGGGTCCAGACTCTTCTTTCCCTACTTTAAAATTCGTACTTGTCTTTATGATTTTGAAATCATGTATTTTGGAAAGCGTGCAAACTAAAAGATAGGCATAGCGGAGAATGTCTTTGCCTAGAATGCATTCACGCCTGAATGTTTGAGCCAATCAAATTTTCGCATTTCCAACTAGATCATGACAAATGATCTAGACCGCTCTTGTTAGATGTATAAATGTAATTCAGTTTTATTTTCATTTCTTTCCTTTTTTTGACAGAGATTTCCCGTGCTTTCATTTCACCCACTAAAGAACTGAATCTGTTCAAATATGACAAAAACGTCACCGTGAATTGCCATGGCTACGGAAAACCTGCACCAAAAGTTACGTGGATTCGGAATAAGAAGGAAATTCCCACTATATATAATTTTACCGATAAAGACCGAAAGGAGGTTGTGCAGGCGATTTTCCAGCCGAGAAAGGAGTCACCTTGGAATGTGACAAGCCGTTTGTACCTGCGTTTGGATGGTGTGACATATCAAGATGCTGGCAACTATACATGCGAAGTATTCAATGGTGTGGGAGGCAACATTTCTGCCTCGGACACCCTACAAGTATTTTGTAAGTAATAACACTTCCATATATGCTGATGGTAGTCCCCTAAGGACCATATTTAGGTGTCATTCACCTCGAGGAACTTTTTTTTTTTGTAAATTTTGACCCCAATACTCACCTCCCCTTCGGCTGTTACCGTCGTTCTTTGTTGCTAGAGTATCACACCTTGGTGCCCGGATTATTTCTCCCTTCACTCAACTATGCCGCAATAAGTGGTTATTCCAGCAGCAAGGATTCATTCCAATAGTTAGCAACGTCACTTAGTCTCTGTTCTCGTATGGATTTGGTCATGTGCTGAAGCTTGAATTAATAAAAAGGGCTTGTGGAATTTAACAAATTGTTAATCGTTTAATTGTTTAATTAATTTTTTTCTGTTTTAGTTGTTCCTGAGTTTGTTGTGGAGCCGAGGAGCCAAATTGCTGTTGTGGACTCCAACGTGACATTCACTTGTAATGCAACTGGTGTTCCAGATCCTGTCATTACCTGGTCATCTAAAGATGGGCGTCTCCCTAAGAATATTGTCACCAACTACTCGCTCACTTTGCTATCAGTAAAGAACACTGACAAGTTTGAAGGCAGTTACACGTGCAACGCTACAAATAGAGCAGGGCATGACGCTAAAACGGCAAATCTAACTGTTGATGGTTTGTATTGCTTGCTCAAAAAATATCCTAATAAATAAACCTCAATTAGTAACCCTTTTCAGCAGAAATCAGTAAGCTTAATTGAATTTTCTCATTTCTATGTCGTAACGATAAGCATAGGAACAGAATTGAAGTGAGGTGTAGTCAAAGTCTTTGGTGCTTTATATATAATGCCATCATCAGATTTTGCATCGCCTGCATGGTCTGATTTGAACTGTAAGGAATGGGGGTCTTTGCATTTAACTTCTCTACTACCTGGGTAGGGTGTAGTAGTCTGGAACCTTGGGATGTTATCCACTATTAAAGACCTGGCGGTTGATTTTTCCTATCAAACCACACTTACTTTCTCTGTTCTGTTTTTAGTTCCACCAAGAATCAGACCATTGCAAGACATGTCCCCTATTATTCATTCGGACCTGAACCTGACATGCGTCGTAGAAGGAGATCCTGTTCCCTCGATGTACTGGTTGAAAAATGGTGCGCATGTCATTCCACGTGCTCAGTTATCCGCTGACAACAGAACACTTGTTATAAGTGATGTTGATATATCCGTTGGTGGAGTGTACACGTGTGTGGCTGTGAACAGGGCTGGGAATGATTCCTCAAGTGCCGCCGTGGAGGTTTTAAGTGAGTACATGTTCACAATCCTGACTTGAACTGTCCTTTTCATTTGATCTTGTTTCGTTTTGTCTTGTTCTAACTCTCTTCTACTTTAACCAGTATTGCTTAGCTTTGTGATCAACGGGGATCACACAAGAATGTCTGACTCTTATATAGCATACCTTTAGACTACATTATTAAACTTAGAATTTGGCCGGAAAGTAACTTCAATACTAACAAACGCGTAACGAGAAATCCATTGTTTTTCAGTCAGTGACACTAACAATCGAATCAAACATTGTTCCTCCTGTTCTCCTCCACTCAATCCCTATCCTCCCTCTAATTCCTTATTTTTCGTTTTCTTTCTACTGCTAGCATTCTCTTTTTTTTTTCCTTATCTCTTATTTCTCATTGATTAGTTCCACCAGAGGTTTTCTTGAACCGTGAAGTCCTCAAGCTTCGACAAAATGCGAAGAATGTGACAATCGATTGCTATGGATACGGGAAGCCTCGCCCTTCAGTGACATGGAGAAAGGGTGTGGCTATTATCCCCCTGGTTCCCGTAGTTACCGCAAATGACAGTGATGTAGTATTCCAGAGGGTGGTCAATATGAGTGGATATCCATGGAATGTGACCAGTCGCCTTTATGTTCGACTTGATGGGATTGCATACCAAGAAGCAGGGAACTATACTTGTGAGGTATCCAATGGCGTAGGCAATCAAGGCACGGTCAATGCTACCTCTGAAATATTGTGTAAGTATTTTTCATTTGATATGTTTGGGGGGGGGGGAGGGCGGTTCTGTGGGACTTCAGATCTGAAGGTCGGTGCTTCGAGGCCTGGGTTCTGCGAGCATTGCTTTGTTTCCGTAGACAAGAAACTTTACTCTAGGTTGTCTCTGCCCATCCTGGTGTATAAATGGTTACTGGCGATGTACCTGTGGGGTAACCTGCAATGGACTAGCATCCCTTCCTGGGGTTAAATAGAAATACTCTCAGTTGTCTCATGTTACAGAAACCAGCGAGAAGTTCCGACCGTGTGGGTGTCTTGTGCCTCGTGCGTGACTTACATAACATCACCTTTTTAATTGGTAGTAGTAACCTGGCAATAGGAACAAAAAAACCTGCTTTGTGTTGGGTAAGCGGTTCCCATTTTGATGGCGTCAAATTCAAACCATCAAATATTAACTGTTTCATCATTTGTTTTTAGTCCGCCCGGAGTTTGTCAAGGAGCCTGTTAATCAAATTGTCTCACAGCACAATAACATCACCTTTGTATGCAACGCTAGTGGAGTCCCCAGTCCTGACATCATCTGGAGTTTTAATGGTGGGTCAGTACCACTGTTATCTGAAACAAACGCTGGCGGAGTGTTGTCGTTATTTCTGGTGAAAAACACTCCTGAGTTCGAAGGGAACTACACATGTACGGCTGTCAGTCGAGCTGGCATCAATAACTCCACAGCAAAACTTACTGTTGATGGTAAGTGGTATTGACTTTAGAAACGAGTTAAGTCTGAGAATGAAAGTTAAAATCTGTGGAGTAATAAAGCACCTCATAAATGGTACTCCTATCAAGTTTAGAACTAGAATAGAAGCTTAATAAATGGCTTATATACCTATTTCAAAAAAGGTTGTTTCAGTGATGCATGTTTCATAGACCGCAGTGCATTATGCTCGCTAAATTTATAGCTGCTTTTCTCTACCTATTGGCCCTAAAGCAAGAGCAGATGTGTATTTTTTTATGATTTGGTTTCCTCCTGGCAAAGCATGATGCTTTGCGGTCTATGAAACAAGGATCATGCATCCTGCATCACTGAAGCAACCTTAATTGAAATTGGTGTATAAATCAGACAACTTACAGATTCTGTATGGTCACGGAGAACACGCTTTAAGAAAAAATAGAATGATGTTCTCTGGGATTTTCGTGATTTTTCAAAACCTCTACATTAGAAGCTGCTCGTACAAACTTTCTGACAATTGCTTTTAACTGCTAGTTCTGATATGGTCTTTCTTATGACAGACCATTCCTTTCCTTGAAAATTTTTATTTGGCTTCAGGCCCTAACTCGTTATTACGTTGACGAATGAAAAGCCTGGATATGGCTAAATGTATTCGTCCGCTGACCAAGATGCTCAACAGCGGCAACTTTAGACTGAAAACCATCCATCCATCTCCTTGCCGTTTTAGCAGTCCCTTGTTTTATTAAAAATGGCGTAATTACGGTGAATTCTACCTAAAAAGTCTGGGTTGATATGAAATTATTTACCCACAATTCAAATATTCAGAATAATTGTGTCATATTTATGATCCCTCTCTCTTTTTAGTTCCAGCAACAATAACTGTCCCTCCCCAGAATGTTTCCTTGGTGACCGGATTCAACTTGAGCTTAACTTGTACGGTCTACGGTGAACCACCCCCAACGGTTTACTGGATAAGGAACGGATCACATGACATCAGTAGCGCTGTTTTGGCCAATGGAAATACTAGCTTGTTTAAAAGAAACGTCAGTATTGAAGATGAAGGCGTTTACACATGTGTGACTGTAAACCGAGCCGGGAACGATTCACAGAGCGTTGGGGTGGAGGTCAAAGGTTTGTCAGTTTATTAAGAAAGTCATGAACTAACTTTGGGAAGAGACTATTTTACTTTGGAAAAATTCCCAAAACCTGCGGCAGGTTTTGGGAATTTTTTTCGAGCCGAATAGTTTTCGACGACCAAATGCTTCATATCAATTTTCTTGCACTAGTTTCAAAGATATTTTGTTGCCTCTCTTCTCTGTGCAAGTTTCATTTTCTTTTGCAATAACTTGTCAGGAATAGTTTTTTCCATAATTGCCGTATACCCTTCCTTTAACACAAACATGGAAAATGGTCGGTCCTTTGATAAAATAGATCAAGGGGCAAACGTCTTTCGAACGCTTAGCAGAAAACTGCTCAATGACACCTGACTTTTCCAGTTGTGGTCTAGAAAGAGCTGTTTAACTTTCAGTGAAAAAAAAAAACTTTCCACAAAAGATTGACCTGGCGTTCCTGGTTGCTAGTTATTCCCGGCGGTCTGAAATGCTCTTGATGTTTTCTTGTTTGTTTGTTTGTTTGTTTGTTTTTTTTTGACAAACTCCACACAAGAGCCTATAACGGACCTATTTTCTTTCTCCGTAGCCCATTCTCGTGTGTTTATCCCGCCACCGCAAGAGCTAAACCTGGTGAAAAACTTGCAAAATGTCACTGCTGATTGCTATGGTTACGGGAAGCCCGCACCAAAAGTGATATGGATTCACAATAACAAGGATATCCCAACAGTACCTAGTCTAACCGATGAAACACGGGGCAATGTGGTGCAGATGGAATTCGAGCCAAGGGCTGGATCGCCTTGGAACGCTGGTAGCCGTTTGTATCTACGTGCGGATGGCGTGACATATCAAGATGCTGGCAACTATACTTGCGAAGTCTTCAATGGCGTCGGAGGCAACATTTCTGCCACAGACACTTTACAAGTTTTCTGTAAGTAAAGTAAACTGCAAATTATATGGTTAGCTGACCGCCTCACGTGAACTGACAATGGGTGGCTGACATCCACTATGGCCTGCTATCCTCAATATTGAATGCTACATCCACAATTAGCCAATTAGCAAATCCCAAAAACCAACTTTGGGCCCCACAAAAAAGGGACTCGTTGACGTTTTCTGAGTCAGCGGAGAAAGAAATTAAGGATGCAAGAAGGTGGGGCAAGAAAGGCTAATGAAGTAATAGCGAAAAACCCTACCGCTTTTGAAAAGCTCTACGCTATAACAAAGCACAACGTTGCACTGACATTAGCGTAATGCGCGGTTGATAATCACTGGCTACGTTTTACATGGCTGACCGCCACGCTAAGTAAGCTCGCCTTTTAAGTTTAAAATTGGTTTCTTCTTTTTGCACGAGATCGCCATGCAAATCAGATTTGGTATCAGAGATTTGGTAACCAGTTTGCATTTGATTTCAATTACAGAGTGCCATCGTGTTTGGTTAGAGAACTAGAGAACTAGGCTCTCGTTTGGTGTTGTGTTGTTTTGGTTTGTCGATTTGTTTACTTTGGTTTCATTCATGGTAAATATATGAAGTACATTCACGGCTGTGCTCTAACAGTGCCCGGGGGTCTCATGCTACTATCGTTTGTCTTAGGGCGACTAGAAAAGCTTATTTTTTGCACCAATCATAAGGGCTGGACAAACCGGATTTCATGGCTGGGAGCCTTTGGGCTACCTGGGATTCTCCTAAGTTTTGTCATGCATTTTATTAACGTTATTGTTTAAGATTGTTTGATACTTACTTGTTTAAATCACCTCTTTTCAGTTATACCTGAGTTTGTCGTGGAGCCGAAGAGCAAAATTGTTGCTGTGGACTCCAACGCGACATTCAATTGCAATGCGAGTGGTGTTCCAGACCCTGTTATTACCTGGTCATTTGACACAGGACGCCTGCCTGAACATGTCGCCACTAACACACACTTGACCGTGTTCGCCGTGAAGAACACAGCTGAGTTTGAAGGAAGCTACACGTGCAACGCCTCCAACCGAGCTGGGCAGGATATCAGAACTGTCAATCTAATCGTTGATGGTATTTAAGTCCTTCGATATTTACCAAATTAAACAACACTAAGAAGGGGTGGTGGTCGATCCGTTACTATGTGGGACTGTGCTGCACCACTATCAGAAGTTTATTTCCGCTAAACTGGCTCTTGGCTGTTTACAATTTTCTTGAAGAAACTGATAAGGGCGAACGTTGTTGTAATAGTAAGGAATTCCCCAACCAATCAGAGGAACAAGTGTTAACTATTCACAGTTCCTCTTCGGCAATCTAATCAGCCTTCAAAAGAAACCGGCAAGAGAAGAAACATTAAAGTGCACAACAGTTTCCAGCTGATCGTTCCAGCGGTTTATACTGAACCTACAGCGCCCATCCTTGGGACAGAGTTTTTTGGTCTTTTTAGAGACGTGGCCGTTGTGGTGAGGCTTATGTAAGAGCCAACCGCTACGGAGAAGTTGACCATTACTAGAGTGGTTCACTTTGTATATCGCCCTTTGTGTTTTTCTTTTTAGTTCCTCCAATTAAGTCAGATCATTACAAATGTATTCAACTAGACCTCGTAAGTTGATTCTTGGTTTAAAACCACACCTTATTTTCTCTGTTCTGCTTTAGTTCCACCAAGAATCAGACCGTTGCAAAACATATCACCCATAATTCAATCGAACCTGAACTTAACATGTGTCGTAGAAGGAGATCCTGTTCCCTTGGTCTACTGGTTGAAAAATGGTGCGCATGCCATAGCAAATGCTCGACTATCCGCTGACAACAGGACACTGGTTATAAACGACGTGGATATACCCGTGGGTGGAGTGTACACGTGCGTGGCTGTGAATAGGGCTGGAAATGATTCCTCAAGTGCCTTTGTCGAGATTTTAGGTAAGTACTTGAACAAAAGCTTTAGATGTTCATTTAAAAACCTATAAAAAAATCCCTTGATCTCTCTGGTTGGCGTCCTCGAGGAATTCTGCGAATGTAGCATGAGTACAATGTAGGTATTTTTTTTTTACAAAACCGATGTAGACATGCTTTTTCTTGCGGACAAACGTGGACTTGGCCTAAGACGAATAGAGAATGAAGAACAACAGTAACATGACCATCAACAACAACAACAACAACAGCCACTCAGTTAATAACATTTTTTGCCGTTTAATGTCGCTTTTTGATTGTGTCTTTCATTCTCTAGTTCCACCTGAAGTACTCCAGAGTCAAACGACTCTTACCCTTCGCAAAAATGCAAGAAATGTTACCGTCGACTGTTATGGATATGGCAAGCCTCTTCCACAAGTAGCATGGATGAAAGGCGCAGACATAATTCCTCGGGTTTCCGCTGTTACAGGGAATAACAATGACAAGGTGGTACAGATGTCGTTTAATACAACTGGAGCACCGTGGAATGTTACCAGTCGTCTTTCTTTACGAAGTGATGGTGTTACATATCGGGAAGCTGGGAACTACACTTGTCACGTGACCAATGGCGTGGGAATCCGTGGCACAGTAAACGCAACAACTGAAGTGTTATGTGAGTACTTCTTGTACTGATATACTTCGTTTTAGTTTATTATACTGGCTTAAAACCAGTTAATACCACTTTTACCTTAATCAGTTATACTTAGCGTAATTAAGTTATTAGCAAATAGTTGCCTTTTTAACATATAAATCAGAAAAAGCAGAAGCGATTATTTTAGTAGGCATTTAAATGATTTTAATGGATGACAACAGCATTAGGGCTATTGAAGTCGTTCCTTCCCCACCCCTCCCCCGACAATTTCAGGTGAGTCAGTTATGTATTATTTAATAATTCCAGCACAAGGTCATTTCAAGCTATTCGAATGGATTCATGTGGCTTTTCAGTGTTGTTTTTAATCATTTAGTATCTAAAATAGTTGTAGGCCATAAAAACAGACTGAAATGAGAGAATTGAAGTCGACAGGTTGCGTTACTGTGCGTGACACAGAGAAGCGACTTTCGTGCAAGGATAACAACTTCTCGACGGCAGATTTACCATTTTACTTGGGGAAAATGGCAACCAACTAAGTTCACATAATTATTCCACGAGGAATACTAATTTGCTATACCAGCTTACACCTTACACATGATGGGGGCTTAACGTTTTACAGTTAAACAACTGTTATCCCGATTTTGCGGCGATTTGTCTCTGTCATGTGTCTGAACCGGTTTCATTTGAAACCTCGAGAATTGAAGCAGAACAAAATTTTCCGCTGTGTTTTGTCTCCAGAATACTTTGTTTAGGGAGTAAAGTGGTTTTGCTGAATGCCATCCGAGGATACCAGTAATCAGACATAATAATGATACTTGTTTCACGTAATCAAGTTGGAACTGATTTAGTCAGTTTAATTGATCTCAAATTATTAAGGCTGCAAGTTGAAATTTAGAATAAATTAGAATTGAAAAAGTGGACTAAGAAAAGCAAACGAACTAATTTGGATAATCTTAAATGGGCTCAAAAGCGAGTATTTATTACTCCCGATTCTTCCGCCCATCAGAAACTTCTTGACGTATCGCGCATGAAAATACTACAAATCTGAGTACATACCTCAGCGTTAGGACAAATACCGTCACCTGCAATCTACGAACCTGTCTGAAGAGGCCTGTTTGCTACCAAACACTCAAATTTTTTTAATCTCAACTACAGATAAATGTTAAAGAGCTTTTCATTACATTATCTCTGGGTAAGTTTGATTTCGTTTTACATAGACACTACGTCATGTAAATTTCAGTCCAAATGTAAAAGGAAAATTTTCAATTCAGTTGAGCTTTTTTCTTTCAATTGCTGGAACTATTTTGCTGTTTCAGAAAACTAAATCTTGTTTCATTTACCCCAACAACAAATGGGATGACAAAGAAGGTGGACCATTAGATTTAGAAACATAAAAAAAAGATGATCTGCGTGAACTGTACAGGGTACCTAAAGTAACTACTGACGAAAGCAAACTACAGATTCCTTGCAACTGCGATGTTAAATTTAGCGATACTATGTAATACTAAAGGAGTTTGCCCTTATAGCTTAATGTAGGGAGAAATGATTAACAATAAAGGCCTCGGGAGGAACTGACACGCGGTTAACAAGGATGTTTGTATGGGAGTACGCGAAAACAGGTATGTGCCGCCGAAAAGGGTACGGTTTTGTTAGCTACTTTCGCCTGAAAATTGGCCAGACTTTAGGACTGAAGTTGGGTATAGCTGTAGAGGGCATAAAGATATTTATTTGATGTATAGAAAAAGATAGAAAATTAACCAAAAAGTACCATTTGTTATGATATAGCGTGATCTGCCTCTTTTGATACGCAAACAGTTAACCAAGGCCAGGATTAATAATTTCAGGAGGTTCAGGACTTGGAAGAGCGGCAGCACAACCCTACTCTAACTTTTCTTCACAGGTATACAGGTGGTATTAGAATAGACACACGGTATCTTAACTGAAAGAAGAATAATTCGCGGGCTTACGTTAACTCACAAATGACCTGTTCGCAAAGCGAGGGCTTAATTCGCAGCTCAGTTGGTAAGGCATCACACCAGCAACCCGGCGGCTATGTAACGACGTGGTTCAATTCCCCTTCAGGGTGCGGGGAAAAGGTGGGGTCTCTCTTCAGTGGACAACGCTGGGGATTGTTTCATTTTATACTACAGCTGATAAGCATTTGCAGTTTGCTTTCTTCAGTGGTTACTTCAAGTATTTTCCTATGTATTGCTAACGCAAATCATCCTTTCAGTGCACTTATGTGTTTCTAAATGTAAAGTACTTATGTGTTTTTAAATGTAAAGGCCTTCCATATTGTTCATTAGTATATAACCCACGCCTTGACGTTCGCCTTCTCTTCAATACCATTTGTTCCGGGGGAAAAGCTATGTTTTTATGAATCAGCAAATTGCTCTCGCAATTGAAAAGAAATAATCCAAACTAACTTCAGTTGGTAATTTTCCTAGTACAATTGAACAAAGTCTACATGACGTAGTGTCTACGCGAGATGAAATCAAAACCCCACAAGGGAAAAGGTATTGTACGTATAACATTTAACATTCGCCTTGAAATTCTTGATAAAAAAGCTGCACTGTCTGGCAAACAGATTTCTCCAAGCAAGTACGTAGATTGCAGTTGACGGTGCTTCTCCTACCGCTAAGGGAGGTATGTCCGTAGTTTGCTTGTGTTTTCATGCATGAATAAGTTCTTTACTTTGTAATAGGGGAAGAGGAGCCCGGAGAAATTGGTACTCGCTTTTGAGCCACACTTTAGATGGTCCAAAGTAGTTTGTGTGCTTTTATATCCACTTCTGTAGTTCTAATAATTTGAGATCCATTAAACTGACGATATCAGTTCCAACAGGTTATTTATTGATTACGTGCACCAAGTACCATTATTATGTCTGATTACTGGTATCCTCGGATGGTATTCAGTAAAACCACTTTACTCTCTAAACAAAGTATTCTGGAGAAAAAACACAGCTGAAAAAATGGTTCTGCTTTAATCCTTGAGGTTTCATAGAATGTAAGCTACATTTGGCTGCCTTCCACCTCAGTAACGAACGGAATCGGTTCAGACACTGACAGAGACAAATCGCCGCAAAATCGGGATGACAGTTGTTTAACCGTAAAACGTTAAGCCTCCATCATGTGTAAGGTGTAAGCTGATATAGCATATTCGTATTCCTCGTGGAATATGTGAACTTATTTGGTTGCCATTTTCCCCAAGTAAAATAGTAAATCTGCCGTCGAGAAGTTGATAATTAAAGATATACTTGTGAGAGCAAAACTCTAGAAAGGCTAAAACACGCGCGCAGGAGTTCCGGAGGCCTGTAACTCTTTTAGACACTAAAAAGAGGATCACAAATCAAAACTGCAGTTACAACTACTGGATTAAATTCTAAAGCCTTTTTAAAGGTTAAAACACGCGCGTGGGAGTCGCGCAGGCCCGTCCCCCTTATAACAAATCCAGTATATTTACCCTCAAATAACACATTTATATTGCTGGACCGGCTTGCTAGGCTCCGAAACCGAGGCCACCATGAGGTTACGAATAACTCCCCTAGCCCATATTACAAGACCATTAAGCTGTGCTGGAAACATTCTAAGGTAAAGGAAACCTTCACTAAATTCATCTCAGAAAGACCACAAGAGCACACCCAACGGCTCTAAATTTGAATTGTTATGTTTCGTTCTAAACACCATGCATTCTTTGAGTTCGGTGAACTGCCCAATGGATGTCAAAACTATTGACACTATTTGATCGCTGGTTATTGGCAGGAATTAGAAAAAAGAAGTTCTACGCTTTTAAGCGTATCTTTTAAGCTTTTAAGCGAGATCTTTTAAGCGAGATCTTAAAAGATCTCGTTATCGTTGTGAGCAGATGTACGATTATTATGCGAACAGACGGTAAAAATGCGTAAACTACCGTTAAAAGATCGTTATTGCGATTCTGTTTCTGCCATAAAGGCGGTTTCGGTTTTTAAGAGAAAATGAAAGCGGTTTGCGGTCTAGGAAGGAGAAAATAAGGCGGATTGCGGAATGTGTGACCCCCTATAATAGACCCTCAAGAGACATGCAAAGTTGGTAAATTTTAGGAAATGTTTTGAGCCAAAATTGCTCCCAGGGAGGTCAAAATTGAATTGCCTTTCACGTGACCACATTATTGTTAGAAGACAAAATAATGTCGATTTGATTACTTGCTCATGACTAGCTTTCAGTACGCAAAGTTTGAGATAGGGTTGTTTCTGGCCATTTCCAAAAATCTTTGAACCTCTCGTGGACTGGCTCTTAAAAATTTTCAATCAAATCAAATAAAACATTTGATTAAAAAATAAAAATAAATAAAGAAATATTTGAAAAATATAGAGTTACCTTTTGGAACTTTAAAAAACAACACTGCAGGAGGGAACTGCTTGGTAGGTGTCAATTGCCTGATCAGGCTTTAAGATTTCAACAGCAGTCTTAAAGGTGTGAGACCGGGCCTTCATTTTGTTTTTGTTCAAGAGGAGGAAGGATTCACCAGAGTCTTAACGATTGCAGCCTGGTTAATTTGTGATTTATTTATGGTTTATTTGTTAGTTCTCCCGGAGTTTCCCAGAGAACCAGCAGATCAAATCGTTACCCAAGGTGGCAACGTTACCTTTGTGTGCCAGGCATCAGGTGTACCAACACCATCCATCTCCTGGACATTCAACGGCGGATCGTTACCGTCTTCATCTGAGGTGAACGGTGGTATGCTGACGGTGGCTTTTGTCAAGAATAACCCGAGCTTTGAAGGTAACTACACTTGTACGGCAGTTAGTCGAGCTGGAGTCAGCAAAACCACTGCAAAACTGACCGTTGATGGTGAGTAATGTTGACTTTTTTATTATATGTTTTCTGGTTCATATCGTAACATCCTAGGCCATTATTATTATCCAGATTTCATGGTACAACTGTCGATCAAACCTGGCAACACCCGATTGTCTGTTCGCGTTTTTGTTGTTGTTGTTTTGCAAACGACCGTAATCTGGGTCGGTCGTAAAGGTGGAACAAAAGTGGATGAATGAAACGTTTATAAGGAGTCAAGCATTACTGGTCTTATCCTATTGGGTCTAGTATTCTCAATAACGTTCTTAAGTTAATTAATAGCCTTTTGCTTATTGAGCCAAGTTAATGAAGAATGCAGTAAACAATCAATCTCAAGCTTTCAAAACAACGCTCATAGCAGCTCATGCATTTGTTTTTCTTTTGTAATTGACTTTACTAATCTTTGCTAGGAGTAGCAAATCTTTGCAGTGTTTGTAGAAAGGTAAGTAAAGTTACTGTTATCAGAAGAGGTAAGTAAATCATGTAGATGCTGTAAGGTAAAAGTGTTTCTGTCAGTTAGGCTGCTTATAAAGGGCATGGAAGTGGCACAACAACCAGAATGACGGTCAATTCGTCCCCTTGTAAATACGCCCACAACAACCTCGCCCATAACGTGAGGTTTGCTATGTCGAGTTTTCTTGTGAGCATGCGATGACGTGAGCTTTTGCGGCATCCGTCTGTGGAAGACATAGTGGGTCTTAGTTATGGAACTGTGTAGTCTAGTGTCGTTCAACTTTTGTTTCTCAAAACAAATTAAACGAATTTCCCCATGCTGCATCTTGCTTAATCAACAGTCATTTTTAAGCAAGCCTTGAACCTCTGATAAATGCTACGACAGGGTCAGTTAAGAATGTTCTCTAATCTTTCCTGCAGTGCCTCCCTTTGTTTCCGTTCCATTACGAAATGTCACATTGCTAAATGGAAGAAGATTAAACCTAACGTGCTCAGCTGGTGGCGATCCATTTCCACGCATATACTGGACTAAAGATGGCGAGAGTCACATCCCACATGCCCAGTTTACACAGAATAATGCCACATTGGTGATGGCGTCCGTTCAGTTATCTGATGAAGGTCTATATGAGTGCACAGTGGAAAGCAGAGCTGGGAGTGATAGATCGTCTGCATTTGTTGTAGTAAATGGTGAGAATATCATAGAGTTATCAACAAATTATGCCATCCGGTTGCAGATGAAAGCTTTTGAAAAGTAATATATCAATTCTACCATGACAATTAGACTTTTTTTGGCATGGTACACAACAAAATGGTGGCAGATTCGTACCTACATTAAATTCAAGTATAGACACAAACAAACAGCATGTAAAATAATGCCATTGAAGTCAAGTTACCATAATATTGATTGATTTTTTTGATGTCTTTTTCTTCATTTGTTTATCGACAGCACCTTCTAGTCTCTTCATCCCGCCACCTCAAGAACTGAAATTACTAAAATATGACAAAAATGTCATGGCTGATTGTCATGGTTACGGAAAGCCGAAGCCTGTGGTCAAATGGGTAAGGAATGGCACAGATGTCTCGACAGTGGACAACTTTACCACTGACTTTCGCAGTGAGGTTGTGCAGGCAAATCTCGAGCCAAACAAAGAGTCACCTTGGAACGTGACCAGCCGATTGTACCTGCGTGTGGGTGGCGTTACTTATCAAGATGCTGGGAACTATACCTGTGAAGTATTTAATGGCATTGGAGGAAACGGTTCACTCAGAGACACTCTGCAAGTTTTGTGTAAGTACATCTGTGAATACTTAATTTAACTTCAAAAGTGGGCCTTACCCGCAGAAACTCGGCACGCAATGTGAAGGAAATATGGAAACCTCGTTACAAGAGTCTTTCTTCGTCCCGCCCCAGAGAGATCCTGGGAACGAAGTTGGAAAATATGGAGAGAAACGTCGCGGAGTTCGTGAGTTTTACATGTAATTTATCAGTGACGACAGGAGAGAAAATAAGGCCTTAACAAAATCTGGTAAACAGGATATATTTAGACAGTATCTATGTAAAATGTTGCAGTCAAGTTTTACGCTAAATGGATGTGCGTCCGTTTCCAAACTTTGATTACTCTGTTTCTTATTTTCAGTTCGTCCTCAGTTTGTGTCACGGCCAAGAGATCAGATTGGCCTGGAGGGGCAAAACGTCACATTCCCATGCATTGCAACTGGTATTCCGCAGCCCAGTATATCATGGTGGTTTAACAATGAAAAACTTCCAGATCACGCTCAAACCACAAAAGATGGAAATCTCACGGTGTACGTGGTCAAGAACAACGCGGAATTTGAAGGAAACTATACATGCAAGGCCAACAGCAAAGCAGGGATTGAAGAAGAGACGGCCTGGCTAACTGTGGATGGTAAGTTGTATCTGCTACGTTCTGTTACATGTACTGTCAAGCCGATACCAATACATTGCAAAGGGCTTAATCACAAACTTTGCAACACGGGACTGAGTCATATAACTAGATCAGTCAAAAGTAATACTCTTGAATGCGTTTTGTCTTATCGCCCACACTATAGTGTTCGACTCCTGGGGCCCGTTTCACGAAAGTCCCGATAACTTTTCGGGCCCGGAAAGCTACTTTATGGGTGCGATGTTCACATTAAAGACTCAAATTTCGTTGGTTTTAAAAGCTAAGCAATAAAAATTCTAAGTTGATGAAACAAGTCGGGCTGATATGCGGGCTAAAAACTACGCCAAAGTACTGTAGATTTTGGTTTTAAAATATAGCCTCTGGCCCAAAAAGTTACCGGGACTTTCGAGAAACGGGCCCTCGGACGGGTAGAAACGGAACCCGAAACGGGTCGAAACGAAAACCGGCTGGTGCGAAAACTGATGTGAGGACAACGATATTTTGGTACGTTTTCGGTCAAGTGAAAACCTAGACATATGAAAACGAATTGTGTGTTGACTTGCCTAAAGGCCTGAAACACAGTGAAAATTGCGCCGAACATTCCTCGCAAAGTACTGAATTGCCATGTGTGTCCATTTCTGTGTCCATTGTCTCGCGCAATTTAGCATGTGCGGTTTAGCAGCACTAGCACAGCGGAATAAATAAAATGACCGACAGAGACCGACAGTAAGTACAAGTTTTGGACATGTGTCAGTTAAAAATGAGTTTATTGTTTTACTTTCTATTTTCTTGCACAGTGGTGCTGTCCATTCTAACGCCATCACTAAATGTTACTTTGCTAAGTGGAAGCAGATTAAATCTGACGTGCCCAGTGGTTGGTGACCCACTCCCCACCCAATGTTGTGTAATTTATTTTTTTCCCTTTCTCCGCTTCCCTCCCCTTTTTATGCGCATCTCTAACACTGCCCCCCTTCCTCCCGAATTCCCGCCCGCTGTTCACCTCTACTTGATGGAAAAGCATCATCAGCCGTAGATGTTAGAACAAACTGGACCGACAAATGAAGCTGACATTAAGACGACTGGTCACAACATTGCGCCACCCTTCTTGGAGTAGCAACTTAACGTTTGCTCATCTTAAAGAGAAAGACATCACCACAGTTATTAAGCAACTTGAGAATTAGCAAAGAGAGAACCTAAAAGCTAAAACCCATTCGCAAAAAAGTAGAACAAATTCATTTACAGAAACTGTTCAAGTTCTCGGATTTAGCTAGCACTTCACTAGCCCATGTGGCTACCCTAAGGCGACAGCAAATGATAATTACGCATTTTAAACTCATTATTTAATTCTTCACCAGTCCCGCCACAGTTCACCGTAACCTTGAATAAGTCAGTGGTTGCTGAGCGAGGTGACACAGTCAGTCTCTCCTGTTCTGCAAGCGGAGATCCATCGCCTCGTTATCTCTGGAACAAAGATGGTTCTCATATAATTTCAAACGCAACTTTCGAGAACTCTAATAGGACGTTACAACTGACGAACGTGGATTCTAGAAATGACGGCGTATACACTTGCTCGGCGGTGAATGATGCTGGTCGTATCTCTACATCAAGCAATGTTACAATTCATGGTAAGAAACTAGTTACTGCTCTTCAGTTACGAACGAAAAGTAAACGCTAAGTGGCTTCATGCTTTAGAAACCGAGGGGGAGGTAACAGCGGCCCTACGTCTTGCGGCCTTTGCGGCGTTCTTACCTCACCAACGATAATTTAGGTAGCAACGATCAGTCAGGATTCTTTAAAATTAATCGTAGGCCACTTTTGACGTGATTTTTGAGAAATCCAAGATGGCGAATCCAAGGTGGCCGCCTTTGAAAGGTCTGACGTAATTCCCAACGTCATTTGACCTGCTCAAAAAGCTGATTTTGCGAACCTCAAGGGAAACAATTGGAATGTGCTCTGTTCGCTCAAAGTTTCTTTGTCATATAACGTTAATACTCTCGGTTTTAACGAGGGAGGGGTGGGGGAATAAGGTTACGAAGCTCGTATTGAAAAGTTCTGGCCTCTCGTGTGGCTAATTTTCAGAAATCTCAGAGAAAACTGTTGTATCTTTTTACGCTTGGTTGCAGCACGCCCTTCACTGTTACAGAGTTTTCCTAAAATCGCAACCAAAATTGAACACCACAGAGTGCAGTTATCATGTACTGGAGAGTCCATTCCACCGCCCGTTGTAACGTGGGTTAAAAATGGTGAATCCATCAGCAGCAATAAACATATTGTTATAACGACGACAGGAACTTTTGAAAGAGTGTCAACCTTGACCATAGAGAAAGTGAAATATGAGGACCGTGGGGAATTCACTTGTTCCTTTACAAACTACAGAGGGAATGTCAACAGCACTGGACGTTTGATTGTGTACGGTAAGTTTGACTGGCCCCAATTGGTTAGCCTTGGTTAGCCTTGCCCACTGGATAAACCCCTTTCCAGATGAAGTCCCTCTCCCCTGTCCCGTTTGCTTGTCTGCTTGTTTGTTTATTTTTTCTCAACGTTTTCTTTTCTTTTTGTCATCTCGGGAGGCTAGCAAGTTCAGCCTGTCCATTTATCTGGATCACAGATCACGTTATTCTGGCAGGTCTTGACATGGTGTCTGCGTGTTAAACATATTGGTATTGCAGCCCTCAAGAAGGCTGTATTACACCGATCTCGCAAATAGCAATTCATATCTTGACATAAATCTAATTGTTTAAGTAAGAAAAGAGAACTTTATGAAACTGTAGTAACATCGAATATTGGAAAAATGACACATCATAAGTCGCCAAGTATCCTTCTTGGATTGCAGTTCCGCCGGGCATTTTGGTTCCGCCAGCATCAGTAAAAGAGAAACTTGGCTACCGAGTAAGGTTTAATTGCAGCGTAAGAGGGTTTCCGTTGCCTTCGCTGGTTTGGATGAAAGGCAATGTCAACTTAAATGGTTCAACAGGAGTTCAAATACGAGAACACAAAGACAAAGACGTGATCGAAGGTGTTACATCATTGACGATTTTTCAAGCAAAACGAGAAGACACCGGGGAGTACATCTGCAAAGCAAACAACTCTGAAGGGACGACGTCGAGATCAGCCAACCTAACCGTGCTCGGTATGTATGTCTGGAAGATGGTTGATTCTTTAAGGAATTTTTTTCATGCAATTTTGAAAGATTTTCACTGTTATTTTTCTCATGCTCGCGCAGTAACTTAAAGTTGTTTTAACGACCAGCGATAACTCGTTAAGTCGTTCCAAATTGCCTTGAAATATTTATGCATGATTTGAAGTTAAAGGAGGAGTGCAAGAAAGATCGTAGTGGAATTAAAAATTACATGAACGTTCGTGCGTGTAAAAGGGCATAAATACCATATTAGAAAAATAAACCATTTTTCACAATGTTTCAATTGAGAAAACGTAATTTTTAATGATTTTAGGTGGATGGCCACACTTGCAGTTTTCATCCTAGTGTAATTTTTTTCCTGTTCTCCGGCTTCGTCCACCTCGGTAACCCCGCTTCCCGTCCCCCTTTACGCGCATCCCTACCACTTTCACCCCTTCCTTCCTTGTTCCCGCCCCCCTGTTCACCTCCACTGGATGGAAAAGCTTTATCAGCCGTAGATGTAAGAACAAACTGGACCTGCATATGTGGTTGAGTCGGCTGGTCTCAACATTGCACCAACCTTCTTGGAGTAGCTAGTTAAAAGAAAGTGATCACCACAGTTATTTTAATCATTAAACATTGCTTAAAAGCAATCTTTAATGATTTTATGTGAATTGCCACACGCAGCAGTTTTCATCCATACACTGAAGAGGAAGAGCCGCCTTGTACAGCTAATAAACGAAACAGCAGAAAATGCCCATATGCGACTTTTGTAGGAGTCAAGATGAGCTTTTTTCTTTCTTGTTTCCAATAGAAAAACCAGACAGACTGGAGGCAAAGATTGGGCGTATAGCTTCACGCACCGTACACTTGTTGTGGACTGTGGTATTTGATGGAAACTCCCCTGTACTGTATTTCACCGTAGCACATAACACATCTAACGGAACCAGGTCTTACAATGTGAGCTCAAGCAAGTGGAGCTATACTGTGCTGTATTTGATTCCTGCTACATTTTACGAGTTTTCTGTAACAGCTACGAACCAGTTTGGTACAAGTGATCCCGTTGTGGTCTCCAATACTACCTTAGAAGCAGGTAATAGGGCACCTGGACACCATAAGCAGCATTGTGTTTGATGTCTAAATGGCATCGTGTATGTGTCCGTCAATTGTAACTTGTAAGTAGAATGGTCGGGACAGCGGATCACGCAATGCAGTGCTGCTACGAAACAAAACCTATTTTCACTTTTTTAAGGGGGAGGGGGGGGGGGACTTTTAAAAGGTATGAAAAACTGGTGTTGGGTTTGCTGTTAAGTAAATAATTAGATAAGTAAATACTTATGTAAATACTTAATTGACTACTCCCCTCTAGTGACTTTCCAGCGATAGGAAGACTAGGAAGACAGGTTTATATGACCAGACCGGTTTCTATAATCCGAGTTTAGAGAGTGGAGAAGCTCTCTGATAATTGCGTTCGACGATAGGAGAACGCAACCCTAATCCCGGCCGGAGTGAAATCGAGATTTTCTCTGTAGTGGATGGACACCAATTTAACCCCCCCCCCCCCCTCCCCGAAGATTTTTGCAGGGGCATAACCTCGGCCGGGAACTGGTGTATACTTTGACTCGCTTTCATGAAACCAAATAACCTCCCTTTCACGTCCGAAGGCGTCTGTGTCGCGAAGAAGCTTGTTTCGAATGAGGGAGGTTCCAGGCTCGAGAAAGCAACCTTTCGCCTAAGGAGTTATTCTAAATCCTTGATCGAAGTCTTAGAGAAGTATGTACGACTCCTTGGTACATATGTCAACCTGCAGTTCGCCGTTCAGTTGGCAAACCTTCTCGCCTTTGATGAAGAACCACTTGGCATACAACATTCAAATTTATATGTCCGTGAAAGAAACACGCTATTTAAATTTACTTGATTCTTAATCATTTCTCTCTCGAACAATGCTTTGGCGAGTCACTTTCGAAGTTTTGTGTAATGTCCACGCTGCGACTTTTAAATTTAGAAATCGCGTTGTCTGCTTATTTCGGAAATCGACGTTTATCAACGAAGCCACGGACTGAAAGAGGTTGAGAGGACCATTGCAGGAACATTTTTTCGAGGTTTTCAAAGCTAAAGAGTTCAACGGTAGTTGTTACTTTTCAGTTTATTTCTGTATTTACATGTGAAACTTGCGATGAGTATATACAAGCGGTCATGTAAATAAATATGTCCCCTGAAAAATAACATGTGTCACGCAACTTTGTTATTTTAAATTTATTTCACGTCTGACAATGTTCGATTGCCTTAACAACCCAGGGGAAGGGTCGAGGAAGATCAGAAAGCTGAGCAGACTCTTTCTTTCCCTAATTTCGGTGCCGACAAGGGTTGCAGTCGAACGCACTCCACTAATCTGTGATTACTACTAGTTATAAGCTAAATATCTAATTTTGTCTTAAGGGGCAAACTGGAATACCAAATAGAAAGGGTTGGGTTTTGAAAAGGGGTATAGATAGGTTTTGTTCATTTGTTTGTTGGATTGATTGATTTTCTTTTTGGCGTAACATTGTGTCAATTTGTGGCCAAATATTATTACGGCCGTGCACCAGAGCTGCCACACGCCCAGGCCTAACAACGTTGCAGCATTACTTACAGTGAAATAACAGCGTAATATATGCAACAATGTTAGGGTCGGGCAATCGTTGCAATTTAGCAACTTAAAGCAATCCTCAACCCTGTGAACGTCATTTTGAATAACCCTTTAATTTGACATGTTCTTTTGCCCTTTACGCCAAAAGTGAATATTTCTGTGCATTTTGTATCTGCAGAGCCTGGTCCTCCGAGGTTTACTAAAGCGTTTGTCATTAGGTCGAGCTCAATATATATCAACTGGACTACTCCGGCGGTTACTAATGGGAAACTGGTCAAGTACATTGTTTATTATGACAAGACGGAGGCGTACAGTGACAATACTACACTACCAATGAACCAGACGTTACCGCCCAATATTACATGGCTGGTTATAAAGGACCTAGTTCCGTTAACCAAATACACCCTTCAGGTGCAAGCGTTCACGGAAGTTGGCGGGGGGAATATGAGTGATGCTATGGGCCCTCTGCTGACATTTGAGGATGGTAAGTTTCGATTGTGTTAGAAAGCGCAGACAGGGCTGCAATCGCCCTGGATTATCTTCTGAAAGCTAATTGAAAGCTATGTTTATGTCAGAGGTCTTACGCCAGGACAAAACAAACTCCTTAACCAGCCATGTTCCTAACATTAGTGTCCATTCTTTCAAGCACAACTTCAGCTACACGTTTACCACGTCATATCACTACAAATATACATGCTTCTAATCTACCGACTAACAAAAATCAGACCTCACCTATCGTAAATGTGTCACGCCTTTTTTTACGTGATGTCGCGTTCAGCAGTAGTTTCCACGGTGATCGTGTCTGGGATTCCTGTGGACATGTTTGTGTGCGGTCCGGCAGCGAGAACCCAGAGGAACTCAAAATCGCCAGGAATCCTAAACACGATCATCGTGTTGAACGCGAACGTAGCTAAAGGCGTCACACATCTGAGAGCCTAGAAAAGATATATGAAAAGATACATTATTGACTACAGACAAGTTTTGATTGCACATTTGGCACGAAGTTGGCACGAAGAGACACCCGAACGGTAAAAATGCATTAATTTAGCTTCTTATCAACAGGTCATATGCGATACATACATACATACATACATACATACATACATACATACATACATACATACATAACTTCAAATTTCTTGTGTGGAACGGTTTTCAGAGAGCGCTCAACTTTTTAGGAGCAGTATTAAATTATTCAAAAAGGTTCCAGGCTTCAAAAGTATTTCATCGATTTAATGCGACAGGTCTGTTTCGTATAGTCAATGGATGACCACACTCTTCAGGCAATTGCCTGAAGAGTGTGGTCATCCATTGACTATACGAAACAGACCTGTCGCATTAAATCGATGAAATACTTTTGAAGCCTGGAACCTTTTTGAATAATTTAATACATACATACATACATACATACATACATACATACATACATACATACATAAACTTTATTGAAGTGTCAAGGAATTTAGCTATGGATAGCTAATTGGGGACACTAACAAATACAAATATAAAATATAAAATACTAATATGCGATGATGAGAAAAAAAAAAAACAACAACAACAACAACACGACGGCCGAATTTGTAAAACCTTGTCCGCTTTAGTTACATACACTTGTAATGCCTTGCGAGGAAAAGCTAAAAAAGAAATAATCTCTTAGTATCTTCTGTTCCAAATGAGTAAACTTTGGCTTAATTGCTTACGTCCCCTTCAAACATGACACGCAAGTCGACACAGATTTTTCACCGTTTGGCTACAATTCGCAAGATGCAACCTCCTGTGGCAGAACAATACCACATGTTTACGTTCAGTGTTAAAAAGGAGAAGACGGCAATTTTCAGACAATGCTAGAGTCTGAAAAATGTTGCCATGAACGCAGCCTAATGACGATAGCCCACATCACCGTGATCCCATTTACGTAAAGTGCACGAGGTAGTATATGTTTGAAAACCTTGTTTGTGAAACTAGAACCAAGAGAAGATGAAGTAAGAGAATGAATCCCCGTACACCATGACAGTTATTTGAAATTTATTATAAGTTCGCACCCATGCTACGGTTATTTTTATCTCTTGTTCCCATGTCAACAGTCTAAAGTTACGCGACGTCATTCTAACTGACCAATGAAGTGTCGTCCTTAAAATAACCACCCAGTATGACACAGAACGAAAAATAGATTTCAAACATTTTCGTCGGAAGAGGCCCATGTATGGGGGATTCGCTCTCTCCCTTCTTCCTCTCTTGCTTGAACTTAATAATAATGAGTTTAAAGAGGGTCATAAGTGACACTATTGTTAATGGTACACTTCTTAGTCCCTGGGCACCATTTGCCATCACGGTAACTGGACCAGACGAAGAGACATACTTGATTCAGTGGAGGAGTCCAGTAGAACCAAATGGAATTATCATAGGTTACAAGGTAAGAGAACATATTAATTACACTGATATTTGAATTAATTTTCAGGCAGTAATCCAGAGTAGTTTTAAAGATCGAGAAAGATTGAATGTGGCGATGAAAAAGAATTAAATAATGACGCCCATTTTAAAATCCCCTTTGGACTTTTCTGAAGCTTTCATTATTAAAATACAGATTATTCTCATTTTGTACAAATATAACTCGTTGACATTAAACGTTTTTCTTTGCTATCTTAAAGGAGCTACGTCACGGATAACGCAACTTGAAAAAGCTGGCAAGTTTTTTCAAGTTTGTCATTCGTAATCCGTCTTAATCTCCCTCAGTCGTAACCATCCTTGTTTAGTTTTGGTTAATTATTACTTCTTTGGTGTTTTTCTACCTTAGGAAACTATTATTTTGAGGTTTCCCTTAATGAGGACCCAATGAGAAAATAATTTTGTCAGATCAGAAAAATGAATGAAAACGCCGTGACATAGTTCCTTTAAGAAATAAATTAATTAAGTGAGAAATAAATACAGTAGTAGCAAGGAAGCCTAAAAGAGAAACAATGAGCTTCATGAGTTGATTGAAAGCAATTGGGCGACACCTCGAGTTTCACACTAGACAAACTGAAAATATCCACTATTCTACCATGTTAAAGGTAAAGAGTTTTGTTAGAATATAGACCTGCTCAAGGTTTAAAAACTATTTAAGTCCTCGTCATCATTACGGACTTGCAAGGATTTAGAAAAAAGACAAGTGATCAGTCTGTTCACCAAAACGAAAACGGCTGTCTTGCTCAACCAGTGTTACATTATGACATTTCGTTTTTAGCTATATTTATTGGTACAAAGGAACAATCTAGGCGAAGCAGAGGTTGCAAAGGACAAGGTGCTTGAAATCGAAGGCAGCTCTACCACCAAGTCTGTTGCTCTTAAAGAACTTAATGGTGACAAAAGATATGACGTCATTGTCCAAGCAAGGACGAGCAAAGGACTGGGATAAAAAAGCTCTGAAGGGGTATACTTTGATACGCCGATAACTTGTGAGTGTCCCAATTGAAATTTGTGGGCTTAAAGTGAACTTTTTCGGTTAATTTTTGCCTATTTGCCAACCAAGTGTCACAACAAATTTTGAATGAAATGTTATTTTCTTTTGCAGCGCCTCCTACTCCACCCCCTCCATCACCTCCAAATGAAACAAAAACTACAACGGCTGTTATTGAGTTAACCGAGTTCTCCGAAATCAATGGACCAATTGTGTTAGTATGCTTTTCTTATTTTAACCTGTGGGCCACAAATTGGACATTTATGATTGATTGATTGGTTGGTTGATTGATTGATTCAGTGAGTGAGTGAATGAGTGAGTGACTGACTGACTGACTGACTGATTGATTGATTGATTGATTGATTGATTGATTCAGTGAGAGAGTGAGTGACTGATTGATTGATTGATTGATTGATTGATTGATTCAGTGAGAGAGTGAGGGAGTGAGTGACTGATTGATTGATTGATTGATTGATTGATTGATTGATTGAGACTAATAGGTTGAATAAAAGCTGAATAAATGGCTTCTAAATTCTAATAATCTGACAAACAGCACTTTTTATGGATACGGGGACACATTTTGGTGATTTTTTTTTGCCTAAGCAAATTTATTGCTCTCAAAGGGACGCGAATTACGTTATTGGAGAAACAACCTGTAATTTAGGTAAAAGAGCACAGTAGTAGTGGAAGCTCTTTGTTCTTCTGGATGCTGTTGTCATCGCCTGCTTGCTTTGTAGCATCATGTACGGTTCTCTCGAATATTTGTCTTTTCTTGGTAGCGGGAGGATATTGTATTAATTTTTGTTTTTCGGGCGATTGTTCAGGCTATTTTTTCCGTGTTTAATCCTGTAACAGTTACTACCAAGTGGTTAACCTCCGAGTGCCACAGGACACCCAACACTCTATTCCTGCGCCTGGTGACATCGGGCTGGACGACATTGTTACTTATGAAGAGGCTCACAGGTCCACCAAACCAGCTGCGTATATCGCATTTGGTTTTCAAGGAAATGAATTTAATATATACAAGCACTTTACGTTAGGAGATGGACAGAAGTGTTGTGATAGAAAGAGACGGCAAATAGCGAAAACATACTATAACGGCCCACTTGAGCCGAACACAAAGTACCAAGCATTTACCAGAGCTTTTACCAGTGAGGTAAGGTTGAATTTTTTTCCCTTAAATTGTTCTTATACCGCAAGATCTCGCGACATTCGGGAAAAGTTTTTTTTTTTGGGGGGGGGGGGGTGGCGGTCACTTTTAGACAGCCAAAATATGTGAGCAATGCAACCGCAAAATACTTTCAAAGTAATTTAATGTCCTTTTGATCTTCAAAAGACTTTGTCACCGCTTCTCCTAAGTATTAAGGACACTAAACGAGAAAGTGTCGTACTGCGATTCATCTAGGACCCTTTTTTGACATAGAATACATTGTTGTTGTTGAAATGCATTGTTGAAGTTTTAAAAACTTGCGGCGGTGGGTCAGGAAAGGTCTTACTTTGTTCTTATTACATTTCTTATTTTCAGAGTCAGTACAGTCAGAGTCAGTATATCCCAATAAAGACTAAAGGTGACAACAATTAAAATAAGACTGAAATGTTGAAAAGCAGTGCTACAGAAGTAATCACCGTTAACTTCTTCATTTTTCCGCGCAACAGTTGCTTGATCTCCGTGTAATTTTGAGCACGACCATTTCATTATAAATTCATGATCTGCCACATTACACGAAACAATTTCAACGTCTGTCCACTGTCCACTGTCCACTATTTTTCACATTTCATGCAAGAGTCTCAACATGTTTCCACGGTTTGTACCTTCTTGGGCGATGGAGTGGCGTAAATTAGTCACTTTCATGTACGTTTACTATTACTTTTACCATAACTTTGACATATTACTGAATAACTGATGCATTGTGTGTCAGTTGTGACACGCGATGCAGCCCCACTGCCCCAAAGCCTTATCTAAAGCAAATACTTTTTTCCTTTCAGCGAAGCAAGTTGCACCCCTTCCCGCCCCTCCCCCTGGAGGTTCTCCAGCTGGCATCATTGCTGGCGTTGTCGCTGTTCTTGTTGTTGTTATTATCGCTGCCGCTGTATTTATATACATAAGAAGGTGAGTTCCACCTTGTTGTTGTCTGTTTTGTTGTTGAATATGTTGCCAACAGTTAGCACCTATTTTTAAAAAAGGTGAGAGAGAGATCATGAAAGCGATTTCAGAAACTGCAGAAGAAGTAGAGAAAGCCAGGAAATGAGGATTGAACAGGGCTCGAACCCATGACCAATACTATCGACCCTAACTGTTTAGAGACTCAGGGTTTCTCTACAAAATCTCATATAAATTTGGAGTTTATTTACATGATCCATACAGACTTATGTCAACATTGATGTCGCCTGGCAGTGTTATCGAATTGCTTAACAATTTATCTTGTGTTTTTTGGCGTCATTTTTTTTCTCTTAGAAAAAGAAGGGAAAGAGAGGACGCTCCGGACGTAAATGAACTTCAACCACTGGGGGCGATATCGGTTGCTCCAAACAAAGAAGGCAGCATCAACGAGGGTAATAATGATAAACCTTTCCAGTAGTGCTTGCTTTGAAAAACAACAACAACAACAACAACAAGACTCCCGAAGCTGGTCTTGTAAAACACTGAAATACAAATAATTCCACTAGAACGTCTGAACAACCTTTACATGTACTTCAATGACCACACCTTGCTTTTCTCGAAGTGTGTTTTAGTGTAGTCACTGGTGCTATGACGCTTATGTTGTGCGATTCGATTTAAGAGGCCGACTTGTCGTGAGTCTATAGTCACGCTCTACACGCGTGACGAGCAGTTGAAATGAAAGTACTATTGATTATATAATATGCTGAATTCTACGCGCATTTTTATCGGTTGTTAGCTATGATCTATTAGAGTACAGATGCATAGATGACGTCATCATTGGCATCTTTTTTTTCTCCTTATATTATAAAACAAATAGATTCCACGTTGCCGTGCGTCTATTCAGTAATAGATCACAGAAGGCGTCAAAATGTGGTAATAACATCAGTGACACACTCACCTAACGGCTCGTGTGCCACTTTTTTGTTCTTACCACATTTTGACGTCATCTGTGGTCTATTACTGAACAGACGCACGGCAACATAGAATCTATTTGTTAAATAGCTTTCATATACGCATTTGAATGTTCTCGTGTTCATTCTAGAATGAAACTTACAGTGCTATAAAGACCGTTAGTAGGTAACATAATTACGACTGTGATAATACCCGTACTTTTAAAACTATGTCTTAAATGTAACCATTCTCGTAGTCTTGCTCGTCCAGTAACATGTTGCCGTTAAATGTATCCAATATTAGCTCATTTTATTTTTTATTTATTTATTTTTATTTTTTTGACAAATTTGGCCCACAGTAATCGGCCCCCGCTGTTGTGGTTACCCTACCTTATTTATTCGATTTGTGTGTTTGCTTTGTCTAGTTATGTAAGTATTGTATTTTCTGTCACTTGTTCTCCTCTTTGTTTTCTTGTATGGCGAAGCTAATGAAATAAAAATAAAATAAAATTCCGTTGATGTATCTTGCAGGTTTTGCTTCCGATATCGATGGAAACAGGCGCCCAATAGCAATACAGAACCTTAAAGAATATTACATACGAATGCATGCAGATGATAACCGTCTCTTTTCTGAGGAGTACAAGGTAGTCTATTATGTACACGCCGTCAAGACTCTACTTACTGCTTCTAACATTTTCTTTTGCTTACATGATCAACTGCCACGGAAAATGTCATGAGTGATTTTTTTAGCCCATTTCAGCACAGTACAGAAAAATTGTACAGCATGTATTTATACTTGTGTATAAACGGTTATTGTAGTGTGGTAAAATACGGTCGAACCTCTTGGTAAGAAAAATGAGGTTGGCGCCATAAGGTGTCAATTCAAAGATTAAAAAAGCTGAAAGTTTGTAACTACAAATAGTGATGTGCAAAAAAACAAACAAACAAAAAATATTTTGCGTCCCTTTACGTGTTTTTCGATACCGACTTCGCGCGCACTTGCCGATCGCTTAAACGGATTTCATCCCGCGCTTTCGCCATTTGACACGCAGGATTCCAATAGGATAAACTTGGTGGCCTTTTGTAATCTACGTGTATCCACGAGCCGATTTATTACAGAGTACCCAGTCAAAGCAAATGATTTGTCAAACCTGGGTATAATTGCTTTTTCGGTTTAGTGTTTCACCGTTTCACCTATTTTTTTATGTATTGTGAATGTGGGGTTTATAATACTCCCTTGATTTTAATTCGGAATACATCTCTGATACTATATACACCCTTCTAATCACAGTACCCTTACAAGGAGGTTGATTTCTCAAGTTCTCATGTTGTTTGCAGTCTCTTAGAACCACGGGATCACCAACGACAGAAGTCTGTGACCTTCCAGACAATAAAGTGAGGAATAGATACGGAAACATCAAAGCATGTGAGTCAGAATTCATTTGCGCAGTTTATTTCACATATAGAGGTGGCCACACACAGCTGTCAACCAATCCCTATAGGTGTGTTTCACCCGACAAACTCATGTTAGTAATCTGATGTTAGCGTGTGTGAGTCGCACCAACCACTGCCAAACTGTTCGAGACAAAGAAAACGAGACTGTATGGAATCTGCCTCTCTCTCCACGTGATTTAAATTCAATTGCACAAAATGGCGTCAGCCGAAGAGGAACCGAAAACAACTTATCGGTCCATTGTTCATTCTTTCTTCTTAACCCCTCCCAGTGAATATGTGGCATTTCGTTCGTGCACCGTAAGCGTTCGTGGATTGGGTAAGATTTGGATTTAAATAGGTTCCATTTTTGTTAGTTACCAGGTCAGCAATGTTTTGGTCTAATTGTCAACGAAATGGTTGATCATCCCTGAACATCATGCATATTTTATAGTCGTATATTGATGATTGGGACTCTTATTAACTTGTGCCTGTCTTACAGATGACCACTCTCGTGTTCTACTTAAAATGGAAAGTTCTTCGGATTACATCAATGCAAATTACATCGACGTAAGTATTGTTTGTTTTGTCTTAGTTCCTTACAAAAGTTGTCCAAGGTGCCCTTATAAAGGCCTTTCAGCCGTTTCCCGAAGGGTTCAAGCCTTTTTCTCAACAAATGTTTACATTTGCCGAGTATTAACAATTTTCATGGCACAAAAATTCCTATCCTGTATATAGCTACCATCTGTGGAAACACCAGCCATGTAACAAAAATATACCTTTATGCAACAATTTACGATGCACTTGACAAGACTTATAGCATTCACATTTCGTTTGTTTGTTTTTTTAAGAATACAACAAAGTTTTATTTTTGTGTTTTTTCTTCTTTAGGGCTACTTTCGTCCTAAACAATACATTGCCACAATCGGTGAGAATGAGTTTGATGTCATGCACTGTAAAAATTTAAGAGATGTTATTGGAAAAGTGGCTATAGTCAGCATTTCTTAACCTCGAGTACCTTTCTTGAAGAAAGTTATTTTGTTGGGGAAAAAAAAGATATGGTGTCCTGGAAAGCTTGGGTGTTTTAACGCTGAGGGCCGAAAAGTGATGAATCGAGGAAATTTACAAGATTTCTGTGGAGGGTTAAGTAATTCTTGCATGTCCCCTACCGTTTTGACAAATATATGTCACTGTATCTTCTCAACAAATTGCAAATAACGTGGCCATCATACAGTGACTAGCGGTAATCTCATCGTTAACTCTAGATATTTAGTTTCGTTCTGGGCGATGAAAATCGAAGACTACCATTTTTAGCAAGGTTTTTACTTACCTTTTTATGTTGACTGTAAGTCTGATTTTTCATACCAATAATTAATCAATAGGTCCAAAGCCCGAAACGGTGAACCACTTCTGGTGGATGATTTGGCAAGAAAATGCGTCAATTATTGTCATGCTAACGAGACCTGTAGAAAACGGAAAGGTACGCTTCCTAAACTCTCCCATATCCACCCTCTCAGATTTTCCTTGCTCAGTTTGAGCTTTTCTTTTATTTCCTGGTCAAGGTAATTGTTTTCTAGTGCATTATGTTAACAACCTTTGGATCGCAGTAGGAGAACGACTGAGTACAGACCTTTCCAGACCCCTCACTACTGCTTAACATTAGCGAAGAAGACCCTGGAACGACATTGGTGTGATACGTTCCAAAAAACCTAAATTTTACACACAAATGTGTACTCCATCTTGTTAACTACCTTATATATCCCAGTACCAAACGTATCGGAACATTTTGTGAATTTGTTACATTGTGAATAGTTATGTTGTTTCAGTGTTTATTTATTTATTTATTTATTTATTTATTTATTTATTACAACTAAATCTCGTGAAGCACATTTGGGCATTTTTTTGGAGAATGCGCCATGTTAAATAATAACTTATTATTACTACTAAAAAGTCAATCTTCACAAATATAGCCAAAATCATACTTCGACCCTTCCGTCTTTTATTTTAGCTCACTCATCATTGTTGGTTTTAGGTGAACAAAGATTTCTTTCCTTGCTGAATAACGTTTCTCATGATTCAGAGGTTGTCTGCGGAACAAAAATAATTTATTCCAACCAATCTCATGCCTGCGGCCCCTCGTGCAATAGTTGTCAAATATCCCTTCCGGTTAATTACCAGTAACAAAAGACATTACTGAAACTAAACCCTTTTTCCAGGTAAAATGTCATCAGTATTGGCCAGACAGTGGAAGTCATGAATTTGGCGCCCTCACTGTTACAGTTAAGGAGACACGTGAATTCTCCGAGTTTGAAATTCGCACCTTCTCTCTACAGATGGTAAGTAACTGGTTTTCTGCGCACAGTTTCACAAGCTAGGCTGCTCATGGGCGAAAACCGGGACCGTCTACATGAAGTTATATTCACATACATCTTATTAAACTCAACAACAGAAATGAAATCAGTCTCGTGATTCAGTTCCTTTGTTTATTTTCTGTCAGCCCTCTCGGCCTGATCTCAAGCCTCGAACGGTAACACATTTTTATTTCACCGCTTGGCCGGATCATGATGTCCCAGATGAAGCTACCGGCCTGCTGCAATTTTGGAGAACAGTGAAAAAAGCTTCCACAGATATTAATTCCCCTATGGTGGTCCACTGCAGGTAAAAAAGGTGTATTTTCCAACAGTAAAATATGTCACTTTTATGGCTTAATTGAAAGAAATCACAAATAAAAACCAAATTGCATGATTTTTAGTCTTGAGCCATGAGGAGCTATACCGAAGATGGCAATGATATGGTGACGTGGACGCAGACAATGACGTAGACGATGACGATCTCTTTGACGATTATGATAACAAAAACGAATAAGTTGACTTAACGGTTATGATGACGATGCTCATGACGTTCACGATGACGTGATCACTACAAAGTTACGTCTACAGTACATTGTGATGCTCTTGGCTCAAAGAGAGACCAGGTTAAAAGTCCGAGGTATAGCTAAATAATGAATATGGCAATTATGATGGCGTTGTCGACAATGATGACCTTAATGATGATGAAGCGAAGACGGTGAGAATGATGATATGGTGAAGGAAATGACGACAAAGACGATGACGATGTTAATAATGACCTTGAAGTTGAACACCATGATGATGATGATGATGATGATGATGATGATGATGATCTGGTTGATGGTGATGGTGACAACAATGGCGCTGAAAGTGACGATGGCGTTGGTGATGACGATGGTGATAACAATGGCAATGAAGATGAATATTGCAGACTACAGGTTTGAAATAATCGCGATAACTTTTTTCCCCAGCGCTGGTGTTGGTCGGACAGGAACCTTCATTTGTATTGATGCCATGATGGAGCAAATTGACGCCAGTGACGAGTTGGATGTTTACAGCTTTGTCTGTAGAATGCGAGAGCAAAGGAATTACATGGTTCAGAGAGAGGTCAGGCACTGCATAAAAATAGTTTATCTTGTGTACTTGCGCTTAATGAAATGTTTGTTAAGTTAGACGTCAACTGCCTTAACAATGTGACAGCTCTTTGGTGGCTTTATTATGTACCCCTTTCTAATCTTATATTAGCTCATTAAATATGTATATGTATATTTTTTATGGCATATAGGTTTAAACCAGTGGAATTTTTTTTTACATTAACTGATCTATATCTGCGGTTTAAATGAAACATCATTCATTCATCCATCCATCCATCCATCCATCCATCCATCCATCCGTCCGTCCGTCCGTCCGTCCGTCCGTCCATCCATTCATTCATTCATTCGTTCGTTCTTTCGTTCGTTCGTTCGTTCGTTCATTCATTCATTCACTCACTCACTCACAAACACAATGAACAATATATATATATTTTTCTTTTAAATGAATTGTATGAGAATCTAGTTTTTGTTATTTCTTAATTGTATTAGCTAATGCTCAAAAGTTTATTGTAAACAGACCAATACCTCCCTTTGGAGAGTACGGCGCAAAAAAGATTACTATTACTCACTCACTCACTCACTCACTCACTCACTCACTCACTCACTCACTCACTCACTCACTCACCCACCCACCCACTCACCCACCCATCCATCCATCCATGCATCCACCCATCCATTCATTCATTCATTCATTCATTCATTCATCCATCCATCCATCCATCCATCCATCCATCCATCCATCCATCCATCCATCCATCCATTCATTCATTCATTCATTCATTCATTCATTCATTCATTCATTCATTCATTCATTCATTCATTCATTCATTCATTCATTCATTCATTCATTCATTCATTCATTCATTCATTCATTCATTCATTGTATATTAATTATTAATAACTGATTGATTTTTTGTAGTTATCAGCACTACAGTTTCATCGGATCAACAATGCTAACTACAAAATTGGTAGTGAAGTGGACTACGGTGCGACGTAGTGAAATAGTTCAGTGACAAATCGAATTGTTTCTTGTCTTTTTAGTCTCAGTACATATTCATCTTTTACGCTTTGCTCGAAGCCACGACGTTTGGTGACACTGCGATTGCTAGTCATGATCTGCGAATCAAACTACAAAAGATGGCTGTGAGAAATCCTAAAACTGGGAAAAGCAGCTTTGTAAGAGAATTTGAGGTATGGGCATTTTCATTCGCTATTACCAAATGTAACCGTGCACTGTAATGTCACACAACAAGAGAAACAACCACAGCGCGCAGCTTCCAAACTAATGTCAATGTATTCCTCAGTCAACAACGTTTATTCTCAAGAGAGGAGAATGATTGTAGCACTGAATCGTTTTCTGTGGCATATGAGCTTGCGCTTTAATGCGCAGCTTCCGCGTGCTCGTCCGTAGCGAAGACATGAGTGGACAGCTTTTATATTTCAACTGGAAATGTGGATAGAGCAACTGTTTAAATTTCATTCAAGTATTTTGTTGTGCATTGATGGACTGACTTACTGACCAATCGGCTGTCTATCTGGGTGCCTGACTGACTGAGTGACTGACCGACCGACCGACCGGCCGGCCGTCTGCCTGGCTGGCTGACTGACTAACTTATTTCATTGGGGAAGAACAATGGACTGACCATCTTTCATGTATCGACACGTAAACACCTAACCGTTTCATTATCTTAGCTGTCTTAAGCTGTAGAATTCTGAAGTTTGAAAAATAATTTTAGTTTTCTTAATTCCCAAGCTATTGGATGGGGTTGTTCTTCAAGAAAACAAGGATTTCTCCTCAGCTCTAAAGACAGTGAACGCTCAAAAGAACCGCTACCCAAATGTTCTTCCGTGTAAGTGAAAATTGTCTAGTTTCTATATTCAAAGATATTCGTGAAAAAGAAAAAAATAGAAATTTGGTTTACGCTTTGTTTAATGTTCTGTTTCTTTACTTTTTCTTTTTGAATTCATATAGACGAAAGCAGTCGAGTTGTTTTGACGAAGACATCGGAAGAGGAAGAGGATACAACTTATATCAATGCAAATTATCTCGAGGTAGAGTTTGAAAACCATATAGTCTTCTTGCGTGGGAGATTATCAAGTTCAAATCTTATCTTACTTTAAATATATTTTCATTGCTGCTACGTAGCTTGTAAAATTGAAAAAATAAACAAGACTTTCCTGTCAGTTGAAGTTTGCTTGCATTTCTATCGAGTCATCAAACTGCACTAAGGGATCACATGGGATCCCTGGAGCAGTGATGACGAGGTAGAATTCTTCTCTGGCGCGATGGACGATTCCGTAAGAGAGACCTTTATGTCAAAAAAATCCAATGTTCTGTTCAGCATGACAGGTTTGCTAACTAACCATTTGTTTGAAAGTGAATATGTGAAATGCTCAGATCTGTGAACTGCAGATCAGACTGAAATATGAAATGAAATTTAACTGCGATGGTCGACATCATTCATAACCATTTCTTATTTAGGGATATCAGCAGAGGAAGGCTTACATTGCAACGCAAGCACCATTGCGAAACACTGTTGGTGACTTCTGGAGAATGGTGTGGGAAGAAGGCGTGTGCTGCATTGTCATGTTAATGACACTCAGGGAAGATTCAGAGGTATGTATGAGGAGGGTACAAGGTAGGGTCCAAGCCATATCTTTCAGACATTTAAAACGCTTATTTCGCGTAATTACCAGTTGATAGTCGTACGAGGGGGGGGGGGGGGGTCCTTTAGTCTGCCAAACAGTGTCTGCAGAGTTAGTTCGCAGGTACGCCACAAAGTAAAGATAGGAAAGTGGCTACAAAAGGTTGTTTACAAAATTAAAGAGCACAATAGACTAAATAATATTAAAATGATTTAAAATTAATCTGTCAAGTGTTTTTAACGTTCGTTGCTCGTTTCTCGTGACTTCCCACTTGCGTTTCACGACTTGGTTGGAAACGTCAACTTGTTGCGAGACTAAAAGATTGAACTCTTGGTACAATCAACACCAGTCTGTTTTCTTCTCTTTATTTTTATCAGGAACCAATTGTTGACTATTGGTCAGAAGTTGAAGCTACATCGCATGGTTCGCTTTCCATTGAAACAACTGATTTCGACAACAAGGAAACTTACAGTGTTCGAAAAGTAAACCTATCAGAAACGAAGGTACGGGCAAATTGTCTTTTGTGTTGAATAATCTGTGAGAATTCTGTGCCTACTAGTTATTTATTAGTGTTATTTCTGTTTGTTAATATAAACACAGAAGACTGGCGTCTCTCTTACCGAACGACAATTAACGCCGGCTCGTAACTGTATCCATTACTTTTTTGTCAAAGAAGATGCAAAAGATTACTCATCACAAATTCATGACGAACAACAATTCTAACGTGCACTCCTTGTACCATTCGTAGACGGCGGAAAAAGTGTGCAAAGTAATGTACTATACATTCAACTGGTCCAGTTTTTACTTGTACCCACCATTGTCTGTTAGTACACAGAAAAGGTGTAGACAGTTGACTACATTCATCAACCAGTGTCATATTCGCATGTACGTATTGTACACCATTATTTATTTGTATGGAAAAAGGATCGGAAAGTGACTACCAGTTTGTTTATTAGCTAGCCCAATATTCAAATGCACGTATTTTGTACCATTGTTTATTTGTAGACCGAGGAGGTACGGAAAGTGACTCAATTTACATTCACCAGCTGGCCCAAAGACGGTGTCCCCTCTAACCCAATGGCAGTCATAAATCTCATCGATGCGGTACAGAAGGCACAACAGCAAACAGGAAACCATCCTTTGGTGGTGCACTGCAGGTAAAACAGCTAAACAGTTCAGTCGATTGCCAATCCTCTTTGATACCCACAGCGAAATGGGCACCGCAACGCTTTCTTATTTAAGAGCCATTTTCTGAGAATATCGAGAATCGAAAGACACTCACAAAAAATCGAATTTTTTTTTCTTTTGCCAAAACATCCCTTTGGGCAAGCTAATTCAAGAAAAAATAATCCAAAGTTCCAACGAGTTATTTAACGGACGATAATTTAAAAAGTTCGAAAAATGCATAAAATGGCGGTTTTAGGGTCTCTAAACGGCTCAAATTCTCACTCAACTTTAGGAAGCCGGTGAGAGCGTAAAAAAAGATTCTTTTAAAACGAAACAACCACAAACATTATTTAACCTTTCTACTTTAAAACTGTGTAATAAATTTGCCAATGTTTGGTTTCGAACATTTTCCAGCGGCGTTTTTATCGAGCCGCTCTTAACCTTGTTCATCATAAGGTATAAAAATGAAGGCCAACTTCGGCCTCTTAAAACGGCATCTGGTATGTATCGTTCAATGATTAACACTACACAGAAAGAAAGCTCTGTCATTGTACTTTTCACCAGGAAAGTTACAGCTTTGGGAATCAAATACTTCCCCGTCAGTAAATTTTTACTGTTTAGTGATCTGAGCGGGTAGAATTATATGCAAATTACAGATTTAATTCCTGGAATACTGCTAACAATTACAAAGGTCGTTTAAGATAGGCTCACCATTAGTTACACATGCCCGCACAATGTTTTTCCTGATCTTTGAAAGAAAGTTCTGCTTTCTTGAGTCTTGCTGAGTCTTATTATGTTAAAACAAAGCAGATTTTTAACGGCATTTCAACAAGACAGGAATCCACTCATTCAACTTAACCAAGATAACATCGAAAACACAGAGAAACGACGTACTATGCCGCCTACCTTGCCAACCGAAAACGCAACAATACAACAGAAAAACATTCCAAACTGTAAACAAACGAATTTTCAGTTTCCTGATTGAGCGAAGATATTTTAAACTCATCGCCTAGAGGAATACGCGGAAAGACAGGTGACCTCTGCACTGACCCGCACGTGTCACACCACACTAACAGAGAGAGTCACGTATTCGATTTTTGTTATGGATTTGAGATAAAAACTTGGTGGAAGGTTAAAAAGAAAAAAAAACTTGCAACAGATAGCTAGTACTTTGTTGGATTACAGTTAGCACAAGCTCCACACAGGAGTTTTTACGGTCACGACTCTCTATTAATCGCGGTAATTTCGCAATGTACGTGCTGTTGTAATTTTACTACTAATTAATTACAGCTCATGAAATAAAATAAATATTGCAGTAAGGTACATTCACAGTGTGTAAGTACTGATATATGGTGTCGTGTAGTTTTTCCACTCTTCTGGAGAGGGTTACTGCCTGTGGATTAAGCAGTTGTTACCCAGGCCACGTTGAAGTTGTTTCCCTAAAAGAATGCACAAGACACTTCTCGCGGCAACTTCAATTATACGGACCAAGTACAGATAAAGCGGTTGACAGTGAATTCAAGTTGTTGTTAGCCCGAGCAGGTAATGTTATTGCATTTTGTTCTGGAATTACTGTGTTCCATAATTTTGGCCCCAGAGACTTCATAGCACTCGGCGTCCCTTAATCTAGGTTCTGCAGAGTCGCGCTACTCCTGTGCCCTCCGGCTCCCGGGGGTGGGGGGGGGGGGGGGAGAAAGGATCTTTTGACCAATGTTTGGGTGTTGGGGCGACGCTGCGGGTTTGTCACCCTGGCCCTGTCTAGGACTGAAAAACGAAATGGAATGTCGATCGTACCGACCATACCCGGTTGGGGAAGATGCGCATAAAATAATTTACCATGTTTAGGGACAGAGACCAAAACCATATCCTGTCCAGCGGCACAGACCAGTATAGAACACATTAGGCAGCAACCCTCCCTTCCGGGGGGGGGGGGGGGGAGAGTGCCGTACTTAGCCTTAATTCGCTCAACTGTAGCACAATATTAATATTCATCGACGATAGCACGATGTGATTATTGCACTTCCCCTGATGTAATCTTACTTGGCAGCAGTTTGAGCGAGCGTGACGCGGAAGCCACGCGGGCCCATGTGAGAACTCGCCCACATGATACCCTTTCTCGCTTTGCTATTTGGTTTTTGCGTCATGAGGTTGGAAGCCTAGAGTTCAAAGTATATTTATCTTTGATTTTTGGTTATTTAGGCACTTTTTCAGTAGAAGAGTCTAAGCTTTCAACCCCATGACGCAAAAACCAAAAAAGGGTCAGCTAAAATTGCAAAGCGAGAAAAGGTATCACGTGGGCGAGTTCTCGCATGGGCCTGCGTGGCTTCCGCGTCTCGCTCGCTCGAACTGCTATCAAGGAAGATTGCACTGAAGTTCAATTTTCGGCATCTGAAATTACATCGTGCTATCGTCATGCTAAACACGGCACCACCACGCCCCTTCCCCCGTCCGAAAGGGAGGGTTGCTCCCTTATGTGGACTATACTGGGGTTTGCCACTAGACAGGATACGGTTTTTGGTCTCTGTCCCTAAGCATGGTATATAATGTTATGCCCGTCTTCCCCAACCGTGTATGGTCAGTGTGATCAACATTCCATTTCGTTTTTCTGTCCTAAACAGGGCCAGGGTGTCAAACCCGCAGCGTCACTCCTACACCCAAACATTGGTCAAAATAAAAATAAATAAATACACTTTATTTCAGTAGGGTGCATAATTACAGTCAAACTGTAGTCTCCCTTATGGCCCTACGTCCAGGTCGAATTAGAATTTGGAAATGTTGGTTTTTATGGAGGGAGGAGAACTTGAGTACCCGGAGAAAAACCCTCGGAGCAAGGACGAGAACCAACAACAAACTCAACCCACATATGACACCGGGACCGGGAATCGAACCCGGGCCATATTGGTGGAAGGCGCGTGCTCTCACCACTGCGCCATCCCTGCCCCCCGGGCGCCCATGGGCACGGGAGTGGCGCGACTCTGCAGAACCGAGTGCCATGAAGTATCTGTGGCCAAAATTATGGTACACAGTAATTCCAGAACAAAATGTAATAACATTACCTGCTCGCCGGGGCTAACAACAACTTGAATTCACTGTCAACCGCTTTATCTGCACTTAGTCCGTACAATTGAAGATGCCGCGAGATGTGTCTTGTACATTCTTTTAGGGAAACAACCTCAACGTGGCCTGGGTAAAAACTGCTTAATCCACAGGCAGTAACCCTCTCCAGAAGAGTGGAAAAACTACACTACGCCATATATCAGTACTTACACACTGTGAATGTACCTTACTGCAATATTTATTTTATTTCATGAGCTGTAATTAAATTAGTACGTACATTGCGAAATTACCGCGCTTAAAAGAGAGTCGTGACCGTAAAAACTCCCGCGTGGAGCTTGTACTAACTGTAATCCAACAAAGTACTAGCTATCTGTTGCAAGTTTTTTTTTTCTTTTTAACTTTCCACCAAGTTTTTATCTCAAATCCCATAACAAAAATCGAATACGTGACTCTCTCTGTTAGTGTGGTGTGACACGTGCGGGTCAGTGCAGAGGTCACCTGTCTTTACGCGTATTCCTCTAGGCGATGAATTTAAAATATCTTCGCTCAATCAGGAAACTGCAAATTCGTTTGTTTACAGTTTGGAATGTTTTTCTGTTGTATTGTTGCGTTTTCGGTTGGCAAGGTAGGCGGCATAGTACGTCGTTTCTCTGTGTTTTCGATGTTATCTTGGTTAAGTTGAATGAGTGGATTCCTGTCTTGTTGAAATGCCGTTAAAAATCTGCTTTGTTTCAACATAATAAGACTCAGCAAGACTCAAGAAAGCAGAACTTTCTTTCAAAGACCAGGAAAAACATTGTGCGGGCATGTGTAACTAATGGTGAGCCTATCTTAAACGACCTTTGTAATTGTTAGCAGTATTCCAGGAATTAAATCTGTAATTTACATATAATTCTACCCGCTCAGATCACTAAACAGTAAAAATTTACTGACGGGGAAGTATTTGATTCCCAAAGCTGTAACTTTCCTGGTGAAAAGTACAATGACAGAGCTTTCTTTCTGTGTAGCGTTAATCATTGAACGATACATACCAGATGCCGTTTTAAGCGGCCGAAGTTGGCCTTCATTTTACCTTGTGATAAACAAGGTTAAGAGTGGCTCGATAAAAACGCCGCTGGAAAATGTTCGAAACCAAACATTGGCAAATTTATTACACAGTTTTAAAGTAGAAAGGTTAACTAATGTTCGTGGTTTGTTTCGTTTTAAAAGAATCTTTTTTAATTACGCTCTCACCGGCTTCCTAAAGTTGAGTGAGAATTTGAGCCGTTTAGAGACCCTAAAACCGCCATTTTATGCATTTTTCGAACTTTTTAAATTATCGTCCGTTAAATAACTCGTTGGAACTTTGGATTATTTTGTCTTGAATTAGCTTACCCAAAGGGATGTTTTGGCAAAATAAAAAAAATTCGATTTTTTGTGAGTGTCTTTCGATTCTCGATATTCTCAGAAAATGGCTCTTAAGAAACAAGTACACTGTTAAGGGTCTTAGCTTATCACACTTTTGACACCACACCTGACTTGAATTTTATTTTCGAAGTTGGAGGTTTGAACTTTGATGCAAAACTTCTACTGTTCAAATAACAGTAACCAAAAAAGGAAGAGAATTTTGCACAAAAAAGTATGGCTTTCAGTCGCTGGAATAAATAATATTACTTGTTGTCCTTTCATAACTGACAACATCAGTTACGGGAATGAATTGACGTTTTCCAGGTTTGCTAGCCTTGATGAAGACTTAAATATTTACTGTACATGCATGTGGTGATAATTTGTAAAGTACAGGTTTGCACCAGTGGTGGAGGGGCTAGAATCATATCCCTTACAAAGGGCTTATTAAATTTCTCAGGAAAAATATAAGTTTTATTGAGTCTCCAAAGGGAGTCGAACCTATAAACTCAAATATGAAACAACGACTCGACTTGTCGTTAAATTTCTGTGTGATATAATTTTGCAGCCGGCTTTCAAACCTAAAACTCGCCTCATTTCCCAGAAAGTTTTGTAGTGCGTTTTGCATGAAATAATTGATTTCTTGACCAACCGGTTCAAACAAGAAAAGTTGCAACAGCCATTTTTTGGTCTGCGATCTGTAATGCATTTTACCTTGTCCCGCTCTTGTGTTTTTAGCGATGGTATTGGCCGCACAGGAACACTCTGCGCCCTTATGACCTCACTTGAACGCATTAAACTCGAAGACACAGTGGATGTGTTTACCACAGTGCGCATGCTCAGAACCCAGAGACCAGGAATGGTTCAGACATTGGTGAGTTATTTTGATTTCAGTGCGTTATTGAACAAGAACAAGGTAGTGAACAAGAACAATAATGAAAATATAACAAGAGTTTTGTTTGTTTTTTACCACTTAATTTTTTGGGGGCTTTCCTAATTTCAAGTTGGTGCGTGCGTGATCATTTTATTGTGGTCGGTTACTTTCTTAGTTGGTCAATCTTTGGCCATATAATTCACTTGTTGGAAAATGACGAGAAACGTTTTTGTGGCCTTCGGATAATCTTCGGCGATCTTGTTTTAAAATATTTTACGAAAAAAACGGCTTTTTAAATAGCAGTGTAGAAAATAAATATCTTATGACATGGTTGCTCGGCGATGACGTATCATTCGAGAACACAACAAGTCAAGGTGGCTTGTTCTATGCAAAACATTCTCTTTACTCATCAAGTTGACTTGCTTTTCTTCTTTCAGAAACAATACAAATTCATCTATGATGCTATAATGGCTTACCTGGACTCATTTGAAGCCTCCTTATATCAGAACTTTTTATAGAGACAATACGTTATAGACTAAGAACAGCATCCTCGTAAGTTATGCGTAGGACGATATCACTTTCACTCCATTGTTAATAATTTTATAATGTAGGGCAATACCCCTCTACAGCATTGCATTTCGACTTTGCTCATTCCTTTTCATTTTTTTTGTTCATCGCGACTGGAAATGCGCTTCAAATATCGTCGCCTTTGAAAAGCTTTGTAAATAGTGCCAAAGTAATGGTTAAATTTTATAGCCCATTGTATGTCCGTAATGACATTAAGATGCCTTTTTGTTGCGGAGGGGGAGGGGGAGGGGGAGGCGGAAAGGGGGAGAGGTGGAATGGGAAACTGAAGGACTGAGAATTCAGCTTTCATGATCCCATACTTCCGGTTCCTAGAATATTCACTTCCTCTTTGTGCTTTTGCTTTTTTCAAATTGCAATGTCGAAGTTGTTTTTTTTTCTTTTCTTGAGGCTGTTACTCTCCTTCAACCTTCCTCCCCTCCCCCACTATATACTAAGTACCAAAACTTGCAGCTGTGCAGTGAATCAATGATAGCTTTTTGTACATTTTGCTCTCAGTTTTTAATTGAAGAAAATTTCTAATCGTATGCAAATGAATAATTAACACTGTGGAAGAAACGAGCGATTTACGGACTGAGCGCGTACAACTTGTTTAATTTTTTGTAAAAGGATGACATTCACAAAGGATAAATGAAAATGACTTCTCGCCTGTAACTTTCAATTCGTTTTTTTTTTCTAACAGAAATACAAAAAATAAAAATTATGTTGACGCCTCGATATTGTTTATGTTGTTTTGTAAACTGTTATACTGCATGAGTACGTTCCTTGGGTTCTTTTCAAACTTCACTACGTACAACTGTTCAGAATGACAGAACCTGGCCCATAGGACTTTCTCAATTCGAAAGTCGCCTATCAGATTGCATTACCGCATATCGCAAATCTCATAGCTGCGAGACAACCCTTGTCTCCCTGGTGGAACAATGGAAACTTGCGAGGGACGGGCACCAATGTGTAGCTGTTTTATCTACGGATATGTCAAAAGCATTTGACTCACTCCACCCGCGACTCATGCTTAACAAGTTAAGAGCCTATGGTTTTGAGGAAAACACCGTCAATCTTCTACGCTCGTATCTCTCCAACCGACAAAACAGAATCAGAATGGGATTACAGACAAGTTCTTGGCAAGTGATAAATAGAGGATGCCCACAAGGATCTGCGTTAGGGCCACTTCTTTGGAACATCTTCCAGAATGACCTGGCCTATGAAATTAAATCGAACCTTTCTATGTACGCGGATGACCATCAGATTTACGAAGCAGGAAAGGATCTCGCAAACGTAAAGTCATCACTTAGCAGGAATGCAGATAAGGCTTCTAAATGGTATGAAGACAACATGCTCAAGGGTAACTATAATAAATACAAAACCATGACAGTGCAGAATAAAAGAGAGATAACAAATCTGACCATGAGCGTTCAAGGAAATGAAATCGAGTCGACAGAGAAGCTGAACCTTTTGGGAGTGACGATAGATAGTAAGCTAAACTTTAACCACCATATCAACAACGTGTGTAAGAAAGCAAGTCAAAGGATTGGAGTCCTTATGAGACTGAAAAACCTGATACCAACAGAAGCAAAGCTGCAACTATATAAAGCTGCCATTTTACCACACCTAACTTACTGTCACCTCACCTGGCACTTCTGCAAGGCTAGCGACAGCAGAAAGCTTGAACGCGTACAAGAAAGAGGACTTAGGGCAGTATTTAAGGATAAACAATCTTGCTATGAGGAACTACTGACAAAAGCAAACATACCATCGTTGTACAACAGGCGATTACAGGACATTGCCATCTTCATGTATAAAATTAAGCATAAATTGCTGTCAGAGAGACTCTGTAATCTTTTCCAATTAGACAGTGGCTTATATAATTTAAGAAAACGAGAATTTGTTCAACCTCGATTCTCTTCGGTAACATATGGAAAACACTCACTTCGTTACCTAGGGCCCAAACTTTGGAATGATCTCACTCCTAGACTAAGAAATTTACCCTCTTTGAAGCAATTTAAGAACGTTATACGTGATCGGGACCTCACTGCGCTGGCTGCAAATGTCAGTGATTGTCGAGGCTGCAACCTATGCCAAGAATGACTGGCCGCCAACATTACATGACATAATTTTTATTTTTAACATAATTTTTATTTTTATATTTTAATATAGTTGAAGAAACAGAATTTTAATATATTTTTACAGTTTTTTTAGCTTAGTTAATTGTTGTAATTAGGCTTTTTAATTGTATATAAATATTTTCCATTTTATATATATTAATTATGTTTTTAGTTAGGTAGGTTAGGTGTCCACAATTAGTAGAGTTGACTTTTCCCCTCAGCTACTACAGTTTTTGACACGTTAATAAAGTTATTATTATTATTATTATTACCATAGGCTTTGCTTATCACCAAACTTATTTTGCTGAAAATTAATAGGGGATTTTCTCCGTTTTTATAAGAGGGCCTAGATGTGGGGGGGGGGGGGTCGACATAACAGCTGACACTAAAATCTTAGGCCATTTAACAGCTAACGGTAAAAAAAAATCGCTGTAACAGTTTAAATAAATAAACGAATAAAAATTTACACAAAGGTCGAGAAGATGGCCTTTTTTTCGCATGTCAATGGCAATTTCATCCGTAACACCATGTTGGGCTGCACTCGCTTAGCTTGACGAGAGGTACCAAGACTGTGGAATAATCTTTATTGCTTCTTTAAGCTTCTCCAACTTCTCTACTGATTCTGATCAACTTCTAGCCAAACGAAGATTCTTTTATGCTGTACTGTAAACATGTTTGCGACCCTAACTTAAGGAAGATCAATTGGTGCCAGAAGAAGATAAAGTTGAAAGAATTCAAAAGAAGAACAGCTGAGACCGAGGAACTATTAGGCACAAGAAAGTGCATAAGGATTGGCCAATCCAATACAAGAAAACTTGTTTGCGAAGAAATTGCCCTTGAACTCAGTGTTCAAGGAGGTCTTGGCTAAGCTTACAGGAAATCGCAAACCTGTCTACAGCACGTTCCCAGTCCTTCTTGTCCCCAGAGCTACGCGGATAATTTTTTTTTTAATTACGTCTCGTGTAGCTCAGGAAACCAGAAGCCACTAGCTCGTGACACGAATAAGAGGAAAAAAGCACGACTAAAAAGAATCAAAGGGTGCCTATGGCTAACTCGTGGATAAAGTATTTTAGAAATGAAAGCTGATAGTGAACTTGCAATTGGTCTATTATTAAAGTCTGTCGAAACATGGCTCATACTATGCAAGATCCCTCTCACAAAGCCAAAGCTTTGTATGCCCGCTTTTGTTGCACACATATTACTAGAAGACATATGTGAGGGGATGTTAGAAATTTAACCCATTGACTCCTACGTGTTTAGATAGAAGAAAAAATTACCTAAATGCGCAGTAGATAACGAAACATTGTAGGCTTCCCAAATTAACTTGTTTTTGCACTGGAATAGTTAAATATATTCTGACGTAAAAAACTATGGTTACGTATCAAGTATTATCCAGAAAACAACCTTGAAAATAAAAATTGCTGAAATTTTCTGGGCGCTGTTGAAAGCTCGTATATCAATTTTCATGAGCGCAACTATCAATTAAAAAAGACAATAATCGACAGAAAGCTTTTCCAGCCAAAAAGGTTTATTCAGATAAACAATACATTTGCTTTAGGAAGCAAAAAACTTTAATTCGATTTTCTTCCGTGCGTACATACACACATGTAATTTTTGCACACACTTCAACTTTATGGCGATGACTTGATCGGAAATGGAGCACCTTTGCGAACAAAATTACAACAATTATACGAATCTGGGGAAAACAGTCAGTTAAACAATTTTTAAAAACAAATCAACATTCGAAAACAACATTTACCGTACTGTTGCGTTTTTCCAGGTCTTGAAAAATCGATTTGAAGTCCGCGGTTCGGTTTAAATGGGCGCCTCCATATTTACAAGTAGACTTTGACTTACTTCTTGAACGTTTCGATGCTTTTCCAACTCCATTCCTGCTAGTATTTAAGCTTTAATCATTACATAAGTCTTCCAAGCGATGTTTGTTGTCTTGGTTGACGACATAAGTTCTTTGGTTTCGCATCATGAACTCGTCAATTGTGCCAATGTTTGTCGTGTTTGCAATAGTTGTTTCGTTCAAGAAGTGCTCGTTTCGCTCATATAAGTTTGACAAGTTCGACAAATGAGATTTACTCATTTTGAGAGAGCAAATACTCATCTCCTCGTCATGTTTAGCGCCTGGACGAGTCAAAAGCTCATAAAATTCAGTCTCTAAGTTGGCCATAGTACTAATTTGAAACATTCAAAGTCCACGTGAAGACACCTTCAACTCTTCATGCCTTCACCCGCTCAGCGCTCAGCGGGTGTGAACTTTGATCGCAGGAGCCTTCGGGAACGATCGATCTACGACAATTGCCGTTTTGATATCGGGCGCTCTCGTGCGGGGCCGATTAATTTCGAAGAGTGTCTTCACCTGAGTGACTGAGTGACACATCTGCACATCGCAGTGCCCACAAAAACCCATTTATACGCTACGCGTATCCACGAGTAAAGAAAGCACGACTAAGTACTTTTTGCTCCCTTTTTGGACGAAAATGGCTCACTCTTGCTCACGAACAAATTTTTACTATTCACAGGAAATGGCTCACTTTTGCTCACTTAGAAATTGCTCATTGACAAATGTTAACTGTTCGTAAGCGATAATCTCCGTGTCCATAACATCTCTAGCTTTGACACCTCACTTAATGTTCACGCACTCACACTCTTTCTATCGCACGTGAAATATGCCGGCAATCCCCCCCCCCCCCCCCCCCGCCCGCCCGCCGTTTTTTAATTCCAAGCTTTGTGTTTTGGGCTAAAACCTGCTATCATCTTTCGGTGAGACAAGTACACTTTTTAGGGGTAAAATTATTTTAATAAAATATAAAATATAGCGAAATATCAATAAACTACACTAATAGAATACAAGATTTTTCTCGAATAAAATAGCAATCATATAGAAATGTTGTTAATGGATTAGTACTACAAAAATATATGTATATTTGTGTTCATCTCTCCTTATTTAATTTTTTATGTACTATTTTGCAAAAACATATTTCTATGAAATAACATTCCGTTGGAAAAATTTAAAAGCTTTTTGAATAAAAACAAAACAGCAATAAACAAACAAGTTAACTTCAATATAAAAGCAACAAGAAAAAAATCTCAATAAAACTATAAGTAATAACACATGCCAAATTTTATACAAAACACGTAATGAGTATTGACTGAAAAAGAAAAAATTCCAGTTTAAGGTAAACAACAACAACAAAAAAAAAAAACAGTGCAAAACCAATATAGAGAAATAAGCGGGCGCCAAAACGTCAGAAACCTATTTAAAACCTGTTTTAAACTAATGTGAAGTATCGGATGTTCCATATATTTCCCTGTGCTCTCACAGAAGTGGTCCGAATGAGACTCGGACAAGAACATCAGACACCATTTTACAAAATAGTGGAAGGAAACGGGAATCTTTGGGAAGCATGCATCGGAAATCGAACGGTTGATATTCGGCAAGTTTTGAAATGTGTCATACATTCACCTCAGAGATTTTTTTTTAAACTCAGGTGGGTGACAGTGCGAAACACTGAAAAAAAAATATTTGGGCAAACGTAAGGAAATCGTCAGCTGGGTGTACCCGTTTCTTGTCTTAAACTTCAGAGCAAAAAGGGTAATCACTTAAAATAAGAACGCTCTATCTCTCTCTATGTTCATTAGAATTGCACTGCATTTGAATGATGTTAGACATCATTTTAGCACGAAGCGGAGTGAACACAACCTACGAAATTTCACTAATTCGCTTGAACTGTTTGCCGAAGCAGTCGTTCTTTTAACGCTATTATATAGCTTAACATTGAGTGTGCAAACTATTTGCCTTTTGTATTGGTTTTGCTTTGCTTGGGTTTGTAATAGGTCACGAAAAATAATTGCCTCACTTTCTAAACCAATTAATAAAACCAAAACCAGTAGTAACTGACTCACACGTTGTAACGCGATTGAAGCGTGATGCGCTCAAGTTCTGATTGGCTCATTGTGTTGTTTATCCCTGCTGTGATTGGCCAGAGTAATTACTTTGGTTGTGGTTTTGGAACTTAAATGGAATCTCATACCTACATGAACACTCGTCACATAAACGACCACGCCAGGTTTATCTACATACATGTACCCACTTATTAGATAATATCCAACAGACCTAACACGACTCGTTGAACTAAGCATTATTTTACGACTTCAAAGTCAATAGTCTCTTTCATCTTAAGCGATCAAAATGAGCGTTACTTTTACATTTAACTATTTCAAATTTGTTAGCCTTTTTCAAAGGCACGCTTTTGTACAAAAACTAAATGATATTAACTGTAACCAACTTTACGATCATAAAACTTTATGCCTCCTCCATCTGTTTCAGTTAAAGTTTGCGTAATCGTTGAAGGAATCCAAGTATTTCTGTACAATGTTGTAGCAGAACACATACTGGGACTGCAATGAGTAACAAAGAGAAAACAAAAAATTAATGTAACAACGGATAATTTAATTACTTCAAAAATGATTTCAAAAATGCTGTAAAGCTTAAGAGGTTTTTTTGTAAGTCGCTTAAAAAATTCATGTTTTAGGTGATCGACTCGAGGATGTACATGATATTTTCGGAAGAAAGATAATAATAACTTCGTGTCTGATTATTATTAACCGTTAGTCCTCAGTTTCACAGGTCCAAGCAAAAATTTTCCTACAGATCTCAGGACCTCGAGACTCCTATGCCGACCTCCTGGCCGGATTTTATGCCAAGTAAATTCTACGACCTCTCGTTTTTTTCGACCAAGCTAAAACATCTAAAAAGTAACACAAAATACATTGTATTTTTACCTGTTGTTGCATATAAACTGGCCAATTGGTGGGCCCAAATATAATAATTCTCACAAAACTCCCAATTACTGCTCATAAATATCTAAACGAAAAGAAAATATGAATTAACAACTGCTCTTACCTTACTGTCGACAGCTTTTGGCCTGTTGACTCGTATCACCTTGATTGACTGGCATACGTCAATCACTTGTTCTGACTTCAGCCGCTCAATAATGGAGAGAATAGCACAGAATGTGCCACTCCTGCCCACGCCATTACTGAAACATAACACAACGACAAACGTTTTAGTCGTAACACTTACACTCTAAGAAGTATGAAAAAGTAGCTTTTCTCATACCTCAAAAAGTCTCATGTCAGTTTAAATAATTGACGCTGCACTTGCTAAGAATACTGACAATCGGCCTAAGATTTTTAACAATTATTTAGAAAATTTCCAATTATTTCAAATTTCGTCAAGACCGAAGGTTATTTGAACGTTTTCGACCCCACCATCGTTCACCCACACTGGGTTGAATAATTTCGGTGTACACCATAGCAAGCCTTGTTTCCCGACAAATGGGCAAAAACCCACGCGAGGCGATCGCTGCTTCGCTCGGAGGTGACCAGCGAATGTTATCCCGAGTTTCAGTAGCCAATCAGAGCGCGCGAAAAACTATTCACTTGTGTGGTATAAGGGAAAGTCACTAACCTGCACTGAACAACCACAGGCGCATTGTTGCTTTTCCTTTGCGAGCATTCCACCATGTTTATCAGGTCAAGTACACACTGTGCATTTGTAGGGATCCCCTTTTCAGCCCAGCCGGTTACTTGGTAATGGTGAACACGACGAACTGTTTTAGGATCCTGAAACAAAACGAAGGGGTTTTTTTAAATATAAGGAGACAGCAAAACGAACCTACTGTAGAATTTATGTTGAAATCTGTCGTGATTTGCTCAAGATCATGGGAAGTAGCCATATGCTACAGATGGTGCCATACTGGAGGTTATAACTACAGTGTTAAGCTGACAACTACTTTATACCGGATTCTATAAAATTTGACGTTGCACACGAGCTCAACATTCAGGCTTCCGTAGAACGAAGCAACTAAGAGAATTGCTACTTTCCCGCGATGGGATGCTAGTCTAGCGTTACCCCAGCAGTATGACGCTGTCACCCATTTATACACCTGAGTGGAGAGAAACAACGTGGAGACAGGAGGAAATTTTCTTGTTTAAGGAAACAATACGGTGACAGACTATGAGACGATGCTCACCAGTATACCAAAGCGCCCCCAAATTAAAAAATTTACACAGATGTTTAAACTGTGTGTATAGATGCTAGATGAATCCCCCCGCCCCTCCCCCCAGACTATTGACCCTAACATACTCAGAGAATGAACACCAAGGCAGGGAAATGGCGAAGTGAATCTCACCTTTTTCTTGGAGACTGTAAGTTCCCTTTCTGAAAAGTCCTGAAATATCTCATGTGAGGTAGTTTCGATGACAAATCCACCAAACGTTGCTGAGCCTTCAGATGGCCAGTACTTGGGGTAAACCTTTAAAAAAATGGTAAATTGTTCAAAAAGGACGAAAAATATAGTCTTGGTACAAAAAAAAGACACTGACAGATGAAGGTTGCTACGATTGTCGTCGAACGCTGCTCTACAATAAACTGACGCTGTTCAAGGCGTTTCTGACTGTTGCGTCTGTGGATAAAATCCTTAAGTGTGAACTCAAACGAAAGCACTTCAGCGGTACTTTCCTGTGGTGCTGTTTATTATGCTGTACAAGGTGGTTCCAACTTTTGAGTTTGTGGACGAAATTGCTAAGTCTGACCATTCAAATGAAAGCTACTGAGCAGTACTTTCCTGTGGTGCTGTTTATTATGCTGTGAAAGGTGGTTCTAACTTTTGAGTCTGTGGATGAAATCCTAAAGTGTGACCATTCAAACGAAAGCTACTGAGCAGTACTTTCCTGTGGTGTTGTTTATTATGCTGTATAAAGTGGTTCTAACTTTTGAGTCTGTGGATGAAATCCTAAAGTGTCACCATTCAAACGAAAGCTACTGAGCAGTACTTTACCGTGGCGCTGTTTATTATGCTGTATAAGGTGGTTCTAACTTTTGAGTCTGTGGATGAAATCCCAGAGTGTGACCACTCAAATGAAAGCTACTGAGCAGTACTTTCCTGTGGTGCTGTTTATTATGCTGAATAATGTGGTTCTAACTTTTGAGTCTGTGGATGAAATCCTAATTGTCACCATTCAAATGAAAGCCACTGAGCAGTACTTTCCTGTGGTGCTGTTTATTATGCTGTGCAAGGTGGTTCTAACTTTCGAGTCTGTAGATGAAATCCTAAAGTGTGACCATTCAATTGAAAGCTACTGAGCAGTACTTTCCTGTGGTGCTGTTTATTTTGCTGTACAAGGTGGTTCTAACTTTTGAATCTGTGAATGGAATCCTTATGTGTGACCATTCAAATGGAGCGTTTGAGCAGTACTTCTCTTTGATGCTGTTTTGAGTATTACGAAACCCTAAAGTGCTACCTTTCAAAAGAAGGATACTGAGCAGTACTTTCCTGTGATACTATTGATTATACTGTCAGTGGCTTTGGATTTCAGTGTAGTAATTTATTATTAAATAATATATAGATTTAGCCAAGCCTAAAAGCGGAGCCCCCCTTTTTGTTTTGTTTGTTTCTTTGTTTTTTTGCTGGCAGTTATTAATTTGTGAAAATACTCTCATTCAAGTCGTTAAATTTAAAAAAAAAGCAAAAACAAAAACAAAAAAAAAACAAAAAAAGAAAAAATTCTTACTCTCGCTGAGAGCCGAACCCGGGCCGTCGGCGTATGAAGCCGGTTATTAGTCCACTTGGCCATGAGCGTTTCTTGGCTTTATTACGTTAATTTTAATACTTGTTTCTTTCTTCGTGACAAGCTGCCTATCAGCATGAAAATGCTGGTGTTTTTCCTGGCAAAATGTGTTCGGAACGCCGTAAAAACCATGGTTGTGGACAGAAAAAACCAAAAAGCACTAGCTCTGCTATATTTGGCGTCGAAACCGCTGCGAAAAGCTGCGAACTCAAGCGGTGTGCCGACCGAGTTCGAACAGAACCGACACGGCAAATTTGAACTTTTCGCCTGAACTTTATCGCCTATTTTTTTCGCCTAAATTGAACTTTTCCCCTTCCACCAAAAAGACAACTGAGTATTCTCTTGACTTTTGTTGTCTTTGCTTGTTTTGCTACAACGCGGGTCAACGTGCGATTTCGCGCCAAAAACACATGGGATTCAGCACAGGGTTATATCCAGTATATGAAGTGTAATAGTAGCCCTGTGGTGCGGACGGACGGACGGTCACGTGACTATTACGTCACTACCAAAATTTCTTGGCTTGATAGGTTACCAAATTTCCTTAGCAATGGAGCTCCGCTGACGCGTTAGCGCGCTGGCTCCGCTAATATTGCCTGAAGATGATTCTGATATACTGTCAAGTTCGTTCTCACTTTTGACTCCGAAACAGATTGTGGCATGAATCAGAGAACGTACTGAGAACCACACAATTTTCATTGAGTTCTCTTCTTTACCTGTGTCTTTTCCTTTTGTTCATTCAACATGACAACTGTTCCAATCTCGTAGTCCCAGATCATCCTCCAGAAATCTTCTATCGTGTTCTCCAGCGGAGCCTGCGTCATTATGTACGAATTTCGCTCTCTGAAGCTCTGAAGGAAGTCAAAGAGTCGATTAATTGTTAGAATTGTTTTTAGAAAAGTGACTGCTATTTGAAGACACCAGTCATACTTACATCAACAAATGACGCGTTGATGTAGTTGTTCTTTTGATCACCCTGCAGGACCACCCTAGCTCCATTCACTGAAATGTAGATACAATATAAATCTTTGACAATGTAAAAAGAAAACAAATAGAGATATGTGAAGGATAACGAACAGTTCGCGGGTCGACTCTAAAACTGCGGGTTGCAGTTTAGGGTTGTGTTGTCCGAAAGCCTTTAATTCCATTCCAGGACTTTATCTTTACCAATAGTTTAGTTTATTTTGTTTAAAGGCGTTTTTACTGCGTTTCAAAATGTCAGCAGAAAAAAAAAATGGAAATTTGAAGAACCCTATACGATCCTATTGTAAACCTAAAGACAATAAAATAGGACGAGACTGCATACAACGAGAAAGAAACGTCAAACAGTAAATGATAATAACTATATCTTACGTGGCACTATGTCAGGAAACCTGTTCTTGGAAGCATTCTCAGGCAAGCGACCAACGTCATCTTCTCGATCAGTGATATCATCTGCGGTGATAAGTTCCAACCGCTGACAAAATGAATGAAAAGCAAAGTTTGCGTTCCAGGAAGTTTTTTTTTCTTAAAAAAACGAATTGGAAGAGAAGCTTAATTGAACGAGTGTCTGAAATCCTAGTCACCATAATATTTTTATATGTGGCGTAGTAGTAGTGAAGGAGACCATTAATGACATCAACGGACAAATGTCCTTCCCTCGTTCTTTTTTTCCTTTCTTTCTCAAGAGAATGTCACAATAAAGAAAAAAAAAAGATAAAATAAATATGGGTTTTCTGAATGCAAGAAAAACCAAAAGCAACGGAAAAGAATTCAAGGGCATCAACAACATTCCTCCCATACCCTCCAGTGTTTACAGCTTTGAGATGCCAAGCAAGCTTTTATCTGCCTCAAACAACGTGAGTTAGTCTTTTCGCACAAAACAAATCTTTAACTCGGCTTTTATGTTCATGAAAAAGCGACTAGTGGAAGTTTAAATATTTTGACTAATTAAGTCTGACATATCACCAGTCACTAAGCTAACTACAGTTTAAAAGTTCGTATCGAGCCCGTTTCCTCGTTCATTTACACTCCTTCCAGTTAGACCTGTTCAGGGTCCCAAAGGGGTTTAGGGCTTCAGGGCCCCGTGCTAAAAATTGTAGGACTCCAGGACTACAATACGGAAAAATTGGGGCTCCAGGGCTCCAGAATCATTACTTTTTTCAGGGCTCCAAGTGGAAAAAAGTTTCCGGAACCAGAATCCACCTCAAAAAATTTCAGAGTTCCAGGACACCAAAGACCCCTCCCCCCACCCCACTGGTACACCCTGGATGAGGCCCCCCTAGAATGTATTAGACGCCCACACCTACCTGGTACTCAGAAGCCAGACCAGACATCTTGGTTTTGGGGTTGACTGCTGCCAGCTTCTTGACAGCGATACGAATGTCATGCGCTGGGATCTCTGTATTACCACAGGTTATGGCTTCGAGGAGAGCCATGTAAATGAAACAGTACTGTTCCTAAAATTTAACACTTGTATTAGCACATAGAATAAAGATAACATACGCGCCAAAAAATAAAAAATATAAAGAAGGCGGTTTTACATTCGGCAAAGTTTCGAGTAACTTGTCTAATGTAATACCTATTGTAAGGGACACTTCCCGCAGTTTTTTGCAAACTCACTAATAATTCTTCAATGACAAATTAAACAAAGAAAATCATTTTAGATACCAGGTCATAATTAGCACAGATTTTGGCAATTTCACAGCAAACTGTGTGAGACGACTATCGTCACACACATCGCCACCTTTAAGAAAACACTACACCTCTAAGAAAATAGCACGAGTTGCCCATTTTAGTACAACTAAAACTTTAAAAAGAGACAAAAGCAATTAAATTTACTTCTACAGTGTTCCTCTCACCTCTGTTTGCACCATGGAGATTCGGTTGTTACGTAATAACTGAACATAGTTGAACACATCTACAACCTTTTTGTTCCTCACACTCTCCAGCATAGCATCAATAACAATAAAGGCACCAGTTCGTCCCACCCCAGCGCTGCATGATAAAAGCAAGGAAGAAAAAGAAAAAAAAATAGTGGTAAAAAAATTACCGCCACGGCACGGTTGTTTGAAAGGCGGTTAACGTTTCCTGTTTCAAAGTCCCTGTTTCTCTTGTTAAAGAGAAGTCTTCACAGCAAATTATAGGTGACTGTCAAAAGCAACCAAAGTCCAAATGTAGGGCAAAAAAGATTAACAGGAATCCGTATCGTTTGACGCTAATCCTGGGTTACTTTAATCCTGTTTTGAACAACCGGGCCCAGAAAATGTTAGGAAGTCGAAAATTGAATATTTACTTTGTAGTATCATTATTTGATTTTTGCTCATTTCGGTTGGTAACGCTTAATTTTAAATCGTGCCATGACCTAAATGATAACTTTCATCTCACACGAAGGATTTTTGTTGCCGTCTAGTGTCATTTCCTACTTGTCTGTAAGTCTTAGAGCTGGCGATAATTCTAGCTGTGTTCACGTTTGGGAAATTTCTCTGACCTTGGCCAAAGACCACCATGAATGGTTAACGTTGGGTCGAATTCTGGGTCTAGCTGATATATTTCCCACTTCTAGGTTATGGCTAGTACTTTATCCTAAAATTATCCAGTGTCTCCAATTATGTCTAGATGTCATTGGCTTCCGTTTGTCGGTTGGTATGTTTTGGTGTTCTCATCAAGTGCTCATTGAGACGGCCAAGTTCTTGAGGTTAGGAACCTAAACATGTCTACAGTGACAGTATATAATCGGTTGCATTAGGGGTTGTAACCCCAGTTGAGTTAAGTTAAGTTGAGTTGAGTTGAGTTGAGTTGAGTTGAGTTGAGTTGAATCTAATTAAGTAGAAGTAGAAGATGTAACTGTCAGTAGTAGCTGTCAGTGTTCCAGATAAGAGAGGGGTCTCGGGTCAAAAACCCGACAAAGCTGGCAACATGACCCGACAAAATAAATGGTCAACTTGGGAAGATTTGAAGAGATCCACATCTATTGACCCCTCAAAATTCCTTATTGAGCCTCTGCCTTTATAAGTAATCTGGAACACTGAGCTGTCAGTTGAAGTTGCCACAGGTCAGTCGACAATAGGAGCATAGTAGCTGAGAGACTTGTAGACTAAAGATGTGAACAACAATGGAATAAAGTTGAAAGAGCTACATCCCAGAGTCTTGGTGCCTCTCTGCATAGCAAGCGAGTGCAGTTCAACATATGGTGGAGAAACCAGTTCTACATATGTTAAAGAATTCCTTTGAAGTATTGGTAAAACTACTGGAGGTCAGAGTTTTCAAAGATCCAGCTTGGCAGATTGTCGCCGAACAGTGAGTGAACCATCCTCGGAGACCCAGGGGCAGCTAGTCGGGACGACGGGATTTTCATGGGCGAAAGTTTACAACAAGAGCGGGAGAGCACCTGGGCACTTACTCTTACCGAACGAGTTCTAGAAGCGTTTGAAATCCCGCCTTCTGATTGGCCAGAAAAATATTTTTCTGGCCAATCAGCGAAGAGGAACAGCTGGGCGACTCTCATGTCTTCTTACACGAGGTTGATTTCTTCATCGAACGCCGTAGTAGCGTGGCCTGTTCAACGGGAACATTTTTTAGGAGAGCTTCAGAAAAAATAAATAAATAATAAATGAACGAAGTCGAGGAAATCGCAAACTATAACGTGGCCACAAGAAAACAAACACTCACCGGGATTTTTCACGGCGGACTTATCGAAGGTATCGTAAATTTTTAGAGCTAGCGACTTCCCCTTTCTCCGATGTAACTAATTATTTCTCCTTCTTCGTTGATCTTCGTCTGAAGTTTTCCATCTCTGATGCACGGGCCACGCAACTATGTTGATCGAGCGTGTCATGTCACGAACTAGAGAGAACTAGTTCTCTCTAGTACGTGACATGACGTTCTCTCTAGTACGCGCATCGACCGTTAAGCAGAAAATCGCCCACATCGGCCTCCAGAAGCTCGGAAAAGCAATAAAAACGCAGCAAACACATAGCAGGTAATGTTTTTCAAACTGTATTTCCATTTTAATGCATTTTCAGCGGAAAACCGCCGATTATTTTCGATCGAATTTCAGTTCCATACAAACACTCATATTACGCTTTGGTTAACTGTGGTTCCCACGCTCGAGCGACATAGTTGCGTGGCCCGTGCATCGGAGATTCCCGTGGAAAGTTTCAGACGTAGTTCAACGAACAAGGAGAAATAATTAGTAACATCGTTTACTCGAGTAGCTATTAGCCTCATGCAACACTTGAGAAAGGGGAAGTCGCTAGCTCTAAAAATTTACGATACCTTCGATAAGTCCGCCGGGAAAAATCCCGGTGAGTGTTTGTTTTCTTGCGGCCACGTTATAGTTTGCGATTTCCTCGACTTCGTTCATTTATTATTTATTTATTTTTTCTGAAGCTCTCCTAAAAAATGTTCCCGTTGAACAGGCCACGCTACTACGGCGTTCGATGAAGAAAACAACCTCGTGTAAGAAGACATGAGAGTCGCCCAGCTGTTCCTCTTCGCTGATTGGCCAGAAAAATATTTTTCTGGCCAATCAGAAGGCGGGATTTCAAACGCTTCTGGAACTCGTTCGGTAAGAGTAAGTGCCCAGGGGCTCTCCCGCTCTTGTTGTAAACTTTCGCCCATGAAAATCCCGTCGTCCCGACTAGCTGCCCCTGGGTCTCCGAGGATGTGAGTGAACTGAACAATGTCAATTCTCATTAGGTAGGCATCTGACCATTGCAAGTTAAGTCTCGTCTATTTCAAAAGTTAATCGTAATCCATTAAGTCCTGTTTAACTAGGGCGAAAGTTATATATCAGATAATTTTGTGACGTATGTTATCTATTCAATATGCTTAGTTATATTCACTAAGTCGTTTTTGTTTTTCACAAAGACAAAGAAAGAACTGTGATTATTGGCTTTCGCGCGATGTGATCATTTTGTTGTTCAAAATGATTGAACAACAAAGTGATCATATTGCTCGATTGTGCAATACAATTTAGAAAATGGCTAGAGCCTCTTTGAATTCACAGACGAGCAGTCCAGCGTCCATTACGTCAGTTACATTTCCAGTATTTAAAGGTGACGAAAATGAAGATGTTCAGGAGTTTATTAATAATTATAAGCGTGCTGCTCATTTAAGTGGGTGGAGCCCTGACAATTTGGCCACAGGTTTATTCCTATACCTTCGGGGAAACGCAGCTGTGTACATGAGAACTTTGCTAGGAGCTGATGAAATGTCTTTTGATGATTTGGCAAGTGCTTTAGTTAAGCGTTTTGCGTCAGGTGCTACTAATTCGCGTTTAAGACAGACTCCTGCGCAGCGCGTTCAGTTGGAAAATGAGTCAGTTGCAGATTACGCGGGTAGTTTACCAGAACCCTTCGCTCGCCTTCATCTGCCTCGCACGGAATGGATGCATAAATTCGTTTTTGGCTTAAAGAAAGAATATGTAATTCTGCAGCAGCTAGACGATTTTGAAAAAGCCGAGGAGTTGGCTTTGCCGAAAGAGGCCGTTATGGTCGAAAATTTATGTTTTAGTAAAGAAGCGCCAGCTTTTGATGTAAGGATATTTCTCAAGCCTTAGGGAAAGTGACTTCACCTGAAGGGGATAGATCTAGAGGAGATAACGTTTTGAGTCTCCTAAGCGCAAATGTTAGCAAATCGCTTGCGGAGCAAATGACAATTGCTCTGGAAGCAATAAGGCGAAATTTCTTAATACCTTCGATTAGAGCAAGACACTCTTTTTCTGTGGTACTATACTTTTGTTCCGCACTATTTAGACCACGACCATTGTATGCAATAATTACTTCTTTCCCATTTTGCTTCTGTGCAAGAGTGAATCCTATTCCAGTTGAGCTCGCATCAACAAACAATAAGAACGGTTCCTTAAAATTTGGATATGCTAAAGTAGGAGCAGATACTAAAGCACTTTTCAGCTTGTCAAAAGCACCAGCACACGACTCTGACCAACAAAACTTAACTCTTTTCCTAGTCAAAGCATTAAGAGGGCTAGCAATAGTTGAGAAACCTTTTACAAAACGCCTGTAATAATTTGCCAGTCCCAGGAATGACCTGAACTCTTTCAAATTCCTTGGGGTAGGGAAATCTTGTACAACCCGTATTTTGCTCGGGTCGGGCTCTACACCCTTGGGAGTTATCACATGACCAAGATATTCTACTTTCTGGTTGACAAACTTACTCTTTTTGGGATTCAACTTGATATTAGCCTCACGAAGTCTTTTAAATACCTCTTCCAAATGAGCTAAATGTTCATCAACCGACTTAGAAAATATAATTATGTCATCAATGTAAATCAGTGCTTAAGGATATTCTAAACCTCTCAAAATATGTCCCAGAAGTTTCTGAAAACTTGCCTCACTATTAGTTAAACCAAAAGGCATAACTAAAAATTCATAAAGACCATTATGCGTAACAAAGGCTGTCTTTTTTCGAGCTGAGGGGTGGAGCTCAATTTGCCAATAACCAGTCTTTAGATCTAAAGTTAAAAAATACTGAGTACCACTCAAAGCATCCAAAGTGTCTGAAACCAACGGCATAGGAAAATTGTCCTTCCTCGTTACTTGATTCAGTCTGCGAAAATCACAGCAAAATCTAAATTGACCATTTTTTTTCCTTCACTAAAACAACTGGACTACTCCAAGGAGAGACAGATTCTTGAATTATGCCTCTCTCTAACATATCATTCACTTGACGATCAATTTCTTGTTTTCTTTCTGGAGAAGTGCGATAAGGCCTTTGCTTAATTGGAGCAGCATCCCCTGTTTTAATTACATGATGAACCAAAGATGTCCTACCTAACTGATCATCTGAAAAAGCAAACACATCACGGTATCTCTTAAAAAGATCACGAAATTTTACTTTGTCACCATCACTCAACTCTCTATCTGACAAATCAGGAAAGCAAGAATAATCAGTTTGAGCTGTTCTACCTTCAACACTAACAGAACACGAAGGAAGAGAAACCCAAGCCTTCTCTACATCATTAAGCTGAAAAGTTGCAATGTTATGATCAGCCTGTTCAAAATCTGCAAGCCTAGTTCTACGATAAAACTTCACTGGTTGCGCGGAAGGGTTCACCATCCTAATTGGGATAGAACCATCTTCGGCAACCTTGACTAGCTCCGATGCGCCAAAAACAGAATAACGGTGAGGCAAATCAGACCTAGGGGCAACTACACCGTTTGCTTCTGCTGTCTCTGGTAATTTACTTTATTTCGCCGGGATAAAAACTTCAGAGTCAGGTGGAATCGTAAATCAAAAATCAGCATGAACAGAACATATAAAATCCCTGCTATCATCTTCAACATCATCACTAAGACAATCTGTCTCAACATCACAAAAAGGTAAATAATTTTCTTCTCGAGAAAAAGTAAGAACACCATTCTCAAAATCAATTCTTGAACGGAAATATTGAAGAAAGTCTCTTCCAATAATGACATCATAGGTCAAATCCTCAATCACGTGTGCTTCAAAATGAAATGCTTCTGTTCCAATAATAAATTGCATAAATGTTTTCCCCAAAATATTCAATGAGCAACCATTAACAGACGTGACATTTTCTGAATTTGCTTTACTCAGGCTAGGATATTCGTGACACAAATACTTATTCCATACATCAGCACTCACTGCTGTGATAGCTGCACCGGTATCAATAAGAGAAGGGAAACTGTATCCATTTATATCAACAGAAATAGAAGAACTATTTGTCACGAAAGGAACACTGTCAAAGTGATTAAAGTTAAAGTTAAGTATTAGGCGTCACACTTGACGCAGCATCACACATATCAAAACTATTTGGGTTTTCGCCAAAAGAAGCTACAGGAGGACAAGCATCATTCACGGCAACGAACTGCACTCGCTTGCTATGCAGAGAGGCACCAAGACTCTGCGATGTAGCTCTTTCAACTTTATTCCATTGTAGTTTACATCTTTAGTCTACAAGTCTCTCAGCTACTATGCTCCTATTGTCGACTGACCTGTGGCAACTTCAACTGACAGCTACTACTGACAGCTACATCTTCTACTTCTACTTAATTAGATTCAACTCAACTCAACTCAACTGGGCTACAATCGCTAATGCAACCAATTATATACTGTCACTGTAAACATGTTTGGGTTCCTAACCTCAAGAACTTGGCCATCTCAATGAGCACTTGACAAGAACACCAAAATATACCAACGGACAAACGGAAACCAACTACATCTAGACATAATTGGAAACACTGGATAATTTTAGGATAAAGTACTAGCCATAACCTAGAAGTGGGAAATATATCAGCTAGACCCAGAATTCGACCCAACGTTAACCATTCATGGTGGTCTTTGGCCAAGGTCAGGGAAATTTCCCAAACGTGAACACAGCTAAAAATTATCGCCAACTCTAAGACTTACAGACAAGTAGGGAATGACACTAGAAGGCAACAAAAATCCTTCGAGTGAGATGACCTTCTAAAGTTATCATTTAGGTCATAGCACGATTTAAAATTAAGCGTCACCAACCGAAATGAGCAAAAATCAAATGATGATACTACAAAGTAAATATTCAATTTTCGACGTCCTAATAAAAAATAGTCAACGTACACTCCATAAGGAGGGCGAGGCAATGAGCCTTGTTTTTGCAAACGAAGAAAAAATGGCTAGTCACTACTTTGATCAAATTAGTGCTTCTCCCAAGCGACTGTCAACTGATAGTTGTCCGCGAGAATCTGATGTTCTTAAAACAAGCACAAGCTTTGAGGGCTTATGTGCAAGTTTTAAGAATACCAAATTTTCCAGGGAACTATCAGACCGATATCGTACATATGATGAATTTCTAAGTGTAATTTATTTTACCGTATAGACAGCCCTGATTGGCTATGAGCGCATGCCCTACGAGGGCAGAAGCCACGCGGAGAAGACTGAAAAGATAGTAACGTACTTCTTTAAACTGAAATATTGGTTTTGTATCTTAACAACACTCATGATCCAGGGGTTTCTGTGTCATCGTACACGGTAGTCAAAGCTAACTCGGCGTCCTTTGAGGTCAAGCAAGACTCAATTCTGTGTAACACAAAATTTTTAAACCTTATTGTTGACTGAAAGCTTTAGTCTACTCAGCTCAGCTTTGCAACAATTCACTCACACGAAATTCGACTTAGTGTATCCCCGTTTACCTGCAGTGTACCACCAGCGGATATTTGCTGTCCTTGTGTTTGGCGCGAACTTTCCTTCTTAGTCCAAGAACAGCTGTAGCGTGCCGTGGAACGCCTTTATCGGGCCAAACGAGGAAGTGAAACTGCTGGACTTGGCGTCTTTCCCCTGATCCATTCTGATGTTAAAAAGGAACATTGTGTTACCAGTTGTATAATAACCTAGGTGTTACAGGTGTTAAAAAGGGACAGTGCACTGCCAGTTGCATTACGACTTAGATGTTATAGCTGTTACAAAAAGAACAGTGCATTACCCACTGTATAGTAACTTAGACGCTATATGCGCGTTCACACTGGTTGTTATTCAACATGTATAGGTATGATGATGATGATGATGATGATGATGATGATGATGATGATGATGATGATGATGATGATGATGATGAGGGGGGCCTTATGCGCCACATGGCGTAAAGAGGCCTAACACAAAAACAATGTATAGGTATGGTAGCTTGCACAATATCCCTGACCTCTCCTCTGTTAGGTATGGTTCGGTCCACCCATTTGTGGTACGCATTTGAGAGTTGAGTGTAGCTGGGGATGAAAGGGCAACAAAAGGGCTTAATCTAACACAGAAGGTAGAACAACCTACCTTGCCAAGGACAAATGTGCGAATGGCATAGTCAGCAAACTTCTCTGTCTTGTGATTGGTTACAGTAATGTCTTGGTAAGTCTCAGATTTATCTGGCCAGTACTGATGGCATTTTGTCTGTAGATTTTAAGATACAAAACATCGAATGCTATCTCACGCTTTGCTACAAGGACAGTGTTTGCACGTTGGGCAACAGAGGGTGAAAAGCGTAAAAGAATCTTCTGTGTTTAGGTTGGGAACAGAGGAAGGAACAAGATGGATGGAAACCCAAGAAGATTACGTTTTTGTTTTGTTTCGTTTCGTTTTGTTTGTTTGTTTTGGTACGCCGTCCAACTCAATTCCTTCGTTTCCGAAAACGTCCACAATCGACAAACAAATATGCTTTCAATTCACGTAGTTTATATACTTAATCTAAGAGTTCACGTTTCCAGTCGTTTCGTTGTTTTTTGTAACTTAATTGCCTATTTTTATTATTTTCCTTTGTTATTTCGATTTGTTTTCGTTGTCAACTTGAATTCTTCTTTTAGAAGTAACTGATCAATAAGTAAAGGCTTTTTCAGCGTATTGCATTGCCTGTCTTACCCGGCCATTTTCAACAAGTCTTGTCAACATCACAATAGTTGTCGCATTCTCTTTCCAAATCATTCTCCAGAAGTCTTGGTATGTACCGGGTACTGGGCCTAAATCAGAACAAGTAACAACCTTAATAAGATTTAGGAATAAACTCCGTGTTTCATACGAAGGGAAAATACATCCTTTACCTTGACAAGCGATGTAGGTCTTGGAGGTTCCATCATAGCCCTGAAAAAAGAGAGAATTTAGAAACGTCGATTTGAAAGAGTCAAAAAAGAAGAAGAAGTATTCTTCCTATGGTCCTCCATCTTCTTCTGTGCTACCAGCACTTCCTCTCTGCAAGGTTTATTCGACTGAGTGACAAAAAGAAAGGTGCGTTTGGTTTTGCTTTACTACAACCTCTGATTGGTTAAATAAGTTCGAGACATTTTCTCAACCAATTGAGACTTTCGCCAAACTGATCTACACCAAAAACTTCGCAATCGCAAAAATTTCACATAGCCACAGGTACATGTAATTAATGTCAAACAAAAAGAACACTTACGTGCAGGTAATTGGCATTGATGTAGTCAGAGTTTTCAGTGCCATTAACTAACGGAAGTATGACGCGAGAATGGTCATCTACAAGCAAAATAAATAAATATTTATAACTCAACTTATCAGCACAGCGATTATTTTGGGAAGATAAATTTCACGGAATCAACTATAGATTCTGATGCTCTCTCTAGAAGAGCTTGAATTTTTCGTCAACTTTTACCGTAGCCTGGTTGTCTTTTGACTCATGCATAAGGGTATATAACGAGATGTTTTCGCTGCCGCACACAGAAACTTCACATCCATCTCCTTATTCTGAAGTACGATGTTAAACTACATCAGACGATTCCAACAAGTTCCCTCAGAGTCAATGGGAGCGCTTATCAGTTACAGCTCAAACAAGATCACTGTTCACAAGTTTTATCGACTGCAACAAAGAATCGAGTACACAAACTTTTTAAAAGCGAACTAAAGGTAGGGTGAGAGTCACAAATCCAACAAGAAGGAGATTGTAAATTGCACCGAAAATTGCATCGAGTAGTTTGTGTCCGCAGCAAATGTCCTCCGTGCGGGGAAAATTTTTCTGCGGACAACAAAGTTTTGTCAGAGAACAACAAAGGCAAAATTCTGCAGTTTTTGCGCGTGCAAACGGATAAACGTTCTAGCAACAACGAATCCTCGTTCGGGAGGACTTACGAACGCAAGAAATTCGGAGAGAGTACGTAGGAGTCGAAGAGGGTGGGGTTTCGAACTTTCGGCGACTTTTCTTCTTGACTAATCTGGTCTTAAGAAGAGATCCTACTGTACCTTAAGAGCAGAAAGGTGTCAACTTACAAGCAATGATGTTTGCATATCGATTTTTATTTTTGTTTTCCGGTATCTTGGCAACGTCCCACGCGAACTGCTGACCTGGAATGAGAAGCTGCAAAAAAAAAAAAATAAAAAATAAAAATAAGATAAATAAATAAATAAATAATATTATTGGACTCTCTAAGACTGTTTCTCTCATAACTACAAGTTATAAAAGTTCTTATCTCCCTTCACAGTTTCCTCCAAGATTAAAAGGCACAAAAAATTGACAGTAGTTGCCTTGTTTTATTACAATGTACCTTGTACTGCTTTCCAAATCCAGCGTTCTTATCTCTCTTCAGACTGGTGACATATTCTGAGTATCGACTCACAGGGACTGGCTTGGGTTGATCATCAACCTCATTGGGTGCAGTGTTAGCGTATATTGGATCGCCTGTTTCTTCCGCTCTTGGGACTGAGAATTGTACAAAGTAGGGAAAAATTAGCTTGCAACTCCTAGAAAGAATCAGACGTAATGTGGTTTTAACAAGGAAGGTCATCCTAAGGAGGCAGCGTGATGGAGGTGGTTAGGGAGCTAGATTTGAAATCCGGAGTTCTCTGGTTCATTGTCTCTGGTTCTCTGGCCACTAGCTAGAGGTGTTTCACTTGTGGGTAGCCAGTTAATTCTGACTACAATGTAATTCGCTCGTTCGTCATTCAGTCGTCATAAATTATCTCTCTACTAAAGCCGAGAATGATGCCAAACGAACCTGACTCCTCCCGTGTGGGGGGACTCTCTTGCGAGTTCTCACCACCGGACATCCCTAAGTCATACGCACTGTTAACTGCAGTCATGGCATGTGTTTCATCCATCTTTGAATCAGCTTCATCTGCACGACGCCGTCTGTCAAAGAAATAGTCCTGTCTATTAACAATCATGGGGTGTAGGTGGATCATCATATTGTACAGGTTACAAATTGATGAACAAACTATAATGGAGCTAACTGGATAACCACAGCAGTCTATACTAGTACCAATCAACGCCGCTAACAATTGATACTGATGACTGATAAAAGGCCGTCTGATTGCAGTGGAAAGGAAGAAGCAGGGTGGGAGCGACAGAGAAAGGGATTATGAAGAGAAAAACAGAGGACAGGGTAGGATAGAGGCAGTAAGGACAGGAGAGATGGTGAGAAAGAGGAAGAAAACGAGGGACGGGAAGACATGAGAATTGTTACTTTCTTTACTATTTTTTTTAGAATCTCTTACTAACTTGCTTCTTCTTTATTTTCTTCTTTTAATTAGATGTATCACTTAGTAGTTTCGTTAGCTAGTTATTTAGTTACGTAGACATATACCGTAAGCCATCTACTACAGCATTGCTGCAACATTTATCTTGTCTACATTGGACATTGTTGTTTTTGAGAGCAGGCGAAGCGGGTAGGGATAGAGGGTTGAGGAGATGAAGGATAGGAAAAGAAGGAAGGAAGGGAGGGACAGAGGGAGGAAGACTATTAAAAGTGGAAGGAAGGCTGGGAGACAAACAAGGAAGGAGGGAAGCAGAAAGCTAATAGGGAAGGAGGGAGGGAGGGAGGGAGGGAAAAGGATTAAAGGCTGGGAGGAAGGGAAGGAGGAAACTGAATTGCACCGAATGACAGAAAGTTAGGAATTGAGGGAGAAGGGAAGGGGGGAGCGGAGAAGAGGGAGGATGGAAGCAAAAGAACGACTTAAGCCCCACACCTGAACCAGAAAGCATAGATGAGTCGTTTTGTCCGTATAAGCCACCGTCAGAAGAGACAGGTTTTCCTGTACTTTAAAATACATTAAAACCGAACCCCACTGATATCCATACCTTCTCCAAAAAATCACTCCAGCAACAAAAGCTACAATAACGAGTACCAACACCACAACAACTGAGGCAGCTATCGCGGCAGGTGATCCCTTGCTTTTTGCAGCGGTTGGTGTCTCAGATGCAACGACAACTTAATAAAAGAAAAGAAAAATAGTTTCACACCATTATTACACTTGAGAGGAAGGGTAGCGAGAATGACGCCTAGCAAAAGGTTTACTTTGTAAAGCAACGATTCTGTAAGTGTGGTATGCAGTTTGGTACATTTCGTTGCTTTTTCGTACAAAACAACGTGAACACTATGACCAAATTCTGGATTTTATGGGAGATCGATTACACTTGCCGGTGGATTGTTGTTTCTCTTTCTGAACGAATATGTCTTCCCAAAGAATCTAGCGCCTGGATAGACCAGCCATGCTGTAGACAAAATTAACATGAGCTTGTTTCTTAGCGGACGTCTTACTTGGCGCTGCCGTCGTGGTTAACGCCGTCTTACCTTCCTCTATCTCAACCTTGGCAATAAGTCTTGCTTCGCCAACCAAAGATGCTTTATCGGCAGAGCGTTTCTGGAAAATGATATTTTCAAAAAAGGCGAACAAAAAAAGTTAAGATGGTTTTTTTTCCTCGGCCTTTAAAATAAATAATCATCAACAACCAGTTAGAACTTAACGGGGCGTTAACCGACCAAAAATAAACTATCAACTCTTTGATACATAGTTCAACAAGTATTTGTTAGACAGTATTAAAAACTGTTAAGGGTCTGTATGAACTTTTCCAACATCTCTAAGCCGCCCATACCGTCAATCTTCAGCGAAAAACTTTCCGTCAGATTGGTTATGACTAGGCAACATTTCATTGGAATGGTTTAACGTTAGAATCTAATCCATGTAGCATACTCGTCACTAGGCTTTACCCGTTTTTGCTATGGGCTTTTGGATTTCAGTCTACCATTGAATTGACTATACCTTGGTGATTTTACACATGGTTCAACAAGTATTAGTTAGACAGTATAAAAAACTGTTAAGGGTCTGTATGAGCTTTTCCAACTTCTCTAAGTCTCCCATTCCGTCAATCTGGGCTGATAACTTCCAGCCAGATTGGATAAGACTAGGCAACAATTCGTTGGAATGATTTAGCATTAGAATCTAATCGACACAAACTATCCGTGACCACCCCTAACCCGTTTTTGCTATGGGCTTTTAGACTTACGGTCTAGAAAGGATTTCAAATTACTATACGGCTGATTTCCTTTGAATTCTTTTTGCACTATACCTTGATGTTTCTACTAGTCAAGGCGCGAGAATAGATCATGTACTTCTGTCCACTCAAGAGCTTCTTGTTATCATATCCGTTGTAATTCTCTCCATCCCCTACAACAAAAACCTTTGAGGGATTCACAGTAGCAGCAGGTATTTGAGCAGTGATGTAGAAATCTGGTCCAAAGTTCTTCCAGTCAGAGATCATGTCACTCCAATCCTTTACTCGATGCACAAGTAGCTGGTAAAAGCTGCAGACAAAACCGGCATAAACCAGGCATTTCAGTAACTGGGGGGTTTACACGAGAAATTAGTCCTCCTGCCCTCATCGGCACCCGTATTCGTTTACATGATACCGGTCCAAAATCTCACATCGGTACGAGTCATACTAATCATACCGGTTGCTGTACCGGATCGAGATTCTTATCCCCATACCACATCTCACACCGGTATCAGTTAAACGCGCTATGGCCTTACGTTTCTTTTCAGTTTTAGCCAGATCACTTTAGAATGAAATTCATACCCCAGTGGAAAAGGTTTATGTAAACGCAGAATAAGTTTTCTAACGCACCACAGTGAAAGTCACACCGGGGAGTACCATGTAAACAGCCCCTGAGTTATATTAAAACAAGGTTGAGTTCATAGTTACATCATACAACGGCTGTCAAAAGCCATAACAAACATAGCAAGAGGTAAACACAACAACAACAAGCTTTATTTGCATGACTACATAGAAATTTGGTAGTATTGCAAAAGCTACTTAAATTTAATTACATAATTAGTAAAGTAGAAAATAACATAACATAACAAAGAAAAAAAAATATTATATATAATATATGAAACAATTACTAACAATAATTGTTCATTTAACTGTTCGAAGTGGTGATCATTGTAACGAGATTGTCTCTCAATTCAAAGCATGCCGAGATAAATGAGATTAGCTTAATGTTGACAAAGTAGTGAGTGGAATTCATAAGATGTGATACTAGAGTTTCGCGTGGTAGTAGGCGTAGTAATGGAAGTTTGGATTCTATTTTAGAAAAGAATACGCCGCGTACCTGAGAATAAGCTGGGCAATCTAACAAAAAATGAGTTTCATCTTCAATTTTGTTGCAATTGCAGAAGTTGCATATTCTTTCATTACGAGGTATATTGTCGTATCTACCTGTTTCGATCCTACGTTTGTGACAGCTTATTCTCAGTTTTACTAATGTTTTCCTTAAAGGGTTCTTCCTTGTTAAATCTAAGTAGGTAGAAGGGCTATAATTATTTTTAATAGTGTTATAAAAACTAAGTTTTTGCGAGTTTTGTAGGGTCTGATTCCAATGTGAAATATACTTCTGTTTCATGATATTAATATACTGTTTAATTTTACAATCATTTAATGAACTATAGTTAAAGTGATTAAAATTATAGTATTCATTTATTTTCATGACACTAGAGTAGAAACTATTTTTCCGTTATCATAAAGATCAATCGATATTTTTAAGGCTTGTCTGACTATAGAGTTTTCATCCTTTTGGTGTAAGTAATTTAGATAACTTAGTATCTTCTTATTTATATCAATGATCAGAGGGAATTTACCAAGTTCGGCTCTGCATGCAATATTGGATGCCTTGTTATGTACTTCTAAGTATCGTTTACAAAACTGCAAGTGAGTTTTCTCAATTGGGGAAAGGTCCCACGACTTAAAGTCTGATTTCACAAAGGCACCCCAAACTTCACTGTTGTAGGTTAAGATTGGTAAGATTTTTGAGTCGAAAATTTTGCATGCTATTGAAGGTTTAAGTTTATTGAAATCTGTGTGCCGTCTTAGACTAAAGAAAGCATGAAGAGCTTTTTGTCGTAGATGTTCAAGTGAGAGTGTAAAATTTCCTGAAGAAGAGATGCGAGTCCCTAAATAGGTATAGTCTGGAACAATGTCTATTTTTTCACTGCCCACATGAAAAGCATAATCAGATCGTTTTTCACGTCGTTGAAAAATCATTATTTTTGTTTTCTTAGGGTTTATGCTTAGCATCCAGGAGTTGCAATATGAAGATAACTTGTTAAGACAATTTTGTAATCCTAGTTTTGATCGTGATAAAATAATTAAGTCGTCTGCATAAAAAAGGGAGTTGAGTTTGGTGCCATTTGGCAGTATAAACGGATCAGATAAACACGAATACCAACACCGCGGTCTGCTCAGCAATGTTTAAAGCCATGTTGTTCCTTTAAAAAAAGACGTTGCTCCACATTGTCTCTCTCGTAGACTGTGAACAGGCTCCTTACTAGGGAAATGATAGTAGCGACCTTCAGATCAGACTATGAGTGCGAGATTGAGTACGAGGACGACTTTTGAATTCCAAACCAGTGACGTCTGCAGAATCCTAACTCCCTCGTGTTGTTTACCAGTAGAGAAGGTAGCTCCACGAATAGGTTTGGTATGTGACGTGGAAATGGTATGCCTTCAAACTGGAATTGAAAACTCGTACTCGTACTCAATCTCACATTCGTACGTAAATCTAAAGTTCCCTAGTGACGACAACGACGACGACGACGATGAAGATAAATCGGCGAGCGGGGCGAGCGGTACGAGTCTCCATCCCAGTCCGCCCTCGGCTCACTCCACTAGGTGATTTTCCTCTCTAAAAAGCCTGTTTACAGGTCACCTCTCTTCAGTCAGGTGTTTAAATGGGCACCAGAGAACAGCTGGGAAACCCAATAAAATGCTGGTGGGAGGGAGGGGAACTCTATGATGGACTGGCATCTCATCCGGGGGGGGGGGGGGGGTAGTGGTGCTCCTTGTCGCTTTGTGTTACGGAAACCGCGTTACACCAACACTTTACCCCCATAATAACAAGTGTACTTTTCCCCTTTATAATCATCTTGGCTGCTCCTCGTTGATTATTCTGTCAAAGAAAACTCGGTTTATGTTCAGCTTGTTAGTATTACTATACCTGATAGGGCCATTGTTTTGTGATGCAGGCCACACGGTCACATTAACTGATGTCCCAGTTGTACTGACATCTTCCGGTTCGTGAAAAGGAGGCGCCTCAGGAGCTATAAGAGAAAAGGAGAACCAATAATGGAACTAATGACATATCTGGAGATTTTAAACAAATTGATGAAATTTCCATAAATGACAGTCCTGGGGAACTTTGTTGTTAAGCAAACAACTCGGCAGGTGCGAAGAAAAAAAAGCCTATGAAAACGTCAGACTTGAACAGGATTCGAACCCATGCCTGCGACTACTACTGCAGTGTTCTAACCAACTGACCTAACAAGCCAACACGGGAGAGAGAAACATCTCAGCTTGCTATCAACTGAGTTGACGTAAAAAAGATTTGACTGCCGTAAGGAAGCCGACAGATGTTGCGTGCACTTGCTCCTCGTCAGAGCAAAGGAATTTCATGGCGCAGAATGGCTGGACATCGATAATTATTCATAACCGATGAAGCGGCAAATTTGAAATCGAGTGTTCTTTGAAAAGCGCAGAATAAGAGAAGAAAGGGCCCAAATTGACCAAGTAGGACTGGTAAAACTTACATTTCTGACTTACAGAAGTGGTAATTTAACTTTCACGCACGGCTTTTTGAAGAGCAATTTTGTATCGATGTCGTGTCGATGTTACTGTTATCTACTCTGGATTCCCTCTGGTGAATCGCTAACACTCATAACGTCTGTTTTTTAATTTCGAAGTGTTTAAGACAAATTTACCAACTTACTTAAAATTAAGTGTATACCTTCTTTGGGATCTAATGTATAGAAACAGTAACTTAGCAAATGACGCAAAGTAATGCAACAACATACCATCCATTAACGTTTGACCCCACGCTACGGTACTGTTGTCCCCATCTCCACAGTGAGTTGTAGCCATGACTACGAAGCTGTACTTGGTTCCAGGATACAAGCCCGTGACGTCATCCTCCAAAGATGTTGTTTTTCTGGTTCCAACATCTTTAAAGCTTGAAAAATAATCCTTTATGCCCTCATAGATTACCTATATCACAGATAAATCAATGTCAGATGTAATTAACATTTTAACACTTACACTCAAACTAAGAAAACCATGAACACTGAAAATATTCCTGGAATGTGTGTTTTGACCAATCACATGCGAGACCTTGTAACCGCAGAAAACGAATGGGTTCTCAGTCACGGAATCGAGTTGGTTGACTTGGTTCTCGAGTTATTTCGAAAAACGTCAAGGTTTAATCTTCATCTTTATCTTACAACCATTCCTTTCTATCTGAGAGCCACACGCACTACGCAAGCGAAATTAGGTTTGAGGGCTTTTGGAGAATTAAATTTTTCGACAAGCCGACGCAAGGATTAGCGTTTCCGACATTTCAAATAAAAGCAACTCAAGCGGCAGTTATTTCACCTAGATGTAAAAACTGCAATGTTCTCCCTTCAAATTCGCCCACTGATAGTACATCTGACTAGATTTATTTAGGCCGAATCATCCATGCCTTCGAGCCGGGCTTGCATCATACAACGTCTAGTTGCAAATAGTAGTTATAGAGTTGGCGGTTCTAGATCATTTGAAAATGATCTTGAACCAAAGCCAACTCTGTAACTACTTTCCATCTGATGGAAATCATTTTTTGGCAATTATTTTTGGCAATCATTTTTTGGTAAACTATATGGTTTTTATTTTTGGAAATCCATATGTTGGTAAGGAGCCGAGCAGGCTCGGGAAGTCGTCACTGAAAGTGACGAGTGAGGCTCCTTCCAGCCGAGGGTGGGTAGAGACGTAGTCTCGTAGGGCACCCTCGGCACTATGAAACCGAATGTATTTTCCATCACATGGCTCCATCACCCGGCTTCATCACCCGGCTCCATCACGGCAATAGAATCCTCGGCATGACAAAGTATTTGATTGGCTTGCGTTAGCAAGACATTCAAAGACGAAGTCACGGGGATGGAGGATTCGTAATTGCATAAGGAACCTAGGTGGGAGGAGCTCGAAGAGCGATGGGTTCCTTATTATGTGATGGTATTATGTGATGGCAACAATTATATGGATAACTATATGTATTTTATTTCATGAGCACAATTATTTTGGATTTGGATACTATGTTTTTATCTCATGATGTATCCAACGCATTTTTTCATCACGTGACTCCAAACTATTCTCGGAAAGCCGGAAGTTTTTCTCAGAAACAAGTCTGGTCAAAACAGGAAATGAGTCATCACTAATATCTATTGTGTCAAGGTTATTAACCAATCAAAAACTTCCCCATAAATTACTTTTTCTGATAAAAATATCAGAAGTTGCTCCATTTTGATAAAAATTTCAGAAGTTTCTTCCGGTTGACAAAAAATGAACTCATTTGATTTTATAGTGGCCATATGCTAAACTTTGTTTTCCCTTAGTCAATATATATCTTTTATCATCGAAGCAGCTGAGTGATACTTTGTTTATTTCGTAACTACCTAGTTGATGTTTGCTGCTTCGAATAGTTTTCATAGTATGTTGCATTTGTCTATTTTTAAATAAAACATTTTTGTAGTCAGTATGTTTGATGTTGTTCTTTATTATATTTTTCTTGATTCGTTTGGCTGTTTTTTCGCCTTTCTGGTTGTCTTTTAGGTAACTGTACATTTTTGATCGCAAACCGACGAATTCTTTTATTGGTAATCCAGCTGCTTCATCTGTGAATTTACCGATTACTTTCTTGTTTGTCTTATCGAAATACGGCGAGCTTTCTGGGTAGTTACTGTGGTCAAATAGATCTTTGTCATTCCAAAAGTCTTGGTACACATCTTCTGCTTCAATCTCATATGTCAGACTGTCTGTGTCGGTGAAGAGCAGCTTGGCTTTGTCTCCATACTTTTTTTTGATATAATTATAATGGAAATTATACATCAATGTTTTGCTCAGATCAAGGATACACATTCCAACATATGCCGGCCTGTTTAAAGTGAGCGTTTCCTTTATCTTATGCACTGCAACGAGATTTTCGTTGAAGATCTTACTGCATACATAAGTTGGTTTACTTACCATTTTCAATAGTTTCTTCTCATCTGTGATAAGTCGGACATCAACACGCTTTCTTATGTTTTCCATTGTTTTACCAAATACTGAGTTATTCATAAGTTTGAAGAAATCTTTTTCGAATGAATTTTTTGCTTGAGTACGTTTTTGAGTATTAAAGTTGATGTATTGTTTGAGCCAAGGTGACTGATTGAATTCTAAAACTCGATGGACTTTGTTTATTTTCAATCCAAGATCAAGGTACAGTTGCAGGTTTCTGTAATGCAGAATATATTTTTCTTTATTGCTTAATGTAGGGATTAGTTTGCCTACTAGTCCTGTCGATATATTATATTTTGCAGCTATTCTTTTACAATACTTAGACAGCATGTTATTGTTTACACAAACTCTCTCGGCGGCTAATGGGTAGTCATTATGAAGATCATGCAACTCTTTCGGGTATTCTAAATCGACTTCTAATAACAATCCTTTATTACTGTCTTCATTATACTGAGCTAAATTGATTTTATTAATCTGCTTTTCTGTCAACCATTTGAAACCACCAGTAGGGAGATATTGGCTCATTGCCCAACCGTATAAATTATTAGCATCAAGATACATAATGTATTTTGACGGCTTATTCTCATCATATTTACTCATGTACTTATTGTTTGCTTTTCCATATCGATTGGAAATATAAGATATACCACCACGCATAGCCTTTTCTATGAATTGGAACATATCTATGTCTGTCATTAGTTCTAATTGAATATTAGTCATCTTCAACATGGCGTCCCAACTCAAACCAGGGCTAGTGAAATAGTGGCATGGGTCTAATTTGTAATACTGAAGACATGTTTTGCGGAAGTTTTCAAACACATCAGCTAATAAAAGGATATCAGACTTGAGATATAAATTATGGTATTCACCCATTGTTTGTAATTGAAATGTATTCCACACTTTCTTAGCATGACAATAATCTTCATCTGAAATATGCTCATTATTTAATATGCTGTAAAATTCTTCTTTAGTCGGTAATTCTGTTTTATTGAATTTCTCAAAACTGTCCATGTAATCATACGGATAAATACCTTTTCGTGTCATAAGATTTAATTTTTCTTTTTGGAATCTTTTGTTTGTATACTTTAAAGCTTCTGCTGGTAAGTTGCTAACTAATTCATCCAAACTTAAACTCATAAACTGGAAACTGTCGATAAATGTTAGATGGTTGCCAAGCATAAAAGCCATATACTTCTCCATGTTATTTGGAATAGCATTGATATTCATTTGTTTCTCCTCTCCTTTATTATTTTTGTATGCATGTTTCTTAACAATAGCTCCAATCTCTTGCATAATGAAATGACTGTCGTAACCTCTCAAATTATGGAATATGACTGGAATTTTTATTTCTTTTGGGTTTATTCTAAGTTTCAGATTACATTCTTGGTGAGCTGAGCCTCTGAATTCACCTGTAATATGGCAATGATCTCTCACTCGAATGTCTTTTTCAGTATATTTTTTATCACAGATGTGGCATGTTGTTGCTTTTTTGAATTCCTGTTCATTCTCTTCTGTCATTCTCAATGGTTTATTGAAATATTTTTTCATTACTTTTTTGCAGTATTTCACTTCTTCTAAAATATTTTCCATGAATTTGTATACAGCCTTTTCACCTCTATATAGTTGTATTGGTTTGGTATATTTGTCATCATAACAGCAGACAACCTTGTATCCATATCCGCAGTCGGTATGTGTTTGGTAGGCTTCGGTGTATGATTTATTACCTTTTTGTTGACATCCTTGTACCTTTTCAGTTATAGCCTCAAAATCGGCATAAATTACAAATGGCACAGGTTGCTGTTTATGAAAGTTGTTGAATTTCAGTATGTTATTGTCTTTGTTAGGCATTTTAATTGCTTGAGTGCCGTTCACTTGAATACAGTTTTCTTTGTGATTGCTTAATACCCTGTCGGAACTGAAACATTGCAGGCAGTGCATGCAAAAGTGTTTCCTGTGTTCATGTTTTGTTTGGTTATACATGAATCTGTTAAAATCCTTTATGAGAACATAATGCTTGTTTTCTTTTTCAGTTACCAGAAGTAGTTCCATATGATCTTCATACTTTTCTTTTGAAACATAGATGGGGTACGGTTGTTTGTTTTCGTATCCGAATACATTTATATTGATACTGTTTTGCTTCTCAATTTTGTTGTAATGTTTGACACCGACTGGAAATTCAACACCTGAGTAATCTAACTTTTCAACGTATTGTTTGTCTGTCTTTTTTATTCTTTGAGGATATTTCTCTTGTCGATTTATATGTCTGATATGGCACCATCTGAAACATTCATTATCCTCATTTTTCATGTTTATCAACCCCTTCTTTGAATTTCTCAGTTCAGAAGGCAGTTGGATATATGAGGATCCTTTCATGGGTTCGTATTTGGCAATGTTTAGGTAATGACTATCAACAGATTGTACCGTCCATCCTGATCCTTCTGATATCCATTGAGCTATCTTATTCAGTATCTCTTGTTTGGACATTTGTAATGCTTCATTGATTTCTGTATTGTTAATGATTGTTTGAGATTTACTATTGAAATATGCTGTCTTTTCAACTATTACACCATAAGACATTTTTTCGAATGTGACTTTCAATGTTTCGACGTATTTCAATCCTTTCATTTCATTCAACAAAGTTTCTACATGACGTTCAACAGCTTTTCGTGTATTTTGCATTTCTTCTAATGGGTCTTGATTGTTTTTAATGATGATTTCAAATGACTTGGTAAACCCTTTTAAAGCTTTGTCTGTTTGTTTTATTATGGTTCTTGGTGTTGGAACCGGTTTTTTAACAGCATTTTGTTTAGTTCTTGGTGCAGGAATGGGTTTGTAATTATCCCTGAATTCTGCAGGCGGTAGAATTATATTATTTTCGTACTGCTTAACCATCTCTTTGACACTCTTGCGAGGTGTTGGTATTGACCTCCTTGGAGCTGGCTTATCCTGCTTTAGAAGCAATTTGATAAGTTTTGATTTGCTTAGTTTCTTCAAACTGGCTTTATTCATTATATTATGATTAGATTTTTCCATTCTATATATTACTATAGTGAAATATTATTTAAGTAGTTTTAATTCGCGTTTAAGCATGGTCAAAAATTCAAATGATCCTAATATGAATCCTTTGAACTGTATTATTTTTCAGCGTTTTTCTTGTGGATTTTTTTATTCAAATGACACCATTTGCCTGCAAGAGTATAATTTATTCCATTTTTGCAGACATCACAATACCATTCTTTATTTAGCATGTACTTTGTTTTGCTTTTTTTTAAAGCCTCCTTTCTGGCTTCTTCAGTTAAATATACTTTTGGTCTTCCAGGACTTCTCTTAACATTATGATTTTCCATATATATAATACTATATGTTTATTCTTAAATGATTTTGACTTGTGCGTTTAAACCTGTTCACCACAGCAGATGGTTGCTCCAGTAATTAGCATATTGTGGGTTCTTATATGTCAGCTTGCCATATCTATTCTTTATCTTTGAGGCTCTTTTACGATATTGCAAACGTCTTTCTGGATTTTTATGGATTAAATAATCTTCATACATTCTGTCGCCAAAGTGTATTTTATCACCGTTTTTTAGTGTCACAACATACTTTTTATCTGCACGGTTTGAATAATTCAGATCCTTTGCGCCGTACACGTTTTTGGCTCTGAATTTAAGAGAATTGAATTCATCTCCAAACTTTAGATTTTCCATATAATTATGTTACATATTTATTTTCTATTGCAAAGACTGAGTTGTTGCTGTAACAGATTGGATATGTCGACCGATATTTGTCATGTATTTTACTTCCACATACAAACCAGCGTTTCAATTTTTTCCAAAGACTCTTCATATAATTATGTTAGATAATAGCCAGAAATAAAGATATTTTTGGCTACCGTGAGCGATGAACAGTCGTGCTGCAAGTCAGATATAATATATGTTAGATAATTCTTTTTAAAACACTTTATATATCCTTCAAGTCCTTGAACGGTATCCAACTGTTGAATTCATCACTATACCCCTTCCACTTCACCAAAGCTTGCTTCTTTTTATAATCCCTCCGAATGACTTTATCAATTCTGAATACCTTTTGTTCAGCTTTCAGTAATTCAGGTTCATAAAAACTCCCTTGAATGTCTTCATCTCTGAGATCCTTTAGTTTGTATGTGATTGGATCAGTGTATTGTATTTCATCAACTGTAAAAACTTCCTCAGACCAATTTGGTGTATAGCCCTTATCAAACACATTCCGTTTATACTTACTTATTCTAACCTTATCACCAACTTTGAATTTCGGTTTCTGTTTTGATGTTTCCATATCACCATATAGATTAAAGTAGACAGTTCCTTCATTCTTCTTTTTACTGGCTTCCGTTGGTGTCATCTTCGTGCTTGAATGTTTTGTATTATTGTATTCTTTCACTAATTTTGGTAACATATCAAGATACTTTGTATTACCTTTAACAGTAAACTGTTTCCACATCTTGGACTTGATTGTTCGATTCCATCGTTCACAAACTGACGACTTTTCCTCATTCTCAGTTGAGTACAAGGTTATTTCATTCTTATCAAGTAGTTCCTTAACATGTTTGTTGTAATACTCTTTGCCTTTGTCTGTCCATAAATATTTCGGTTTTCTACCTTCTTTAAGGATTGTTTTAAAAGCATTCATAACGGTTTCACCCTTTTTATCTTTTAATGGGACAATCCAACCGTATTTAGAGAATACATCTAAAACCATAAGAAGATATCTGTAGCCAGCGTTCCATCGACTGAACTTTTGCATCTCAACAATATCAGAGCACCATATCTCGTCAATGTGGTTTACAATAACACGCCGCCGGGTGAAGTTACGCTTTATGGGTTTGTGTAATTCATCAGCTAATTTTTCTTGCCAGTTTTCTTCACTCGACGGCCTTTCCCGTTTTTTGTCTTCCTTTGTTTTACACCGAGACCTAGTTTCTGCTTTGTGTTAATCAAGAACCGAGCGGTTTGTCCCCATTTTGGCATCTGTCCATAAGGTATTTCATCCAATGACTTAACCATTTTCTTGTCACATTCACCTTTGTTTTTCCCCATATCATAACAAATATCATGATGAGCTGCTATTTCATCCACTTTATTGTATGGTTGTACGTGCCACTTGGTGACCTCTCCAGTGTTCCTATCATACTCTAACTGTTTATCGAGAGGATTGTATGGTCCCATGTATTTATACTTTCCAGGAGTCCATCCAGCTTTTGGTTTCGGTATTTTCCCAATTAGTTTATGTATATCAACACCAGAACCATCCAAATCCTTCCTGTCAGTTTTATACTTTCTATTTGGTCTTATTTTGGTTGATAATTGATCAAGAGCTTGACTTCCGACATTCTGAATCATTGGATTCAACTTATCCAGAGCATAATCAATAGCCTTCTTTTGCAGTTTTGGGTTTCTCAAGGCTTCTGATCCATAATATCTTCCCATTTCAACAGCCCTTTTTCCCAGCCAAGGAATACCGTGGTGAATCAATAAATCAGTACCAGTTGATGCTACTGTATCTAGTACGCCCGCCCCTGTCGACGGGCTGACCTGTTTCCCTCCTGTTTAACGAATTTAGTCTTAGTTATTCCACATTCAGAGCATTTACATTTAAGCATAAGCCTCCCATTTTTAGCCTTTTCATATCGTTCACTATTGGGAATACATTCTGTGACTTTTCTTTGTTTCACGCAATAAGATTTCATATATAATATGATTACATATTTTTGAAATACCGTTCTAGAAACCTCTCATTCTTCATTGTATCATATATGTCGAAAACTTCCAACAGATCAAAATATGATTTGCCCTTATTCATCTCATTCAAAAAGTATAAACAGAAGTAACCACATGTTGTCGTCAGTAAATTTTGTATTTGATTGTTCTGATGAAGCAATGTTAAATTCTTTTTTCTCGCATGATTGACCATTTCTTGGAAGGGAGGCAAACCAAAGCTATCAAAGTAATTAATGACGTTATCTTTGACATATGTTGACACCCAATGGCTACCGCTCATATAACTCGGTTCAAGATTGTAAATGAATAAAGCCTGTCTATGATTATGTGGGACAGTTTCATCTCGAGACAGAACATCTTTGATTGGGATATTCAGATATTTACACCATTTTATTAAATCATAATTTGACAAAGGAATATTTTGATGAAATTTTGGTTTTACAATAGAATGTTTAGAAGAGGGACGTTTTTGAATGGTGAGTTCTTGCCCAATAGTAGACCGTTGCCCTTTTTCTGAGCTTTTTTTTTGGGAGCTTTTTTTTTAGTCCCCATACCGATTGTACCGTTCGGCCAATTTCCATAAAAAGGCGGTGTTCTATACATTGGCATTAACAAACCACCATCCTGATTATCATTGGTTAGTTGTGATATAGATCTGGGTGGTCTTTGTTTCGGTTGACCCATCTGAGGGGCACCTTTACCAGTCATCTTCTTTATTGCCTCAATAGCTAAAGGGACTCCAATTGATGCAAGAAGAGTGCCCAAGAAACCACCTGTTTGTACTTTAGTCGGTTTTATATGAACACCAGAGCCTGTTTGTAGAGCATTTAATATATCCTTCTTTTGTTTGGTTGTCAAAAGATGTTTATATGCTATCAACTGATCGATTTTATTTTGTGGTATGAGAAACCCACCAGTTTGAACACCTTTTCCAGATATCTTCTTAACAATCTGAGATGCTCCTTCACTAGCTGCTCCAGCTAAAGCCGACAATCCAAGAGTCTTAGCAATCGTTGGAACAAAAGTTCTTCCAAGCGCCAGAACTGTAGACAGAAGAGATCCACCTAATTGCTTTCGAATGTTTGTTTTAGAAAGTTTAATGTCCATTCCCTTTTTCAATTTTCTATTTTTTTCCAATCGTTTAACTATATTCTGAGGCACGTATAGAGTGTCATTCCCAGATAGAGAGTCCTTCGTGAGCCTTAGAACTATTGTTTCTCTTTTATGATACGCGTTACTAAGATTCTTTTTCTGGTTTGGTGATAAACTAACTTTAATTTCGTATAGTTGTGTCATATAATATATGTTAGATAAATTCTCTTTTAAAAAACATATTCATTTAAATTTTCATCGATGTAAAACTTATTTATTTAAACTATCATCAATTCGTTTCCAACTGTCTTTACTACAACCTCACTCTCGTAAAATACGATGCTATGAGCTCGGACGTTTGCTGCTGGGGCTACATTGAGACGATAATGGAGAATCAACTGTTTAGGATCTCTCGTCACTACCTCTTTCTGATATGACAAATCGAAATACAATAATCCATACAAACTAGTGAAATTGGATACATTAAGCTGTGTTCCTGAATTGTAATCGTTCTTACGAAATGCATATGACATGAGATCATTAAATATCCGTATTTTAGAGTCACTATCATATTCCAACTCTGGGTAAAATGTATTGTTTCCGTATTCTAAACGGCAGCTTGAGAGAGAGCTATTAGCGTTAGCGGCATTCAACTTGAAAGTGTCAAACAAATACGGACTCCTCTCTGCTTCATCAGCATTTGGTGCGTCTGTCCTCTGGAGATATATAAAAACATGTTTAACGTCATCGATAGCTGGACTGATTTGAAACATATTCTGAATAGCTCTGGTATTTGCTGACTGATTGTAGAGATCTCGCATATATGTCCAGGTTGTTGGTTTGAGAAACTCTGAAACGAAATTACTATACATGCTGTCTTTTGGGATTAATCTTGGGAGCCAAAGATACAATCTCTTTACTACAACACGACCAGGGTCTGCGCCATTTGCCATGTGAATCAGTTCACTGTCTTCGTTAAATGTAAGTTCAATTGTGAGCTGCATCGGAGGCAACATTTTTCTTTCTAATTCTTGAAAAAAGCTGTATCTGTTTAAGGGAATCATCTCGTTAATACTTTTAGCTCCTCCGCCGCCGTTACTCTGATTAGCCTGGGTTAAAATACGACGGGCTTCAAAACCTGTGTTTGTAGTTGCTGTAGTTCCATCAGTATCAAGATACCAGAACGAATTCTTCCCAACAGATCTACTAAAATCATCACTGTATTCAAGGAGATTTTTGACATTCGTTATTCGATGCAAATTATCACTCTCGTATACTATTTTACCAGACGATTTAATAACCATATGTCTGATTAGACTGTGAGATCCGTTTATCATTGTGATGCGATCCGCTGCAGCATATCCAGCACCATCTGCCCTTTTTTGAAGCTCTTTAGTTACTTCGAAATACCCATTAAAAAAATCGAACATAGTCGACCTATCGTTTATTGTGAATCTGTAACCTGTCTTTTTCTGGCTTTGATTGTTAGCAGGTTGCTCAATGACATTATCCAAATGGAAACGAACGTATTCATATCGTTGCAGATTTTCATTTGTTCTGAAACTCATTTATATGAGTAGTTTAGATAAAATTCACTTTTTAATAACCAGTACCAGATATAAGTCTATTCAGAATCGTGTTGTAGTCTTCTTGTTTTGGTTTAGTAGGTTTGGTTGGTTTCATTGATTGTTTAGTTGAACCATGTAATTTTCTCATAATAAGCTCTCCGCTTTTTTCAGCTGCTTTTTTTCCCAGTTTGTCTCCAGCATGTGAAATACCAGATTCAAGCGCTTTTTTGGCAAAAGGTTTTAAAACCATTTCTGGAACTTTACTTAACACCCTTCCAACTGGTTTGAAAATGTTATCAACAATGATCCCAGATCCTTTATGCTTATACACAAAACGACCTAGTTTCGGGTGATAAATTCGCTTGTATTCATACGACGACATATATAACTATTAGTTAGATTAATCTCTTCTCTCTTAAAATCAAACTGAATGAAGTGTCACTATGATTAAGATCTATGATTCTTCGTTTACCGTCGGTGATATAAATCCGAATTTTATTAATCGTATTTTTATTACACGGGTTGTACTGAACTCGCCGAGGCTCTTGTGTGAAACTATAACTCGGGGTGAGAGTTGAGGTACTGAAACTATATATAATATCTGACTCTTCACCATCGACAAGACTGTCACTTATCAAATCACAATGAACATTCAATATTTCTCTGTCTTGTGAGAGATTAGGAATGTAATCTCCAACATTTACACTACTTGTTAGAATCTTTTTATTGAAACCAATAAGATCATTAAAATTACTTTGAGTAAGATCTAATCTGTAATTTGAGGCTAGTGTTATTATTGTCCTGAATACAGTATCGTTAAACTCCAGAGTGATTGGATATTGAGGGTTTGATGAGGTTCCTGTTTTTGTTTTTTCTTTGATTAAATTGTCAAAATCAATGTAATTCCATACTCCAGGGTTGAATATAATTTCCGTCCAATTAACACCACTATCTGCCGAATATCTGATTTTCTGATTATTGAGTTCGTTTGTCACATTAAACCAAGTAAATGACATCGAAATGATTCGGTCTAGGCCGATTTCATATTGTCTGTTTGAATCTAGTATTATCGGATTATTGTATTTGATTGTGAAATCCGATGGTTTATTACCACTTATACCTTTGACGATATGACTGGATAATACAAGTTGTCTATTCATTTATATGATTAGTTTAGACTAAAATAGTTTTTGTATATTTTGTTGTATTGCGGCTTATTGAGTATTGAATTTCTCAACAAGATGTCAAGAAGAGCGACACCTGTGTTTCTTAGTTCGATGCTATTATTACCAGCAACCTTTGATCCGATAATCAGTTCCAGTTTTTTCATCATTTCTGTCGGATTATTGAAAAACATTACCTGTCCACCTCTTTTTGTTTTTTTCTTCAAACCAGACCCTTTAATATTTTTTAATCTTTGATTGTTGTAATCGATATAATCAGTAAGAACCTTTCTTGTATCTTGAATAATTTTTCTTCGATATTGAGCCTCAGATTCAGTCATTAAACCACTTTTTAATTTTTTACTGATATCACTCAAATAACCATTTAGTTTCAAACGTTGATCTTTAGCATTTTTCAAGATTTTGTTCAGATAAGATTTCCTCTTTTTGTCATTCATATCTTCTTGCTGAAGTCGTAATTCAATATCATCATAGTTAGGAATTTGAAGTTCATCTAAAGCTTGATTTATTCTATCCTCTTCAAGAATTTCGTAAGCTGGTACTTCTTCTTCTTCGTATCCAGGTGGAAGATCTTCAGGTTCATACATAAATTCTGGATCTATATACATTTGTTTTTTACCTGATGCTAAATCCTCGAGGACATCTTCATAACTTGGAGGTTTTGGAACCAATTGTTTGTCATTTTGTGGTAGAACTTGATCACCAAATAGATCTTCCAATCCATAATCAGGCACTTCATCATCAATAGCTATTCCATAATCTGGAACAGGTTGCTTTTTCTTTGGTAATCTTCTCAACGGTGCTTTTGGGGCTGTAAGTTCCTTTAACTCAGATGTTATAGGTTTGAAAAGTTTCTCTGCCTCGACTTCACCCATTTGATCAGATATCGTTTTTTGCTTTATTGTCTCTCTTACTGTGTTAATCTTTTTACCAAGCTCGGATCGTTTCTCAGCCATTTCTTTCCATTTGAGTAAACTCATTATATAATTTGTTTACATAAAATTTCGTATTTTGTTCGGAAAAATTAGGGTTATTATATATAAAAACGCTCGCATAGCGTGTCGCATAGCGTGTTGCCATGCGATAAAATTGTATAACATATTATCATATGAAGATTCAAAATTACGACATTCAAGATGATGAAAACAACGATTTTGTTCAATTAAAGAGTTTCATGCCAAACCGATGTTTCAGGATGCTTATTTGTGCTCCCTCTGGTGGTGGCAAGACTAACCTTTTGCTTGATATGATATATAGGCTTCTCTATTTTGATAAGATATACCTTTATGCTCGCAATCTCCAACAAAGCAAATATAAGCATCTGTTGAAATCTCTTGAACCAATATCAAAAGAGGTCGGTTATGACGTGATAGAAGCAAGTAATGATGAAATCATCCCTCTGACAGATTTGTCTGATGAAAACCAAAAATTAATCATATTTGATGACTATTTGAATACAGGTAAGAAAAATGACGAACGGATACGTGACTACTTTACCAATTCTAGAAACAAAAATTGCTGTTGTATATATTTAAGTCAAAGCTATTACGGAACCGATAAAACAATAAGACTGAATAGTTCACATTTTTGTGTTTTTGATTTTCCTTCTATAAACGAGCAATCGATGATTTGCCGAGAACTTAACATAAATAAATCAGATTATCAGAAAGCTACTAAGGATCCACATAGTTTTTTGTATGTTGATAAGGTCAAAAAAAAGGTAGCCCGAAATTTCGACGAAAAAATCTAAACTAATATTATATGAGTTATACAAACGGTATTCTTAATCATGTTGATTCTCAAGGACAAGGTCAGATAGGTTTAAGAGGTTTACCTGGTATTGGATTTAAATTAGATGCTAATAATGATTATGATATGCAAAACAAAAAACTGGTTAATGTAAAACAGGGAACTAATAATAATGACGTGGTTACAAAATCTTATCTTGATTCAGAGATAGCCAATATTCCAAGTGTGGATACATCTCAATTCATGCTAAAAGCAGGTGATACGATGACAGGGTCACTCATTGTCCCAAAAGACAATTATCCAGTTCATGGTAATCTCAACAAGGTTATCAGTTATGAATCGCAAAGAGAGATATTCTTGTCAAAGAAGGAAGGAGGTCGAATGGAGCAACATATTGACATGAACAATAATTTCATCACAAATGTGAAAGATCCAGTTAATTCAGACCATTGTGTTAATAAAAAGTATGTCGAAAATCAGCTTGAAAAAAAACTGGATAAAGGATCTGATATTGATATGAAAAATAATTCAATTATCAATCTTGATCTTCCATCAAACCAAAGAGACGCCGCATGTGTCGAGTTTGTTAACAACAGAATTGATGACATGACACAAAAAAAGTTTCTCAAAGTTGATGGCACCAACAATATGACTGGAAACTTGAATTTAAATGAAAAAACAATAATCAACTTGAACACCGATGACAAAGACATAAAATCAGCAGCTAATGTCGGCTATGTCAGCAGTAAGGTACACGCCGCCAAAGGTGATGTGACTGTAGGGCTGAAAACTTACTTTGACACAAAAATCAAGGAGTCTCACATCACCAGCTCAACCAACAAGAAAGACGTTTTCAGGTATCTCATGGAAAATGCCGATGAATCTTCAAGTGAAAACAACATAATAGTTGATGGCATTGTTGACTTTTCTGGTTCCCTCCACAATGTCAACAAAAAAGCTTATAAATTTAAAATGGGGAAAGACGCTCAAAATGAGTATTCTTCTCGCATTGGCTTTAACATGTTCAAACTTCCAGAAGGTGAGTACACTTTGGCTATTGAATTTTTCCCTCCAAGCACAACAAATTTGTCAGTGAGTGTCGTTTCCACTTCACTAAATATTGGTCAACAATCAACTAAGCTGTTTGTTAATTACAGTAGATCGATTGTTCACTTACATAAGTGGAGCATAACTCCTCCCGAATACATTTACATTGACATGCATTGTCAGGGCACTGCAAGTAGCTCCACTCAAGGAGTTGGTTATTTGATTGTATATGGAGTCAAAGGATCACAGAGTAATGTAGACTCGGATGTGTATGATACGGCGTACGTTGTAGAAAATGGTAAAATGGTAATGCAAACAGATTTGTCTTTAAACGGACACCAACTACGCTCTTCCATTCACCACATAAACGGTTTTTTAAATTCAACAAAAGGGGACAAAAATTTTGTTTTAAATGGTGCCGAAATAATTTCATTGCCAGGTGAAGCGATTTTGAAAAATATTGATATATATTGTACGCGTCCAATCACTTCTTCGGATTCTCATGTCACTGTACATAGACACAAAAAAATATCTTTGAAACTCAAAACATCTTTACGGAATTTTTTTACTGGAACTCTAAGCTCTTCAAGAAATTTTACCTCAAAAAGAAGTGGGTGGTATCAGACGATAAACCCAAATTCTTTCCAAATGTCTTCGTCTGGGATTTTGGCTTTTGAACTAAATATGAATGATGATATTTGGAAAAGTTACAACGAAATTATACTTCGTATCGAGTATCAAACAAGTGCGTGATAACTTTTTCCATAAAAATTTTTACATTTATTATATAACACAATGCGGATATCCATCTGATTGGAGTATGGAATGTTTTTTAGAATATATTATCCCAAAAGAAATAAGCGTTGAGGTTTCCGATGAAAAACATAATGAATAATCTAAACAATATAATATGAAAATATCAACTTTAATCAACGAAATTATTGAGAATATAGAAAAAATAGTTCGAAACATCAGAAAATTATACATCAGTATTAAGAAATCGTTCAAAAAAGAAAAAATGTAACCATATAATATATATGGATAGACGTAAAAGAATATTCAGTTGGAACCATGTTTCAGAAAATTTAACAGAAGATCAAATATCTGAGTTGAAAGCATTGTACAAATTCTACCATAAGCAATACTGGCTCCACAAAGAGTCATTTAAAAGCTTCAAGAAAAAGAATATGGCATGTAACATTGGATCTGTTGTATTGATAGTAACTGGGACTGTGGCTGGTGGTGTGACGTTAAACCCCGCTGTACTTGGATCAATATCAGGTGCAGGGCTTATACTAAAAACATATTCAGAGGTCAAAAATTACAAAAGAAAGATCGAGATGTGTAAATTCGCGTACACTACGTATGAAAAGGTTTTAACTCATTTACGTTCCTTTATGAGAGGACTGGAGTATAATGAAAAAGAATTTCTTGATCATGTCAAAGTTCTTGATGAAATAATCATTGAAATGTGTCCTTTAACTGACAAATTTGAAAAGAAATATAAGGTATTCATCTAATAATAGATTTTATTTTATCACCTATCAAAAATTGAATTTTATCCCAATATTTATTATAAAAAGCTAAAGTTTTTTGCGATTTACTATTTGGAATTTGTTTATGAGGTATCCCCATCATCTTGAATATCTTTATCATAATAAAATTAACGCTAATCATTCTTTTCCTTGTACCATTAACTTCATTAAGAACCTTACCGATCTCTGTAAACACTCTATCGATCTTATATTTCTGACAGTTTGATATTTTAATGTTATATTTTTCTTCAATATCGAGTAATATGTTGCTGATGTGGTACTCTCGATGGTAAACAGATTTTCTAATAAATTTATGTCTATTTTCATAAAAATTAACATATTCTTTCACATAATTATATCCTTGAACAATACCACAACTTAGACAGGCTAACATCCCATCGTCATTAATAATATACTGATTATCACAGCATTCATCATATTTCGGTTTTTCATTAGAATCTTCCAATTTTTGGTCACAAAAAGGACATGAAATTTCTCCTAATTCTTTCAGTTCATCGTGTATATCTTTATTACAATTCATTCTATACTATTATATAAGATATTATTTTTATATACTTTACAAACATGACGTCACGCCACAGCTGTGGCGTTTTGTGGTTGACTGATATCATACGGTCGTCTCATGACATTGACACAATAGCTATTAGTAATGACGTCACGCCACAGCTGTGGCGAAATTACAAGTGCCTTAAATCTCGGCTACAAACTTCACTGACAAACTTCACTGACAAACTTCACTGACAAACTTCACTGACAAACTTTACTGACAAACTTTACTGACAAACTTTACTGACAAACTTTACTGACAAACTTTACTTTAAATACAAGTTCATGTAATATCACATGATAATCGTATGACCCAAAAAACAATAGAAATCTGATGACTCATTTCCTCGGGAAAGTCCCTGTGGTTTTCAAGACAAAAAAACTGTCTAACGCGTTAAACAAACAATTGAAAAACTTAATGACTCATTTCCTGTTTTGACCAGACTTGTTTCTGAGAAAAACTTCCGGCTTTCCGAGAATAGTTTGGAGTCACGTGATGAAAAAATGCGTTGGATACATCATGAGATAAAAACATATAGTATCCAAATCCAAAATAATTGCGCTCATGAAATAAAATACATATAGTTATCCATATAATTGTTGCCATCACATAATACCATCACATAATAAGGAACCCATCGCTCTTCGAGCTCCTCCCACCTAGGTTCCTTATGCAATTACGAATCCTCCATCCCCGTGACTTCGTCTTTGAATGTCTTGCTAACGCAAGCCAATCAAATACTTTGTCATGCCGAGGATTCTATTGCCGTGATGGAGCCGGGTGATGAAGCCGGGTGATGGAGCCATGTGATGGAAAATACATTCGGTTTCATAGTGCCGAGGGTGCCCTACGAGACTACGTCTCTACCCACCCTCGGCTGGAAGGAGCCTCACTCGTCACTTTCAGTGACGACTTCCCGAGCCTGCTCGGCTCCTTACCAACATATGGATTTCCAAAAATAAAAACCATATAGTTTACCAAAAAATAATTGCCAAAAATAATTGCCAAAAAATGATTTCCATCAGATGGAAAGTAGTTACAGAGTTGGCTTTGGTTCAAGATCATTTTCAAATGATCTAGAACCGCCAACTCTATAACTACTGCAAATTTTGAAAATAACACATTTTCAAATTTAGCAAAGTTACACCAGGCTGTTGAAGAATAACCAACGCCAGTTTAAACAATCTGCGGCCGTTGCTACAATGCAGCCGCAACAAGCCAAAGACCACTCACACATTTTTCGCTCCCAGGGTGCATGTGGCTCTCAGATAGAAAGAAATTACAATTTAAATTCTTGAAAGTTAAGATCAAGGTCTTTCGAAACACACGGAGAACCAACTCGATTCCGTGACTGAGAAACCCATTCGTTTTCTGCAGTTACAAGGTCTCGCATGCGATTGGTCAAAACACAATGAACATTCCAATAATATCTTCAGTGTTCACGGTTTTCTTAGTTTGAGTGTAATATAAAGAGGGAATATTCGCCTGGAAAGAACTTGGGCATGCAACGTTAAAAGGGTTTGGTTGTGCATCTTGTAGCTCGGTCGTTTAAAGTCAGTGCCTAATGAAAGAGCACCAAAATAGATACTTCACCTGTACACAAGTTCAATTTTTTGCTCGTATTCATTAATAAGAACAACCAAAAACTATTTGTGAGAGGCATAAGGATAACAAGATGCACTAGGAAATGCTTCCTTTAAGTTTCCCCAAACGAATTATACGCCTTGTCCTTTTCCTAAGTCAAACTAAATTTAAATCATTCTCGTTTTCAAGGTAACAGAAGAAACTTTAAGATGCATCGTCTCTCCACCCAGGTGTATAATAGAGTACAAGAAAATACATGTAGCGTGAGTGTTCAGACTAACAAGAGAATAAAGTGTTAAGCAAATCTGATAAGAGACTAAGGCATCCGTACACCTTCTGCTCGATATCTGCTTTATAACCTGGGTTATGTTCCTGCAGAAATAAGCCACTAGGCTCTTAGGACTCTACCCTGTCTACAAACAAAAAAATCACCTTGATATATATCGCTGGACTTTTCAACGCATTCCCTCTTGTTGCATATCTCCATAATCTAGCAAAACTGTCTAACTACATTGTACAGTGTTCTTGCAATAATGACCGCAGGAATACCATTTTAAGCTCTGCTAAGAACATCAAGTTTAAACTATTTCTTCCCTAAACTGAAAAATAAACGAGTTGGAAATTACCGTATACTGTTTCACGTCATCCCCGTGTTGTTTAGGTTTATTCCACAGTAGTTTAATACTTCGCTTCTTAGGCGTATTGCCTGTCCTGACGTCACTTGGTGGGCTAGGGGCTACAGAAACGACAAGTAAATTATTCGTTACATCAACTAAATATGGGTGAGGTCAGTCATTATCCTCCAATTCGATTAAGGCAATCAGCGGTTCTAACACACTTGGCCGTTATCAAAATAGCGAGGGAGCCTCGTGCAAACAGATAGCCAGTCTGACGAATCACGGTGTACAAGGTGGCATACCACACTGAATATTGAGTGCACGTATAACCTACCTGTAGTGACTATACGCCTTGGAAGACTACCAGAGACTCCAGGGCCCGCTGAAGTGTACGCACGTACTTCAACGCTGTATTCAGAACAGGATTTCAATCCAGATAAAACTGCAAATGTCTCTGTTGTGTTTTGTAGCACAACTTGGGCATCAGAGATGGATCTTGCAGTGCGTGAACTGGGTACCGTGGTCTGCTTCACTTCATAAACTTTCACTTCACCATTACTCGTTTCTCTGGGGAGAGGATCCCAACTTATTTTGTAGGTTGTCTCGTTGATCTTGTTTGATGTAATATTTGTTGGAGCAACGCTTGGTTCTGAAAAGATGGGCAAAAGTTAGCATGCGGGTCATAAATACCTTAAAAAGAACCTCTGATAGGGACGTTATTCTCCATCGAACCTTTACCATCTAAATTATTAATAAACAGATTTCATGTTACCGTGCGTCTGTTCAGTAATAGATCACAGACAATGTCAAAATGTGGTAAAAACAAAAACGTGGCACACAAGCCGTTAGGCGAGTGTGTCACTGATGTTCTTACCACACTTTGACGTCTTCTTTGATCTATTACTGAACAGACGCACGGCAACATGGAATCTATTTGTTTTACATAATAAAGAGACGAAAAGTTGCCAATGCTATTACGCGCTAGGACAGCTGCACTTAAAGGGGCTCTTTTTCTTGCATGAATCTGTAAAAAAACTGTTGTCTCTCCCTTCGTCAAAACGTTTAACCTATTGCCTTTTTCCCTCGAATTTTGTTTTACGTTTGATTAATTGGCAACAGAACTTCGTGTCGTCCAATTCTCCCTGTAATCATACTTGTGATTAAACAAATCGGACCCACGGTTTTGTTAAACTGCTCGTATGATTACAGACTGAATTGAACTACTCCACTCAGTCCTGTTACCGTTATTAATCACGGTACAGCTCTTAAGAAGAGCATGGATTGCATAGCAATGAGAAAGTAAAATTATTACTATACCACTCGACTGCCACTGCCAAAACTACTGTTACAGAGGAAACGTGGAAGACATACTTACTGTACACTGGGATTTGTTTGGAACTAGTTGATTTCGGTCCTGGTTTTATAGTTTCAGCCCAAAGTTCTACATCGTACTGTATTCCACCAAGGACACTAAAACTGTAGTTGGAGGTTTGACCATTCGTGCTGGTTTCAGTTGACGTCTTTTTTTGGTCTAAAGTATAGTTAAAGACCAGTGTGTATTTTCTGATGAAACCATTTTCATTAACAGGTTTTCCCCAAGTGACTGTCATTTGCGGCCTTGTATTTCCACTTGGACCTTGAACTTGTAACTGGAGATTCTGTGGTACACTGGGAGCTAGACAAAATAAAGCAACAATCACAAGTTGAAAACCTCTTATTTAACTAGCCATTTCTTCTGGTCTTTTACTTAAACAAGAATCTGACTAGCTCTCTCTTTTAAGTATTTAACTTTTGAGTAATTCATTTAACTTCAGCCAGCTACTGATTTGTTAGACGTGCTAGGTAAAAAAGATTTGCTGACAGCTTTGTCTAAAAATAAAAAACAAGTTTCCCTTGAGCCTTATTAGCCAATTAGATTGCATTGGTCCCTGGGCTAGATTAATTTAAAACAATTATACCACAATTGTAACCCACCAGTGCAAAACGTAATAATCAGCCAAAATAAGAAAACAGTCTAAACAAACAAACATGCACAACAAAAGCCAACGGAGAAGATAAAAAATAGGTTAGTAGCCTGTTCCAGGCTCTTAGATAGTAGGAACGGCGAAAATAAGATGTGCGGGATCTGGAGAAAACCGCGCTTTTTTCGCTTGTTCTTTCATTCGCTTTTCCACCTATCTCGGAGCAGGGAATAGGTTAATGAGTGAGTGACAAACCATCTTCTTTTGTTCGAGCCTCTTGTTCACCACTCCACGGACCATTAAAATCGCCATTATTCACAGTGATTTTAACTAGATATCTTGTCCATTTTTTCAGATTCTGTAAAGTGTAAGACTTTAATGACGCAGAAGGCCCAATTGTCAATGGCGTTTCACCAACTTCTTTATAAGAAATTAAATATCCACTGAGGGGTCCATTTAACTTGTCCAGGCTCGGTTTCTAAGGCATGAAATAAAATTAATGTTATAACCACATCCACTGAGAGAAACAGAAAGCCATTTTATGTAAAGAAACAACCTCAAATGGGGACGAAACTATTTTTACAACGCTCGAGAGAACTTCAGGTATAGCTATGTGGTCTTCAAAAATGTGCAGCGTTCTAACACTTCTGTACTTCGATCTCGTAACCTTAAAATGGGCATTTCCTTGAGATTGTTTGCTTTTCTCTGATACATACGCTTAATGCCAGTTTTCCCTTAGCTCTGGTTTTAAAGGGTTTACCCTGAGTGGTGTAACGAAACGGTTCCATAATTTGTGGCTAAATGTAGCCATTCACAGGAAAACTGTGGTTGCTTTTTATTATGTTGCATAAGGTGCTCTTGTGGATCAAAACCTGTAACGCGACCAATCGAATAAAAGGTATTGCAGGATACTTTCCTTCGCTATTGTTTGTTACTCTACTGAGGCCTTATAAGTTTTAAGCATAAGTTAGTATATTGTTAGTATTAAAACAGAAATGTGTTTCTGTCTTTGTCGCTAAGTGTACCCATTCTGTTTTAATGCTAGCAGAACAAAAACTATTTCAGTAGTATGGATCATTTTCTAACTTTTCTCAACAGTTTACAAAAAAGTTAAACGTGTACTTCAGCAACCATGGCGTAAAGGATTAAATTATATTACCCGCCATTCCACATAAATTGATGTCGAAGTAACACCTGTCACATTGACCACTTGAATGGTAACTTCTGGAGCTGAAAATAGGAATAAAATAAATAGATTTTTGAAATGTTCACTTATACTGAACTCAGATTTTTGTGTCCGTTACTTCTTAACTGTGTCGCCACCTACATAAGTGCTGGCAAATCCTGTAAAAGACCTACCATTACTTCAGGGATTCATTCCTTTGAGATTCTTTGCAATGTTGGATCAAGCTACTGTTGTTGAAAAAGGTGAAGATAAAGTAGTTTATTATATAGACAAGAGTGTTTTAGTGGAAAATAGACCACTCGTAAAGTTCATACGAAACTACATCCAAGACTCGAGTGGCGTATTTTCCATATTCTCGTACTCTTGTCTATATAATGAAAAGCAAATTAGTGAAAAACAATATTTCACTCACTCGCTGCGCTTGTTCGTATAGTATTGCTTTTACCACTCGAAAATAAAATTCCTATGTTTGCGCCACCGTGTAATATCCTCTAGACAGTGTAGTCTTCTTTGTCCAGTGCTTAAAGTAGTTCATTAATTTCTACAGTGGTAACACCTTCACAAGGTCTAAAGGAAAAGCTGGTCTGTGAAGCCGTTTTACTGTTGGCTGTCTTCTTACGCTGCAGCGAAAAGTGCAAAAGCGTTCTTCTACTAGAACTTCAATGTGTAACTCTCAACGTGTAATTTTCCCTTTCAACTGCCTCAACTACACGGTACAAATCATGTGGGTACAGCTGTCATGAGTTGGCTTCACTAGCAACACAGTAATGGTGCTAGTTAATTACAGAATTTACTTCATATAGCAACCGTATAGTTTTTTTTTTAATTTCGTTTTGTTTTGTTTTGTTTATGCAACGTTTATACGTTACATGATAACTGCAGACGTTTGTAAGAAGTAATGGGACGTTTGAAAGGAGCAATACACCTGTATGTAAGGCAAGTATTTGTGCATTGGAAGTAATGATTGCAGTCATTTGTAAGTCCTTCATAAGTATTTGCATTTCGTATTAAGTAATGTTAATCTGAGAATTCAACAATCACAAAGTTAGTCATCAAATGCAAGACGAAATGCTGTATTGGTGTCAACATTTAGTATTGTCGCCACCATCACTTACTAGCAGTCGATGTCTTAAAGTTCACGACTCTGCTCCAAACCCCCTTTCCCAAGGAACTCTCGGCAACCACTCTAACTCTGTAAGACGTGTAAGGCTTGAGGTTAATCAACTCTTTGCTTGAGAAGGCACTTCGCAAGGTGATGTTGTCGTTAAAAGAATTATTTTCATAATGAAGATAAAAGGAATCTACGGATGTTTCATCTGATCCTGGAGAATAAGACCATGTCACTGTTGCTGACCTCGCTTTGATGTCACTTTGTTTGGCCTCTACAGTTGGCTGTCCTGGCACCTCTGAAAAAGGGCCAAAGAAGTAGTGTTAGTTACAGAGGCTTCTTTACAGTCTTCCTCCTGAACGTTTTAGTATTGAATATACAAATTTTCGAGATAGTTTCGACTCGAAAAACAATGAGAAAAAACACCGTAGAAAAGTAGTGCTCGATCGTTTTCATTAGAATCCCTTTATTTGAGGATTGCATCAATAGCCTGAAAAAAAATGAACACAATATGGGTTTCAAATAATGAAGTTATGCCACCCAGAAGAGCCGAAATACATTTCAAAGAAAAGATAACTTGGAACGGAAGTGCCTTCTCAAAGACCAAAACGAATGACGAGGACCCAATAAAGCATCGAGAAAACATGTTTGCAAAACCATTCAGTAGATTATGACACATAAATACCTAAATATTCTTTTAAGGACCACTCCTACTTACGTAAAGTGACATTAACATTTCCTTTCGTGTCACCCTTGAGTTGCAGACCAGTAAGTGACACAGAACACTGGTACGTTGAACTGCACTGAACTTCACGCAATGATATACTTTTCCTGGCACAATGATAGTTCTTGTATATGTGGGTTGCACTGCTGTATGTTATCGTAATTGAAGAGCTTGACTCAGGCAACACTTGTCCATCTTTTCTCCATTGATATACTGGGGTTCGCTGTGGACTAAACTTTGCAATGCAGTTTAGTTTGACAGATGCGCTTGGTGAAGCTGGCAGAGAGACGTCTTTAAGTTTACTGACGAAGAAAAAGGGAACTTGGACTGAAAAGAAACACAACAATCATAGGTCAGTGTGATTACAGTGTTAGCGCCGTACCGTTCCCACTTGCACAGTTTTTTTTTTTTCAGTTTTTGACAACTCTTAGATGGCTTCCGTTGAAGCTAAACTATGAAGAGAGGAGTCGCGAGCGTGAACGTGAAATTTGACAACTCCACTTTCAGCAGCCCTTCAATTCAATAATTAGCCAGTTTCGCGTTCACTAAGACCACTGGAAAAAGTGAAAAGATGGATTTGTGAAGGGTTAGTCTCTGAAGCAAAACATTCACAAATACCAGTGGAAGAGACACTGAAGTTATGAATATATGAAATTCATATATTTGAACTGCAGAATGAAGAAATAAATGTAAAGAAGATCCTCGCAGTTATTAACGCAACTAATGCAGTTGCGAAAAGAAAGCCTGAAAAAATCAGGCTTGCCGGGATTCGAACCTGACCTCTGCGATACCGGTGCAGCGCTCTAACCAATTGAGCTAACAAGCCAACTGGGAGCTGGTCATTAAATTGGTTCGTAATATACCCGGGAAAGATGAAGATGAAGTTATGAATATATGAAATTCATATATTTGAACTGCGGAATGAAGAAATAAATGTAAAGAAGATCCTCGCAGTTATTAACGCAACTAATGCAGTTGCGAAAAGAAAGCCTGAAAAAAGAAGAGACACTATTACGGGGGGACACTATTTACAATTCTGTGAAATATTTTATTTTAGATTTCAGCACTTTCCTGTACGCTGGTATTTGTGCATATTTTACCTAGTGCCAAATGTCATGGACACACAAGCAATACTTTCCTATCAAGCAAATATCCTAATGGAGCCTCACGCATTTAATAAGTTAATAAAGCTTTAAGTACAGGTAACCTGTTCAACAAACTAACAAACTTGATTCCGATATCACATTGGCACGAATTTCCTGATATAGCCTTCGTCTTTAAGGCAATCAATGACCTGATTTACATTGATAACGACGTGCTTCCAGCTATAAGTGAAGCAACCAGGGTAACTAGGTCCTCGCGCAACACTAACGCAGTCACCTTTACGCCAAAAAGTTGCAAGACGGCTACATACCAGAGCACTTTTTTGTCAGATCTTGCCGTATCTCGAACACACTGCCAGAGCAGTTACATATAAGGGGAGTTTGTTAAATTATTATTTAAATGCTCTTTACAATATATATGACCAGGAAGACCCCCCGTACTTGAAAGTCCATCTGCGTTAAATGTAACAGCGCCCGTGGGCTTGCACGCTTTCCATCTTGCTGCTTCTAAATTGTAATTAGTTTTTACTTGTTTTTATTTTTTTAGGTGTGAGGGGACCACTATAACTGGCCTTTGCTGTAGCGACTCCCCTGCCATTATTTGGTCTCTCATTTTTCTCTCATCTCTCTCATTTTTTTCCTGTTCGTGTCGTACATGGCGAAGCTAAAATAAATTGAAAAATAAATAAACAACCAAGTGTCCAAAGTAAACCTGGCAGGAAATATACCTTTCATGATACCATTACGAAATATAATTATCTAATCAAAGTCACTAGTGACCTAAGAACCGAAAAAACTTGCTTTGTTTTCAGCACACAGTACTTACAATCTTCACAGCCAAATAGGTCCACCCTCATGCACATTCCCTTGTTGTACGCCTTTGGGATTATTCTGACGTACTGAGCGGCAAAAGGTGGAGACAGCCACCTGACAACAACTGTAGCTTTGTTGCTGTTTCCAACCAATTGCTGAAACAAAGGAACATAATAACTTGTTGACAACTGAACCTTAAAAAGAAAATAAACGTTCATGGACAAATCATACATACATGCGCATTGAAAGCTATTGAACTGGTAATGACATGTATTTGCAGTTTTAAAATCAACATGTAACGGTCCAGTCTCTAAACATTTTTCACTTTTTTCACTTCTTTGTATCACACTACTCTTTAAGATTTTAACCACTGTATGCTAAAAAGATAAAGAAATTCATTTTACAGCACGGTAATGTGTCCAATAAACATTATTATTTTATCATCTGAACCTTCTGTGTTTCATTCAAATTGTTGCTTTTGTTTTTGCACAGCTGACTACGAATATATGAGGCAAGATCGACCGTACTCTAACAATAGCAAAAAGGAAGGTTCTTTTCCGACAAAAGAAATGTTTTAACATTTTCAGAAATCTTTCAAGATTTCTGAAAATGTCACCCTTTTGTAGCCGCATTCTTTCGTGAAAGTAAGCTCAAAAACCTAATTATATGTAACCTTACCTGCCCGGAAGCATAATTAAACCATGTTTGTTTATCATATCCATAACTGATTGCATAGCTTTTCACCCACTTGTCCACCTCATTATCTCCCTGAGTAGCTATACCGGTGACTGTTATCACTTTTCCAAAATCAGCTTCTAAATACTGTGGGGTTGATACTGAAGAGCTACACCATGATGTGATACCATAAAGGCGACTGTAACCAGCTTTATGTCGCCAATCAAGTTCTGATGATGCTGTCATTCCAAATTTTCGCCTACGCCCTTTTTCACTCGCCATTGATGACAAACATCCTGAAAAAATATCACATATTTCATTTCAGGAACAAACTCATAAAAAAAAACGCCAGTTATTTTTTATAGCAATTTTATACTCTAAGTGGTCTAACGTTACTGTCCGTCAACATGATAAACACCCCTAACGTGGTGGTAGGAAAGGGTTAGGTAAAGGTAGGAACACTAGGAACATCATTCCTACCGTTGCCACTGTTCCTATTACGTTGGAACCAAGGTATAACGAACCATATTCTTAGCCCAGTAAAATGTACGGAAAAAAGGACCCCGATATAACGGACCTCCATTATCAACGAACACATTTTGTCAGTCCCTTGGCACTTCGTTATACCTGGTTATCCCGTTAGCGTGCAGCGACGTCAGTAGTAATTATTACACTGGTGATAAACTGTGAGTTGACTTGACCGACGAGTCTTACAATGTACGAGTAGTCTACTAAAGACCTAGGTTGATCAGGTCGCTGCAGAACACTTTTTCCTTGACAATAATCCAATCAAACCTTTAATCCAGTCTAAGGAAGCTTTCTTTAAACACCTCTTACAATATCAAATAAAAGCGAATTAAAACACACACAAAAAAATATCTAATTACTTATACAAAGTATACTTGCAGGGTTGTTAACATAGCAGTTGTTCCAACTTTGTACTGAATACCGAACATAGCGACTCCCTCAAAGTAAATTTGTTAGTGAGATTTTTCTAGTCATTCCCAAATGTAAGGGCCTCTAGACTAGACATCCACATCCGACGTTGTGTTAAAAACAAGTTACAGCCGTTAAGAAACACACACAAAAAAATATCTAATTACTTATACAAGTATACTCGCAGGGTTATTAACATAAAATGTGTTCCAAATTACTGCTGAATTCTGAACATAACGACTCCCCCAAATTAACTTTGTTAGTGAAACTTTTCTAGTAATTCCCGAATGTAAGGGTCTCTCAGGCGACAGCAACACCCGAAGTTTCTCTCAATAAATAAGTTTAAAGATGATTACCCGACCTTGCATGGATCCATAAACCTCCACTCGTAATGCTTTGCTATTATTGAATGATACAGGATAAAAACGAATAAACTTAGCAGCGAGTGGCTGGTAAAGTTCACTCCTGACAACGCTGGTCCGGTCATTATTCCCAATAAACTCCTAAGGAGACAAAAGGGGTTGCATTTGAAGTTACTTGAAAGCAATTACAGTGGAATCCCGATTTTTCTAGCCCTCGATTTTTCGAAGCCCCTGATGTTTCGCACCGTGGCATCTTTCCCTTGAATTTGCTTCAGTCAAACACTGAAATCTTACTCCCGATTTTTCAAACCTTCGATTTTTCTGCCGATATTTCGTACCAATTCTTGCCTCCCATGGAAGAAATTTATAAGAAATTTACCTTCGATTTCTCAAACCCGCAGGAAAGTACTACTCAGTAGCGTTCAGTAACACTTCAGGAGTTTATTCTCATACTCAATAGGTAGAATTACGTTCTATTACACAGTAAACAGTACCAAGAAAAGTACTGCTCAGTGCCTTTCAATTGAATGGTCACTCGTGCTTATTATGTGTACAAGGTGGTTACAACTCTCGAGTCTTGAGTAAAATCCTAAACTGTGACCAGGCAAGTGAAAGCTAAAGAACTGTTCAAGATTGCCATCGTATTTCTCTTTGCTTTCCCGGTTGTTTTGAAACAATACCTCGTACATGAAGCGTGATTTCATGCCACCTTCGATTTTTCGAACCAATTTCCGTTTCCCTATGAGGTTCGAAAAATCGGGATTCCACTGTACCATGAAACAAACTAAATCACAACATTTCTTTCCATATTTTACACTAAAAATTGTTCAGAGGTGGTTTGTGCAAATTCGAGTTCGAATTTTAAAAAATTGAAACATCTCCATCCTCATTTTTCCTCTCTTTCTCTCTCTCTTCCGTCTTTCCTGAGGGAATTGTTGGCCTGACTTAGTTTTTGATTTGACTCAAGACAAACTTTAATTTAACCTTTCAAAAATGAGACAACTGCCGTAGCCTTGCAGATGGCGTGCTTAACAATCTAACATTATTCATCCAACAAAATTATACTTGGCTGTGTTGTTCAAGATTACACCCCATCGGCATGCGTCTTTAACATCAATATACTGTCTACAGGTTTTCTTCTTTGCATTAGAAGTTGAATTTCTTAGTCATTACTCCGTGAAACAGCCGACACAAATGCATGTGTACCTTTTCCACGTTATCCTCAGCGTACATTTTCCAGTTTACATTGTCTAGAGACGTTGCTATTTTGTAAGTTTTTGTCCAGTCATCTGCATTAGGATTTCCCTGTGTTGCTACACCGCAAACAAAGTAAACAGATCCCAGGTCAATCTGCAGATAGTCATTGCTATTGCTGTTACTGCCAGGAATCCAGGCGCTGCTTCCTTTCAGGCGCCCCTCAGAAGGATTGCTTCCACTACGAGATGAGGAAGCTAAAAATCTCTGGTCAGGAATTGTGGAATTGCTCGAAATGCTAACTGGATCTAGTGCACAGGCTAAAATAAAACAAAAACTAAAAGCTAAGTAAGTGTTTTCAATTTAAATTGTTCAGCTATTAGCTTAACTGTTGAATAATAAAAGGTTGTAACATGCACAATACTACAGTACATTTTCATCATACCATGCTCTTAACGTCCAAAAGTGGACTGGTATGGCTGTGTTACGCACATAGTGCTTCCGAAGCATCTTGAGAAATTTAGCTAAAACCAATGTTGCTCCGAGGCAAAAGTATTGAATGTAAAAGGGTTGAAACAACGGTTTTCTACTTCTTTCAGTTCCATGTCCAAGTAAAGTCGACAACAGTTTTTGTGCATTGCTATAAATATAAGGGAGGGGCATGGTCGAGTGACTTGTAATCCGGAGGTCCCGGGTTCAAGTCTTCCTCTCTGACTACTTGGATTTGTTTCACGTTAGTCACGTGTTCAAATGCTTCGAAAATAGTCAACTGGTAAGCCTCCCACCAGTTGGAGTACGGTTTTTAAAATGTTTATGTTTATGTTTCATTTGTCATATCACTTTCAGAGGTTCTATAGTGTCCCCATTTAGCACTGCTGTGCTAAATACTCAGACACTTAAAGTTAGGTATTTTATTTATCAGTTTTTGAAAAACATCTGGACTATAATTCTTAGGTTTTAATTAATGCGAATATTTGATTTGCGTTTTAAAACTGATATTAAAAATGCACATGGTCCCTTGTAGCTCCAGTAGTTGTCAGGACGTTACTTGCTGACATGCCAATTAGAAAAATAATGCTGGGGCATTACATTAAAAGTTCACGGGGTTCAGAGCGCGTCGGAAAAAAAGTTTCCTCACCGCCTCCTCCGTCATTTTTTCCTGCAACTGCAAAGCCATGGGATGAAAACCACACACAATGCAACTTAGCATTGCTACAATTTCCACAATCTTTAGAACTTCAAAGGAGACTTGCAATTTCAAAAACCAATGTAAAATGGGTAAGTATTTATGGCTAATTCTGTCATATTTAAGTTCACAGAAAGAACCAAAAAATGATGCTGGTAGGCTTTCAGCAATCAGAACCAAGGAGATTCATTGACGCTTTCAATGAAGCCCTTTAAAAAATCTGTACGTCTCCTAATTCTTGAGTCTGAAGTGTACTATATGTTTCCCCGCTTTTTTTTTTCTAGGGTAGTCAATATAGAGTAACCAACACCATATATGTATTGTTACCCTTTCTGAGTGCAATCACAGATTAACGCAAAGATATTTAAAGTTTTGCAAACTAAATCAAGGGACACTATCAGTGCGTATAATACACATTAACGATAGAGAAGGCGAAAAGAACAACAGAAAAACATTAAACTGTTGAATCTAATCTTAAAAAACGTCTTTTCTAGAAACAACAAAAACTGGGACTAATTCAATTACCTTTGACGTTGTTGCCAGTTTCTCTTGTAGAATACACTTCCACCTCACAGATCGTCAGAGTTTTTCCGTTGCCTGGAATCCGAATGAAGACATACTGGCCAACAAGTGGAGGATCACAATAAAAAGACTTAGTTTCTCCAGAGTTCAGACTGTGACTCCCTCCACAGCTTGGGTTACCTTGGCCACCAGTTTGGTCGCTATTACCTGAATGTACAAAGACAACGCTTTCAATTTACATCTTAATCATAACTATAACAAAAGTCTCGAATCTGGTTGGCTATCACCAGCCATGATTTGAGCATTAATAGGACAGTGTAATTGGACAGTGTACGCGTCATGCCCAAGTAATTGGACAGTACGCGTCAGAGCGCGCGCTCTAATGGATCAGTTACACTTGAATAAGTTCTTTTTATGTATTTTGAAACTGTTGTCAATTCCTTCTCCAGTACGTTTTGTCCCTTTTCGTTCTCTAATTTTGTTGTAGACATGATTAATTGGTAACAGGACTTCGTGTCGTCCAATTCGGTCCGTAAACATACTCGTGATTAAACAAATCGGACGACCGCGATTTCGTTAATCTCTCGTATGATTACAGACCGAATTGGACTCCACTCAGTCCTATTACCATTATTAATCATTTTAATATACACACGTATTCTATGTAGTACGGAATACCTCAACAACACGATTTTTTTCCACGAGTACTAGTGAAGTTGTTCTGATCTGGAGAAGTCTTACAAGGGCAACGAGAGTGCGTGATTGTTGTCGTTCATGTTTTGTAAACGTAAAAGTATCAGAAGTAAGGAAGGAAAGAAGGAAGGAAGGAAGGAAGGAAGGAAGGAAGGAAGGAAGGAAGAAGGGAAGAAAGGAAGGAAGGAAGGAAGGAAGGAAGGAAGGAAGGAAGGAAGGAAGGAAGGAAGGAAGGAAGGAAGGAAGGAAGGAAGGAAGGAAGGAAGGAAGGAAGGAAGGAAGGAAGGAAGGAAGAAAGAAGGGAAGAAAGGAAGGAAGGAAGGAAGGAAGGAAGGAAGGAAGGAAGAAGGGAAGAAAGGAAGGAAGGAAGGAAGGAAGGAAGGAAGAAGGGAAGAAAGGAAGGAAGGAAGGAAGGAAGGAAGGAAGGAAGGAAGAAGGGAAGAAAGGAAGGAAGAAGGGAAGAAAGGAAGGAAGGAAGGAAGGAAGGAAGAAGGGAAGAAGGGAAGAAAGGAAGGAAGGAAGAAAGGAAGGAAGGAAGGAAGGAAGGAAGGAAGGAAGGAAGGAAGGAAGGAAGGAAGGAAGGAAGGAAGAAGGGATCGTTTCCCAAAATTCTGTTCCTTTTTATCGAAGCAACTTGTTTTCAGATTTCCACAACAACACTATTCCGTTGTAATTGATATTCGAGGAAATGTCTAAAAAACTATCGATTTGTCATGATGTTTCCCGAAACAATCTCTCCTCGGCACTGCAATCGCTAGTATTTTGCGCGCAGGGTCCAACTGGTTAGGAACAGCAAATATAGGAACTAAGTGTTCCTATGTTTGTTGGGCAACATTGGGATCGCCATGAACCAACGGATCTGGGTATCCTGTGTAAGGGAAACGGATATTTTTACAAGTTGTCATAATTTATATAAATTCGACGGAAACTACGGATTTCACGGAGTAGACGGATTTCTTTATGCTAATCATAAGATGATAATGAAATTCATGAAATCCGTCTTGACCGTCAATACCGTCGAATCCGTTCACTTTCACCAAGTCTTTTAACGAGGGGATATGTAATGACCACCCCTCCCCTTCATATTTTTTAACGGACATCGAGCTTGAAACATTTTTCTCTTAATTCAACGGATTCTACGGATTTCACGGAGTAAGCGGATTCCTTGATGCTAATTTTTAAATGACATTACAATCAGATTGAATTATTATTATAATAATTATCTTTATAATAATAATAATAATAATAATAATGATAATAATAATATTATTATCATTATTATTATTATTATTATTATTGAATAATGAATAATGAATAATAATAATAATAATAATAATAATAATATTATTATTATTATTATTATTATTATTATCATTATTATTATTATTATAATAAAGATAATAATTACTATAATAATAATTCAATCTGATTGTAATGTCATTTAAAAATTAGCATCAAGGAATCCGCTTACTCCGTGAAATCCGTAGAATCCGTTGAATTAAGAGAAAAATGTTTAAAGCTCGTTGTCCGTTAAAAAATATGAAGGGGAGGGGTGGTCAATACATTTTCCCTCGTTAAAAGACTTGGTGAAAGTGAACGGATTCGATGGTATTGACGGTCAATACGGATTTCATGAATTTCATTATCATCTTATGATTAGCATAAAGAAATCCGTCTACTCCGTGAAATCCGTAGTTTCCGTCGAATAAAGAGAAAACTGTTCGTCGCTATATAGCCGTCTTCAATCAAGTGCAGCATTTGTTGATTTAGGTCATACAGAGAATGCAAGCTACGTATCTCGACATCATAATAGTCAATTTATTACTTGCGTGGTTCTACAAGGGAATTTTCGCTGAACCGTTAAAGGAATGGAATTTAAGGTATTAGACCTTACAAACAACAGCAGTATCACTGTGTGCAACATTAGATGTCAATGGAATCAGTTAATTATCGTGCCATCATATATGCTCAATTGTTGCTTTACGTGGAGGTAGTCGCCCGTAGTGAGATTCCCGACCTCAAAAGCTACATCGAGATTCTCGTGTACAAGCTCAAAATGCATCATGAAAATGCCGGCAACCTAAAGTGCGCCACAATCGTAGAAGAGAGACGAAAGGCATGCATAGAATGGGGTCTCATAGAACAGAAACACGCCTATTTAGTGACGAGTGCCTTTGAGCCCTTGCCCTTGTGCGAAACGGAGGACGAAGAGGATCCCGAAAAAGACGATGAACTGGGTAAGCCACCGGGGATATGTTGTGTGTCGCAAACAATTTTCTTTCAGCCCGTGTTATGTTACTAATTGTGTTACTGTTCAATTTGTGAGTGCGTTGAAATTTTTGCTTTTCGCCTGCGCTGTTTGTCTAAACAAATCGTGTTTTTTTTTCTTTTTTTCCATTATACAGAACACGCGCCGGGTACCGAGGATGAAGGCGATCTGCATCAGCCACCGATGATGAGCAGCGAGAAAGAAATGGGTGAGTCCCGTTAATGTCATGCCAAACAATTTCTCGATTTTCTAACCTTTCATAGAAGTCCCTGTGTTAAATTGTTTTAATTTGTTGTCATTTGATTATCATCAGAACTATCGGAGTCTCTTTTCTCAAGTGGGTTCGCCGAAGGGGACGTGGTGGAAACGCCTTCAAGTCAGTCTGTTTTAACAGCTGATGGTTTACTGCGCGAGTCGCCTACCAGAAAAAGACGAGCGCCGTTCGAGGACTACACGTCGTCGCAGGCCTGGGGTGGGCTCAAAGTTCGCTCCCAACCAATTAAAAAGGCGATGAAAACAAGGCCTTCAAACAAGCTGCCCCAGGGACAAACTCAAATCAGAAAGTTTTTCCATAAAGCAATGTAAACTGAAATGTGACTGTAACGAATTAAAGTAAATTGAGCATAGCATTGAATACGTTTAATTGAGTTGTTCTTACATACAGTGAGATATCAAAGTCCTATCATGTCGTAGTATTCCACGGGGTCTCCGATTCACTGATTCCAGTACTGTAAGCTCCTCTTCTACGATATCTGTTTTTGGCACCGGTGTAGGATCTGCGTCGATGCTGCATTAAGCGTTGCTTAGAGCCCGATCATGTCACAATGTTCCAAGGGCCTCCAGTTAACCGATTCCAGAACATTTAGCTCTTCCTCTATGATTACATGCCTCGGTACCGGTGTTGAGATAACGTCCATAAACGAGGAATTTCTTGCAATGTCACTGCTTTCCAGTTTAATGGCTATGAATAGGCACGCCAAGATTAGCTCCCCAAGTGTAGCCCTTTCCCTTTGCGTTGTTCTGTTCAAATGCCTCCAAAGAAGGCTTTCTGCCAACATGGCCGTCGATTTTGGAAAACCAAATTGCTCGCAAATGCCATGAATAAACTCTCCAGCAAACTTGATGTCTTGCAACGACAAAGCGGGATGTTTATCTACAATGGTCTCCATGATCTTAGCGGGTGTGTGTTCAGCAGGAAAAGAGGCCCGGCTTTTAAAGTCTGCGCGCTAAATAGTGACACGCAACATCCCGAAATGCTTTGGGAAACACACACGCAAAGAAGGCCTGTTTGATTGGCACATAAGCAAGCAAGCGCGGTTCCCAGGGCGGCATTTGAAATTCCAGTTCTATAGTAGCAGTAAGGTTTTAGCTAGCGCGTGTCTTTGCAAAACTTGGCCGCCGCTCGTTTCTTCAGTGAGTCAGAAGACCTTCCTTTCTGGAAATGAAATTCGGAATCCCTTAGAATGGCTGTCCACTGACCATAGCCGTACCTTTTGAGACCGGCCTTGAGATACCTGTCTTCGTCCTGGGTGAACAAGAGGGCTTTTTTTCTATTGCATGTACGACCGATGTTTGCCACTTTGAAAGCGCGCTGGCGTGTAAGTCTTGGAATTTCACCCAAATTGGATTCCCGTTTTAGTGGCAACGCCTCCTCTGCACTTTCGACTTCTTCTGTAGAACCGCCGGACAGATGGTGCGCATCATGTTCTTGAGAGGAGGCGGACGAGATGTCTGGCAGTCTTGAAATTACATCCTCTTCCAACTTTGTCCCCTTGTCGCCATGTAGTTTATCCAAGCATTGGCGGGCCTTTGTTGCGACCTCTCTGGATCGTTGCTTTTGATAATGCACTCTTGCTACGACCGAGCTGTGTTTTTGATCCTCTGAAACTGCGTCTTGTTCTTTTGCACTGAGCTGGTTGGAACTTGCCGTCTCGACGATTTGGCGGTAGCGCGTCGGGTGAACATATTTTCCAGTGGCATCAAAAACCAGTTTACTCATCAGCTCTCCAAGCTTGTTGTGCTGTCCCCCGTTTCTCGTCACGAGTACGTAGTCGCAAACTGGTTTCTGCAGAGGGCGAATGTGATGTATATATCCATCCAAAACTTTCATGTTAGTGTCGGTTAAAAGGAGGGAGTCAAATCCGTATTTACCTGCCGTTTTAAACATTTTCTGGTCAATGAATCCCCCGTTTGTTTTCGCTGCACGAACCATGTCAACAGTGAGGTACTGGTACGTCATGGGTCGGGAGCCCTTTACCTTAATGAACAAGTACACGGCTAGAAATTTGGTGGCGAACGACAAATCCCCCGAGCAAACACTACCTGGATTGTCCCTGCATTTCTTAAGCACTTCTTCATATCGAGGCAGGTAATGAGACACAACTTCCAGTAGTTCGTCCAGTGATGCCCAGTGACCCTTGGCTTCCAAAACATCAGTGTCCAGATCGCTGGTCCACTGCAATCTCATCATCTTAGACACTGTTCGCCGAACTCTTTTCAAGTACGTCTCGGTGACAGTTAATCCTCTAGCCACTGTATCTGACAATCCTTCGCTGACTTTTCTGAATTGCACTAGCTCCCCAATGGCGTCCAGGTATCCTAAACGTCCAGCATGTCCAAGATTCCACGTGTCCTGCATCATATCAGCAAATTTAAAGAGGAGGTTTGGAGAGCATAAGCTATAGTCGACATTTTTCCAAGTCAGTTCGTCTTCGTCTTCACAACAAAATCTGAGAAACTTAAGGCTTTTGCTGACAATTTGCGGAGCTTTGCGATCGCTCTTGCCCCCGCCACTCCCGGTGAGCCAAGAAAGGAATTCTTTAGCGATTGCACCCGATGGTTCAAAGGTTGGAATCGGTTTACTCGCGCTGGTGGGCTTGGATTTTTTTGGGCTTTCATTACAGTCGCTAACTTGACTAGCCTCAATTTCTGCATTACTTGGTTTCTGATCAAAGTAAAAGAACCAACGGTGTTTTCGAGTTACGTGTTTCCTGCAGCCTCTTTGAGTCCCAAATCCATCGTGATCGCACGCCTGTGTTGGGCAGTGAAAAAGACCATCGGATTCATCTTTCTCCAAGTGAAGTCTTTTCGGTTTGGTCAAAGCATTTGCAACTTTAGCCCAGTCAACTTGCTTGCACTTTTTACTCATCTTTCTTGGGAGGAGAGTCAGCGAGAAATGAGCATACACTTACCTGCCAGTTGTTTTATACGATCCTTGTGTCCCTAGAGTACGAAACTCCCGATTGACCAATAGCAAGGCAAATATACTAACCTTGTTCAAACGTGCCCTGAACATGTTGTAGCCCCTTTGGGAACCCAAGTGCATCTTGTCCAATAGAAAGGCGAAGGCGAGCATAATGCAAAAAGCGTGCTCAAACTTGCCCTAGCATGTTTAGGCGGAATGAAGCTCAATGCGATATGCCCCCCCCCCCCCCCCCAAGCACTCCAATTGCTTTCAAGTAAATGGGACTTCTTTGTTCCTAATGTTCCTTTAATGAAAAGGATCGTTTTGTTCCAAAGGAACTTTTTGTTCTTAATTGTGTTGAAGTGGAACAAAATGTTCCTATCACTACAGGAACAATATAATCCCATTTGTTCATATAGGAACAAAACGTTCCTTTAATGAAAAGGACCGTTTTGTTCCAAAGGAACTTTTTGTTCTTAATTGTGTTGAAGTGGAACAAAATGTTCCTATCACTATAGGAACAATATGATCCCATTTGTTCATATAGGAACAAAACGTTCCTTTAATGAAAAGGACCGTTTTGTTCCAAAGGAACTTTTTGTTCTTAATTGTGTTGAAGTGGAACAAAATGTTCCTATTACTATAGGAACAATATGATCCCATTTGTTCATATAGGAACAAAACGTGACCTTTTATTTAGGGCCACCTTGTTCCTAATTCCTTTTTATTTGGGAACTGCACGTTCCTAATTTCCAAACAAAGGAACTTCACGTTCCCCTTTTGTTAGGTCCAATTAAGACATGGGAACGAAATGTTCCTAACTGGGATGCGATTAGGAACAAACAGTTCCTTGTTGAGCTATGTAAGCTCAGTAGATGGGAACAGGTGTTCCCAATTACCTTAAAGGAGAACTTAACTGGAAATAGGAACTAAGTAATATAGGAACTGTTGGTTCCTTAATCCTGTTAATAGGAACAACGGTTCCGATTAGATTTCATTATTGGGAACAATACGTTCCCTTTATGTGAAAAGGAATGAAATTATTAGGAACTCAGGTTCCTAATTACTCAAGAAAGGCCCAACTGATTTGCCAGATTAGGAACAATGCGTTCCTTTGTTATTACAAGGGGCCTTTTGGTTCCTAATCAGTATTTTTTTGTTCCGAATAGTGCAAAATTCGTTCCTTTGTACGGTTTAAGAGCTGTTCCTTTGTTTCAGAAAAGGAACAGCTGGTTTGTTCCTAATTCAATGATAGGAACAAAGGAACAAAAATAGAGAAACGGACCCCTTTTATTCGGCCGATCGTAGCGCTCGTGCAACTCGGTTTTCATCCAAATAAACCATCAATTTAAGCAATTTATAAGTTAAACTAGTTCTGGTCGAAGTTTTGCAACAAAACTCAAAGCACGTTAACAGAATTTTGCGGTTCTCTCATTTTGGGAAACGTATAGGATCGTTTCCCAAATGTCCTCGTTCCCTTTTTTTAAAGCCTTAAAATAATACCAACTACCGCGAAGATCTCTCCATAACTGTGTTTTCCTGTAGTTTTATGTAGGGCTATGCCCGAAAATACAGTTTTCCTATTTTTTTTGCCAAAAAAATACAACTCAGACAGGATGTTTTTGCTTAAAAGCGTTCCTCTTAAGAGGAACTGCTATGAAAAGGCACACTTGTTCCTATAACAGTATTAAGAGATATTGGCCGTACATTTATATCAGCAGAACTTGGGTTAATCCAGAGCGATCTTGTTCCATGATACACAAGTGTTTGCCATCATCTCTGGACAGAGATAATGACACACATTACGTTAAGAGTGGTTTTGGCTTCCGTTGAGTTTGCTCGCTGAATTTAAGAGCATTCATTTCATAGATGTCCTCGAAACTCTGAGAATAAAGAAAGAGGTCCAAAACAGTCCTCTCTTGATTAAAAGTTCACTTCTTGAAAGGAAACTCTCAGAACACCGCCAAATCCGTAAAATCCACCGCATTTTAGAAAAAAAAACAAAATCACCCTGTCAACTTCCACTTCAAACTGGAAGTTCAAAGGCCAGCAAGAAATCTGTAATTAGGGCGGGATTCACGGATTTTACGGAAACTTTAAACTGCAAACATCTTTGAAGAGAATATATGAATATATTACATACATAAGATACTTGCAGTTAAAAAAGGAAGTATTAAATCATGTATGTTCTAAATATCCGTGAAATCCGCAAAATCCGCTGTATTTTAGAAAAAAAAAAATCACCCTGTCAACTTCCACTTCAAACTGGAAGTACAAAGGCCAGCAAGAAATCTGTAGTTAGGGCGGGATTCACGGATTTTACGGAAACTTTAAACTGCAAACGTCTTTAAAGAGAATATATGAATATATTACATACATTATTACATTATTATTATTATTATTATTATTATTATTATTATTATTATTATTATTATTATTACATACATAAGATACTTGCAGTTAAAAAAGGAAGTATTAAATCATGTATGTTGTGAATATCCGTGAAATCCGCAAAATCCGCTGCATTTTAGAAAAAAAACAAAATCACCCTGTCAACTTCCACTTCAAACTGGAAGTACAAAGGGCAGCAAGAAAATTGTGGTTAGGGCGGATTTCACAGATTTTGCGTAAATGTTTTATACAAATATGACTTAACCCTTTAACTCCCATTACCAGTTCTCATTCTCCTAACCGATAACCATACATTTCTTTGTTGGCCGTTCCTGAGAATTTGGTGTTAAATCAACACCGTATTTCCCAACTGATTATTTTCTTAATTCTCATTATTTGTCTCCTTGACAGTGTATTAAAATGATGAGGAGAATTTAAATGCTGGTCACTCCTAGGAGTGAATGGGTTGATACTGCTCTTTTACAGTGTAGATATCTTATATTGTTCATCGGAAGACAGTTAAAGTAAAAAAAAGAGAGAGAGTGAGAAGTATAAATAACACAAGAATGAACCAGTAGAATTTGTCAGTTGCGATTTATTTTGCTATCTAGATCTCGTCGATTGAAAGTTAGCGTATCGATTAAAGTGCACCTAACCCTGTAAATTTTTTCCCCGTCAAATAAATCCTGTTATCATTTGGAACATTTCGTCACAAAAAGTTTTTGATTTGGTTTAATCCCTGTTTTTCTGTGCGCGGTTGAAGTACGGAAAATCGGCCGAAAATAGACACCATTTTGGTTCAGGGTCGAGCAGTGAGGGCATGGGACTAGTCACCTTGTGACGTCAAATCAAGAACCCGCAGTCTCGCGCTATCTCTATCGGAGCTATATTTCTCTTGAGCTCTCGAAGATTTACAGAAAACTGTCGACCGTTCGTATTGCTCCGAGACATAGTAACCAAAGAAACGAATCACAAGACGTATCACTACAAAAATACAGCATTTTTTGACGACGAGCGACCAGAGGCGAAGGGACGAAATGAGTGGATTTTGTAAAGCAATAGCGAGCAAAGCGGCAGCCTTCCAAGCACTCGATACTACGCTCGATGCATTTTAAGCAAAGATTTGTTGTCGCAGGAGAAGGTATGAATGAATCAACAACTTTAGTATCCGATCAAACGATAGCTGTTTGTGTATTTCCAATGATTCAACGGCCGATTAAGGCCCAGTAATACGGGCAACATTTTCGTGCAACTTGTCGCGCAACAATGTTGCGTTGCAAGTTGAGATTGTTTGTTGCGCGTATTACCACCTTCTCGCGCAACAAATTTTTGTGTTGCAGAAAGTAAAAACGACATCTACTTTCTGCAACATGAAAATTTGTTGCGCGAGAAGGTGGTAATACGCGCAACAAACAATCTCAACTTGCAACGGCAACATTGTTGCACGACAAGTTGCAAGAAAATGTTGCCCGTATTACTGGGCCTTTAACCACAGAATACCCGCGATACGCGGTACGCACAAAATTATTACCTTTACCTTTGCGAATTATTCAAGTTGGCTACACGGTAAGCGCTAAATAATTACATGTAAGCGGTGCCCAAAACAGCGAAGGGTTTAAAATTAAAGACCGTATTTATAGAAAGTCCTTCTTCAGCAGAACCGAACGCGCTTTCTCCACAATAACAAACCATTGCCATTATTCCTTATTCTAGTCTATGAACGTGCCTCGCTATGAGAATTTTATCTTGAGTCATATCAAATCACTCGAGCGTAACAAAACATTACTGTGCAGAGATCCCTTGTTCATATCCGCCGTTGAAGTAGAGGCCAAGCAGTCTCTTTCTTAATTCTTTTATTACCATTTTTTGTGCGAAAAAAGGCCGCAAGAAGATCGAAGTGTGAGCGATGAGCGGCGGAGCCTCGCGTCGCGAGTTAAGCGAGGGCCGGTTGATTTACATAATTTGTACATTTCCGCTCGCGCTGGGATCTGAGGAAACTGCTTGCACGTTGACGCGAGAGAAATGATTGGTAAGATAATCTCAGTTGAACCGATACTAACAAACTCTCGTGCTTATAATTCTCGTCAATGTCCTTTAGAAAACAATTGCCTTCCTGATTCACTAGTGTTATAAATTGTTGTTATTGTTAATGCTGGTTACAGAAATGGACAAGAGGTAAGTAATATCGCAGTTTCCACATTTACTTCTATGTAAAATAAATAAATGAAGAAAGGAATGCTTTATTAAAATCTCCATTTCTATAAGAGGTTCCCTCAGCTTGAATATAAATCTCAAATGCGAGAAGCGGAAAGCAGGAAAACCAAGACCAAACGTGAAGACCGAACGTGCGAAATAAAATGTAAACACTCACGGGCGAAGCTCAGCATTCCGGTTTCTTCGCGGCCCTCCAAGGCCAATCGTAAGTTGCTTTATTTGCTGTTCCAGTTCTTAGTTTGCCTTTATTTCCTTTTTGCATTGAGCAATTCATTCTTCGTTGGTTAGCGGCTTTTTAGCAGATATGGGCAGGACGGCACTTTCTTCTTCCTTTGGCGGTGTACTGTCGACTTCGTGTTCCGCATCTATCTCGTATTCAGAGCTAAAATTCATCTACAAATCAGCAGAATCCGCGTAGCTCGTCTCAGTATCTGCTTTGGATTACAACATTGGAATTTTAGTCATACTATGCTTTTGTTCGAATTAGCTAGAAGGTCAGAAGGCTTCGATGAACAAATAAAGTCAGAGAAACACAGCTAAAAACTAAGCGGCGTGGAATTCTTGGTTCTTGATCTGACGTCACAAGTACGGCTCGCCCCAGGTTCCTCTTACTCGGACGTGAACCAAATTTTTCTTGAATTTAACAGGGCACAGAAAATCGAGAATTTAAGCAAATCAAAAAATTTTTGCGAAGAAATGTTCCAGATGATAACAGAATTTATTTAGCCGAAAAAAAATTTTAGGGGTTAGGTGCACTTTAAGTAATGCATGTGAGGAAAGGAAAGGGAAACGTCAACCTTGATTAACAGAAAGTCACTTTTCGAGTACAACTTTGCTTACTTTACTTCAACTATCTCTTACACGATAAAGGGTGCGTCGGGTCGGTCCCATATTTTATTAGACGAGTTTTGGCACATTAGTTTGTTTCTAAACAATATGTCAAGCTATAGCTGCATTTTCATTCCAGCCCTTTTCTTGAGAGAGTCCGCCGTTCTTCCGTCTTGAAATTTGAGATCGGGATCCCTCAGAATTGCCGTCCACTGACCAAACCCGTGCCGATCGATTCCCTTCTTGAGAAAATCGTCCTCGTCTGCCGTGAATTTCAACACCCGACGATAATTTCTTTGAACTCGCAATTGGTTTGTGGGCGGGGAATCCTTTTCTTTAGGGGGCGCGCTCTTTGTTTCTGCTGTTTCGACTGGAGCTGCAAGGCTTGAAGTTGAGCTGCTAAACCTCGTTTGCACTTCCCTATCCACCTCCGAGCCTTTCGTGCCTTGCAGCTTTTGTAGACACTCGTGAGCTTTGACAGCAACTTCGCGCGATCTTTGCTTTTGATAGTGAACTTTTGCAACGGCAGAACTGTGTTTTTGGTCTTCTGACAAAATTTGTTGCTCCTTGCTTGTGAGCAGATTGAGGCTTTGCGTCTCGACAATTTGACGATAGCGCGTCGGATGAATGAACTTTCCGATTGCATCAAACACTAGTTTACTCATGACGTCGCCCAATTTGCTGTGCTGGCCTCCATTTCTCGTGAGCAGAACGAACTCGCACTGGGGTTTTAGCAATGGCCTTACGAAATTTATGTAGCTATCGAGCACCTGCATGCTTGCATCGGTCAGAATTAAGGAGTCAAATCCATATTTGCTAGCAGTCTTGAACTTTTTCTGGTCGATGAATCCCCCGTTCTCCTTAGCTGCTCTGACCATGTCCACTGTCAAATACTGATAAGTCATAGGGCGAGACCCCTTCACCTTGATGAACAAATACACTGCGACAAATTTCGTGGCAAATGTTAAGTCCGAAGGATTAACTTGACCTGGAATAGTTTTGCACGTCTTCACGGTGTTCTCGTAACGAGGCAAATGAAATGTCACCACTTCTAACAGTTCTTCCATGGTTGCCCAGTGCCCCTAGCATCCAAAGTTTCAATGTCTAGATCTTGTGTCCACTGCAGTCTCATCATCTTTGCCACCGTCTTGCGCGCTCGTTTAAGGTACAGCTCCGTTGAGGACAAGTTTGGAAGAACTGTGTCTGATGCGCCGTTTATTTTTCTGAAGTCGATTAATTCGGAGATCGCATCAATGTAGCCCAATCGGCCACCGTGTCCGAGTTTGCATTCATCTTGCAAGTAGTCGATAAACTTGAACAACAGACTATGCGAGCACAGGCTAAAGTCCAGCACTTCAAAACTCAATTCATCTTCATCTTCGCAGCAAAATTTGAGAAATTTAAAGCATCTCTTGGCTATCTGCTCAGCTGCACGATCTTTCTTGCAACCCCCACCACTTCCAGTCAACCATTTCGTGAATAACTCGCCAATTTGGCTGGAAACTGAAAACGAAGGCATTACCCTGGACGTTTGTTTTGTGATTTCACCCGATGTATCATCATCGGCATGTTCTTTGGTACTTGAAACGTCGGGTTTTTCGTCAAAGAAAAAGAACCAACTGTGCTTGGTGTTCACATGTTTCCTGCAGCCACGTTGACTTTTAAATCCATCGTGATCACACGTTTGTATTGGACAGTGATACAAGCTATCTGTTTCTTCTTTTTCCAAGTGAAGCCGTTTTGGTTTTGGTGATGAGCCATCAATTTTCGACCAGTCAACCTTACCCTTTTTGTTCATGTCGGACATCTGAGTGATTCACACAATTTGTTCCACTTACATAAATAGTGAACAAAACACAAAGGCGACAAAAAAAACAATGGCTGCATTGTGCAAGTTTAAACTTGCCCCTAACCTGCCCCAACTTGCCCCTGCTTGCTCAGGCATGTGTCTCCTTGCCACTGTTCATTATTCTTAAGTAAGTTTACAAATTTAAGGTGATATATGGCGTTGGTGCGATTATATTCAACCTTGCCCGGGCAAGTCTATAAGGGCCTCGAAAAGTCTTTAAGAATCTGCTATTGACTCTGCTTCCTGTTGTTTGAAACTTAAAACACTACACCAAATGTTTTTGCCAATTAAAAAGCGATAGAATCATAGATGGCAAGAAAAGAAGAATGTTTCTTTTGAACAAGATGTACAAAGGAACTGTCATTTCTAAATAGGAACCATTTTACATAAATAGGAACTAATGGTTAGGAACAAACTGTTCCACGTGCCAATAAAAAGGAACA